>CM037855.1:20613200-20830304 GCA_021234595.1 Delia radicum | reverse complement strand
TTTTCAACCTTTAAATAGAACAACAATAATATTTATTTTAGTTTCAAGAGATTTTGCAAAAAAAACTTACCTCTTCTTCGGTACATTCACCAGCACGTTTGGTCAAATCAATATCGGCCATCTTCAACACAATGTTGGAGTAACGGCGACCTACACCCTTAATGGCAGTCATGGCAATACCAACTTTGCGTTTACCATCAATGTTGGTATTCATGATACGCAAAATGTGTTGAAACTTCTCGGGTATAACGAGCGACTGTAAATGCAAAAAAAAAAAAAAAAACATTTTATTAGAAAATATAAAAAAAAAGAGATGCTTTGAACAATTACAAAAACACCACATAAAAAGCAAACAATTTTGTCGATTTTTAAAACCGAAGTGGAGAATATTACGATTTTCGGAAAAAGCGCCGATTTTTCATCAAAATCATCCTGGAAGTCCTGGTTGCAAGGTTTTTCTTTTATATTGCCCAATCGAGCATACTTCCTCAATTTGCCAGAGCCGGTTTTTTCGATTTGAGGAAGTTTGCTCATTTTGAGGAAATATCCTCATATAAAAACTCTTGAGAGTATTTTTTCGAAATTTGTTGTTAAAACTTTTCTCACATCGTTAAATTTTTAGTTTTCATCAGTTTTGTTGCATTTTATTTGTGGATTTTTGTGAATTTTTACGATTAAATATTCGTACCATTTTTTAGATGTTGAGCTGTCAAAAATTCAACCGGAAAGAAAAGTTAACAAAATTGTTGTCAAAACTGTCAATAAAGTATAATCAATATGGCAACATTTAGTAATAAAGGTGGCATTACCATATTTTTGCTAACTCTGTATGACAGTGTTGTGTTTGAGTAGCCAATTTCTAAAGAAAGAATTAGAAATTCCTCAAAAATACATTAAAATAGGATTAAAACATCCAATATTTTATTAAATTCCCGATGTTTTAATACCACATTTATACTAGAACCTAATATGATAAGTTTTTAAAAACTACTTAAATTTAGTTGTCAAATTCCATACAAATTTCAAATCAAAAACTACTAGTTTGTGGTACTAGTAAAAATGTAGTATTACATTACAACCAAAAACTAGAAATTTTTAAAATACTAATTGTATTTACCTGTCAATTTTCATAAAACATAAAAACTAGAAGTTTTATAAAAATTATAGTTTTTGGTTATAGTATAAGGTTTTCACTTGCGTGCAATAATTGCGGTGGATATTTTATGAAAAATTTCTCAAATTCTCGGAATTTTTGCATGTACTTCAGTTCAAAATAGTGTATTCGAAATAAAATTAAAAAAAAGTATTAGAAATTCCTTAAAATTAACAAAAAAATTTACAAAAATTATTGCCAAATTAAGTTTGCAGTATGGCAACGCTGCAAAATGTATATGGCATTACTTAAGTTTTGCCAACACTGTGTGGCAGGGTTGTATTACATGTCAAATTTGGTATAAACAGGGTGTCACAAATATATCAAATTCTAAATGGCCCTCTGGGCGTGAGCTACCATGTCTTTGGTATATCCAAGTGCTGACAACGTGGTAAGTTTATGTACTAGTAACAAGTTTAGCCTGATAATTCATAGATGGCGCTTTTGTATAAAACTATTTTGTATAAAGCCATGTTAAATAAAATTTTCAGATTTCCCAAATCAGCCTTGTAGTTTTCTAGAGAAAGTTTTTATTACTATTTTATATTATGCATTTTATAGAAAAACGTCGTCATGACAACCCCGCCAAACTAAATATTCAGAATCCGCAAATCAACACTTATGATTACACGTTAAATTTGTCAGTGTTTTAATTTTCAAGAGACAAAAATTCACTCGATTTCATGAAATATTCACTTTTTGTTCTTTCGGGCACTACAATGAATTTCCATTGCCATTTTTTTTATTTAAAACTAATAAATGCCACAACTTTATATTCAGGACATATTTTTTTATGATTTTTTTGGCCCGTATAAAAAATTGTTGGGTTATTTTTCATATGAAAAAACACCCAAATTCTGTATTAATTAAAAACAATAAGTACCATTGACAAATAGACTTAAAATTGTGAAAAATCGCTCAAATCAGGGAGTGAAAGCCCTCGCTCAGACTCATGCAAATTTGAAATAAGATATAAATTTTCAGTCTGGTTTGTAACCAAGTAAATTAGAACGTAATGGAACGAGTGAAATAGGAACATTAAACACAAAACGGACAAAATGTTTGCTCCTCAGGAGTATTAATTTACCCTGATAATACAAATAGGCAAGGTCTGGGAAGGATGGCGAGGGATTAATTTTTAATAAAACAACTACAGGGTGTCTTAATTATTTGTTTACCCATCCATATACGTACATGACAATTTAAATTTAAACATTCCGATGGAATGGAACATTGGTCCAAAATTGAGAAATAAACTGTATAATACACATTTTCACTTTAAACCGAACGTGAAATGCAGATCATGACCGTATTTACAATTTTAAGAACGATTTTTTATATGAAATATCACCCAATTCTGTAAAAGATAAAATCGGCCAAAATTCACACAAAATTTCATATGAAAAATCACCCAGTTCTGTGAATTTCGACTACGGATTCGGCCAAAAAGTGTTTTCGGTCATACAATAATACATAGGTTTTTAAAAAGAAAAATTCCCTGGGATTTTCTGAAAATATATTTTTCCCATGAATTGCGGGAAATGAAAAAGTCCAGGAATTTCCAAACCTTAAGACATACGCATTTTAAAAAATAATTTCTAAAAAAACGCATTCTAACGGGACAATATAAAAATGTGTCTGAAATAGAGATGGGCACACACATAAGCTGAATTTTTCGTGATTCACGTGAATCACATATCACATATCATATTTCATATGAAATTGATTTTATCTTTTACAGAATTGGCTGATATTACATATAAAAAATCGTTGGAAATACCGGCATGATCTGCATCTCACTTTTGGATTAAAGTTAAAATATGTATTATACAGTTTATTTCTCAATTTAATTTAGTTTTATTCGAAATTTTAGAACACAGTATAATAAACAGATCAATTTAACTGCGATTTAAAATCACTTTGAAATGAAGAACACTGCCAATAATAAAATAAATCTTTAAAACAATCTTTATCATATTTTTGCATGCGAATATGAAAAAGCGTGCTCTTGATATTTATAATAATTATGTTCTTTAGAAAAATATTTTTTAATTTGTTAGAAATAAATAATAATAATAAAGATATTCAACTTGTAGCAATTGTCCCCAAAAAGTGTAATTCTGCCTGTTTTAATAAAGACGTTAAAAAGAGAGAGAGAGAGATCTCAGTGTGTTATTTATACGGTGTAAAATAATATTTAAAGCATACATTAAGGAATACAGATACGGTATTACAAAACATACTTGGGACTAGTTAATTGAATGGACCAATTAATGGAAGATTGAATTAGCATTATTTGATGTCAATGGCAATTAAATTGTTTGGCATTACAATTGCTTAAACACAATGCCAATGACATTTTGTTTTAATTGGCATTTATCAATGTCAATGCCTTTAACAGACAATTATAGTTGATTGTTATAATTTTCTCTACACAGAAAAAACTAAAAACGGGTTTCAATTAAAAATTTTATTGAATCAATTAATATTTTAATTGATTTTGCACCTACGACTGACTGCACCTATTAACTAAAAAAATTTGTAGACTGTTTATTAAAACTGTTTCAATTAAAATAATAATAATATCAATTAAAAGAGTTATTGTTTTTCTTTACAACCTCAATTAAAAAGTTTAGTTAAATTGATTAAAACTTTAATTGAAACTTGAGAAGAAAAAAATAGTAGTTCTATTTGAAAATCGTATTTTTTTATTTTTGTTATATGCGCCCCATTAAATAAAAAAAAGGCATGTAGGTTTGTAAATTAAATTGACATTTTATTTATAATAAATTTAAAGCTTTTTAATATAAAAATGTATTATAAGAAAATAAATAATATTAAAGACAAAATTTTTGTTTTGCTTGTCTTGTCTTGAACTTTTTCTTGTAATTGAATTGCTTTCTTAAAAAAATCACACACAACTTTAAAATGATAGTTTAATGATACTTATACTTGTTGAAAACTTAATTACTTACAAAAATATGAGTTTAATTTTCCTTTTTCGATAAGGTTTATTTAAATCCACATGTGCACTTTTATTACCACAGATAAAACACGAAACTAAATTAAGTTTTCGTGCGTACACGAATATCTCAACAAAAAGAGTGTTGCAAACTCTAGGGAAATAACTACGATTTTGCGTGTATTTGAAATCGGTAAACTATTCAACTTATTAAAAGTTAATCATTTGCGATCTTTTTCTTTTTATTTACAAATTAAATAATATATTGATATAATTAAACCTTTGTTTGATTATTTAATCTAAATAAAATAAAAAAATAGTTTGCCAAATTTTTAAAATTTTTGTTTACATGTTGTCAACACTGTATGGATATATTAGAAAATTCAATAAATTTTTTAATTGAATCAATTTAAAAAATTGTTTAAATTGCCATTGATATTCAAACAATCGATTAATTAGATATTTTTGGCAAATAATTTTTTCTGTTGTACAGAATATAAAAATTTAGATAAAAATCTTATATAGGCGTATTTATTTTATAAATATTCTGTATTTTATTAAGTATAGATTATCAAAAGATAGTCCATCATGATTAAACAGTTAACACGACTAAATAGTGTATACGTGATAAAAATTTAATAGCGAATATTTTTAAAGTTAGGACATCAATTTCAAAATTTGTATCTTTTTTCTAAAACAAAACACTTTTTAAAAACAATTATTTTTTTTTCGTCGATTACAATTGGTTGTTTTGTGCATGGTTGATATTTCATTACCATTGGATAAATCAATTCAAATTAAAAAAAAAAAAACATTTCATTTGCATTTTGATGGTAATGAAATCTTTTGGCATTGCCACTAAGTAATGCGAATTAAATTTCAATGCCAATGAAAAATTCCCAAGTATGTTATAAAATAAATAATTTAAGGTAAATATTAAAACTTAAAAAGAAAACCTCAAAAAAACGTAATCAAATAGAAAATACTTACTCACAAGGAGAGTCAGCTTGGGGTTTTATGCAGCGGAAGATTTAAACCTGAGTTTTGAAAACAATAGGGAGGAATTTCAGATTACATAATAAATTTTGTGAAAAAGTCATAGTACGCAATATTAAAACATCTCGAATATAGCAAAAAACCGGGTTTTTCGAAATGTTATGTTAAGATATCTTGAAAACCTGATGTAAATGAGAATTCGGAATTTTGTTATACTGTTTATTTTGGCTATATCTAAAGTACAATCTACTTTTATATGGAATTTATATGAAAATGTATGAAATAACAATTCGGCAAATATCCGATGTTTGGTTTAAACTGAATACCGAATAATCGGTAAAAGGCCGAATACTCTATTCGTTGCAAACGAAAATATTTTTAAATAATTTTTTTTTTAAAACCATCCTCATTGCATGTTCTACAAAACGTACTCACCCAGGTGAAAAAGTTCATATATTGCCATATATGGCCACATATATGAGTTCATATATGAATCCATATATGTTCGGATCCGAAATTTGAGGGTATATGGACATATATGCTCATATATGGACATATATGCTCATATATGGACATATATGAATGTTCATATATGGTCATATATGAATATTCATATATTGTCATATATTATTACTTTTCCTATATTCTCGTATATAAAAAAGCTTTTTTAGTTTTTTTTTTCAAATTTGAAGTTTTGTTTTACGATTTTATACAAAAGCTGTGAATGGATCTGCATCATTTAGGCATCATCGGAAAGGTGTTTTAAATATCTTTCCAAAGAGTAATATGTTCCCATTCATTAACGTATTACGAGTCAGTTTACCATTTGGTTTTTTTTTTTTAATTTTCCAGTCTTTTTTATTTATTTTAAAAATTATCTGTGTTATAGGTATGTTTTGAGGCCAGTTATTTGTAAACAAGACATTAAGCTTTCATATAAGGTATAATACGACCCTGTGAATCGATAAACTTGGTTAAACTTAAACTTGGAGGTTTTTGCGAATTTTTAATAAAAAAATGGAAAAATACAAAATTTTAAGATAGCTTGTACTGGGTTATTGAATGGGGACATATTATACCCTTCCGATGGTGCATAAAGCGTTCCGACCTATTCACAACTTTTGGATAAATTCGCAAAACAAAATTTCAACTTTAAAATCGCAATTCCAACTTGATAATATCAGTTGATGGACCAATTTTAATCAATTTTCAACTCAAATTTCAATTCAAAATTCATTCTCTGCAATCGTTTTTATAAATCAATAAAACATTAATTTATATATTTTTGTCAAGAATTCGTAGACCGGCAGAATAAGGGTTTAAAATAAAAAATTTCATCCTCATATATGGTCATATCTGATCAAAAATTAAAACATATTAACCATATATGGAATAATATATGAATTCATATATGGAGATATATGGCATGTATGAAAAAATATATGAACCAATATATGCAATATAAAGGGTCCGCCAAATAACTTTTTTTTTTTGAAAATGCTATAAAAAAAAACTACTGAATATTTTTCAAATTTCTTTTTTTATTTGAAAGTACAATCCTTCCGGTTAATAATGGAAAATAATTTCATTCAAATGGCTGCCTCGGCTGGCCATGCAGTAGCCTACACAATCGGTCCAATTTGTAAGCACATTATCGTTTGTGTGCAGCTGTATTTCACCAAGCAGAAATAACTTTTCTTGTCCTCTTGTATTCATTTTTTCCTTTAACTCTTTTACTTTAATATTCACTTTATTGTAACAAATTATAAATTTATTCTGTTATTTGGTTCACTTTTTCACTTTTTCACTTTAATGCTCACCGACTATTAATTAGACAATCTGCATAAATAGCTGTGTAATGACTAACAATGAATGTTGTGTTATCAAAAAGATTTCACGGGGATTTCCCGTTTTATATAGTAAAGAAAACGTAAGAGTGTGTGTTGTTTAAAAAAATGGTTTTAATCAAAGAGTTTAAATCCTATAAGAGAAACCATCTTGACAGTGAAGGGAAATGTCTTACTACTCGTTACTCTTTTTCAATGCATTTTAAATGTAAACTAACGAGTGGCAAGACACTTTTAGTTGGCAACCCAAGCCGCTTTAGCGACTTTGATTTATCTTGACATAAAGGTCTTTGTTTTAATCAGTGTTGCCAGAAATTTTCTTTTGAAATATGCTAAATCACCCGAAAATATATGCTAGATCGTGAGAAAAAAATAAAATATGCTAAAAAACCGCCAACGAAAAACTTCAAATATTTTTCCAATATTTATTATGCTAAAAATCTGCTAAATTACTGCACAATTAAATATGCTAAAATCTGCTGCGTAAAAAATATATAAATTTTTACCGTAAATCCGGCATTTTTTGGTATATTTTCTTGTTTAATAATCGTTTTTGGCAGTTATTTTGCAAGTACGCTATTAATAACTTAAAAAAGTAGTAAAATTATTACTCAAAAATACAATGAAAACTCAATCTTTTTTGAAAAAAAATATGCAAAAAAAATCTGCTTTTAACAAACGAAATATGCTAAAAAGCATTAAGCATATTTTTTAGAAAAAAATATGTAATTTTCAAGCTCAATCTGCTAAATCTAGCAGAAAATATGCTAACATGGAAACACTGGTTTTAATTGTAACTTTTTCGAAAAATTTGTTCACGTATTGAGCTCGCAGACTATGATTTTTAAGGTTTTAATTTTAAATTGACTTTTTTTTAACTTATTGACAATTTATTGTCCATAAATAATGGCTTGTGTTGTTAAAAAAAAAAATGATTTAAGTTGTTACTTTTTCAAACGTAGTTTTATTGCTATTAAATGTCATCAAAATTGCATTTCTGCATGAAAAAAATAGTCCTGTTGAAACCAAATGTTGCCAATATCCTCCTCTTCAATTTTTGTGAACAAAAATTCGTTCAACATGGCCCGATAACGATCGCCATTGACTGTAACGGCCACTCCTAATTTTCGAGGAAAAATGGCAATTTTCACACACATTCTGCAACATTACCATGATTTTCAAAGTAATGTCGCAATATTTCCCAGCGTTGTTCAAGCGTATACACAACCATATTCGTTCAGCGGAAGGATAAAACTAATTATCTGTCAAATCAGACATGAGCTAAGTGTTACCATTCACGAAATAAGCACTAGTTGAAAAAAAAAACGTTAGATGGCGGACCCTTCATTATCAATATATTATCGTATATGGTGTCATTCATATCCATATATGAACTTTTCATTTCAATGTATTTACCCATACATTTCATATATGTTCATATATGGCCATATATGGAACCATATATGCTCATACATGAAACCATATATGGCATTTTCACCTGGGCAGTCATTTTTTATTTTATGCAGCCGTTCTCGAGTTATATATTTTTGATTATAATCTCCCTCTTTTTACGTGTATGAAATCTTAAAAAATAAACTTTGACTACTTCATAAAACATAAAATCAACACAAAACTTTTAAAACTACATTTGTTTAAATTAGCACTTGAAAATTCAAAAAAATAAAATGATAAACAAACAAAACTACGTAAAAACGAGTTCAACAAAAAATAAATAAAAAAAGACCGACATGGAAAAAATCTCAAAACCAAACTTTCTCTAAACAAAATGCTAAAATACTAACTTTACTTCAATAACACTATTTCTTAAAGTAGAATCAAATTAAAAATAACGAAATAGATGTAAGCTAAATAATAATAATAATAATAAATTTAAATCATTTTGAATTGTCAGTTTAGAGATCATAATTAAAATGTTAGTATTACAAATAGAAAACACTAATTGTTAATAAATGTTGTGTTTAAATATTAGCTTACATGCCGGATTTCCAATTGATTTCCAGTCATGGTAACATTATCAGTTGGATTGGCAACCCTGTCAATTAAAAAGGTTTAGGATTTAATGCTGTTGGCTAAACTTGTAAGAAAAGACGAAAATAACTCGTGTTGTTCGGGTAATCAATTAACATCATCGATTTTCTGTGGTTGGTTGATATATACTCGTATATATAATCAAATCTTGAGTTTCTTGTGGGTGGATACTCAAAAAAGTTTTACAGTTACTACATACCAGTTGTTTATGTAGTAATCAGAAGTAGTTGTTTTTAGCTGCAATTACAGTTTTTTTTTTATATGAAATACTACAAAACAACTATTATGACCATTATTTAAAAAAACAGCTGAATAAAATTACTTTAACAGTTTTTTTAAAGCAGTTTTTTTTTAATTTTAACTTCCAAAACCATAGCTTTGCAGTAAACAGTTAATTTTTGTTAGTTATTTAAAAGTAAGTATTATGTCGATATTTTAAAAATACTCTATATACTCATACCTTGCAAATAATAATTAGAAAATTGAATTGTATCTGCAACTGGAGTACCGTTTGGAATTTTGATTTTGCATTTTAAAAAATATTTTTAAAGTACCGAAAAAATAACTGTTAAAAACAATAGCTTTTACCTATTTTACAGTTGTTTAAAAATTATTATAATAAAAAAATGGGCAGTTGGTCTTCAATAGTTAAAAGCAACTACACTCAAAAAAATAAGTTGGTACAAAAGTTAGTAAAACTTCTTGTAAATCAGGTATACTATTTTTTAGCAAATTTTTTTGCTATAATCGTGTTTTCAGCTAAAATTTTTGTTATACTTATTCAGCACTTAACTGTTTTATACTAATGCTTTACTAATATTATACTAATTAATTTTGCTGAAAAAAAATTGTGCTAAGCACATTAATAGTGTGGACGACAACCAGATTGAAAGATATGCGCAGAATGAAGCAGATGTCGCGGCATGTCAAGATGTAGTAAAGAAGAGGAAAATGATACTAAAAAGTACAACTCTTATAAGACATATGAAAAAAATCAACCATGGAAGATTTTTGTATCTGTTCTTCATACATAAAACAAAATTGAGGATTAAAACAACTTAAATTTTGCGTTGTCACCGGCTTGTGAAAATAATTGTCTATTCATTAAATAAAAGACAAAATAAAATATTTAAATTTAATATGTATTTCTAAACTAAACGTTTATAGATTAATAATCTAGTGTGGTCAAATTGCAAACAAACATATACATACATGTAGACAGAGTAAAGCGAAAGACAAAGACACACATCTTAGGTAGATTTTTATGGTTCCTTTTTCTTATTGCAAAAAAAGAGTTGTTTTTTTTCGTTTCGTTTGTTTTTGTTTATTTTTTCGTTTCGTTTCTATAATTATCTTAGGCAATTGCGTCCTTTAGCATCATTTAGACAACCATTGATTTAAGTAGTTGAAAGAAAATTTTTGTTATGTTATATATATTTATTTCTATATATTTTCAGATATTAAATTAATTCATGTCGTCAATGTGGGAAAATTAAAATTTTTGTATTTCGTTATTATTGTAAATTATTTTTAAAAGAATCACAAAAATATGTTTATGATTTTCAGCAAATAAATTAACTAAATTACAATTTTTCGACAAACTTTTTGCGTTTTTTTCAGTCTACTAAAATTCAGCAAAAAATTTATTAATTTTTAGCAAGGCTTTTTTATTTCTAATCTACTAAGTGTTAGCAAAACTTTTGCTGAATCTACTTATTTTGTTGCAAAAGATTTTGCTGACATTAGCAGTATTTTTGCAAGCACCCTCCTGACTAAAATTTAGCTGACTCAGCAAAATTTTTTGCTGACTTTACAAACTTTTTTTTTTGAGTGTACATTTTTAGTCATTTGAACGGTAATTATTTTTGTCGCATTTTTAACTGAAATTACAGTTGTTTTAACCGTAATTTTCAGCAGATTCCACTGTAAATCTTTTCTGAGTGCGGCAAAATTGTTCCAAAAACCGATTAGGGGCAAACAGTGTTAGCGTTTAGTTTAGCTAAATTCAAAAAATATTGGAAATAGTGTACACATTTAAATCAATCAATTATGCTGGCAAAGAGGCCACTTGTTTTATTTTGTCATATTGATTATTCTTGTTTCTTTGGCGATTATTAATATGACCATTGAAAGGTTAATAACTTTCAAATATGGCATGATAACACAAGGCAACAATTTTGAAAAAATTTTAGGGGCTTTGAAAACCACTATACAATTTTGATGTATTGTGGTCCCAGTAGTACAAATATGGTTCAATTTTGAAATTCTATGGAGAGGTTTTTTTTTAAAAAATTTTTAATTAAAATTATAAATTTTTTTAGACGTGTCTCCACATAATTAATGATAACTAACAAAAAATTAGTCCGATATTATTCAAATAAATTTAGAAAAACATAGCCCTTAATCCGTTAATATATTGCGTTTCAATCGGCTCAGTAGTTTTGGAGTTATAATAAAAAATTGAGGGAAAAAATATTTTTTTTACGAGAAAATAGCAAATTTTTTTGGTTAAAAAAAATCATAAAAAATCGAAAACGGCAAAAATCGTTCAGATTTATTGCTTTATCGCAAAGCCACATGTAATAGGAACAAAATGAGATATCGATCATAAAAATCGATTGATTTTTTTCGAATTTATTCACAATTAAGTGAATTCGCTCATTTTCACCAAATTTTAGTTTTTTGTCTGATATACATAAAATTGAGTAGTTAATGTTCTTCTTTCGATTGATTGAATTTTGAAAACATTTTCCCCATGCTATGTACAAATTTTCACATCAAAAATGCATTACATAGTAACATTCGTGTATTTTTTGGCAAAACCCTACCTAGAATATACTGATTCTATTCTTCGGAAAGACATTTGTGTTGGATGAGCTTAAATGTAAATAAATAAATAAATTAAATAGTAGAAAATTTATATTTTATTATTCACATTTATTATAATAAATAAAACAAGAAAATAAATAAATAAATATGTATTATAAACTACAAACTCTGAAATTTTCTTTTAGTCGATTTTCTACTATTGTTGAATAACGAAGTGTTACTCTGAATACTCCAGCAAAAATCAGCCATCATGTGTGCATCCCCGCGACCCTGGTATCGTTCCTCCATTGTCCGGATATCTTGGTGGAATCGTTCGCCCTGTTCTTCACTCAAGTCTCCTAGATTTTCAGGAAAACGATCTAAGTGACTGTGCAGGTAGTGTAATTTGATGCTCATGTTGCATCCAAGATTCTGGAAGTGAGTTAACATCTCTTCAACGTGCGCAACGTAATCATCACCCTTGTTATTTCCTAAGAAATTTTGAATAACCCATACAAACGAATCCCATGCATTCTTCTCAATTTCTGACATTGAACTGCCAAATTCAGTATCGTTCACCAATTTGCGAATTTGTGGGCCATCAAATATGCTTTTTGTACTTAAACAAAAATAACACTCGGATGCGTGGTTCGCTGTTTCTCTCCATAGCATAGGCTTCAAAATTTCCAAGTGTCGTCTGTAAAATGAAAAAAAAAATTGAAATCAGGAATATGAAGAATTCAAATTTTAATTAAGAAATATTGTAATTATAAAATATTCCAAATCTATTAATTTATACTTACTTTACGTTAGAAGACTTCATAGATAAATTCAATCGACATGGAATGCATATAGTACTCGGTGTCCAATGCTGGTTTAAATTGTGCGGATAGATATTATAGCAATCTTGATATGACTTTTGCAATGAAGTTAAGAACCACTTCCGTTTTTTCCCGGTGATATATTGGCCGCACACATAACAAAATAAATCTGGATCGTTTTTACATGAAAATGTTCTGGCTTTCTGGCTCATTTTTATTAATATTTGAAAATTGTTTTTAACTTCTAAGCTGTATGACTCTAATTTTTGTGTAGGTATTAAATGATGTTTGCGTTATCGCAAACACTTCTTGAATGAAATAAAAAGG
The DNA here is from genome assembly GCA_021234595.1 of Delia radicum. Lineage (NCBI taxonomy): Eukaryota > Metazoa > Arthropoda > Insecta > Diptera > Anthomyiidae > Delia > Delia radicum. The sequence goes on along the minus strand of CM037855.1, from coordinate 20,817,341 downwards.
GTCAAGGAGATCTTATAAATACTGATACTATAATTTGGGATAACCCTTTGTGTGGATACAGTTTGTGTGTGCTGCAAATTTTTTATTATTCCCAAGAATCCTAAAAAACATTAAGGACTTTTATGAAAAAAAAAAAAATTATCCGTTACAGGTAGCTAACGGAAAATAAGAGCACTTCAGCGTACACGCACATTTATGAGCGTTTTATTACTATCCTACCGCAATCGTAAAAATTAAACAATCTTTTGTTTATTACTTATTTTTTTTTAATTATTAGAATCATAAAAATGTCATAGAGGTTTTTCCCAAAGGGGTTTTGCCAAAATGCGTGTCGTAAAATGCACCTGAGTTTTTATGTTCTGCATTTTCATTATGTAGGTACAATTTTCTACAGTGCTTGTAAATATGCGATACCTTCAATTAATTGTAAATAAAAATGTAACGCATGCATCGATTTTTATGATCCATATCTAGTTTAATTCGCATGATATGTAGCTTTACTACAAAAAAATAAAAAGTAATATTTTTTGCAGTTTTCGATTTTTTCCAGATTTTTGTTTTTCAAATTTTTTTTTTTTTTTTAGCATTTTTTTTTTTTTTTGCTAACAATTTGTTTCATAACTTTGAAACTATTGATCGCATTAAAAAAATTTGTACAGTTCTTTAAAGATATTGTAAACCTTAATTTTTGTAAATTTAATTTGACAAAATCGGACTAGTTGTTTTTGAGTTATGACAACATAAGTGGAGAAATGGCTCAAAATATTGTCAATTTTAAAAAAAAATTTTTTTAAAAAAAAATTATCCATAGAATTGAAAAATTTTACCATTTTTGTACTTAGGCAGCCATGATGCATCAAATCTATATAGTGGTTAGTCAAGCCTTTTTTGCTGTTGACCTGTGTAATTTTTAAAACAAAAAGCTTACACTCAGAATATTTATACAGTAACTACATTTAGGGCATTCGGCTATTTAACAGTACACTTAGAATACTATGTAGGTAAAGACCACTGCCATTGTAGTTGAAAACAAATGGAATTTCACTCAAAGAAAGGACAACTTACATTACAGTAAATTCAACTAACATTGTCATTTGTTTTTTAATGTTCAAAAAATGACTAACAATTGTAGTAAAAATTAACCACATGGTAGTAAAAAATAAACCAACATTTATTTTTTTTTTATTTTTTTAAATAACAAAAAACAACTGTAAAAAATGAATGTAAAACCATAAAACAGTTATTTGATTATTTTAATTTGTTCTACAAATAACTGACATTTACATTAAAAATAAAGAAACTGTATTACAACCCAAACAACTACATATTTTTAAAGAAGAAGTGTAGTAATTGTTTTAACTACTATTGTAGTAATTGTTTTAACTACTATTGTAGTAATTTTTCTATGAGAAAATGAAAAAAGACTAATTTAGACAGTCATTTAAAAAAAAAAATAACTAACCAAATATACTGTACATCAGTAACTGTTGTTTTGAGTAGTTATTTTAGTATTTTAATAAACAACTACCAAAACAGTAATTTTGCAGTAAACCGTTAATATTTGTTAGTTATTTAATAGTTATGCCGATTTTTAAAAATTCCCATTTAGTTTATATTTTTTAATATTGATGTGCTCATAGCTTGAAAATAGGCCTCTATGAAACAAGACCCCAATGAAATAAGTCCCCAAACCAAAAATGAAATAACGCCCCATTTTTTTGGGCTTGATTTCATTATGAAGCAATACCCAAAAATAAAAAATAAAAGCAATACCCAAATGAAACGAAACGCAGTAAAGCCCCATTTCGAAAATGAAATAAGGCCGCAATTAAAAAAAAAAACAAAATTATATATTACTTTAAAATATTTCTTTATTCCTAATTAATACATAGTAAAAAGGCTAGAAAAAAATCGCGCGATTTTTTTTTCAGCCTTTTTAAAATAAAAAGATTAATAATATTTAGTATATCAATACAGGTTTTTTTTAGTATTTTTTAGTAGTATATCACAAAATAAAACTAAATTTATAAATCGTATAATCGCACGCAGAAAAAATTTTATTTCGTGAAGCCGCCTGCTGCGTTCTACGGAGGAAAAAAACCCTTAAGAGCGGCCGAATGCCGCCACACAGAAAAACTTATTTTTACAAATTACTTGATGTCTTAAAAATGTAAGTTTTCAACGGATTCGACATCTGATTTGAAAAGCAAATTCTTCTGGGTGGCAGTCTTCGTCCGGTCTTTGGGTTTTTTTCCTCCGTAGAATGCGGCAGGCGGCTTTGCGAAATAAAGTTTTTTTCTGCGTGTGACATAAAATAAACTTCAAAATTACTACACGGTACAATCTCACTTACTAATAGCAAATAACTATTTACATTAATACCTTGATAATTCATGCAGTAATTATAACGGTTATTTGCTTATATTACTTAAAAATTTTGATTTTTAAGAAAATGAAATAACACCCCAAAAATATTATTTGGGGACTTATTTCATTTCTCATATTGGGGCCATATTTCATTATGAAATAAAGTCCCAAAAAAAAAAAATGAAATAAAGCCCCAAAAAATGAAATAAGACCCCAATTTTTTTTATTAGAAATTTTTGGGGCCTTATTTAATTTTTAGTTTGGGGACTTATTTCATTGGGGTCTTGTTTCATAGAGCCTGGAAATAGTAATTAGAAAATTCCATTCTATCTCCAATGCATAAAAACGTCATAAGTTTAATACCGTTTAAAATTTTAACTTTGCATTTCAAATAGGATGTAGGAAATGCAAATTTTTATTTTAATTAAAAGAACAAAATATAATTTTTTTAAAATTTTTTTTTAAAATACCGAAAAAAATACTTTTAAAAACAGTAGTTTTTGCAACTTATGTAGTCGCTTTATGTTCATTGTTTTCATTGTTTTGTTACTCGTTTTTATGGTTTATGCATTCATTTAAGGTTAGTTGCTTTTGACCGACTCAATAGTCGTTTTTACTACCATTGTAGTTGTTTTATCAATAGTTAAAAATTACTGTATGACAAATACAGCCATCGCCTTTTTGACAACATTTAAAGTCATTTTAACTGTAATTTTTAGTCATTTCTACCTTCTTAATTTCCTAAGTGTATAAGTGAAACCCGGTAGTATAAGTATAAGTATTTACAATATCTCTATTCTGTTACCAAATATCTGTTAATTTGCTTACCAAAATAATAAGCTAAAATTTAAGTATATTTGTGAATTTGTAAGTTTGCGCTCGTTATCAGTAATATGATAAGAATATTAAAAAAAAAATCATTAAATATTTTGTGCATTTTTAACGTATGGTCACATTTCAATATTATTTTATATATTCATATTTAACTAACACAATTTAATACTAAAATTTCAAATATGTTTTCATATTATTGACATGAGGTGTTCTGTTATTGTATGAAGTTGTTCCATTTAGTATACGTTCGTATGGTGTACCTGACGTATGCACATTTTTGCCAATTACTCAACATTTTTTTAAGGTGGTTGGTTACCTATTTTATGGGCTTTGATTAGTATTTAAAATTTTTTATCACATTTTATTAGAAGGTAAGAAGATAAGAACGCCACCACATATTGTTTTAACAATATTTTCAACTTTTTTTATAGTAACCCGAGTAAAAACGTTTACATATAGTCGTACATTATTTTATTTAAATATATATGTTATTGCATGCTATTGTTTACGTATGTTTATAAAGGGTCCGCCAAATAACTTTTTTGTTTTTGAAAATGCTATAAAAAAAACTACTGAATATTTTCTCACATTTCTTTTTTTATTTGAAAGTACAATCCTTCCGGTTAATAATGAAAAATAATTTCATTCAAATGGCTGCCTCGGCTGGCCATGCAGTAGCCTACACGATCGGTCCAATTTTTAAGCACATTATCGTAAGTCGATAGCAGGCCCACTTAGCGAAGCGAAAACGCATTGGATGGTCAGTTGGCTTCAACTCCTGAACCAATTGGACTTTGTATGGCGTCATACCAAGGTCTTTATGCAAAATTCGTCTCAATGATGTCTCCGAAATGTTCAATTGTTGAGAACGACGGTGAATTGATGTTGATGGCGCTTGACGCACACTTTTTGCCACAGCAGCAATATTCTCGGGTGTACGCACTGTTTTTGGCTTTTCATGCTTTGGTTTATCGATGTGGATGCCAGTTTCTTTCACTTTTTTCACAAGATAACGAACATACGGAGCTGACGGTGCTTCTCTTCTTCCAAAATCCGTACGCAATTTTCGCACACATTCTGCAACAGTACCATGATTTTCAAAGTAATGTCGCAACATTTCCCAGCGTTGTTCAAGCGTATACACAACCATATTCGTTCAGCGGAAGGATAAATCTAATTATCTGTCAAATCAGACATGAGCTAAGTGTTACCATTCACGAAATAAGCACTAGTTGAAAAAAAAAACGTTAGATATCATACGCTTTATATAAAATGTTTTTTCTATAATTTTTAATATGATGCCACATATAATCACATCTTATTACATATCGACCAATATATAATCGTATATGACATAAAAAAAAATTATTATTGTATAATTAGATATAACACAAATCAAAATTATATATAATAACATATAGTGTAATATGAAAAAAAATATATATTTAATTTTGGATAAAACGATATCTTGACCTATTCATAGTTATATATCTTTCCATACCAGAAGTCTGATGGCTGTACCGTATTTAAAAAATCTGCGAATTTCGTCACGTTTATGGATAAAAACCATAAACGTTGCTACCCGCGGCCTTAGTAGTGTATTTTTAACATTTTCGGACAAAGAAGAGTTTAAAAGTTGGGCAATGCTGAGCTTATTTTGGGAAAAACATTTATAAAATTTCCATAGATAAATTTTGGTTCATCACAGAATCATTTTATTAGTTTAAATTTTAATTAGTTTAGTTAGTGCAATTATTTGGAATTACCTTGTACGAGATACATTTTCTCTTCAACTGATTACGTTAATTTCAAATATAATCTCTAAAACAAATTATGATTTTAAAATATCGTGTAAAAAGCAATTTAAAATCAAAAATTTATTTTTTTTCGAAACCCCACAGACTTTGACAAATATTTTTTGGAAAAACACAAAATATGAGAATAAATTTCCATAAAAACGCAAAAAAAAAAAAATAAAACAATGGCATACGAGGAGCGGTCCCACAATTAGCCGACCTGACGTATAAAAGGCTATAATAGTTTGAGTAAAATTACTTTGGTGAAAAGTGGTAGCCTTATGAAACATATGTTTTAAGTTTTAAGGTGCCACGTTGTTTAGTATTTTTTTTGGATCCATCAAAAATAAACGATCTCAGCGAATTTGTAAACATGGAAAAACTATGTCACCAGAAATGTCTCAGCCCAACCAATATTAAAGCCGAGCTAGATTCCACTCTACTTCTAGCCTTCGTTTATGACTATTAAATATTGTGTGGCAGATTTGCTGCCAAGACGAACACCGTAGTGGACGAATTGAGGTGTCCATATCAGAAACGGTTATGAAAATCCACCAAATGGTATTGATGATAGTCGTCTGAAAGTGCGTGAGCATGATGAAATGATATTTATATTAAAAAGTGCTATTGCACATCGCATATTGACCGAAAATTTGGAGATAAGAAAACTGTGCGAAAGATGGGTGCCACGTTTGCTCACAATAGAACAAAAACATCGTCGTGAAGATGTTTCAATAGAGATGGCCAACATCAATGAGTTAAAGTTCATCACGCACCTTATACTAAAGTCTTAGCTTTCTCGGATTATTTGCTTTTTCCAAACTTGAAAAAATTTCTCGGTGGCAAAAGGTTTACCAACAATGAAAAGGTGGAGTCTGCGGTTGGTGGCTATTTTAAGGAGATATACAGTTCTTACCATAAACAGGGTATCGAAGCTATTGAATATCGCTGGGTAAAGTGTATCGAGCTAAAAGGAGATTATGTTGAGAAATAAAGAAAATTTGTCCCAAATTTGTTGTGTTTCCTTTGTTAGTACCTGTGCGAAATTTTTTGAAATCAATAAAAAAATTTAATTTTGAGAATTTTTAATTTTAAAACGCCACAACTTTTGCGCACCTTACAGAAAGTAGATTTGACGTGCAAAAATAGTAGTTTATTATCCTGTAAAATCATATAAGTGTGCCATAAAAAAAAAAAAAATATTAACCCTAATTTTCAAATTTAGGCCTAAAAGACCTAAACTCAAAAAAAGTTAGTAAAGTCAGCAAAAAATTTTGCTTGAGTCAGCAAAATTTTAGTCAGGAGGATGCTTGCAAAAAAATACTAATGTCAGCAAAATCTTGCTGAAAATTAGCGAGCTGATTTTTAACAACAAAATTAGTAGATTCAGCAAAAGTGTTGTTAATACTTAGTGGAATAGAAATTAAAAAACCCTTGCTAAAAATTAATAAAATTTTTGCTGAAAATTAGTAAACTGAAAAAAAAAATCAAAAAGTTAGTAGGAAGATTATACTTTAGTTAATTTTTTTGCTGCAAATCTTAACATTTTTTTTTGTTATTCTTTTAGAAATAATTTGCAAAACGTTACAAAATATAAAAATTTTCATAATCCCACATTGACGACAAGAATTAATTTAATATCTGCAAATATATATAAATAGTTTTAATCTTGACATGCAGCTACATCTACTCCATTTTGCATATATCTTTCAACCTGGTCGTCGTACACACTTTTAAAGTGCTTATCAGCACAATTTTTTTAGCAAAATAAATTAGTAAAACATAAGTAAAACATTAGTGAAACATTAGTTCAAAACAGTTAAGTGCTGAATAAGTATAACTAAAATTTTAGCTGAAAACATAATTTCAGCAAAAAATTTGCTGAAAAATAGTATACTTGATTTACAAGACGTTTTACTAACTTTTCTACTAACTTATTTTTATGAGTGTATATTAACTTTCTAGGGTTAATAGCTTTCAATTTAATTCAAAAATTTTACAAATTTTACAAACAAATGTTGATTTAAGCAACATTTTTTGTTAATTCATCTTGATAGCAATTCTACTTTCTGCAATTCTACTACAACCCATACTTTTTAGTTTATCTGTATGTTTTAGTTGTTTGTACAGATAAAATTCTCTAAGTGTAAATTTAATTTTAAATAATTTGTTAAATAATGGGGGGAAAATAAAACGCACTCAAAAATACAAAAAAATTTCAATAAATATAAATTGTATCAACAAATTCATTTAATTGTTATTAATGGTTCATGATTTTGTGAAACAATAAAAAAATTTAAATCAATAAATTGTGTGGAAAACACAAAAATATTTGAATTGATAGTGAAAAAATTTAAATCGGTTAAACACGTGATAAAATTAAATGTATTTGAAAAATTTCAACCGCTTTCGAAAGCACTAGTTGGCACTTGATATTTTTAAATAGAATATAATTTATAAGATATTTTTAATATAAAAAAAAAATACATATACGAATCATAGAAGAACTGCTGATAAGTTTCTTATCAAGAGAAAGTATAGATTGTATTGACGTATTTTTAAATTGTTAGAAACACTGTGCAAAAGAAACCTTGAGCCCCCCCAATATAATTATTTATTTGATAGTTGGCAGGTCAAGGTAAATAAATATTTACATTAAAAATATTTTAAAAAATACAGGGTGTCCGCCGGGACGGTATACTACTTTGTTTGTTTATAATTTTTGATTAAATGAAAGAGAATGGATCTTTATATTGAAAAATGTTTTATTTAATGTCGGCAATTATGTATGGAATACAATATCAGATAAATGTCCGCCTCTGTTAGCATCACAAATGCGAGCCCTTTTGAGCACATTTTTCATTACATTCTCACACATTCACGAATATTTTGTTTGAGTTGCTCAAGCATTTCTGGTTTGTTTGCATAAACCTTGCTTTTCAGATATCCCTACAAAAAGAAGTCCGGAGCAGTCAAATCAGGCGACCGTGGAGGCCAATCAACATCATCATTTCTTGAAATAACTTGTTGTGGAAAGAGGTCTCGCAGTAATTCCATTGTAATCCTGGCTGTATGCGATGTGGCACCGTCTTGTTGATACCATATGTTAATCAAGCCCAAAGCATGCAGTTGTGGCGTTAAAAAGTTTTCAATCATATCACGATATCGCTCCCCATTCACAGTTATCGTTACGCCGTTTTCATTTTCAAAGAAGTAAGGTCCAATGATTCCTCCTCACCAAATTGCACACCAGACTGTCACTTTTAGTGGATGCAAAGGTGACTGATGAATAATTTGAGGGTTTTCCATTGCCCAGAACCGACTATTCTATTTATTCACATATCCATTCAAATAAAAATGTGCCTCGTCACTCATTATGATTTTTTTATGAAAATCGGGGCATATGTACGGCGGCTTAAATGGTCTTGTGGAAGAAGCTCTTGTGTCAACTGAATCTTAAATTTAAACAAATGCAAATCCTTGTGCAAAATTTTGGCCAAAGTTGTTCTTTGAAGATCAAGCTCCTGAGCACGGCGTCGAATTGAGGTTGATGCATTGTTTTGAACACTTTCTTGAGCAGCAGTAATGTTTTCAGCCGATTTTGCAGTACGTTGTGGTCCATGCTTGGGCCTATGACCTACATACCCTCTTTCTTCGAAATCATTTACTACACGATAAATAGTGCGTTTTGTTGTTCCTCCCAAAAATATCACATAACTTTCTCATCGTCACAGTAATCGATGATTGATTTTGATAAAATGTTTTAACGATTAAAACGCGTTGGTTTATCGAATATTTTTCCATAATAAATTTGCCACGTGTCTACTCCACGACTGCCAAATATGAACTGTCAAGACTAATGTTTACCAAAATGGCGGCAAAACAAAGTAGTATACCTTCCCGGCGGACACCCTGTATATAAGGAATTTAAAAAACTTTCGACACCTAGACTTGGGAGATACATTCACTAAAAAAGTAATTTCCATATCGCTACTGGTTAAACAATTTTATCCTGGTTTAAAAGTAGAGTGTCGAAAACCGTAACCGAAACCTGTTTAACCGGGTTTTTTATTTTCAAAAACCGAACCGGTTTCGAATACTCTGCATTTTCCAATATTCGAGAAACAGGTTTTTTTTTTGTCGGTTTACGTTTTTTTTTTAACACATATTTTTCTTGAAAAATTAGCAAATCCTCTAAAATTTTAGTTTCTTCTTTAGTTTCCCAAATTTTCCAATTGATAGAAATTGTCTCTTCATTTTTAAATTTAATACAAATTTTGCTTGAAGTCAAACAACTAGAAACCTGATACTTTAACAGTAAATAATTTTGCTTTCGTCCTAAAGTAAAATCAAAAAGACTGAAACTTGGAAAAAAATCAATTAGTTTTATTAAAATTGTGAATAAAATTCTTACCGTTTACAAAAATCCGACTTGGAAAATTCTTTAAAATTAGTTTGTTATTCATTTTTTATGCTTACGAAAAATTACACTTGCTTTGAAAAGACCCAATAAAACCAAACGTGTGCCTTCAAGTTGAAACTTATTTAAAATAGTGATAGCGGAAATTAAATTCGATGACAGTTGACAATTTTGACATATTCACCCAACAACAGGAAATAAAAGGAAGAGTCCACTTTGGGGAACAGGCCACAATTGGGGACATTCCGTTATGTTTTGTGCGTCTGATATTCACAATTATATTTGATATTGGCTAGCGTATTGCGTGAACTGAGTTTCTTTGTAAACCGCACCTCAGAGTTAAAAAGGCGGTTCAAAATTTATAAACGCAAAAATTGTATAAACTTTTTTAAATCTTTGCGAAATTGATTTATTTTCGTTTTTTTTTTTATAAAATTATGACATGAGAACATAGTTAGGTATCTAAAGTGAGCCTTCTCTACAGACTAAATAGATAAAATTCAAAAAAATTAATTTTTTTTCACTTCTAGCGAGAACAGCAAGACAACTAAAGCGATTTAACAATTTCGCCAAAACGTACATAAATAAAATATTTTAATTGTTTGTTTTTTGTTTATATTTCGAATTTTTTAAAAAAGTCCTATCAAAATATGTATGACAATAATTTTTTTATAAATACATACTCATGAAAATGCATGCGTTTTTCCTTAAGTCTGAGAACGGGGGTAAACAAAATATCTTTGCGAATCTATTATTTTGCGGTAACATGGCATTGGCAATGTCCAAGCCCTGTTTAACTGTATTGCTTAATATATTCTCTGCAGAAGTTTTGCGAAATTAACAACATTTTAATTTAAAAAATACGGGTTTAAAAACCACTAACAACTGTGTCTCTTAATCCCAGTTTGCATATCAAATTTAAGAGAGCATTTAACAAGGCTTGAATACTCTCAAGTTTATATGCTCGTTGCTAAAACTTTATTTTTTTTTTTTTTGTTATTCTTTTGTTTTTAATAAAAAAAATATTAGGTGCATATTTTTTTAATTTTTAGTGCATATTTTAAGAATTTTCACTCATATGTATGCATGAAATGCCTGTCCCTGTTTATAACCAAGTAAAAAATATTGAATTTTGGACCTCACCCCTTCCAAATTTGTCACAAATATTGTCTTTTACGCAACTAAGGTCGACACCAATTGTTGGCTCTTGGTTCGCGAAATATCGCGTCTTAAATATTGAAATATCGCAAAAAAGTAATAACAAGAAAAAGTAATAACAAAAGTAAAAGTAATTACAAAATTAAAATATAATGAAAAGTAATGATGCTACGTAAATCACTGAGGTCTTAAATTAAAGATGATAAAATTACCTTTAAAACGATCAAAAGTCAACTTATTGGCTTAGTGGCGAATGCACCCTAGTCTACCCTAATCTTTATCCATAAAAAAATATAGTGAATAAATCTTATCTTTATAAAGTTTATAAATTGTGTTCTTACCCACTAATTACCCTGATCCGGTAGCTTTTCTTTCGCCTACAAAAATTAACAGTAAATAAAACACTATTAAGATTTTATAAACATAGTAAAATTAGTTTATTACTGTATAAATATAACTTTTTATAAATTTGCAAAATTTGTTAGCTGCTCTTATTTTTATTAAAAATAAATCGGTGTTTTTTTGCAATAACCGCGTATCGACATGTACATATAAATACACAGAGAGAATTCTCTTAAACGAGTTTTAATGAAATTTTTCACAAAGTGAATGAAAAATTTCATAAACTTAATGAAAAAGCTTCATAAATTTTATGAAACTGTTTTTAAGGAAACTTTTTCTTTAGGTGTATGAAATTTTTAATAAATGAAATGAACAATTCAAATGAAATGCAAAATTAAGTTTTTCATAAAATTTTATGAAAAACTGCATTATTTAATGAAAAATTTCAATGAAAGAATTCCAGTAATACATTATAGATCTAATGCAAAATTTCATTGATATCCTGCAGAATATTCTTTCAGTGTAATAAACACTTTTGAGGCCAAAATTTCAAAAGCGTGAGCTTTTAGAGAAGGATCAAAAAAACACGGCGTACGTTCCAGTATTTTACCGCGGTAACACAAATAACTTAAAACAGCAGTAATTAAAACATAATTTTGAATAAGGAAACACTTTTGGGTAAGTTTTCGTGTCCGCAGTATCGTACGGTAATTGACATATTGTGTGAAAATTTAAATAGTGTGCAGAACAACAACTTATGTCATCGGAGCTTAAAAAAACCAACGTGTCTAGTACTGATACGTCGTTAGAACCACATAAAGAGCGATACAAATTCATCAATTTGGCACCAAAATCGAAAATCATGGCAATACGCAGTTATTGCAGAAAACCACAGAAATTAATATTAAATTAATTTAAAATAAATCAAATTAAGTTAAATTCTTACAAAAAAATTTCCGGCCGTTTTAGTTTTATATCGTGGTTTCATAATAGTACAAATTATCCAATTCTTCTGGGACCACAGACTGTTCTCGTAATGTACGAGATAGGGGTGGAACAAATAAATCATAATCGATTTGTTTACGTGATATATCCAAATAGATTTGCGAATTATCGGCCCATTTGAAATATTCAAATAACCAACTTAATGAGTAACCACTTATTAAAGTTAAAATGAGACCCATGACACAGGGCCACAAATAGGAGAGACGATAAAGCCAAAAATAATGTTGTTCTGCGTGCACATTTATATCGGTAGTTGTTGCTATAGTAATATTTACAAATTCTTTTACAGCTATTAAGGATTCGTTAAATAAAGTTGAATTTGTAAGAGTACATCCTTCATCGTTTAAGGGTAGAGAAGGTGGTGGTGGTTTTGGGCCTCCAAAACCAACCCAAAATGAAAATATCAAACCCAGAAGTAAACCCATCATAACACCTCTTTGATTAGCCCGTGTGGTGCACATACCCAAAGTAAAGACGGCCAATAGTGGTCCACCCACAACACCAAATATTGTTAGAGATGCTTGTAATACTCCACCCATTGTACCAGCACTAAATGCCAAAGCTATACAGACAATACCATAAATGCAAGCTATTATTTTAGAAGGTAAAGTAGCACTAGAGTCTGTCATGGCACGTTTGAAGAATTTCTTATACATAGGTTTCAAATAATCTTCTAGCGTAACAGCAGAAAGTGAACTAACCGCGGATGAGACTGTTGACAAACTGGCCGAAAAAGATACCAGATACGAAAAGGCCACATAAACCGGGATATTGTCCTGAAAAAAAATAATAATTTAATATTAATACATATAGAGTCATAACAAAAATTTCGATTCGATTTTAGTCATATTTGGAATGGATGTGTTTAGATTTCATTGAAAGTTAGGACATCGATATTCAACATTTCTATGATATAAGTTTATAAAAAATTTGTGGAGTTCGCTTTCCAAATCTTATCTCATATGAAAGATTGGATCTTTTACTTTTAGATATTTGTCAGGAAATTTCTGAATCTCTTTCCAGAAAGTTTGCAAAAACGATATTTTTCGAGTATATTTCAAAAACTACATTTTTGCAAACTTTCTCCAAAAAGACTGTATAATTTTCTAACAAATATCTAACAGTAGTATATGTAATCTTACATATTAGATTTGTAAATATGGGATAAAAACTTAAAAAATTAGAGCAGTTTGAACAATACTTATTTCTTTCAGTTTTAATAAAAATGTCGAACTTTGATAGCTATTCAAAGCCAAATGCGCCGAATTTTTAAAAATGTAATAGAACACATATATTTTAGGAACGTTGTATATCGATGTGTTTATTTTCAAGTACATCCATAGTCACAAAGCCGAAGACCGTAGCGATTTTTTTTTAATAACTATAGTTATACCCAGAAAACAGAATCGAATATTTCGATTTTTATAACAATCTTTCGATTGAAACAATATACATAGGTCTTCCACGACAAAAGAATTTTTATTGCCTTAATAGAAATACCTTGACAACTACTACAAAATTCGGTAGCCACAACTGAACCATTCGATTGGCTACAAATACCGTTGATAGCACCTTTGTCTGGTTTCTGGGTGTAGTAAATCGCTAAAATCGCATTACTTACCCATTGTATCTACAGCAAATAATGACATTAACTGATCTCTTGATTTAATACGTCCACTCAAAACTGGATCACAATTTTGATAATAGTAAAATATCGCCAAACCACTAAAGAGCGTACTACAACTTAAACAGCCCAATATTGGAAGATTCCACCACAAGGCTGCCTGAGCTCCTTTCAAATCCCGAACACTAAGTAATCTTTGTACTTGCGTTTGATTAACACCATATAGCGTAAGATAGATAACCATACCGCCAATAATTAAACTCCACCATGTATGACGTATTGTAGGATCCAGAGATATCTCGGTAAAATCTAAACGACCACTATCCTGGGCTGTAGACAATATTGCCTTTAAGCCACCAGCTTTTTTGGCTGATACAATAATTACCGAGAAAATGGCAGCAAACATAAGTACAGATTGAAATACATCCGTTATTAAAACGGCTTTCATACCGCCAATGGTCGAATAGAAGGTACACACTAAGCCAATGACTAAAATGGCTGTAACTTTATTAATACCCGTTACCGCTTCCAAAGCTAAGGCAGGAGCATATAATACAATGCCCATATATAAAATCATTTGTACTGAATATGCTAATGACGCCGCCAAACGCATACTATGACCAAATCTTCTTTCCAAGTATTCATAAACACTTGTTATGCGCATGCGATAGAATACGGGCAGGAAGAGATAAGCTGCTATCGGTGTGCCTAGGACATAACCCAAATTGATGACACAAAACATCGTACCAAATTGATAACTTTCATTCGAGACACCCAATAGTGTTATGGCGGACATAAAACTTGCCATTAAACTGAATGATACTGGTAAGGCTGACATACTTTGGTCCGCGATTAAATATTCTTTGGTAGTTTTTTGTTTTCCACCAGATAAACGATAATAAATACCAATGGAGGCGGATATTATAAGAATGGTGATCAACACCGCATAATCCCAAATATCAAAATTAGACATGATTATTATGTTACTATGGGAAAATGGACTAGATTTGAATAAGTGAGTATGAGGCGTATGTAGTGAGTATGAACATTGGATTTCGCTGATCAGGTACTTTTACACATTATTTACTCAGGAACATTCTTTTTTTCACTGCTTATGAATTTTCTAAATAATTGGAGAAATAGTTATATTTATATTATATTTGCATTTTTTTTAACATTTCAAACATTTTGAAATTGTACACTATACATTTTTAAGAACTGTTAAAAATATTTTTAAATAGCACTGTTAATTTTCGAGATATTTTAAATTTTCATTGAACACCCTGTTTTTCAGTGATTTTGCGTTATATCGCGGAATTTGAATTTAAAATGTTGAAAACTTTTTATGGTTTTTAAATCTTCGGTGGTTAAGCTTTTATTTCAACATAATAATGTTTTTAATTAATCAAGGTCATTTTGGTATTTAATAAGGAACTATAAAAATCTAATTTTTTAGTTTAAGGCCTCTAGTTTTTACCGCTGATAATGGATTTCGTTTTTTATTAATTTCACATAAACTAGATACTTCAACTAACAAATTTTGATAAAACAAATCGAAATTTTGATAAAAAAAATATTTATAAGGGAATGTTCCCTACATCAGCTTATAGGCTAGCTCCTTGGGCATTTTTTTTTTGGCTATATATACTTTTATTGTGGCAACTAATTTAAAAAAATTATATAACAATTTTCAAAGCAACTAAAAGGTCCACATTAGGGAACATGTACCCTAAAATTAATAGATATACATAAACTCTGTAATAGCATATACAAAATGAACTAAAACCGACCAAAAAATGTTTATTTAAATTTATTTTAATTTAGTTTATTAAAACGTTTTGTGTATCGTTTAAAGCTGCTTAAGTGATTACCATATGTACAGCTAACTTTTTTAATTGCGGTAAACAAAGGATATTTTTGTTGTTGTGAATTATGTTAAAAAAATTTTCAAAAAATTGTACAAAAAAGCCAAGAACAATGAAATGAGTAAACAACAATTTAAAAAAAATTAAAAAAAAATAAATAAATATAAGGTCCGTTTATAACCCAATTTATATTTTGAAGCTCGATAAAACTTAAACTATTCAAGTTCCCTTGAATTTTTTAATTGTGTATAGATTGGTAGGATGTCAATTGTATATTGTTGTTAGCGAAATTAAATATTTTTAAAGTTCATTTCAAATTAT
Organism: Delia radicum; assembly: GCA_021234595.1. Lineage (NCBI taxonomy): Eukaryota > Metazoa > Arthropoda > Insecta > Diptera > Anthomyiidae > Delia > Delia radicum. Next base: position 20,801,609 of record CM037855.1, on the reverse strand, counting down.
AACCAAGGTATGTTTTTTTGGTTTTTCAAAAGAATTCACAATTTTTAGCGATTTTTTTATAATCAGTTTTTATTTGTAAAATGCCAAAAGAAACTGCCCTTTATGAATGGGAAAAATGACAAATTTTGGCTTTTACGATCCAAAAACTATCAATTTCCGAAGTCTAAGTGCAATCGCCAATTTTTTTTAATGACAAGGAAAGTTATGGAACAAAGAAGTGTAAGAAAATACAAATTGTCGAATCGCGATACACCTAGGATTTTAAACGCTGCAAGTAATTCTACAATAAGTTTAAGAGAGCTCAGTGCCTAGTTTTCCCTTTTGTGAGCAAATCAACAGCTTGGAAACAGCTTCCAAATGCATCAGAAAATATTAAGCGAAGTAAAATGAACGTATGTAGTTCCACGACTTTTAGAAAGGCACAAAATCAAACGTATGGAATTCGCAGAGTTAAACGCATGGCATTCGCAGATTTAAATTGGAACATGGTCAAAATTACGATATCCTTTTTTCATAAATTAATATTTTCTTTAACTCAATGTGATATTTTCAGACGAGAAAAAATTAAATTTGGATAGACCTGACGGAAATACCCACTATTAGCAGGTAATATATATACTTCAATAATGTGCAGCAGATAGTTCTTCTAACTAACGTTCGCGAACGCAAGCGATGCGAAAAAAATATGTAAATGCGATAAAGCTATTTCAACTGGTCAAATTATCATAAAAGATTATTTCAGCTAATTGACTATTAAAAAGTTAAAAATGGGCGTTTTCTTTAAAAAAAAAAATCTTCGCCTATGTTTTAAATATGAAACTCAGAGAATAATAGGGCTTTTAAACAAATCCTTTTTCGCGAGATAGATCTTATAGTTTCGGGATTTTGTATATAGGATATGTAGAAAACATAACAAACGATTATTACCAGCTGTCAAAATTAAAATAACTTGATTAGATTAAATCTAATAGAGATGGAACATATAACATCATATATGGGTTATAAATCGGAAACAGAGTTTTTCAAAGATCTACTTTAGGGAACATTTTAAAAATTGATTTTTGTACATTTTTGTTGTATTTACTATGTAATCAATCAGTTTTATAAAAATTGTGAATAAAATTCCTACCGTTTACAAAAATCTGATTTGGAAAATTCTTTCACATTTGTTTGTTATTCACGTTTTTTGTTTATGAAACATTACGAGTTATATGGCGTTTTTTGCAACAAGATAATAAAACCAAGAAAACGTGTGAATTCACATCGAAACTTTTTTAAAATAGTTATAGCGGAAATTAATTACACTCGATAACAGTTGACAGTTTTGACAAATTCATGCAACACCATGAAAAAAAAAATAAAGGTCCAGTTTAGGGAATAGGCCACAATAGAGAACATTCCCTTACAGTTTTATTTAGTCAAATTTGTAAATGCTTTTTATAGTATCTAAGTTTCAAACTATTTTGAGTGTATTTGATTGAAATCGACCGGATTTGTTTTTGATCGATTTGGCTAACATCGATATCTAAATAGTGAATCGAAATTTCAAAGGGAATTGAAATTGTTTTTAGTCACTAGAACGAAATCTGGTAAATCGATTTATTTTTTTTTTTTTAATTAAAAATATGTATTGAATTTTTAAAATAATACAAAGGTACAATTTTGATCAAATAAAATACGCATTAAAAGTTGAATTTTTGAAAGAAAAACGTCAAAAAATGTGAAACAAAGTGGTCAAGCATAAAATTGTACGCCAACGCATGTTTTTAATTTAGGTTAATAAAGGGTGGAAACGAAAAAAATTTACCATTTTGAAATCTTAATAATATTAACACAAAAAACAATAGGAAAATACTCGAAAGTTTTTACCCATACGGGGTTTTTTACGATTCGTTGCGAAATATGGAGAATTTTCGCATTTTCGCTGTTAAACTCAATGTTACGTTTTGAACACTTATAATGTAAATTGTTCGGATCAGTTTAATTTTAAAAATAACAGAGTCTTGGTAATTTTTATAAAACTCAGACTCTTTGTGAATAATATAGCCCATTTGTTATAAAAAATTTGTTTTTTTGGTGTTTCAGAACGAATTTTCATAACCCTATTCCATTACTCTATTTACGTACAAAAAAGTGACGAGCTGTTGCTAGTCGAAAATAATGATGTGTATTATTAAGCGCTTTGAATCTACAACATCTCCAATTTCGTTGTCAAACGCAGACTTCGTCCGACATTAATAAACATGTTTGAATGTAAATATTTTCTACACAATAGGAATTAGTTTAATTTCACATTATACGTCGATTTTATTGTTTACTTAAAGGACACTTCAAAATTATGACTTATTATTGAAACATACAATTTTCAATCGAACTTCCTGACACTTTTACCAACTCCATGGTTTTGAGACATTTATTTTTTTTAATCTATATGATTTTAATTTTAATAATCATATACCGTTTTACATGTCAGAAAACTCTTCATAAAATTTTTGGGTAAAATTTTATTTAAAACGTTAAATTTTGGCATGAAAGAGTTCTCTCACAACCAGCCAACTAACGTCGCAAAATAAAACTATCATGTACCCCAAATATAATTTATAACTGTGCGCCCCGGTAGGCTAGTTGGTAGCGTGCTGGCTTATCAGTGCGGGGGTCTTGGGTTCGATTCCCACCAGAGGCATTGGTCTGTTTTCGCTACAACGCGCCTAAAGCCATAGTAGCTAGTGCTCGGTTAGGGTAATAGTATATAATTTGTAATTATAAGTATATAATTTGTAATTATATGATTATTAATTAAAAAAAAAAAAAATTATTTATAACACCTTTTTTATTTTATGGATTTACATTCTTCCTTTCATAAATGTATTAAAAATATCAAAAAAAAAAATTAACCAAAAAACCGTCAAAACCCAATTTTTTTCCATTTCTACACAGAAAAAACAGTAGGCACCGTCACTGGAACTCTTAAATTCAAACACCCTAATTTTTAAATTTAAATTTATTTCCAGTTTTTCATACAAAAATTCTTTAAAAACAAAAATTCAAAATTACAAAAAATCAACAAAAGGTGTTTGTATTTCCAAATTAAAATTTTTAGTGCCAATTCAAAAAACTTTTTGTTTTGTATTAACAAAAACGCTCTATGAGGCATGCTTAATATTACAAACAGAATTTTGTTATTTATTTCAGTGTTTTTTTTTTTTGCCAAAAAAAGAAAACTATTTTAAGGTTTTACTAGCTTTAGATTTTTTTTTCCATATTTGAAGAGTTTGAACTTTTTTCTATATGCTATGAAAATTTTGGCAAAAAAATCGCAGAAATAAAAAAGTTACAGCTTGTTAAACAAACTCCTTGCCCTATATTTTATGTTTTTTTTCTTAAAACAAGATATTGAAAATCGATTGCCACTGTGCAGCCCTAACGGGTGGACCGATTTTTAAGCGGTTTTTTTTTTGTTTTGTAGATGTCCATAAAATTAAGCCCATAACGTAGAGACATTTTTAAAATTTTGCCTAGTATTTTTTTTAAATAAAAAACTACGATTTTTTTTTTGTGGTTTTTCTTCTCGTACCATTTTAAAGAAAATCAAAAATATAAAAATCCGGATACGTTAGGGACTAAAGAAAATATTCGTGTGCGAAACAAAATTAAATTTTTTTTCTCAGAAATGTACCAAGGCACCCGATTTTGCCTTTAAAAAAGGGTGTATAATTAAACTATCAAATTAAACCAGGGTTGACATGATAGTCCGAATTATAAATTATAATTTTTAGAATAATATTTAATATTGTGTTTTTCTATCGCAAGTAGAATTTTTTAAATAAACCATTTATTTTTTTTAATAATTGCTTAAATATTGTCGTACTTCACAGAATTTAAGAAAATTTAAATTTCATATCTAGCGGTGATAGCTTTTGCACAATCCGCATTTGAAAATGATAAATTTTTTTCGTTTCCACACTTTAGTTCAAGTTCAATGATCTATTTAGTCTACCAAGAGAAGAAAGTGCACCTATATCGTAAATTTAATACAAATTCACCTTAAATAAAAATATTTATTTTTAAACATTTTTTCAATTATTATTAATATAAAGGGTCCGCCAAATAACTTTTTTTTTTTTGAACTCCTGAACCAATTGGACTTTGTATGGCGTCATACCAAGGTCTTTATGCAAAATTCGTCTCAATGATGTCTCCGAAATGTTCAATTGTTGAGAACGACGGTGAATTGATGTTGATGGCGCTTCACGCACACTTTCTGCCACAGCAGCAATATTCTCGGGTGTACGCACTGTTTTTGGCTTTTCACGCTTTGGTTTATCGATGAGGATGCCAGTTTCTTTCACTTTTTTCACAAGATAACGAACATACGGACCATATTCGTTCAGCGGAAGGATAAAACTAATTATCTGTCAAATCAGACATGAGCTAAGTGTTACCATTCACGAAATAAGCACTAGCTAAAAAAAAACGTTAGATGGCGGACCCTTTATATTTACAACTTATTCATATTTGTATTACTTTACTTTATTATATATTATTTGCTATTTTTTCTGGCTCTATTTATACATTTTTTATACAATTTAAAAATCACTTTGATTTTATTAGAATTTAAATTTATATACGTTTCACTAATCACGTTTTTATTAATTTTGTTTTGATTATTTTAGTAGAAATGCACTTTTCTCAGAAAATCATTAATGATTTTACTTTTTTTTGATAGATATATATTTAATTTTTTAGATATATATTTACGCAAAATTATTTTTTGGTTACCTTTTGTTAAGACACTACAACTTAATATCAAACAATTTAATTCGACATCTGTATTAGCGCGAATGTATTTTGGAACTGACCTAAAAATACTTTCTAATAAAATGCTTAATAAAAATCTCCATGCCAACAAGGAATGTCTCGCTGGGCTAAACCTTGAACTATTTAATCAAACTTTTATGTGATAGAAAGGACAAGCACAATGAATATTTGATAAGAAACAGAGCTGTTTAAATAATTTTTATAGAGTAAAAATTTAATTAATATATTTTATTATAACCTTTTGATATTTTTAATGGTTCCCTAGGTTTCTTTCTTTTGATACCCGAAACAAATGTGAAAAACAAAAAATGTAATACTTTTTTAACCCCACTTTAAATCCATTGAATATGAAACAGGACAGCTAAAAAACAGGAGTCCCTTCATTTTTTTTTTGCTCTTCCACATATGCAAGTTTTTTTCAGAAACGTTAATTCTCCTCGAGATATCTTCCTTGTAAGTAATTAAAATAATATTCACTAGGGTGGCACCAGACATTTAAAAGGAAATATTTTTTCAGAATTTTAACAAAATTCGTCGGATTATTATGCAAATTAGTATTAAACTTATATGGTAAAATGTGCGCTACATCGGGTAACTCTAGGCGAGATAACTCTTCGATGTGAAAGTTTCGAAATATCGAAACAAAAAAAATTAAGTAAATTAAGTATACTGAATTAAATACGAATATAAAAACAATTTTTATATTACTCAAATAGTTTTTGAGATAATTTTGCTAAAAATCAAGAATTTTTCTAAATTAAATATACAAATTTCGAAATTTCTTTGAGAAGATATCCAAAGTAAATATCCACTGTTGCCGGCAAGCTCTTTTTGATAACAAATATCAGGAGAAAAATTGTTATGTTCTACCGGTTCGTAGGAATTCTGAGGAAAAATGTTTTGTATTAGATCTATTCAGATCTAAATAGATGTGATCGAAACTAATTAGATATGATTGTATCAACCTAGCTAATATGTTTGATTTGCTTTATTTCTGTAAATATTGTTATATGGTTGTGAAACTTGGAATGCTGCCTCCCGATACATTAAATCTCTTCAAGTTTTCGTCAACAAATGTCTTCGAAGAATTCTAAGAATCTTCTGGCCACGAACCATATCAAACAATAATCTGTGGCGTGCAACACACCAAATCCCAATGGATGTAGAAATACAGAGAAGAAAGTGGAACTGGATCGGCCACACACTCCGCAAGCCGCCCACCGATATTGCTAGAAATGCTATTGAGTGGAACCCCCAGGGAAGCCGCAGAATAGGTCGACCAGCTCACACATAGAGAAGACAAATTGACATCGAATCAGGAAGAATGCGCAAAAGCTGGAGCGAAGTAAAACATATTGCGATGGACAGATTGGAATGGAAGAAGTTTGTTGAGGCCCTATGCTCCTTATAGGAACGACGGGAATATATATATATTTTTGTAAATATACGGAGGTTGAAACCTCGTCATAAATTGAAAATAACATAAAAATAATCTCGATGTAAAGGGTCCGCCATCTAACGTTTTTTTCCGATGCCGATTTTGCCAAAAAAATCATCTTTTCAGATGAAGCTCGTACTGCATGGCCAGCCGAGGCAGCCATTTGAATGAAATTATTTTCCATTATTAACCGGAAGGATTGTACTTTAAAATAAAAAAGAAATTTGAGAAAATATTCAGTAGTTTTTTTTATAACATTTTCAAAAAAAAACTAATATAACTGTAAAAAATTATTGAATATAATTCGGCCAAAAAACTATATTTTGTCGGTTTTTTGATATCTAGAGGCAATGATGACAAATTTTGGTATTGGAAACATGTTTGTTGAGCCGATTTAATTCGATTTTGAGTATAAAATTTAAGAGAAAATCCGAAGTTTAGCTATAAAGTTAAAAGTTCGGCCGCCGAACTATTTTCAATTTGGCCGAACTTTCTGAGGCCGAACAGTAAATTCATTGCTTAACTTCAGACTTTTCTTCAAATTTGACACTCAAAATATCATCTAATCAGCCCAATAAACATTTTTCCATCCGCCAAATTTGTCCATAATGCTTTAAAATACCGAATACAGACTAAATGCATTTTCTGTCCGAACTGTTCGGTCGGACACTAATAATAAGATATGATTGAATATAATTAGATGTGATTGAATATAATTAAATCTGGTGCCGGATCTGATCAAATGTGATAACATATGACATTTGTGATACACTTTATGGCCAGATCTGATCAGATCTGGTACTAAATCTATTCATATATGAAGTGATCTGGGAAATTGGATAATTTTCATGCCCAGATATGAACATCTCTGGTCATATTGGATCATATCTGGTGGCAGATCTCTTCAAATCTAAAAAATTTCATAATCTTGACCTGTTACTAGATCAAAGCCTTTTGAGCAGTTTTCAAAGGCAACAAAATAAAAATGTACATACATTTTTTTTTAACATATAAACTAAACTTTTCTTTTACATTTATATTGTGTTTGTTATTTTGTTTATTTTTAAAATTTTGGGAAAACTTAATAAATTTTCAATAATTTTTTGTAAGTCCCGATTAAAAAAAAAATGAATATGGTGCAACATAGAAATGTATCAAATGTGATACAGCCTTATATCTAATTGAAATACAGTTTGATCAAAAATGGTGGATCGTATTGTATACATTGAGCTTGATATACTTTAATACGATTCAATCCAGTGAAAATAAATTCCTTGAATTGAATACAGGGGCTAGATAGTATGGTCCGATTATTAAGAGCCTAATTAAAATTTAACGTACAGCTAAATTTTTATTGTATATGCTTAACAACTAAACATTTTAATGTCGAACTAAAATTTTTGGAGTTCAAGATTAAAAAATTTATATAATGCTTTATATAATCATACGTAATTTAATATTTGTCTTTATACAGTTTTATCCGAGAAATGGCTCCATCTAATTATATATGTAAGTTTGCGTTACTTTATTTCTAATTTGAAACTATCAGATTAAATTACATCCGAATAATGGCTCGATACAATTAAATCAGATTTTATATAATTGTATAAAATTACATATACAAAATCAGTTATAGTTGTATCCGGGTTTTCATTATAAACTCTATTGAAATTCGAAATATTTGCCAAAATAATTAACTGCAAATATGGATTTAGCTTCAAATTTATAAACCTTTTATACCTTTAAAGTTGACGACTTTAAAATTTGTAGAAAATTCCTTTCCATTTGGAAATTTTATTTTATTCATAAAATTGCCTTGGAATTACCTAAAAGATATAAGTTGTTTCAGAAAAAAACTTTGAAAAACCTAATAAAGATTTTATGGGACTTTGAAACCTTTCTAGTGTGAATCTGTATGAGGTAATTTACAATTTACTACAAAATTAAATTTTGTTTTTTTAATTACGATATAATATCCAAATGTATATTATTTTGTATGTCTAGGTTTATATAACGACATGCTATTTATATAACGACATGCTATTACACCACGTGGGCGCTGTGTAATGGTTAGCGCGTTGGACTGTTACACAGATGGTCCCGGGTTCGATTCCGGTGACGACAACATCAATTTAGAAAAATAATATGTATGAGTTTTCTATCCCTCATATGTATCGCAGCTCCGACCTTCGGTGTTCCATAGCACTTAACCCCACCGAAGTAAAATAATGAATCAGGGCTATGAACAAAAAAAAAACTTCAATAAGTTCGCCAACTCTACATCAGGTGGCGAGCAACAACTGTTCTAAGACTTATTATCTCGCGCAATTACAGTGTTGCCATGTTTAAAGCCCTTCATCTTTTCCCACCTTTCATCTCTCCACTATCCAATTTCCAAAGAAAGCAACACATTAATAAATACGAAGAATTTCCTGAGTGTTGTTTCTCTTAAAAAAATTAATAAAAAAAAAAAAAATTGGTACAATATACAATTATATATTAGTACAATATACAATTATATATTAAACGAGATGCTATAAGACGCAAATATATATGGCATCATATTAACATTTTTCGACAAATCTCATGTTTTTGTTTCCCATATATTAATTTAATTTTGCCAATCCAATTATATATTGCCCGTCTAATAACGTATGGTATAACATAGTGTAAGATTCAATTAAATATTCCGTTTTACGAAAAATTACAGTGGCAAGTAAAATTGTTTCTTACTATACATGATGTCATACTTAACTATATTAAATTGTAAAAAACTGGATCACATTATACAAGATTATATAATATTTTTTTTACTCGGGATATTCAAATGCACTTTGTCTTTGGTATTAATTGGTTTGCCCTAAACTTTTGAATAAACGTTTTGTTTTTGACTACATTTGCTGTGGTCTTTATCAACATCGTAATATCCTTAAAGTTACTGTAAGAATATTGTGATGTGTGTTTATTAGGGTCGTCCTTATTTTTCAACTTGCGATTTTTGGGGCTGCCCCCCTCTTAAAATATTTGCTTGGATACAAAAATTCACCATGCAAAAAATTAGAGTGCTAGTATAACGGGAATGTGTCCCGCATCGCCCTTGAATATCAGGGTATCAATTATGTATATTTTTTACGACACACGACAATGAAATGACACCTAAATCATACTCGTTTTAACAGCGTAAATGTAAAAATTTTGTTGCATCGGTTTCATATGACATTTATAAGATGAATAAACAAAATTAGTTAAATCCCCGAAACGATAATGATCTAGGTGTCATTTCATTGTCGTGTGTCGTAAAAAAGATACATAATTGATACACAGGCCTCCTTGGAAAAATTTACCAAATAAAAAAAAAATGTTGGGTAAATTTAAAAATGTAATATAATTTTTGTGTTGGGTTCAATAACAACTACTCAGATAAAAAATATTACTTTTCCAGAAAATCGCTAACTTATTCTAACTTGGAGTCAAAAAAATGCACATATATTTGGGGTGTACCTAGAAGTTACTTTTTTACATTTTTGAAAATTTTATTCAACAAAAAACAAAAAACTAGTTCTTGCAGTCAAATGTTTTATGAAACACATCCCAAATATTAAATAACATAAGTATTACGGATATCCGTTGGCAAACGTTTTTGTTAGAGCATTTTGATTCTAGCGGATTTCAACGTTTTTTTAAATTTGTATAGACTTTTTTTTTTAACAAGATTTTTGTAATATTTCATCAATGTTATTGTATATGCTATTTTATATAATTGTAATAACTTTATTATAAAGTATAATTTTTCGTGTTCATAGTTAACCTGTGTTTTCATGGGGTCACAATTGACCCTCGTATTTTAAAGAGTCAAAAATCACAAAGATGACATAAAATTATTTTTTGTTTATGTTTCTAATTGTAAAATTAATTAAAATTAATTATTTAGTATAAATTCAGATATTTGTATTCATATTAAAATTGATTTTTTTGTACATATTCAGCAGTATTTTTGAAAAACGTATTTTTAATTTAATAGTGTAAATTTTTTTTTTTCCCTCAAAATTATTATTATGGAAAAGTTTTAAGTTCTAATTTTTACTAAATTGACCTACTCGAAGACTAGAAGCGGTTAACGAAAATTTTTTAGACTAAATATTCTGATGAGATCTTTAGCCAGATCGAAATACTAGTATCAACCTAGCTAATATGTTTGATTTGCTTTATTTTTGTAAATATACGGAGGTTGAAAGCTCGTTATAAATTGAAAATAATATAAATTTAATTACTCCTTTTTTTATTTTATTTATAAATTTTGCCACAAAGCTGCATTTTTCTTACGTGGGTCATATTTGACCCCAGGTTAACATGGGTTAACTATCAACAGAATAAATAGTATTTTATAATAAAGTTATTACAAACATATAAAAGAGCATATACAATAATATTGATGAAATATTATTAAAACCTTGTTTTAAAGTAAAAATGTATAAAAATAAAAAAAATCTTGAAATCCCCGAGAATGAAAATGCTGTAAAAAAAAAATTGCCAACGGATATCCACAGTACTTGGCTTATTTAATACTTGAGATGTGTTTAATAAAATACTGGACAGCAAATACTAGGTTTATGATTTTTGTTGAATAAAATTTTCAAAAATGCAAAAAAGTCACTTTGAGGTACCCCCAAAATATTTATTAATTTTGTTGATAAGCGATTTTCTGGGAAAGTAATATTTTTTATCTGAGTAGTTATGATTAAACCCAACACAAAAATTATTTTATATTTTTTTAATTTTGAAGAAAAAAAAATTAGAATTTTTTTTTAAATTATGACCATTTTTCCAAGGGGCCGATTTTCAAGGGCGATGCGGGACATCTTCCCGTTATGCTAGAACTGTAATTTTTTGCGTGGCGTATTATGACACCCTAAGAAATATTTTAAGGGGGGGAGAGGGATACAGTCAAAATATCATTTTTATTTTTCGCCCATACAACGAAGGACCACCCTAGTGTTTATACTTACCAATATGTTTCCCGATACAAAAGAAATTTCTTTTAGCTTATAAATATTAACATTAAATAAAACATCACCAATAATTTATAAACATATAGTAAAATTCATTTATTACTGTATAATTATATGTATATTTGCAATTTTAAGCTATAAACAATTATATTTTTAAACAAATGTAAGTACTAGTATGTATATATATGTATTTTTAATTAAAATGTAAATATTGTCTGCTTTTAGTTTGTTACAAAAATACTTTTAAAAATTCCAAATTTTTAAATTTCTATTTTAAGATTTTGTTTAAATGTACCAATAACCCAGCAAAACCACACATTACCAAATCATGGGTAAAGTAATGTATCGCCATAGGGCCTCATGCATTACTTTACACGTTACTTCATTGATGAATTTTACAGGCGATGAGCCTCAAGGTAACTCATTACCTTGTAGTGGGTAAAGTAACTGGTTACTTATATGGTTACATGGTGGGAAAAAGTAATGTGTCTATAAATAGATTTTCATAAAAAAAAAAATGCATAAAATTTTTTTTTTACAGATATTTTTTTTTTTAATTAAATAAATAACTTTTTTTTATTAAATAAATAACTTGGTCATGCTGGGATTCGAACCTGGGGTCTCTGGTATTTAACAATTAGTTAGGCGAGAACTCTACCAACTGAGCTATCGATACATACAATATTTTATTGCTTAACATGTAGATGAGCTGTTGTGCTTCGTGTTTACGTTCGTGATATCAAAAATATACACCTTACTATTATGCTTACAAAAAATCACAAAGTAATGTGTCTATAAATAGATTTTCAAAAATATATATTAATAATTACTTTACGTTTATAATTCATGCATTATGTAATTGATGATCGGTAAGTCATTATTTTATGTTTTGAAGTAATGTAAAATGTAATGAGGTATCATTACAAGGTAATCCATGAGTGTCCAATTATCGGTTACTCATTACTTCTTGTTGGAAAATAATGATACGGTAAGGAGTACACATTACAAGGTAATGCATTACTTTATCGCACCCATTACCAAAGTTTTGCTGGGAAATGTAATGAATAAGTCATTGTTGTTGACACATAATTAATTGATTACAACCATGATACAACTAACATTATAATAGAAACAAATCTGTAAACACTTCCTCTAAATTCAAAGCAAAAAAAACCTTGAACTGTCAAATAAAAACCTTAAACTATTAAACTCTCCCTTATATGATTACTTCTTGATGGCTGTATCATGATCATAACTAATTTATTCAGTGTAAATTGGTTTAACGCTATTAAATTTTGAAATATTAAAAAGTTTTGTTTTTCGGGACACCCTAGTGAACATGCAAAGCTTTTTTATTTTTTTATTTGTTCCAAAAATTAAATATATATATTACAAACTACTATTACAATGGAAGACTTTAACATATTTATAAATACAATTTTAAATTTACTTTAACAAATTTTATTACATTTAGTAAATCTTATTTTGTAAACAATTTTCAATTTTGCTATTTGAAATGGCGCTACATAATTCTAGCTACAATAACACTGCGTTACAGAGCATTTAAACATTTGTAACTAAGTAATTTTTTAACCGATTTTGAAATTTTGAAAGGTATTTAAAATAAAATTACCTGGTATTTTCAAATATATATACTTTATACTAATAATAGACATATCGTCGATTGATTATTGGAGTGCCGCACCGACCAAAAACATTTTTGCGAGAAAAACGATAAAGAAAGTTTACAACAAAATTATTAAATTTCTACAAGATAGGTTTTCTTTTTTGTTTGCTATATCTATAGCTGCATTTATTATAAACAATTTTGTTAATTTTTACGCCTTTTTGCACTGAGTATCCAGAGTTATTAACAATTTTTTAAAAAAAGATTTTTTTATTATATGGCCTATAAGCCGTTTTTATCACAATTTTATTGTGTTTCTTTCAAGTAGGTCAAAAGTTTTGTTTTTCTTTTAACCATTATAAAACTAGGTTGTCATAGTGCAAACCAATGCTTAAACTTTTTTATTGTTTTTTGTTTTATATGCGTTGCTTATTTCAAATGTGTCAAACCAAGATTGACGAATAATGTTTTTATTTTTCTATAGAAAGTTTGACTCATTGGCCAAAAAGTGGTCAATACACCATACCAATGTTAAGAAATTTGTAAAAATAGGGATACGCAGCACATATGGGGCTGGATATCTCCTAATTGATACGAGCTATATAAAAACGGATTAAAGATTTAGAAAGAGGACACATTAATCATATATAACACAGGCCTACAATGATTTTGGTGCCGCTAAAAATAAAACAGATTTCAAGTACGTTCGGTACCCTGATAAAAAATTGATACTTTTTTAATGCTACGTGTAGTTTTCGAGATTTCGCAAGGATATAGTAATCAACGTATGTCTTCTTCACTGCATCTGTTATAGGTTTTCTAAACTTTTTTACTACATATTCACCACAAATATAACAAAATGTATTTGGATTATTTACACAACACCTTCTAGACGACGGCATATCGATATTATCATTTAATCAAAGAAATTAATTGACTATAATGACATTAAGTATAATAAAATACATTTTTTAGGTTATGACCGATCGATACAAACCTGAACGTAGCTTCGCGATTTTGACAGCTAACCATGACGTCTTGCGGACTAATTAACCAAATTATAACATAGTATTAGCGGCACCAAACAAAAAATTTTTTTTTGTAGGCCTGTGTAATCAATTCCTAACTCAATTTTGCCAGAAATGGTCTATAGGTCTCACCAATATTCATACGACGATATGTAGAGATTTTCTTAATAACAATTAAAACTTTAAATTTTGTTTCAGTACCATTACTTTGACAATTTGTAACCGATTTTAAAAAATGCTCATTTACTCAGGAAACACTATCTTTAGGAATAATGTTATTTTTGAAGATGATTCGAAAAACCCCTTACAGAAGTTGAAATAGTTTAAAAAAAATTTAAAATTTTAATGGTTATTATGAAATCTTACATATTTATAATAATAGTATAAAGTATATACAGTGGTGTTCAAAACATTTGCAACTGAAATCATGGTTTAGGTAATTATAATTTTTTTGATCAAAAAGATTTGTGGTATAAGTTTTTGTTTTTTTTTTATTAAATTCAGTTATAGCATATTATTTTACAAATACAAAAAAAATATTCATAACTTCTCAAAAATAAAAAAATGTAATTTTCACAAAATAACTCGATAGTGCAGTGTTCAAAACATTTGCAACTCTTAAAGTAATTAACAGGAAATACAAAACAATGGTTTTAACGCTCAGTATTTTGTAGCGTAGCCATTATTTTTTATAACTTCTGAACACCACTCAGGCATTGAGGCAATGAGCTTTTTAATATAATCGTCAGAAATTTCATTCCACTGATTCTCCAACTCGACGAAAAGTTCATCACCATTTCGAAATACTTTATTGCCGATATTCCGTTTTACAATCATCCACATGTTCTCAATCGGGTTGAGATCGGGAGATTAAGCCGGCCACGACATGCTATTAATTTCATTTTCCTGCAGCCAAACTTTTACAACCCCCGCCGTGTGTTTTGGGTCGTTGTCGTGCTGGAAGGTCCATGAGAGTGGCATTTCCCATTCAGCATACGGAAGCATAACTGAACTCAAAATATCTCTATAGATTGTGACCGTCATTGTGTTAGTAATGCGGTGAATTGGGCCAATCCCATTTCCTGAAAAACACCCCCCACATCATAATGTTTCCACCTCCGTGCTTCACTGTGCTGGCTGTGTATCTGGGATTAAACTTTTCGCCTCGTGGTCTTCGAACATTGGCTCTTCCATCTGATCCCCGGAGGTTGAATTCATACTCATCTGACCACAATACATTTTTCCATTGCTGTTGAGTTCAGTTCAAATGGGTGCGTTCAAAGTCACAACGGGTTTTTCCGACACAAACGGTTTTTTTTGTACATCTATAACTTCTAAGGCCATATTCTCGGGCTCTTCTTTTAATGGTGGGAAGACTGGCATCTATTAAAAGTTCAGTTTAAGCTTCTCTGGGAACTGCTTTGGGATACACCTTTATGAGTTGCGTGGATGTTACCACTATTAACAATGCGGCAAATCGTTGATTTTGGAACGGAGTACTTTATAGAAATTTCTTTTTGGGAAAGTCCATTTTGAAAATCATTTAAAACTTTTGATTTAAAATCAGCATTCTATTTATTTCCTGCCATTTTTTACAAAAATTATTCTTACGATGTTTATGCTTCCAACACCTGAATCTCATATTAAAAAGGAATGCGATTACCGTTATATAATAGCATTTGTTAGTATAAATTGTTTCGTTAATAGTAAGAATAATGAGAGTTGCAAATGTTTTGAACACCTGCATCTGTTATTATTAATTTTTTTGTTGTTTTAATTTAACGGAATTATTATTTTTTTTTTATTTGTTTAACATAAAACAATGGGGAATGAGGTTCTTTCATAGAGGTGCATCTAGGTGCGGAAAGCTTTCTGTCTGCTATTCACTTGGGAATAGCAAGAAGCGATTCCTTTATTGAAAAATCTAAGCAGCTCACTACGTCCGGTTTCTAGTAAACCACGTATTCCCTGGAAATGTCGTTCAAACACCCGTTTGTCGGCAGCTAAAGTGAGAAGGCGGTCAATTGATGCCCGACTGGCAATAATATCAATGCGTCTCGGGTAATTAGGTCACAATAACCGTGACTGAAACTCATTTGATTTAAACTTCACCTGCCTAGAGGTTGTTGGCAGCCCCAACACTAGGATCGGATGCTGTGGTCTAACCAATCGCACATTTTAAAATTAAAAGGATTAACGAAACAACACAAATACAAACGGATTTGTTGCTAGAAGCTCCAATGGGAGTAATGTAATTATATTAATTATAAGTACATTAACTAAAATAAAAAAAAAAAAAAAAAAAAAAAAACATAAAACAATGTATGAGGAATATGTAAAAAATAAATTTTAGTAACTAAGTGTGATTTGAAGAAAATAAATCAATGAAAACAACAAATGCGATCTCAGTTCCAAATGTTTTGACCACTACTGTATATTTGGAAAGATCAGGTAATTTTATTTTAAATACCGCCTAAAAATTCAAAATCGGTTAAAAAATTACTGAGTTACAAATGTTTAAATGCGCCAGTTACAAAAATTTCTCTTTTACCATTATCTCGAAAATTTGAGGGTATATTGAAACTTATCAAACCGGTTTTGTAATACACTCAGCTAGACTTGAAAAGTGATTAAAATTTTTATTGCAGCACGGTATAATTGTAGCTACGATTTTTGTCCTTACTGTTTAAGGACATTTGTACCTTTCCCAGCCAACTTCCCCGCTACAGAAGAAGCATATCGAATTAATGTCAAACTGACAGTTAACGATGCGAATAAAACGTAAAACCATTTTTACATTCAAAAAAGTTTGACAGTAGAATCTTCTGAAAATGACAGTTAAAACAGCTGTAATTTCAGTTAAAAAGGCGACAAAGGTAATTACCGTTAAAATAAATAAAAATGTAGTTGTTTTTACCTGTTAAAAACGACTAATAAATGTAGTAAAAACAACTCCCAATGTAGTAAAAACAACTGACAATTTTTTACAAAAACAATTTTGAAACAATTGTAAAAATTTGCAAAAACTACTGCTTTTAACTGTTATTTTTCGGTATTTTAAAAATAATTTTTCGTTCAATTATAATAAAAATTTGTATTTCCTACATCCTAGTTAAAATACAAAGTCACACTTCCAAACGGTACTCAAGTTATAACGTTTTTATGCATTGGAGATGCAATGAAAGTTTCTAATTATTATTTGCAAACCATGAACATATAAATAATAACAAATATAAACTAAACGAGAATTTTTAAAAACTCTACATAATCTTCTATTTTTAAATAAATAACAAAAATTAACTATTTACTGCAAATTACTGTTTTGGTAGCTGTTTATTAAAATACTAAAATAACTGCTTGAAATAACTGTTACAAAAATACAGTATTTTTCTTCATTTGCTTTTTTAAATAATTGTTACAATAGGTATTTTATATTATATTAACTGTTATTGCAGTTAAAAACAACAACTACTGATTACTACACAAACAACTGTCTTGTAGTAACTGTAAAACATTTTTGTGTATAAAAATCTTTTCATAGACATTGCCTTTAAAAGAACCTATTCCATAGATTAATTGAAAAGTTTCAATGGACGAGTTTCAGCGACAATTTTCATTAAATCTATGAAGATTTTTATTACTGCAGTGAAGATAATTCTCTCAGTGTGGGTTAATGTTTAACTCCGCCAACTTCGTCCACTTTATGGATTTGTATACGATTTGCATGTTCTTGTTGGTTAATTGGTAGGAAATGCGTAATATGTATAATTATAAGGTCCGTTTCATATTTATAACCCATTTATGAAATTATACTTTGCAGCTCTATAAAATTTAAACTAATCACGTTACATTGATTTTTTTAATTGCGTATGAATTGGCCGAATGTCAGTTATTAAAATATTCATTTGGTTTGAAACAATAGTGGATTGTTGTTAGTGATATTGAGTATTTTCGTAGGGCCTTTTTTCCCCTCAACTTTCATGGTTATAACCCAAATAAGATTTTTTTTTGGAAATTTTATAGAGCTGCAAAGTATAGCTTCATAAATTCATATTTACGAAACGGACTTTATTATTTCTATAGTTTTAAATATCAATATGGCTGTTTATTGATATATTTGAATAAAATTTATTTAAGGTATAACACTCAACTTACTAATCGTAAGTTTAATACTATCATATGGTACTGCATATAGATATAGAATGGTAAAGTGTGGTGGAATCGAAAACAAGTCCTAAGATGATTTTAAACATATGACTGAATGTATAATATTATGCCCTACGCATATGATCGAAATTAAGTTTGAAGTGAAAATAAACTGTTTTGAAATGGATTCTCTCGGATTGAATTGGAAAAAATAATACGACAAATCTTGAAAAAAAAACTATTAGCTCACACCACCATTTTAATATTTTCAGCGGTTTTTATAATTTTAAACATTAGATTAGATCAGAAGGCACTATGCACCGCGACCAATGTAGGTCTTTTGTGCTGCCTAAAGTTATCTACAGATTCAAGCTACCTATAAAGCCAATTATCCTATTAGGCAAAATGTTTGCGATGTCGGTAGGCGAAATGAAGCGATCACCTAGAAACCTAAGTCTCCTTTCACAAAGCCTGGGACATTCGCAGAGAACATGCTCCGAGGTCTCAGACACCATCTCACAAAACCTACACATATCCGTTTCCGATTGACCCTTCCTGTGCAGATGGTAATTGAGATTACAGTGTCCAGTTAAGTACGAAGCCAGGGTGCTCAAACCCCCCCCCCCCCCTTTCAAGCGACAAGAGTCGCCTCGACCACCTACTGGAAAAAGAGATCAATCTTTTAGCCTGGCGCTGACCAGGAGAGTTTTCCCAGTAACCAGAGTCCATGCCCTGAGCCTTTCCCTAACATACCCCGCAGGTATTCCACAGAATGGTTCAGGACCAATAAAGGGCCTTCGGGCCCCGCGGTTGGCAAGACAATCTGCCCTCTCGTTGCCCTCATGCCCCTCATGACCAGGAATCCACCCCAAGGTTAGAGAGTTGCCCCTACCGAGCCTATTGAGAGTCTGAATGCATTCCATGACCAACCCAGACGACACCTTATAAGCCATTAAGGCTCTCAGTGCAGCCTGACTGTCAGAAAGATTGAAGATGCGATATCTGAGCGTTCCCCTTTGCAGGCATTCCTCTGCACATACACAGATGGCCAAAATCTCAGCCTAAAAAATGGACGGATATTTTCCCATAGGTAAAGCACGCGGGAAGCCTGTGCCAAAGACGCCCGCACCCGTGTTCCCATTCGACTGCTTAGAGCCATCAGTGAACCACAACTGAGAACCATCTTCCGGTTCCCAGGATTGATTGGTCCACATGTCTCTGTCAAACAACAACACAACAAAATATCTATCAAAGATCAAACAAAATCGAAGTACCTAAGTTGATTTTCTTCTTCTTATTTTACTTTATTTATACCCAAAAGTCCAAATACATGAGATATATCGATTTTTAAAAAGTTTCTCTATCAAAATCAAAAAGTTTTCCTTGGAGTAGATTCCTTTTGAGCGAAACAAAATTTTAACACAAATCGAAACTACCCTTCACCGGAATATTAATAATTTGGCAGTGTAATTTTATTTAAAAAAAATTTGCCTTTGATCAAATCGAATATTAAAATTACCTTTCCTTAAAAAATAAAAATAAAACCAAAAAATAAAAACTCAAATTTGTAATTAATAGTTTATGTATTGAACTTTTAATTTAAAAGTTCAATTTAAAGTTCACTTTATATAAATTGTTCAATATTTATTAAAATAATTAACAAATAAATTAATATCAAATAGCTATTACACTAAATTAAATTAAGTAAAACTCTTACAAAAAAACTTAATAAACATTTACCTAAGTATTCATAAACGCTTTATAATAAAGCTTTGCGAGATTTATGGAACAAATTTTGTACCAAAATGTTGTCTTCTAAGCCTCTTGCAAGTTTATAAAATGTTTGTAAATAAATATTTTAAAGCAAAATTTTAGAAATAATCTATAAACCCTCTTTTTAAACTTAACTTAACAAGCCTACAACATGAATTTTTTTTTATATCAAAATTTATGTCATGGTATCACAATAATTCAATTTACCCAATTCTTCTGAGGCAACTGATTGTTCTCGTAGTTTGCGTGATAAAGGCGGAACAAATAAATCATAATCGATTTGTTTACGTGATATATCCAAATATATTCGTGCATTATCGGCCCATTTTAGACATTCAAATAGCCAACTTAAAAAGTAACCACTTATTGAAGTTAAAATAAAACCAATTACACAAGACCATAAATAGGAAAGACGATAAAGCCAGAAGTAATGCTGTCCTGCTGTTACATTTATATCGGTGGTTGTTGCAAGAGTAGCATTAACTAATTCTTCTACTACTCTCAAAGATTCAGCTACTAGAGTTGAATTTTTTAGGACACATCCTTCATCGGTCAAGGGTAGCGAAGGTGGTGGTGGCTTTGGTCCACCAAAACCAACCCAAAATGAAAATGCCAAACCCAGAAGTAAACCCATCATAACACCTCTTTGATTAGCCCGTGTGGTGCACATACCCAAAGTAAAAACGGCCAATAGAGGTCCACCCACTACACCAAATATTGTAAGAGATGCTTGTAATACTCCGCCCATTGAACCAGCGCCGAATGCCAAAGCTATACAGATAATACCATAAATGCCAGCCATTATTTTAGAAGGTAGAGTTGTATTAGAGTCTGTCATGGCACGTTTGAAGAATTTCTTATATAGAGGTTTCAAATAATCTTCGAGCGTAACAGCCGAGAGTGAGCTTACAGCGGATGAAACTGTTGACAAACTGGCCGAAAAGATACCAGAAACGAAAAGGCCACATAAACCGGGATATTGTCCTTAAAAGATAACATAAAGAAAAGAAGAAAGTTTATAAAATAGTCTTAAGTCAAAATACCCCAAAATAGCGGAAATCACGATTTTTGTGAACTTTGACCTTATTTTTAATCTACCGGGAAGGTAAACTTTGGTGGCCAGATAAGGATTCCTACACACAAATCCAAATATTACTCTATGATCATAAAAAAAGTTAGTACAAAAGTCTGTTATACGGGTGGTTCCAATCCAGTTGAACTATTGTTATATTTTAAAACAATTATTAATCATCCCATTTGAAATCAAGGACAAATTTGATCCGTATTTGAAATAATTTTTCAAGCTAATATTTAGTAACACGTGATTCTCAAATTTGACCGTTAATTTAAACCTCATTTGTTTTATTTTGTGGCCCCGCTATCAACTTACTTGTAGATGGCGTTATTTTCTAATAATTTTATTAGATAATACTGTGCAATCAATTTTGGGTCACCGATTGTATCCTGAACCAACCGGACATGAAAATAAACTTTTTATCAGAAGATCAAAACCCTCAAAGGGTTTGAAAACTTAGCTTGGGTTTAATTTTTATGGTCTTTTTTCAGACCAATTTTTAGATTTTTTTAATTACCCATTACCCAGACAAAAATAGGATCATATATGCACATATATGGGCATGTATATGATAATATTTGTGTAGACACATAGCCAAACTTTATAAGGCTATAAAAATGAAATTGGGGGGTTTGACCTACAGATAGTCGTTGATTTCGTTAAAAATCAAACCGGCCTAAGCTTTTTTACAATGAAATTTATTTTAGTTTTCGTAAAAACGCGAAATTAAGCGAGACGCACTTTTCTTTAATATATAATTTTATCGAAATAGCTTAACGTCTTATTGTAAAACACCCATTTATGGCCAATTTAAAATACCCCGAATGGAGGTGGACTTGCCGGTTAGAGGGTTAAGGACCATATTTCATGTTGCAAAGTGTAATCATAAAATCATACCTCTGGAGATAGAGCAAAATAGTCCAAAAAACGTTACTCCGTACATATCAAGTAGTCCTTATTAACCGCCTATACTCCCGCTAATAAATATGGACCTGTCTCTGGCCAGAAACTAAGGATTTTAAACAAGATTTTAGCTGGAAATTCTATGGATTTAGCTAAATTCTTATCGAATTTATTTAGTATTGTCAATGTTTTTAACATTCTAGTTTGTTAAAAATTTTAACTAAATTTTTTAGCTAAAATTTAGATCACCTAAACTAAGCAGAATATAATTCTCAACTTTGTTGAAAATTCTGCTGGCGCAAATTAAGGTACTTTTTTCTATTCTCGTTTGTCATAGCTTAAGGTTAAATGTACATTTGTCTTAACTTACCCATTGTATCTACAGCAAATAATGGCATCAATTGATCTCTTGATTTAATGCGACCATTCAAGACAGGATCACATTTTTGATAATAATAAAAGATCGCCAAACCACTAAAGAGCGTACTAAAACTTAAACAGCTCAAAATTGGAAGATTCCACCACAAGGCTGACTGAGCTCCTTTTAAATCACGGACACTGAGCAATCGTTGAACTTGTGTT
Organism: Delia radicum; assembly: GCA_021234595.1. NCBI lineage: Eukaryota > Metazoa > Arthropoda > Insecta > Diptera > Anthomyiidae > Delia > Delia radicum. The sequence continues at coordinate 20,779,210 of CM037855.1, read as the reverse complement.
TGATTTACACCATAGAGAGAAAGATAGGTAACCATACCGCCAATAATTAAACTCCACCATGTATGACGTATAGTAGGATCCAAAGAAATATCGGTAAAATTTAAACGTCCACTATCCTGAGCTGCAGTCCATATTGCCCTTAGGCCACCAGCTTTAATGGCCGATACAATAATCACCGAATAAATGGCAGCAAACATAAGTAAAGATTGAAATACATCCGTTATTAGTACGGCTTTCATGCCACCAATGGTCGAATAGAAGGTACACACTAATCCAATGGCCAATATGGCTGTAACTTTATTAATACCCGTTACCGCTTCCAAAGCTAAGGCAGGAGCATATAATACAATGCCCATATATAAAATCATTTGTACTGAATAGGCTAATGATGCCGCCAAACGCATACTATGACCAAATCTTCTTTCCAAATATTCATAAACACTTGTTGTGCGCATGCGATAGAATACGGGCAGGAAGAGATAAGCTGCTATCGGTGTGCTTAGGATGTACGCTATATTTATGACACAAAACATCGTGCCAAACTCATAACTTTCATTCGAGACACCCAATAGTGTTATGGCGGACATAAAACTGGCCATTAAACTAAATGATACTGGTAAGGCTGACATACTTTGATCCGCCATTAAATATTCTTTGGTAGTTTTTTGTTTTCCGCCAGATATACGATAATAAATACCAATGGCGGCGGATATTATAAGAATGGTGATCAACACCGCATAATCCCAAATATCAAAATTAGACATGATTATTGTGTATGAATGGAAAATGGACTGGATTTGAATTGGGTGATTAAGGTATGTAGTAAGTATGAGGCAATATTTGTTTCACTGATCAGGTACTTCACATTATTAACTCAGGAACTTTGTTTTTTGTTACGGCACTATGATTTTTCTAAACAGAAAATTGCTTGTATTTTTATATTCCAGTATTATGGCTGTTCCCGTATTTTATTGCATTAACTAAAAGCAGCCCAATTGGGTTTTGGGCTGTTTTGAGTTCTCGCGAATATCAGCAGTTACATACGGGAACATACCTATTATAGTGATTTTGTAATTGTACACAAACCAATTTAGTTATGAACATTTTATATATATTATATTATAGAAACTTGACAAGCTCCCAAAATTGTTGTATACCCGAGGTGGTCTTGCGTACCTTCTAATGGATCATATGTGGCTCTGTTAAGTTTTATGTCAATCCGATCAGCCTGTAAAAAGTGTCTAAATCTGTGTGATTTTTGTTGGAAAAAACCTTCAAAATTAAAGTATTTTCTAAAGAAATAATGATTTTCTATAGAAAATGTCTTTAGAACACTCAGAAAAGTTCTACAGTTACTCCATAACAGTTATTTGTGTAGTAATTCGGTTGTAGTTATTTACCTGCAATTGCATTTGTTTTACTTAGAAAAATCGTTTTAAATGTTTTCGAGAGTTGTTTTTTTAAACAAACTACCAATATTACTGCATTTGTGTTACAGTTATTTTTTGCAGTTGTATGTGCTTTTTAACAAAGTGTGTGTGTATCTTTCGATATACACGCACAATTTTTTTGACAAAAACAAAAACGGGCGTGCAATGATTTCCTAGTAAAGGAATATGAGAGGAAGGTTTGCTTCGTATTGTTAGTCAAGAAAAGAAAATAAAGAAATAAGGCAATTTATAAAGGAAAAAAGAAGACTTCGTAGAAATTGGCAACAAAGTAGAAACCCAATAGACAAAAGATTGTTTAATAAAGCATGCAAGGAACTCAAAACTTTACTCTATGAACATAAAAACCAAGCTACTGCAGAATTTATTGAAAAAATTAATAACTCAAAATACGATGACCATCTTTTATGGAAATCCACCAAATATCTGAAGAGGTCAGTTAAACGTAATACGCTTGTAAAAAATACTGATGGTGAATGGTGTAGAACCGACAAAAGTACATCCGAAGCCTTTGCTGCCCACTTACAAACTATATTTCAGCCGTACGATCTCAATGAGGTTGAAGAAAAAATTGAAATACTCAAGTTTTTGGATTCACCATGTCAAATGGACTTACCATTGAAGCATTTCTCCCCTAATGAAGTTCAAACGGAAATAAAACAATTAAACAAAAAGAAATCACCTGGTTATGATCTAATTAACGCAAATGTTGTCAAACAAGTTGACTCGGAAAAGTTTAATATTTTTAACATTAATCTACAATTCAATATTGAGATTAAATCATTTTCCAATACAGTGGAAATGCGCCGAAATCATTATGATCTCAAAACCAAATAAACCCGAAAAAATGCTTTCATCATTCTCGAAAATATTTGAGAAAATATTTTTACGACGACTATTGTCAATATTAGAGAAACAAAACATTATTCCAGATCATTAGTTTGGGTTTCGACATAAACACGGAACTCCCGAACAATTTCACCGAATTGTGAATGTAATAACTGATACTTTTGAGAATAAGAAGTTTTGTTCTGCAGTCTTTCTTGACATTCAACAATCATTCGACAGAGTATGGCATCAGGGTTTACTTTTTAAAATTAAGAAAGTGCTTCCTGCACCATTTTATTTATTTTTTAAAAGTTACCTTTCTCAAAGACACTTTTATGTCAAGGTTAATGATGAACGATCAGAAATTTTTGAAATTAAAGCTGGTATTCCCCAGGTATACTTGGGCCTATTTTGTATACAATTTTCACAGCAGACATGCCCGTTACCAACGATGTTACGCTAGCTACTTACGCTGATGACACTGCAATAGTTGCAACTAGTCAATGTAAAACTGAAGCTTCACTCTTCGTACAAGCTCAAATTAACATTCTCGAAAAATGGTTAACAAAATGGTTAACAAAGTTAATTCAGATAAATCCAACCACATTACTTTTTCATTATCTACGGGGAAGAAATTCCACAAAAAGACACCGTTAAATATCTGGGAATGAATTTAGATCGACGACTAACTTGGAAAACACATATCAAAGCTAAAAAAGAACATTTAAAGATAAAAACACGTAAATTAAACTGGTTGCTGCGTCCGAAATCACAATTAAACTTAAACAATAAACTTAGAATTTATAAAGCCATCCTAAAACCGGTTTGGACATACGGTATTCAGTTATGGGGTACATCAAGTATATCCAATATTGATATTTTAGAAAGGTATCAGTCAACAACTCTAAGACTTATAACTAACGCTCCTTGGTTCGTTACAAACAAATCTATACGTAAAGATATCAGTATGTCAACACTTAAAGAAGAAATCCGAAGGTTTAGCGAGAACTATCTGCAAAGGTTGAGTAATAATATAAATCCACTGGTTATTTCACTTTTAGATGACACTAATGAAACGAGAAGATTAAAACGGGTACACGTTTTAGATTTGCCTTTTAGAGGCTAATCTTTTTATGTCGTAAAAATATAAATATATTTTAAGCCATTTTTACTTTTATATAGCTATGTAGATCATTGGAACTACATAGCTCCTGTTATTTAATACTTTATTTTTTTTTTAATCAAATTTGCTTATAAGCAATAATTATTGTCTTAAGATAGATTGCAAATAAAGAAAGAAGTTATAAAAAAAAAAAAAAAGACGCGTCGTAAGTGAAAACTTCTCTGCAGTAATTTGTATTAAATAGGGCAGAAGGGTGATTTTTGCCAACGCAACTACCCCGCCTGGTGGTCTGGCTTAAACTTAGAAAAGTTCTACAGTTATTTGTGTAGTAGTTATTTTAATTACAATTGCAGTTTTTTACTTAGAAGAAAACAAATTAAAGTTTCTGAGGGTTGATTTTTTAAACAACCTCCCAAAATTACTGCATTGTGGTAACAGTAATTTTATGCAGTTGTTTCGACTTTTTGACAAAGTGTGTGTGTATCAAAAGGTACAAAAGCAAAAAAATCAATATGGCGTCTGCAACAAGCGGCTTGTTTATACATTTGTCCCCTTTTATATTTAGTGTAAAAGAGAATGTTAAAGAAGATAGACAAACAAACTTAAAATGCCGTAAATTTTATTGAATAAATAAAATATTTAGATTTGGAATAAATAAATAAATTGATTTACTTGAATATCATTAAATGTTGTATTTCTTTTCTTGTTGCATTTTAATATTTGTATTTTAAGTCAATGTGATGAAAAGAAATAAAATAAACAATATTATATCTCTTAAATACAGACATGTCTCAAAAATGATTTGGAAAAATTGCCTGAAACGTGAATATTCAAAGTTATATTTTATGTAAATATTTTTTTATTAAACAGTTATTATTTAGTGTTTATTAAACAATCAAATCAGATTAAAAATGTTAAAAAAAGTTTTTTTATTAATATTTTGTTTTAACTGCATTTGTAGTTGTTTTGACTACATTCGACAGCGAATTTTTAACAGTTAAAAATAACTACACCTTGCAGTTGATTTAAATGCAAATGTCGTGTACACCTTTTCAACTTCAAATGCGGTTATTTCAACTGTCATTGCATTCAGTAAAACTCAGAATACTCAGACGAAGGTTAACTCATTACTTTTTCGACCCACTTTTTTTAAACTGCTGTATTTTTTACTGGGTAAAAAATATTAGTTCATCGATTGCATGTATTTTTTGAAAATCTGACCAATCGGACCACAAAATTGTCAATTACACAAAGCCTAAAATATTCCCAAATTTATTCCGTTATCACTCAAAATGGTTTTCATTAAAATACAACTACTAATATAATGCCAGAGTTGCCATATGAAATTTTAAAAAATCCAAAATAGTTTGCAAAAAAAAAGATTAAAAATCAGTTAACCTAAATAAATTATTTTTTATATATTCTTTTATAAGGAAATTTTTCCAAAATTCCCGGGAAAAAGGGAAAAGCTAAAAATTGTTTTATATACAGTTAGGAGCAAAAGTGTAACAGGGTTCACTTTGTTCAGATATATTGCTTTAAATTTTTATCTATGAAAGGAACTCCAATAATTCTTTTTAGCTTTTTTTTTGTTTATTAGTGTGTTCTTAAGCAAAATTAACAACAAATTTTAAACTACGTGATATAACGAAGAACATTATTTAGTTTTTCTATTTTAAGACAAAGTTACACTTTTGCACCCAGTTATTTTTTGATAGTTTTGTTAAATTTGTTAGTTTTGGACAAACTGTTGTCGTCAAAAATGTTGTCGTCACGACTGTTGGACCTGAATTCACTGTTCGGCCTCCGACAATTCGACCAAATCGAAAATAGTTCGGCGGTCGAACTTTTAACTTTATAGCTAAACTTTTTCCTTAAATTTTATGCACAAAATCGAATAAAATCGGCTCAATAATTACGTTTTCAATACCAAAATGTATCCTCATTGCCAAAAAACCGACCAAATATAGTTTTTTGGCCGAACTGTTCGGTCGGACACCAATTATTATGATACTATTAATTATTAATTGCGAATGTCTATAAGACGTTAAAATAACACTGTACTTAAATACAATACAAAATTCACCCCGTGGCGATGTCTCGACATAAACACAAATTTGGAACACAGAAAATCTATATATCTAGACCGTCTATGGCTTGATACCCTGTACATAAAAACCATATGTTAATATGGTAACGTTGTGAAATGGAGATGGATTAGGTTAGAAGATAATCAAAAATCTAAAAATAGAATGTTTCTGTGTGTTAGTGTTTGTCATTCTGTGTATAATATACAATAACACAAAGCTGATAGGAAAGAAAACAGCAAGTTAGCTGCACTGCATTCATGGCCATGCTTGGGTGTGATCGTTAAGCGATTGTGACTTGGTATTGTTACGTTTGTAATGTAAGAAAAGACGCAGGTTCGATTCATACGGCCGGCAGGTTATTAAAAAAAAAAATTATCATACAGAAAAAATCTGACAATTATAAGACACACATACTAATACAATTTAAAAAATGTAAAATCACTGATAACTGATTTGAAAATTAAAAGTGTTTATAATTTTTAGAGAAAAACGTTTATTCTTCTTCTTAACCTCAACATTTATAAAATACTATGAAACTATTTTTAATGAAATTTGTTCATTAGGCGTATGACATTTTTAAAAAATAAAAATTTTAATGAAATTGTTCTGAAAAGTTTCAATGGGCGAGTTATAGTGACACTTCATAAATCAAATGCAAAATATCATTGATATCTTACAGATAATTCTCTCAGTGTACATAAAAAGCAACACCACTAAACCCTCTTTGGAATGAATCTATCAAAATACTAAAAAAATTAAGGTGGGTGCTTTTTAAAAGTTAAAAACAAATTACTCCACCTTCCCCTAGCATGTATGTATAATATACATAGGCCGTGTCGATTTGTATGGAGGCAAAAAAATCGCTCAACGTTTAAGGAAAATCGTATTCTAGGCATCAAAATAAGAAACTTTGCCGAAAAAACCATACCTCTAAAACGAATTCTGATGTCCCGACTTTTGACCCGTAGGGTCAAATTTTGAAAAATCCCACTTTGACCCATTTAGAGTGCCCCAATCGAATCCAACCCAATCGAATATAATTTATACATTCATCTGCTAGAGCGTCTTCCGGAGAAGAAATAGAGACCCTAATCTTGGAAAGACTCCTCTTACTTTCTGATATATCTCTATCCCGAGATTTGTACATTTTGCTATAAAACACGGCTAAAAAGGCCCTCTTCGACTTAAATTTAAACCCCTTAACGGTCACCTAGAATGATGATTTATGCATTAATCTGCTAGCGCGTCTCCCGGAGAAGAAGTAGCTCCCATGATCTTAGAGAGATTCCTCCTACTTTCTGAAATATCAAAGTGGACTTTTTCAAAATTTGACCCTACGGGTCAAAAGTCGGGACATCAGAATTCGTTTTAGAGGTATGGTTCCTTCGGCAAAGTTTCTTATTTTGATCCCTAGAATACGATTTTCCTTTTTCTATATCCGGAGCCGGAACTTATAAAAGTTCCTTTAACATTATGCCTACACTGAGCGAATTATCTACATGATATTTATGAATTTTTGCAATGATACAATGAAGTTGCACTGGAACTCGCCCATTAGAACTTTTCATTATTTAATGCAAGATTTCATAAAAGTTGATGAAAAATGTCATATTATTTATTAATAACCTCATTTAATCAATGAAGAAGTTTCATTAAAAAAAACAATTTTCATAAAAATCAAGAAGGTTTTCATTAATTTTAAGAAAATTTTCCTTCGCTTCATGAAAAAAGTTTCGTTTAGTGGAAATTTTCATTACTTTTCTGTGTAGTAGTAGATTTAACCTTTCGACCTCACACTGGGGTATAATACAACAACGGTGTAAGCCATTTTCTGTAACACGCATTTTACACATAAATTTTTTAAAAAAATATTCACAATTTAGCATAATGAAGTAGATTTTTGGAAGAGCTAAATACTCATTAAAAACTGCCGAATTTACGAAACAAAAAACATAAAAAACCGTAAAAAAAAGTTCAATGTTCAGTACCATAAGAAGGGAATGAAAGTGCGAGGAGAGTACACATTCCACAAAACAAAAATTCGCGTTAAAACAAAATCACTTAAAAAAAAAATTAATTTATTTGTAATGATTTTTTCAATCATTAATATAATTTAAAATTATTTATAGAAAGGCGCTATACAAAAACCCACTTATTATTTCATGTTCTATTTGTTGCTTTGTTATACAATTTCAAAATCACTTTACTTTTATTGATATTTGAACAATTTATTATTAACTATATATGTAAACTGCATAGCAAATCAATATAAACAATAATTGATTTTTCATTTTTATCCCACATTTGCTGGTTCTTGATAATCTAGTGAATAATTTATATTTCACTAATCACCTTTTATTTTAATTTTGTTTTGATTATTTTATTACAAATGCAATGTTTTCACACAAATAATTATTAATTTTTTTTTTTTATATACTATATAATATTTTTACGCAAAACCGCGCGACCATTAGAAATCAGTTGTTTGTTGTGACGTTTCTTATTTTTTAGTAATACATCATTTTTGTTGGTTACTTATTGTTAACACACTAAAAACTAACACCACATTGCCAACTTAATGCCGAACAATCTATTGAAACATCTGTTCTATCGCGTTGATTTTTTTTTAAAGCTTATGTAGTAACTGGAAAGTAAAAGCTTAGTACACACAGTTGTATTAATTGGTATTAATACACTCAGGGAATTGAGAACACAAACTAAATACCGTTCATACAATGATAACTCTTGTTATCGATAACAATTGGAATAAACAGCTGATTCAAGAAGCTTTTTTTACTTGTCAGTTGTCAAAAAAAAATTTCAACAGAACAAGACAAAGAAAAAAATAGAAGTTTGCTAAAAAAAAACACGTATTAGTTTCTTTCCACAAATACTATAATAAATATATTACATAAAATATAATAATAAGGAAAAAGTGAATGAAAATAATATGGATTTTACTATAGTTCAATATTTGGGTGAACAAAAAAGTAAATGCGGTTATTGCAAGGGTCTCAACTGCAGTATTGGACATGGTAAGTGACATCTGCGATGATGAGGAATGGGAATTGCCAAGACCAAGATAATAAAACTTCGTATTTGAACTGCTAGGCATAAAATAATTTCACAACAACTAATTAAAATGTTGTATTTAAGATTAATGAGGTGAAACGTCGTGTTTTTTTTTTATAGAATGTATTAAAAACAGGTGCCGTATTGTGTAGAGCAGTAACAAACGTTTTTTTTTCAATTTATTGCAAATACAAATTAATGAACGACCTTCTAAAAAGAAATGCGTTGAGTAGCATTAATATAGTTTGATTTTCTTTTTATATTTACACTTCGGTTCACGTATTTAAAGGCACTAAAAATTCCATATTCAGCAGCCTGTATCTTTTGCAATTTTTAACCGATATAAAATGTAAATGGAAGCTAGACATCTTGAGATATAAAAAACATCCTGGCAGCAGCAGTTTCTTACCTAAAAATCTTTTTTTGAGCAATTTATCAAACCGGTTTTTCTTGTTTTTTAATTAATTTTACTTTATTAAAGAGTTTTTAGTAATGGGTACAGCCACCTTTGTTTTTAATAACTTCAAATATATGGGTTTTCATTGACAGATAAAGCGAATTAATGTAATCCAACGAAATTTGATTCCAAGCATCCTTAATGGCCTGAATTAGTGACTCCTTGTCATCGAATTCTCTTCCTCCTTCATAGACTCTACGAGATAACCAACCCCAGACATTTTCAATAATGTTTAGATTAGGAGAATTGGGTGGCTAATCAAGAATATTTACATTCTGGCTTGAAATGAACTCCTTAACAACTCTCGCGTTATGTATAGGAGCATTATCCTGCTGCAATATCCAAGATATGGGACCAAATAGTTCACTGAAATTCGGAAAAGCCGATTCCAATAACGTTTTATAGCTTGCATCAGTCATTTTTGCACTTTGAAATTCAAGATCGATGGTGCCAAAGTACGTAATAGCACCCCACACCATAACGCCGCCCTCTCGGCTGTGATGTCGGTTCAAAAATCGCTTTTCTTTCCACAGATCATGGAAATAATAGTTGTAGCCATCATGCCCATCTAAATTAAACTTCTTTTCATCCGTAAATATTACGGTTCTCCAGTCATTTACATGACCTCTTTGCTGCACATCCCATACCATGTAGTCTCTTGCGAATTGAAGCCGCTTTTCCTTACGCGGAGCATTAAGTGGCGGCTTTTTTTTAATTTCAGGTATTTGAGATACTCACTGCTCTTTATTACTCTGCGTACTGTTGGCTTGCTCGCTTTCACTCCAGCTTGAGCTCTTATTTTTGATAAGGATAAGGCAGAATTAGATGCAATTCTTATGATTTTTCTTTTCTCATACGCAGATAAAGACAATGAAACCCTTCCTTTAAATTTTTTTCCATACCTTTCGGGGTCCTTAATGTAATTGTCAACAACTGTTGGGCTTCGTCCAGTTTTTTGAGCTATTGCGCGGTTAGAATAACCTTCAGAACGGTAAACATCGATTTTAATTTTTTCCGATAAATTTAAAATTTTTTTTCTTGTCATTTTGACTTGTAAAATTATTAAGATGCAATAAATTGTAATAAACAAACGCTCCCTACGAAAAATCATCGCTTACTTTAAAAATTATAAATAAATAATAATCAAGTAAATCAAAAAAAAAAAAGCACAGTTTTGGACTTTTTTTTAATAAATTGCTCAAAAAAAAGCTGTAAAGGTAAAAAACCACTATTGGCATAATTTTTTTATATGTAAAGGTGTCTAGCTTCCAATTCTATGTTATAGTACTACAATCAGTTAAAAATTGGAAAAGATACAGGATGATGAACACAGATTTTTTAATGCCTTTAAATAAGTGAACCGGAGTGTATATTCAATTTTATTCTTGTACCGCATTAAATATATATTTTTTTTAAAGTTTCGGTAATTGTTACAGTTTTCTCATTTTGTCGTAAATAAAGTTTCGCCGCACCTCTTTCAACTACATCCGATGTAGATGGACCAAATTGGAAGATTCGTCAGCTTGCAGTTGGGTAGGAAATTAAAGTTTAAATGATTTTAAGCGAGTACACGTTCGGTCATGAAAATATGTATACCATATGAGAGCTCTTTAAAATGACTTTTCAATGAGGTGCAATATGTTTCCAAAATTAACCCATTGCAGCCCAGTTTTGTAGTAGTAGCAGTATTCTTTATTTTCATTTCAAATTTAGCAATATATGTATGTACTTTTTTAATTTCAATATAAAAAATTTTAAGAATAATTTGTAAATCCAACTTTGATTCTATGTCGTCCGTCGGTATACTATTTGATAATTACTTTACACATGAATAGATTAATTTTTATACATTAATTTCAGCTATTAAATAATTTCGATATATTACACGCGTTTTTATATAATTTGCCAATAACTTCCAAGAGTGTGTTTTACCATCAAATAAATTTATTATTTCCTCTTCACTTAGTACAGTTTTTCCAAAATTTGAATCCCTAAATTCCCTTAAAGCGTAACAATGACCCATAAAATGTTCTATGTCTTCTTTTTCTCTTTAATTACAAAGTGAGCATAAAATTGAAGTATTGTTATTAAAATTATTACCATTTAGCTTGATCATATCACTTCTTGACTTAAATACTCATGTTATGTCTTCAATCTTTGTGTTATCGGTCATATATTTGACCCCTGCAAGTGGATCTAGTTTTCTAAAAATTCTACTTGTTTGGTCTACTTGTGCCAGCTCCTTTTGCTTATATTTAGTTCTTAACGCATTCAGTAAATTTACACGATTTGAATTCCATTGTGTTTTGTTAAGATTCTGTGCCCATGACATTCCATAATCTGCATTTATTCTGTTCAGATCCTTAACCCAAAGTAGTTGCTGCTGTTCTAGGAGTTTAGTGAGCTGATTTGGAAGTCTTATGTTGGTTGTATTCAAACTTAGTCCTGGAAATATACCTTAAGTGTAGGTCTAGTGTGTACAGATGCCCGTTTTTCGTCGCAGTTTCTAGCATAAGTACATATCGCACTTGATCAACAAGAGGGTATTACCTCAAAATTTTTAAAATATCACTTTTTTCAAGAAATCAACTAACAACATCAATATCTATCTATTGTAAAAATTTCAACGTATTCCGATTACTTTTCATCTCGAAAACCACTTTTGAGACCATTTTCATGATAATGTAGTGATTACCTTTATTTCAACAAAAAGCTATTATTTCGAGTTCAAATAGAAATGAATCGTATATTTTCATAAAAAAAGCTAATATTTTGATTTGAGCCTTTATTTATGTTAAAAATAATCAAACTGTTTTATTTATATTTGGTTGTATTTTGAGTTGATACTGTTTTGTTGATAAAATTTGTTTTATTCCATAAATTTAATTCGAAATGTGACTCTTTCTATGAAAAAATTGTTCACATTTTTTGAGTTGTGACCCTTTTCATGAACATAAATACTTCTTGATAACGAAATCAATTGCTCATTGCAATAATAATAAAAATATTAATATATAAAAAGTCATTGTATTTTATATTGTTCAAACCAACAATAGTTAATAAAAATTCAATATGACGTGTCCAAACCTACAACATTATTCTGCGTTTTGCGTTTAGAGGATATTCATAGAGATAATAATAGTTATAGCTCTGCAGATCCATCCAGCAGTGATTCGAATGACGATTTCAATCCGTCGTTAGTAAGTCAAAGCAGTTCTTCGGACATAGAAATGCAGGAAGTGGTTAACGGAAGAAAAAAACGTACTAATTATAAAGTACAAACCCCCAGTGTGCCAAACGGATTCGTTTCGGATCCGTAACGGATCCGCTTCTTCGTATTTTCTATCCGTAACGGAATCCGTTACTGATCCGTTACGGATCCGCAAGCGGGAGAAATTCCTCTCGAAAAAACTGATTCAAAAACGGATTTTATGTCAGTTTTTTGGATCCGTTACGGACTCGTTACGGACATCATATTAGGATCCGTTACGGACCCGTTTGTTTTCATAAAACGGGTCCGTAGCGGAATCCGTTACGGATCAGTTTTGGATCCGCAAGCGGGAGAAATTCCTCTCGAAAAAACGGATTCAAAAACGGATTTTATGTCCGTTTTTTGGATCCGTTACGGACTCGTTACGGACATCATATTAGGATCCGTTGCGGACCCGTGTATTTTAATAAAACGAAATCCACTGCGTGGTTTTAATAAAAAAGATTTAATATTGTGATGAATTTTTTGTTTTAATTACAAATTCATTTTGCTGGGTCCACACAAGGACCTTTTCATAAAAAAAAACTCAATTATTAAAAACTGATTTTGCTGGGTCCACACAATGACCTTTTCTTAAAAAAAACTCAATTAGCGATTACACTGTCAAATCGCGATTACACTGATTCCGTTTTTTAACTCTATTACGGATCCGGAACGGGTCCGTAACGGATCCGCATCCGTTTTTGTGCGCATTGGGAACAAGAAACAAAAACGCCAACAACATTTGCGAAACTCAGGATGTTAATATACTTCGCTATCTAATCCTACATATAAAATAAGAGAAATTATCAAATATTTCAAAAGTATTGGGATACAAGTGACTTACAAAGACAGAGGGAATTTATTTCAAGTCACACAAAACCTATTAGCCGCAAATATAGATATTCAAGCACTCAAAATTATCGTAGTTTAAACAACGCTTTTTTCTTGGAAATGTACTCAAAACCCTTAATAATTGTTACTATTTTCAATTAATAAAGAATACTTTATCTGAAATAAAGAACATGTATTCAAGATATAAAAAAATTTTGAACTAATATCATCTCGTTGGTAAAATATCATTAGGTAAAATTTTAATTTATTTTTTCGAGTTAATACCTTTTTGTTGAAAAAAAAAATTTGAAAATATTATTAAAATTTCAACTAAAGCGTCATATTTCAAAATAATACCAAAAAAAAAAATCGTTAAAATTTCAAAAAAAATGGTATTACCTTAAAAAATTTATTTTTTTTTTTGCAATGAGTGGTAAAATTTAAAACAAAAACTATGTATATATATTTTCAAATGGAATTTGCTTATTATGATATGTTTGAATTTTTAAATTCTGTTAAAATGTGGCCATAAACAGTTTTTTGACTCTACTGAACATTTTAAAATTTTCAGTTAATACCCTCTTGTTGATCAAGTGCGATATATAGGTTGGTGTAAAGCTGGGTAGTTTCAAAGTTTTCTTTATAAAAAACAGCTGCAGTTTATCAATCTCTTCAAAAACTGAAAATCCCCATACTTGAGCCCAGATTGTGATTTGAACAGCTCTACTGACTGCCAAAAAGAGTTTCCATTCAGATCTTATCTATACATATATTAGATTTATTGAGAAAGTTGTTCCAAGTAATATTTATGCTATTTTTCGCTGTAATGGTTCTATTTTCCACATGTTTTATCATTGTGGGTGACAGTGTGACGCCTAGGAAACAATACTCGTAAGCCCACCAACCTACTCGATAAAATTAAATATGCATATGCATAATTTGAACTCAAACCAACAACAACATCCCATACAAATGTGGCATTCATGAAATTGAATTACAAAAATGTAAGGACATCCAAAGAATAGTTTTATATAAGCTCAGTTTCATATTTGAAGGGCTTATTGTAAAAACTTGCTTTTACCACCCAAAATCTACTAACTTCCAAAATTTGGCGATTAATTGGCCGAATTTGAAGGGTAATCGTCAATTTTTTGAATGATAAGGAAAATTATGAAACAAAGAAGTGAAGTGGAAGAAAATCCAAGTAGTCGAATCGCGTTACAAGTAGGATTTTAAACGCTGCAAGTAATTCTACTATAAGCAGTGCCCTAGGTTCCTCTCTGTTAGCAAATCAATTGCTTAGAGAGTTCTAAATGCATTCGAAAATATTGTGCCAAGTAAAATGAACGTAGTTACACGACTTTTAGAAAGGCACAAAATCAAAGGATGGAATTCGAGGAGTTAAACATGACTACAAATTGGAACACAGGGTATGCCAAAATTACGATATCCTTTTTTTCCATAAATTAATTCTTTCTTTCACTCAAAGTGATAATTTCGGACTAGAAGAAATGGAATTTGGATGGACCTGACGGAAATATCCACTATTGGCGCGACCTACGGAAACAAAACTGATATTCACACGTCACAATTTTGGTGGCTTGTTATGATGTGGGCTACGTTCATCATTATACAACATCAAGAATGAATATATCTAATTACACTGCAGTATTGCAATGCAGTTTGGTGTCATATTTACAAGACCCCAATGGAAACTGGATTTTCATGCAAGAACTCATACGAACAACGATACTAAAATGTGGTTTTGCGAAAGAAACATTCCACTTTTTGACTGGCCTGCATGCTCTCCAGATCTTTGGTGCACACAGAGAAATAAAGTGCCAACCGAATTGAAAAGTGTATATTAATGGTAACAACTTATAAATTCAGTTAGTACAACGATATTTATATTAGATTTCTGAATATTTTGTGTGTCACAAATAAAATTTAGTTGAAATAACCGAACTTTGTTGTTAAAACTAATGTTAAGTTGTGCCAACCTTCTGAAACTCGTAATAACCGAATTTGAGTCATAGTAACCGAATTTCAGTTGGCAAATAGCTACATTTTTCTGTGTATGTGCGATTCATTAACTTGTTGTACCGACATTCGAATTGTTTAAAAAGTAAGCAACATAAGTAACGATTTGCTTTTTATTTACATTTCTAAACGATATTGGCTACTTTTAAAGTCAGCTGTTGTTATTATCTAAACCACAACAATTTTTGTGTTGTTTATTCAATCGAGAAAAAGTTAAATTTTTAAATAGAAAAATAGAGTGGTCGACTACCGTTTAGGTGTACGAGTGAATCACTTAATCGTTAGTGCAAACAACAAAAGTTGTTGATATATTTTGCGATTGTCGGATCGCTAAAAATTACTGAATCGCAGTACTGAACCCCATAGGTGTTGAGTATTAATAAGTTAAAAATGCGCTTTTTCTTTAGAAAACCTTCATATAATTTCGAGATTATGTAAATAGGATATGTAACCAACAAAACAAACAATTATTTCCCGCTGTCAAACTAAAATTAACTTGATTAGTTTAAATTTTATAGAGATTTTGTATACTTTTTGTAACCATGCATTATTAATCTTTATAATTTAATGTTGTCTTACAGGAATGCACGCTTATTCAATGTCCCCCCAAGATTATCAGGATTTAATTGATCGTGGTTGGCGTCGTAGTGGCCATTATTGTTATAAACAAGATAATACCAAAACATGTTGTCCTTGTTATACTATTAAGTAAGTATAAAAATGATTTATAGTATTAATCTCTTTATGAAATCCCTTACCAAACTCTCATATAAATGTGAAAATGATTTACAAAAACTAATAGTACAGCATGGAAAATATTTGTGCAAAATTTCTTAAAGAAGCTAAATATCAATCCCTTTTACTTACATGCAATTTGTTCTAAATGTCAAATGTTTTGTCTTAAACTTACAGATGTGATGCTTTAGAATTTAAACTATCCAAATCACATAAGAAAATACTTAAACGTATGAATCGATTTCTACGAGATGGTAAACGGGATAAACATGAAGAAGGTCAAGCCAATATAGATGAGGCTAGTAATAAAGACAATGTTGATGATGATGATGATGTTGGTGATGATGGTGGTGGTGGAGGTATTAGGGAAGATGTACAAGGACCAAATGTTACATTAAAAGATATTAATTTAGATGCATTTGCTGAAGCTAATTCTGGCAAACAAGGTGATAATAAAGACGTGCAAAATAAAACTGAGGCTAGTGATATTAATTATGTACAAACATCAAGTGATGAAACTTCAAATAGTAGCAGAAAATGTAAGTTATGGTAAACATTTTTATTCCAGCTAACTTAACTCAAAATAACCAAAGTTTAGGGCTTAACCAAACACTCAAAAAAAGTTTGACAGTAGAATTTACTGAAAATTACAGTTAAAACAACTGTGAATTCAGTACAATAACTAAAAACAACTAACAAATACAGCAAAAATAATTTAACAATGTCGTAAAAATAACTGTCAATTTTTTACTACAAAAATTTTGATACAACTGTAAAATTTGGTAAAAACTACTGTTTTTTACAATTATTTTTTCCAGGGACCGTAATCACTATGAGTTTTATAATAAAAATTACACAATAATGATTATATTATGAGTTTTAAGGATTTTCTTCAATGGTAATGATTATTTTTGAGTACTATTATTAAAAATCAGCCATAATCATTATTTTTGAGCAAAAAAAAAATACAACTCAAAAATAATCATTATTTATGATTTTTATTTTTTCGCTCAAAATAAAACTCACTTTCAATTTATTACTTTTTTGTGAGAATATCCAACTATGTTGCTAAAAAACCTCACAATAAAATCATAAAGTTTTATTTTGAGCGAAAAAAATAAAAATCATAAATAATGATTATTTTTGAGTTGTATTTTTTTTGGCTCAAAAATAATGATTATGGCTGATTTTTTTTATTACTACTTAAAAATAATCATTACCATTGAAAAAAACTTTAAAAATCATGACGGATATGCAAAGATTGTCAAAAATAATAATACTGGTGCAATAAATTTTTTTATGTCTGTTCTGATTGATTTTTTGATTTACAAAAAACGAACAATAATCATAATTTACGGTCCCTGATTTTTTCGGTATTTTAAAAATATTTTCAATAAAAAAATTGGTTTCCTGTCAATTAAAATACAAATTTGTTTTTTTTTTACTTGCTACTCAAAATACAAAGAAGAAATTCCAAACAATATTCTAGTTATGATATAATATTTGCAAATTATGCAATAGTAACAAATATAAACCAAACGAGAAATTTTAAAAACTTGTTTTGTATTATTTCATAGAAAAGCTACTACAATTGCAGTTAAAAACAATTGATTACTACACAAACAACTGCCATGTAGTAACTATAAAACCTTTTTGGAGTGTAGTTTTGAATGTCATATCTATATTGAAATATTTTTGGTTAAAATTAAAGGTTTTTTTAATATATAATTTTTTTTTTTAATATTTAAAAACAGCTTTTGATGGTATAAATCCTCCTTGCAAAAAAGCTAAACAAATGCGTCTGGAACGTAGATTAGCTAAACAAGCGGCACAAGGTTTACCAACTGAACTTAAGCCAAAAAATCCTCGTTGTGCGGAAAAGTCTTTAAAAGATTTCATTACTGATACCCATCCAGAAGACAAACATAAACTAAAGGTAAGTTTTTTTACACTCATTTTATATTCAAAGTAACTTAAGTATGACATAAATTCTGCAAATTATTGGTTGTTAAAGGCGTATTACATTTATATATAGTAGCGTAATTAACAAAATTTTTAAAAAACAGTATCGAAACTATTTTTAGTTTTTCACTTTTACAGATTACCTTAGTACCTTCCGCTAATAAAATTTACACTGATATGGCTTTTGCATTATATTGTAAATATCAATTAATCGTACATAATGATAATCCCGAACGTCTACAACCTAAAAATTTGCAACGTTTCTGTTACAACTCTCCTCTTAAGGTAATTGTATTTAATTTACAATTTTCATATTTTTCCTCCCCCTCTATTTTCAGTTAGTTGTCATACATGTTAAAAGTGATGAATTTAAGAAAACTTTATCGAAAACATATGCTCTCTATGAAAATATCAAACACTTATACATAATGATCCACCGGGTGAAGAAGAAGATTATTTAACATTTTTACAGCGATCGCCATTGAAGGTGGACAATTTTGATCTAATTTTTAAAAAGTTTCATTTCAGTTTTAAAAGTTTTAGTTTCATGATTAGTTAAGATTAATTAATACACCTCAAAAAGTTTTAACAAAATAATCTACTGAAAATTACAGTTAAAACAACTGTAAATTCAGTTAAAAAGGTGACAAAGGTAATTACCGTTAAAATAACTAAACATTTAGTTATTTTAAACTGTTGAAAAACAACTAACAAATGCAGTAAAAATAAGTAACATTGACGTAAAAATATCTGACAATTTTTTACATTTTTTTAACAGTTTTTTTTAAGGTATTTAAAAAAAAAATAATTTTTTACTGCATTTATTAGTTGTGTTTGGGCGAGCTCTCGGCATGGGCGAAAGATAGGGGACTGGGTGTAAACCCTAAGACTGAACTGGTGTTTTTTACCAGGAAGTATAAAATGGAGGAGTTTAGGAGGCCAGTGTTAGATGGCGTCGGGTTGACTCTATCGAACGGTGCTAAGTATTTGGGTTGCTTCCTAGACAGCAAATTGTCTTGGAAGAGAAATACTCAGGAAAGGATGAAAAGGGGACTCAATGCCTACTACATATGCAGAAACTCTATCGGTAAGAATTGGGGACTAAGACCGGATATGGTGAACTGGATTTACACGTCGGTAGTTAGACCTATTCTCCCTTATGGATGTACTGTCTGGTGGGATGCATTGAGAGTGGATAGCTGTAGGAAGATGCTCAACAAGGTCCAAAGGAGTGCATCTCTTGGTATTACAGGTGCGAGGAGAAGCACTCCACAGGCAGCGTTGGATATCATACTGCATCTTTCCCCAATTGAACATTATGTGAGGAGTGTGGCTGCTAGGAACTTATTTAGGCTCTACGAGTCTGCGCTGGTAAGACCTAGGAGGGATGATCACACAAAAATACTGTACGAAGTAGGACTGCTTGATCAGGATAGTATTCTCGAGGGAATATCGGATCATATGATCTTGACCTTAGAATTCGGTGGAACACCTCTGGTGGACTTCCCGATCAGGGAAGTCTGGCGTGGATCCAAGGTGCTGTTCGAGGGGTGGGCAGTATTGACGGACGGGTCCAAATTGGACACGGGCACGTGTGTTGGTGTTTATATTGCTGACACTGACGTGAGAAGGTCATACAGACTCTCAGATGAGTGCAGTGTCTTCCAAGCTGAGATCCTAGCGAACTGGAGACAGTTGAGCATATAATGTGCCACTGTCCTAGGTTGCAGGGTCTCAGACAGAAATGGCTAGGAGATAGATTTCACGACGAACTTGGGTGTGTCGCTGGCTACAATCCAGTAGATTTGCTGTAGGAGCTGGTTTCTGGGAAGAATATATTCTTTCTATCTTTCTTTATATCTATCTTTCAATCTATCTTTCTGTCTATTTCTATTCTTTTTACCGTTTTTCTCTGAAGGGATTCACAATGGACCGTATTGGTCTCTGAGTGGAGTTGTGCCCCTGGGCACATAACCCTTCCTAACCTAACCTAACCTAGTTGTTTTTCAACAGTTAAAAATAACAAAAATTTTAGTTATTTTAACGTTAATTATTTTTGTCGCCTTTTTAACTAAGTACAGAAAATATATAAAAAATTTCCCTAAGATCATTTTGTTAAAAAAAAAATCTTAAAATTTGCAAACTTCTATACAGTAAGTTTAAGAGAATCTTAAGAAAAACTGAGATTTAGCTAAATTTTCTTTAGAAAAAATCAGAAAAGTTAAAAACTTTTGGTTATAAAACGTATAAATAAAATTTTAAAAAAGCTTTCAACAATTTAACTTTTCTAACAGTTTATTTCAGTATAACTTTTAATATTATTTATTTTTCTTTTATAGCTAAATAAACAAACAAATGGTCCACCATCTGGTTATGGTTCCTTTCATCAACAATATTGGCTAGATGATAAATTAATTGCTGTAGCTGTTATTGATATTTTACCGCATTGTGTTAGTTCCGTATATTTCTTTTATGATCCAGATTATAGTTTTCTTTCCTTGGGTACTTATAGTTCTTTAAGGTAATTCTAATTTTTTAATTTGCTACTATTATTTTATATTTATAATTATTTTCTATATATTTTCAGAGAAATTGAACTAGTCCAACAACTTGCCAATATTGTACCAGCCTTAAAGTATTACTATATGGGTTTCTATATACATTCCTGTCCAAAAATGCGTTATAAAGGCAAATTATCTTCATCATTTTTACTGTGTCCCGAAACTTATACTTGGCATTTATTAACGGATGGTATAAATTAAATTATGCTTAAAGATTTGTAATATTTTTTTATAAACATCTGCATGTTATTTCTTTTTCAGATATACGCAATAAATTGGATGCTTGTAAATATCAACGTTTTAATAATGATCTCAACGCCAAAGATGCCAATGAATTTAAGGAACAAGATTTAAATTCAGTATTATTATTAATTGATCCAAAAACTTATGTTAAATATCGTCAATATAGAGAGGTATGTAATAATCGGTATGAAAACTAATTTCAGGATCTATGAAATTTTTTATAGGAGAATTTTTTATAAAATATGAAAACATTATTATGGAATAGATTTTCAAGGATAGTACAATTTTTATATAAAAAACTGGATTTTTTAAAATTTACTTTTATGATATTCTAGACATAATTGATCTAAGGACAATTCTTAAAAAAAATATTTAAATTATTCTATACTAAATATTTTTATACCATTTATGGCTCAAAAACTGACAAAATTTGTAAATTTCAAATATATTTAGATTAAGAGATGTTTCTATACACTAGATTCAACTGAAATTGAGAAAATTCCAAATTTAATACAGATGGTTCCATATGAAATTTAGAAAATTCAAATTGAAATTGTGAATTTACATTCGATATTAAGAAAATCCTAATGAAATTGTGAGTTTTTATTTTCAATTGAGATTTGAGAACCAAAACTGAAACTATTTGAAATTCGGAAAATCCTTATTAATATTATAAAAATGACTGTTGGTTTGTTGTTTGTTGTTTGTTTGTTTTGTTTTTGTTTGTTTGTTTGTTTGTTTGTTTGTTTGTTTGTTTGTTTGTTTGTTTGTTTGTTTGTTTGTTTGTTTGTTTGTTTGTTTGTTTGTTTGTTTGTTTGTTTGTTTGTTTGTTTGTTTGTTGTTTGTTTGTTTGTTGTTTGTTTGTTTGTTTGTTTGTTTGTTTGTTTGTTTGTTTGTTTGTTTGTTTGTTTGTTGTTTGTTTGTTTGTTTGTTTGTTTGTTTGTTTGTTTGTTTGTTTGTTTGTTTGTTTGTTTGTTTGTTTGTTTGTTTGTTTGTTTGTTTGTTTGTTTGTTTGTTGTTTGTTTGTTGTTTGTTTGTTTGTTTGTTTGTTTGTTTGTTTATTTGTTTGTTTGTTTGTTTGTTTGTGTGAGCATCACGTCCAAACGCCTGAACCGATTTTATTCAAATTTGACACATAGATAGTGGGCGGTCTGGAAGGAACTATAGGCTATATGAAATTTTTATATGATAGGCGTGGCACTTTTACGCCCACTTTTTCACTATTTTCGATATGGCTTTACCGATGCAATTGATATTTGGTACACAGAAAGAGATGTCACAGATAAGCACTTTAAGTTATATCAAATTTAGATATTGTGCCCACATCTTCACTATCTTCTATATGGCTGAACCGATTTTATTCAAATTTGACACATAGATAGTGGGCGGTCTTAAAGGAACTATAGGCTATATGAAATTTTTATATGACGGGCGTGGCACTTTTACGCCCACTTTTTCACTATTTTCGATATGGCTTTACCGATGCAATTAATATTTGGTACCCAGAAAGAGATGTCACAGATAAGCACTTTAAGTTATATCAAATTTAGATATTGTGGGCGTGGAACTTTTACGCCCACATCATCACTATCTTCTATATGGCTGAACAGATTTTATTGAAATTTGGTACACAGATGTTGGGATGACTCATAAGCACTATTTCCTATAATAGATTAAGACTTGGTGGGCGTGGCAGTTTTACGCCCACTTTTTGTTATCTTTTATATGGCTTAAAGGATTTTATTAAATTTTGGTACACAGATAGTGGGCAAACTGAAAAGTTATCCATCATCCCAAAAACTAGGTCTAAGGCACGCTTACAACGTAGCGGGCAACGCCCGCTAGTACGGAATAAAATTGTAATTTTCTTTTTGAAATTGGAAACATTTTAATTAAAATTGTGATATTTGTTTGAAATTGAAAAAATTTCAAATAAAAGTATAAGTGAAATTTAGAAAAGTTAAATTCAATTTTGCATAATATAAAATGAATATCAGAATTTCAATTAAAAAGTTAGATTTGCAATTTTAAATTAAAAATTTCCATTTAAAATTGAAAAATTCTATCATAAATTGAGAATATTTTTTGGGATTTGCCGTATGAAATCGAAAACAATAACTAGCACTAAGGAACAGTGGGAAAAATGTAACCCTTTTTGAGCAAATTTGCCTAGAGCCCATAGTTTTAACAGAATTTTAAAAAAAATAAAAATTCGAAACAATTTTAAAATTTATTTTTTTTAAACGTTTTGTTTATATCCCACAATTAATTTTTTTCAAATTCGTTTAGAACTGCATGTTGTAGGCAAATTTGCTCAAAAAGAGTACAATTTTCCTCACAGCTCCTCTTCTTAGGAATTTCCAAAAATTCGGTCTAAGCGAATGTCTACTTAGGATTAATAACCCACAAACCAAATTTCAAGTTCTTCGCTAACTCTTCCCCTTTTTGTTCGTAACCGTAGGAATTTTCAAAACTCCAATCTGTGTACCCAGAATTAGGAACCCACATACCAAATTTCGAGTTCCTCGCTTTAGCAGTTTAGCCAGGCCAACAAGGGGCGACCCTTCCCCTTTTAAATTTATTTACAATTTTCCTAACTTCATTCGGAAAGCTCTTAATTTCAATTAGAAATTATGTAATATTAAAATATAAATAACTACATAGTAGTACAATAAAAAATAAATTGTCAAAATTACCAAAATAAAACTTCTACCCATGATTTAATTCTAAAGGAAAAAGGGAATAAGAATTTTAATACACACTAAATTTTAAAAGTTGTAATGCATATTAATATTAAAATGTGTTAATACTTAATTTTGTTGTTGCTAAAACTTGAATATATTATTAATTTAAAAATCAATATAAATTTGTCATTGTGGTTTTAGGGGCATAAAATGTGATTACCCAGGTAAAAATTGCCAACCGTACAAAAAAAAAAAAAAAAAATGGTACTGGCAAACCACTGCTATTTTTGTAAAACCCACCGTGTTAAAAATTACCAAGGGTACAACTACTATTGTACTAGGAAAACCCAATTTGTTTGCCAGTACCACCCTCAATATTCTTTGCCAATATTGTTTTTACCAATATTACAATCAATTAGAAGCATTTTTTTTAAATAATTTGTTATTTTTCACACATTTAAATATAAAACTAAAACCGAACTGTATTGCTGCTTTTTAATGTGATTTATTAAATATATTTCTCAAAATCAATTTAATTTAAATTATTTTAAAAGCACAAACTTTTTTGAATTATCAACGTAATGTCAGCGGTGGCAAGTTCGTTCAAACCAACGGTTGGCCCCTCTATCAAGCGGGTAACAGGTCAATACTGTTAAGATTGTTAATCCCACGTTGTGCCAACGCATTACCATTACCGACCGTTGCCGACGCTTTTCCAACACTGTGCCGATTGTATTTTTCTCCCTGGGTGGTTTTAAATAACAACTAACTCAATCAATCTCATATAGGAATTTTTTCATTGTGAAATACTTTTCCGTTGCAATACAATAAATCTTAAAGATTCATTAAAGTTTATTACTAATTTTAATTATAGTACAAAGTTTCAAAATACTTTGATAAACAATTTCGATAAAAAAAAGTAATAAATATTCCTGTAAATAAATTAACTATAAATGACGTATAAAATTGTTCAAGAGATTGTTTAATATAAACTTTTTTTTTCCTAATTTTATATCAAATAAACAAAACAAATCTTTAAGCATACCATTTGACAACAAACTTATAAAGAAATAAGTAATTAAAATAAATAAAACGATTGTTCTAGTAAGGATTTTTTTTTTTAAAGAAAGGCATCACTAAGGAAATTCTTCCTATTAATTAATGTGTTGCTTTCTTTGGAAAGGGGATAGTGGAGACATGAAAGGTGGCCTCAAGTTCGAGGCCATACTCTATATTTCTTCATTAGGATATTGTCCTAACAAATAATCTATAGAGTTTTTTGTTTTCAAATTTATTATTTGACCCTTTCAGAAATGTGTTGATAGATCTATTTCGGGAATTTTCTAGGTTCCCATCATCAGAACACGTTTTGAAAGCGGTAACAATCCCATGCCAAACATCAAACATTCATATGAACTAGTTTACTTACTACATGAGAACTAATATACATATGAGTTTGAAGTTAAAGATTATAACCATTGATCAAACAATAAATTGAAAACTTGTTTGATGTGCAAGATCCACCTATGGTGAATATTCAATACACGTTTTTTGTTTTCTCTCCTTTTTATGTTTTGTTTAGTTTGTAAACAAAACAGGGCAAGTAAACTAGGCGTACAACGTTTCAAAACACTTTAATAAACAATTTTGAAAACAAAATTAAGAAATTTATCTTTAAATAAATTAATAAATAAAATAGATATAAATAACGTTAAAAATTGCGCCCAGAGATTGTTCAATATAAATTATATAATAAACCAACAAATTAACAAATTATTAATTATGTTTGATAGTTAAGCGTTAGTTAAATCTATAATTTTGCTTTTCTCGCAGAAATTTGCCAACCGTACCAAAAAAATAGTACTGGCAAAACACTGATATTTTTGTAAAAACTACCAAAGGTACAACTAATATCGAAACTCTGAAAACACTATTTGGTTTTCCAGTACCACCCGCAAAATTCATTGCCAATATTGATTTTACCAATATTACAACTAATTAGAATATTTTTTATTTTTTTTTAATTAATTCTTAATATTTCACACATATTAATAAGATGTATAATAATAAGACCAAACTGTATTGCTGCTTTTTAGTTTTTCGTTATGCACATTTCTCAAAATTTATTTAATTTATGCTATTTTAAAAGCACTCAATTTTTTAATTTACCAACGTTATGCCAACGGTGCCAAGTTGGTTCAAACCAACATTTGGCTACTGTTATCAATCGGGTAACAAACAGAACAATGCTGTCAAGATTGTTATTCCCACGTTCTGCAAACGCATAACAGGCCGTCGCCGACGCTTTGCCAACACTGTCCCGATTGTATTTTTCTGCCTGGGCTGTTTTAGGTCCATTTAGGTTTAACCCTGTCTGGTTGGCTAGTTATACTAACGTATAAATTTGTCAACAAAAAATAGCTGTTAGACAATAATTGATTTAGGTGATGTCACATTGCAACGTTTTAGGACTATTCCAATTGGAAACTAATAACTTTGTTTGGCATCATCATGTAACTTGTCATTTCTTAAACTAGAACTGCAAAACAGTAGTCCCAGTTAAATTCTGGTTAATTTTTTTTTAGTTTAGTTTAGATTTTTAATCGTTCTTCCCATAAAACAAGACTACGTCTTTTTAATGGACAGTAGGGTGTCCCATTCAAAAAAAAATTTTGGGGATCATTCTTAATTTGAATACTCATAAGGTTAAGAATTTTTGAGAATTTTTTCAGATTTTTCGGAGGTGGTTTAGAGGTCGCGCAAATCGATTGTTTACCAAAAAACGAGCTTTTTGGGCTTTTTTTGAATTTTGCTTGAAAATTGGTAAAAAATCGATATTTCTTCAGCTTCTGAGTCAATGTTCTTCAAGAAAATTTTCCGATCTTTAATTTTATGTGCATAAATAATAAGTTTCGGCAATGATTTTGCACATTTTGACAATTTAATAACGGTTTTTCGTAAATTTTCAACAAATATGGAAAAGAATGCTTTATAACTTTTAAAATTTGTATAAAGACTAAAAAAACTAATGATGCAGTTTAATAGATTAATAAGTTTTAAATTAATTAGCAGAAAAAAAAAATGAATTTTCTCTCACCGTTCTCGAGTTATACCCTTTTAAAGCTTTGTACACATTGTATGAAATGTATAATACTATAAGGTGTGAACTAGGTTTGCATTGGTTTAAACTTTAAATAATTGGATTTAGAAAATGTTTTTATGTTTTTTAAAATAATAGTTACCTACCACTCATACATAACAATTATATTAAAAACAAAGAAAAATATATTTGTTATAAATCATTTATTAGAGTTCTTGCGATGCTGCTCTACCCCCTGCAGGAAACTCTGAAAGTCTGTTTCAGAAGTTGTGATATTGATATAACTATTAGCCAAGACCACACCACGTTCTGCGACATCATTTACAACTTGCAATTGTTGAACTTTGTGTTTTGCTTCCTGAAATGATTTGTTGTTTTCTGGATCCGTTTGTAAAACATCAGTAGAAATGTTGCAGGCTTCAAAAAAAGTTAGGCTGGCTTTTGTAATAAAACACTGAATTTGTTTATTTTCAATCATGTCTTCTGTTAAATTTCCTTTCACTAATTCGTTGTTATTACTTTGTTCATGTATGTTTCTAAGCATTAAACGCAAAGTTTTGGTATATATACGTTCATCAAAAAACGATAAGGCAGCCAACTTCTCGGAAAGCTACCACTGATGATCCAGAAAGGTTTTCAGAGTCTCGCGTGCAACTTTTTCATTAAAGCGTTTGTAATCATACAATTGTTTCAAAAGTCTAAGGTCATTGAGAGGAGCGTATCGGGGACACTGGCATAGGTACCAATTTTTAATATATACTCTTAAAATAAATGAGGTAAATATATAGAGATTGCTAATTACCGGAAGAGGGCTCTAGCATAAAAGCTTTTATCTCAAGCCATAAAATTTATCTCAATCTCAAGCAAGCGTATTCTACTTATCAGTTTACAAAAATTTTAATTGTATTGTGACTTGTTATCTCTAAACCTATAGACTATCTGCCAAAAATAGGGTTGTAGTTCCCCCAAATCCAATAAATCATGAATTTTAGTTCGAGCCATATCAGTGCCACCTAGTGATAACGGCTTTTTGGCTACTTTTTTGCTGTCCACAACTTGACAACACTTAAAACTAAGCTTTGACATACAATAAATAAATTTTCAAATCTCATAATCTAAAGTTTACAACAAATCGGATGCCCAAATCTTATAGTACTAAAAATTTCATACAATGGGTGCAAAGCTTTAAAAGGGTATAACTAGAGAACGGTAAGAGAAATTTATATTGTAGTTTCTGCTAATTTATTTAAAACTTCATAATCTTTTAAACTGCATCATTAGTTTTTTTAGTCTTCATACAAATTTTAAAAGTTATAAAGCATTCTTTTTCATATTTGTTGAAAATTTACAAAAACTGTTGTATAATGTATCAAAATGTGCAAAATCCCTGACGAAACTTATTACTTATGCACATAAAATTAAAGATCGGAAAATTTTCTTTAAGAATATTTACTCAGAAGCCGAAAAATTACCGATTTTTTAGCAATTTTCAAGAATAATTCAATAAAAGTCCAAAAAGCTCGATTTTTGGTACAAAATCGGTTTGCGCGACCTCTAAACCACTTCCGAAAAATCTGATAAAATTCTCAAAAATACTTTATCTTGTGAGTATCCAAATTAGGAAAGATCTTCCGAGAAAATCCAAATTTTTATTTTTTTTGGGACAACCTAATGGACAGTCAACATAATGATTAAACACAAATAAATTAATATTATAATAAATGAATGAATAAACATGAAATGAAATAATAAGTAAAATAATACAAAAAAATAAAATAAAACATAAAAATATTATACACTCAAAAAAATAAGTTAGTAGAAAAGTTAGTAAAACGTCTTATAAATCAGGTATATTATTTTTTAGCAAATTTTTTGCTAAAATCGTGTTTTCAGCTAAAATTTTTGTTATACTTATTCAGCACTTAACTGTTTTATACTAATGCTTTACTAATATTATACTAATGTTTTACTAATTAATTTTGCTAAAAAAAAATTGTGCTGATAAGCACATAAATAGTGTGGACGACAACCAGATTGAAAGATATACGCAGAATGAAGCAGATGTCGCGGCATGTCAAGATGTAGTAGAGAAGAGAAAAATGATACTAAAAAGTACAACTCTAATAAGACATAAAAAATCAACCATGGAAGATTTTTGTATCTGTTTTTCATACATAAAACAAAATTGAGGATTAAAACAACTTAACGTTTGCGTTGTCATCGGCTTGTGAAAATATTTGTCTATTAATTAAATAAAAGACAAAATAAAATATTTAAATTTAATATGTATTTCTAAACTAAATGTTTATAGATTAATAATCTAGTGTGGTCCAATTGTAAACAAACATATACAGACATGTAGACAGAGTAAAGCGAAAGACAAAGACACACATCTTAGGTAGATTTTTATGGTTCCTTTTTCTTATTGCAAAAAAAGTGTTGTTTTTTTCGTTTCGTTTGTTTTTGTTTCGTTCCGATTCTATATTTATCTTCGGCAGTTGCGTCCTTTAAAAGATAGCATCATTTAGAAAACCATTGATGTAAGTAGTTGAAAGAAAATTGTTGTTATGTTATATATATTTATTTCTATATATTTTCAGATATTAAATTAATTCATGTCGTCAATGTCGGAAAATGAAAATTTTTATATTTCGTAATTATTGTAAATTATTTTTAAAAGAATCACAAAAATATGTTTTATGATTTTCAGCAAATAAATAAACTAAATTACAATTTTTTGCGTTTTTTTCAGTCTACTAAAATTCAGCAGAAACTTTATTAATTTTTAGCAAGGCTTTTTATTTCTAATCCACTAAGTGTTAGCAAAACTTTTGCTGAGCTGATTTTTAGCAAAAGATTTTGCTGACATTAGCAATTTTTTTGCATGCACCCTCCTGACTAAAATTTTGCTGACTCACCAAATTTTTTGCTGACTTTACAAACTTTTTTTTTTTAATGTGTATGATATATATATATATATATATATGTATATATATATATGAAACAAAATGAAACATTTGAAAAAAAAGTATAATAAATACACAATAAACAAAATTTTTACAATGAAAAATTTAATTAAGAAAAATGTTTTGTTTTTGTTTTGAGATTAACTTAACAGGCCAATAAACCAAGTTTAATTGACATCAAAAAACTAGGCCTAAGCATACTAAACTAATAAAGAAATAAGTTATAAAAATAAAAAAAAAACAGTTGTTCTAATAAAGATTTTTTTGAACAACAATTATTTGCAGTAGACCACATTTTTAAAGAGATAACAAAACGATAATGAAAACTTAATATTAAAATAAAAAATGTTTCAGTAGTAAATAAATATTCTCATTGTAATACCAATTTAAATGTTTTTTTTTTTTCTTTTTCCAGATCGCTAGTGATGATGAACGCGAAGCTCTTATAGAATATGCTCAACTTGTGGGTAAACCTTTGGCTCATCGTATGATTTATGTGAAATTTTAAATATTTTTTTTTTACCTCATTATTGATTTATTTTATTTTATGCCCACCTTAAGTTTTAATTAATTTTTAAATGTTGCTTGAAAAGCTTTAAATTATATTACCATTTCATTGTTTAATTCAAATAAGTCAATTATTTAAATATTTCAATACAATAATGTAATTTTAAATTAAATAAATACTTAAATACATACTTAAATAAATTATCAGTTATTGTAAAAACATAAATAAAATAAAAAAAATTGTTTAATTTGCCCTACTTTAATAGGAATACAAAATTTAATCTTCTGTAACTTTAGAATACATTTTCCCTACTTCAATGCAATTATAATTTGAAAATGTTTTAACTTCAGAATGAAATTTTCAATCCGCTCTAATTTCAATTACATTTTTTATTATTTTCTTAATATTTTGTTAGTGTAAGTTTTATTTTACACATAATTAGTGCTAATTGATGTTATCTTAACTAGGAAACCGGGTAAAACAAATTAATGAAAATTTTTTACTAAAATTTTTTTTTTGTTGCTTAAAGTTTTTGTTCTTGTTTATTATATAATTACACGGTGCTATAAAAAACAAAAAATTGCAAGCACTTTTCATATGACCGACCCGGTGTAGGTTATAAGTCTAGCTGAGTATATTACAGACCCGGTTTGAGAAGTTTAATATGCCCTCAAATTTTCGAGATAACGGTAAAAGAGTATATTTTGTGACTGGCGCATTTAAACATTTGTTACAGATCACGCAATTTTCTTTTAAATACCGTTTAAAATCGTATAATAAATGACTGAGTAACAAATGTTTAAATGCTCCAGTCACAAAATATACTTTTTTACCGTTATCTCGAAAATTTTAGGTTATATTGCAACTTCTTAAACCGGGTTTGTAATACACCCAGATAGATTTACAACCTACACTAGGCTATTTGACGAGTGAATTTTCTGTGTAGCACAGTGTTATTCTTATCTTTAGCTTATCTACAGTAATGGCAACAATAACAAACCAAATAGTAAATTTAAACAGAGATTTGAAATCATAAAACATACTGCATCAATAAAATAATTTATAACTGCTAAACAATTACAGATATAAATAAAAAACAAATATTTTTATGGATTTAAACAAAAAAGTTTGCGGGGCAATTTCACGATTTGAAATAATTTTGAATGCAGTAAAACTTTTTAACCTTTCACGATCACTGGTTTTATTTAAACTTGTTTCTATTAGAGATGATTGATTTTTTACTCTCACACAATCTCGTACGACTCATGAAAGTAACTTAAATTCTCCTCGCGATCACGATGTACTATGGAACTTAATTCCATAGGAAATTGTCTTCAGCATCGACGCATTTTTTAAAGGAGATGGTTCTTTGAAAAATTACATCATTAATTCGTGTTAACTAAATTTGTATTTTGGGCATAGATTTCTTGACCAAATTTAAGGACTTAAATAAATTCTTTTTTTCCGTTCGCTTAATCTCAAATTAATTAATTTCTTTTTCTTCAATAACATATCCAAGTCTCATCAAAATCTGCGGATTCACCACTGTGTAGTTTCCTTGCTAACAAGAAACAAGAAACAAAACACAAAACTTTAATTTAAACAATATCTTGACCCGGAAGCATGTTAATGTTTAAACTTTAGTTCCAAATATCTCCGCTAGAGGCAGCTGCTAAGCCATAAAACTGATACAAAATATTTCATGAGAAAAAAGAGATATCCAGTTAAACTGATTTCGAAAATTTTGTAAATTTCTTTTTAGCAGGGTAATACATCTTCGTATTTTCATCAACATAAAACTACACAGAAAAAACGATAAATAGCAAAAAATTGCCTAAATAAAAAATTCCAAAAATCACCAACATTAAAAAAATGACAAAATTAAAAAAATGCGTCATAATTTAAAAAAACGTCAAAAATAAAAACAAAGTTGGAAAAATCGCTAATATTAAAAAAAAATCGCAAGGTTTAAAAATAGCTCAATTTGACGAAATCCCAAAATCTAAAAAAAATCTGATTAGAACTTTAGCCAGATCGAAATTCATGTATTAACATAGCTTTGTAAATATAGCAAAGTCAAAAGCTCGTTATAAATAAATAAAAAGAACAAAAACATAATCTCGATGTACATATATAAAAATAAGAAACAAAACTCTAAAAAAAATGGCAAAAAGCCAATCTTTAAAATTAAAAAAACAAATGGCCAAAAAATGGAAAAAGAAAGGAAAAATTTAAAATAAATCTTCAAGATGGAAATAATTACCGACATTTTTATTTAAATTAAAGTTGTTTTTCGATTTTAAGTGATTTTTTTATAATTTATGGGACTTTTTTTAATATTGGTGACTTTTTTAAATTTTGGTGTCCTTTTCCTTTCAATTTTGTTTTTTTTTTTTTTTTTTTTAATTTTGACAATTTTTCCATAGTTTTGCGTTTTTTTTAAAAATTTTTGAGGTTTTTTAATTACCCGGTTAAAAAGCAACATATATGTATGCATCCATTTATTAACATGTAATTCATGCTCATATATGAAGTGATTCGAGGTCATACATGTCCATATACCACCATATAGGAATCATATATGTTCTTAAGAGTTCATATTTGATCATACATGTATATATTACCTCAATTTTCGTTAATGTACACATATGACCATGTATGGAAATGTATAGAAATGTATGATTATATACGTCAATTTTCGTTAATACACACAGATGAATATTTATGATTCTTCATATGAACATACAAGAATGGATTATGAACACATATGAATCATGTATGGATGCATGTGTACATGTATGAAGCAATTTTTATAGGGTATGGCTATTTTTTAAAATATTAGCGATTTTGTTTCAATTTAGGCTATTTTTTTTTAATTTTAGCGATTTTTTTAAATTTTTTTTTTTCCATTGGTTGTCATTTAGGTTATAAAAACTGGAAGTATTGTGTGCGCCAAATTAATTTTTATTTTTTCATATTTATTTTAAAATTTTAATTAAAGGTGAGTTTGAAATCAAATAAAAGTTTAAGTGAAATTTTATTGGCAATATTTTTTTCTGTGTAATACAACTTTGGGCTTTTAAATAATTTTTTAAAACGACCCCATCGAAAAGGGAAAATATTATTTTTTTTTAAATAATTATTTGGCAATATACGAAACTAGTTCGGGTAGAATCCGGAGAGTATAAAAACCAGATTTTAAGCTTAATTTGTTCAAAAAAGTTTTTTTTTTAAACATTAACTCTAATCTGTATATTATAAAGACAAAATCAAAAACAGATTGAAATAAAATTTATAAAACTAAAAAAAAAAACAATTAATTTTGAAAAAGATCAGTTTTTTGTTAGATATTTAAACAACGTAAATAGACATGTCACTGAATGAAATGATTCATGTACAATATTTTTGACACCTTTATATATTTTGGTACTTAACCCTCAAACGGTACACAGGTGCGAATTCGCACCCATGAAAATTTTCAAACGCTGTAGCTTTTTCTGCAAGCACTTTTAATCATATGGTAATTTGCCTGTGTACAGGAGTGAAAGGGGCTTGAGAAAGTTGAATAGCTGCGAATTCTCACCAGTTTATCGTTTAGGTACATATGTCAAATGGTGGTTTATAAAAAAAATAATACAATGATTTTTGTGTCTTAAATAATTAATTTGATTAAAAGCTAAGTAAATTTCTTCATTATTTTAACTAATAAAAGAAAACATATATTAACCCTCAAACTGCACACAGGTGCGCGTCCGCAGCCATGAAAATTTCAAAACACTGCAACTTTTTAAACAAGTAAAATATGTCTTTGTCAACTTTCGATTTTTATCAATTATTGTTGCGATTATTGCAGAACTAGGTCTAAAAGTTAAGTGGTGGGAATTTTAGAAAAATCGGATAGCACTAACCAATGAAGATCCGCTGGCAAAGTTTTCGATTTTTGAACATTTTTCTTAAACTGTTTAATAAAAATTTATCTTGCGACACATCATTTTTATTTATTTTTTGTGAAAACCAAATCGCAATATCTCAAAAACCGTTAGTCCGATTTAAAAAATTTCAAAATATTCGTGGTCGGCATGCCAAAATTAATAAAAAATTATGTGTCACGAGACATATTTTTTTTAAAGCAATTTAAGAAAAATTTTCAAAAACCGAAAACTTTGCTAGCGGGGCTCCACGGGTTAAAGCTCTGCGATTTTTCTCAAATTTGCACCAACTATGGTTTAGATCTAATACTATAATCTGAACAATAAATATAAATTAAAAAAAAAAAAAGTTTTTCTTCATACAGAAAAATGCCGCTCTAATGTTTATACTTCAACAAAATCACCACGCATAAACAGATATTCAATCGCCCAAGCATATCCCAGGAATTTATATGAGAAAGTTAGATAGGTGCGAATTAGCACCAGTGTACCTTTTATGAGTGTCAAATGAAAAAAAAAACAAAAATTGTGCTTTTTTGTAATTTGGTAAACAAATTAGTAAATTTGTTTATAATTATAACTAATAATAGAGAAAATATATGTTTAAAACAATAATATATACTAAATAACAGTCAGCTGAAATGGTCAAACCCAAAAATATCAAAACATATTAAATACCCGACGATACCAGTTTATATATAATCATATATAACTTGATATAATTGTATACACCCAGGAAAAAATTACACATTCCAAAAAGAAGGTGATGCCCACACTTGCTTACATATCTCATTGCCAAATTTAGTAACTGCAATACCAAACGCATTCCAACGATAGAGTCAAAAAAGCAAGTAGTGTTGTAATCAATTCTTTAAATCTAAACCAGAAAGCATGAACTCAATAACAAAGTAATCATTTACTTAAAAGAAAATTACAATGTTATTACTTTTTGTTCTCAAGAAGTAATCATATACTTTTTCTTAATAAAAGGACGTTATTAGAAGTAGTTCCTAATTTTGAAAAAATAAGTTATACAATTTTAAGGAATTTATCTCATATATTTTTTCAAACAAATTTTTATTTGCAGGAAAATAATACTAAAAACAGATATTGCATGTTGCCTAAATTTTGTTAAACTGTGGTCAGGTATAAATTAGGGAAGCGCACGTGAGCAGAAAATTGTGAGTGGAAGTTGAAATTACTGACGTTATCGTGAGTGAGAGTAAAAAAAAACTTTCGAGGGTGATTGTGCGTGAGTCATATTTTTGTTTTTTAATTTTGAATTGTTCTTTTTTTTGAAAAATTTATATTTTCGTGGTTTATAGCTCCAAAATTATGACAGACCCATGTGATCATATCAATTCGATGTTTCACTTTTTAGGATTTTATTTCTGTATTAGTTTTGATAGGTATATTTGAGTTACCTAGGAGAATCACGTGTGAGTAAAAGTTGAATTTACTTATGGAACTACTTCTTTTTTTTTAATGTAAGTACTTCTTATTTTTTCTAGGGAACTATTTTTTTTTTTGTGTAAGTACTTCGTAGTTTTACAATGGAACTATTTCTTTATTAAAAAATGTATGTAGTTCTTAAAAATATAAAGTAAATGGTTCTTCGGTAAAAAAAATAATCAATCCTATTTTAGTCTCACGCCCTGTTTAAAGAATCGAGTAGGTAATCTAGTAAGGAATGCGTTCTGCCCAAAATGCTTGATTACAAACCCGCTTACCTTTTTGGAAATTTTTTGCTGGGCAATTACATATGCGGCCACGATCAATAAAATTATCAATATAAATTATTACATCTTTTGTTATATATAAGTTGATAATTATATATAAATATATATGTATAATGCAGTAAAGCCAAACAAATTCAATCACTTTTATTTTATATATATGGCATCACATATAATTTTATACAAATATTTGTGGAAAAGATAAATTCTATCACTTCTATATGTAATGGAAATTAACAAAAAAAAATGTGATGTTTAGTTGTATATGATACTATATATAATCATATATGATTATATCGGAACTTTTATTTTTATATAAAATTGTATCAATTTATATATAACTTGATCAATTTAGATAGACCCATTTTTCATTAAATTATATCTATTGAGATCCCAAGGGATCTTATGAGATACGCTATTTTTAAGATCATCCAAAATATGATGTTATATGGAATTATATATATGATTATATATACCTATATCGGAACTTTTTTTCCATCGGGTAATGATTTTTTTTTTGATTTATTATGACTTGGTTTGATAAAAGTAGTCGAAGTGAATGCAAAAATAGACTTTTTGCATTTCAGCCAACGATATACGAACTTAATTCACGAAATAATACATATAAAAATACCTACATTTTGACACATTGAAAAAAATATTAGGCATATCTTTATGTTATCAACATTATTTTTTCTTGAAAGAATGTTAATTTATATGAAAAGTTGAGTTTACTTTGTATCAATATCTTTATTAGAAAAATAAATCATACTTTTTAAAAAAATACAATTCTTAAAATTGATTTTTGACTAATTTTATGCAATTTATACAACGTTTTTGGATTTGCAAGAAAGTTCTACTCCAAAATCAGGTATTATTATACACACAGAAAACAGTTTCGTTGCTCCAACCGAATTTTTTGCCAACCGAATTTTTGTAGTTACATGAACTATTTCCAAATTAGATTTGCAATTCGATTGTTGTACCCAACTTTCGTTTTGAATAATCGAATCATTTTATTGTCCAAAACGAATTTGAAAATGGGTTAATTGATTCAATTGAATTTATTTGGTGGGGCTTATCGAATTATTTTAAATAATACACTGTTTCCAAGTAATTTTTTAAAATATTTTTAATCTTTTTTATATTAAGAATGATACATAAATTTTGAAACCAAATAATTTAACTCAATTAGCAAAATTTCTGATAAAATAAGAGCATTTCTCTAAGATACCCATCATATTCTTATGCTTTTTCTTGAAGAATTTACGAAGCTTTAATTTTCGTATACAGAATCCGAGATTTTGATGTATTGACCCTATAAAAAGAGGTTTTTAACCGAACCCCGGTTAAGAATTTGAGGAATTTTTATAAATAAAAATACATTAAATATAGCATTTTCTGGAAAACAACTTTTTTTATAAATTATAATTTTGCAGAATCTGATTGTGAATAATAGTTTTGTTTTTTAAAGAAAAATCTTCAGGACTCGTTTTTGGGATACACACAGAAAAATAAAGTGCCAACCGAATTGAAAGTGTTTATTAATGGTATCAACTTATAAATTCAGTTAGTACAACGATATTTACATTCGATTTCTGAAAATTTTGGGTGTTGCAACTAAAATTCTGTTGATTTAACCAAACTTTGTTGTGAAAACTAATATAAGGTTGTGCCAACTGTCTGAAATTCGTTGTAACCGAATTTGAGTCAAACTAGCCGAATTTCAGTTTGCAAATAGCTAAATTTTTTTCTGTTTGTATGAATCAAATTCTAGGACATTTTTCATTAAAATAGCTTTAGGCAACTTTCCTGGAAAATCGTTAAATTTAAATGCATTTTGTACATAAGAAACGTATTATTTTATAAAAACATTATTTTTATTCTGATGGATTTCTTCAGTTTTAGAATAGCGGTATTGGTTTATCATGTCAAAACTGAAACCAATATGAACATTTTAAAACAAGGATATGTTAGTAAAAAGTAACTTTAGCTAAAATGAGGAATAAAGTGAGCTATAATGTTTTTCGTTATTACAACTTCCAATAAAATAATATTAATATTTTTGATAATGTGGCAGCACCAAACTAAAAACCGATTATTGGTTTATGAATTGGTGTATAAAAATACGTAGTGGCAACGTACTTTTATTTATTTATGTTATCCTGGTTTTAAAACTTTCATATCGTGTTAAGTCTCGACATGATAAACCAATACTGTTATTTCAAACTGAAACGGTAACCATCATTGGTTATTTGTGCTTTGGGAGTTCCGCAGATAAAAATGTATGTTTGCATCTTAAATAAAAAGCCTCTCATCAACCTGTAGTGTTTTAGCTCTTAAACTGATTCATGAAAGTTCGTTGGATGACCTGTATAAAAGTTTCAGAATAGTTGATACATCTTCGAAAAGTATTTATTTTATACAAACTATCTTTGTGAAAATGCTGTGGCCAAATGGAATTGGCATGTCTATTTTTTCCGGAAGTCCATCCAAAATTCGTTTCAATTATCGCCTTCATAAGTAACATTGAATTTTTCTTGAAGTGCTCACAATATTTTTTATATTTAGAATTTAATTGTTTGTTTTTTTATAAATTTCTTTTTTTTAATTTTTTATGTATATTTTTTTGTAAAATTTTTGAATTTTTTCAACGTTTAAATTTTTTATATATATTTTTGACAATTGCTATGCTACTTTGTTCATTTATCATTTGAAACAAACTACTTATAGTTGAGAGTGTCGAAATTGTTTAAAAATAAAATTAATTTACAAATTGTTTGTTACAACCGAACATTTTAGCACTATTTGACCAACAGTCGGTAGTAAATCCTTAATAAAATAATGGCCTGGGTTCTATATTCCACTACGAAGTGAAAGTGGAATCGTTTTTAATTCCACATTCTCAATTCCGCTGTGTTCTGAAAAACGAGTGAATCGTTTTTTCACGACGATTTCATTTTCATTTTGTTCTTAGCAACAACATAAAAAAATGCGGGAAAAAAACAAATTATCACTTTAAAGTGAATGAAATTGCAATAAAGAAAAGTGCATTTTTTAACAAAATAAAAATTAAACAAAAAAATACTTATTTTTAAAATAATATAAAATGAGTTTCGCAATTGTGATTTCCTGGTATTTAATTAAAAAAGAAAAACAAAGAACGGAAAATCTAAATAGTAAAAGGCTTCGTGACTGTTCAAATCCTTTGGAACTACCAGAAAAATCGTAAGACAATAATTAAAACTGAGTCGCAAGTGTTTAAAATTAATAAAAAAAATAGTTTTATTGCGTATTTTAGATTAAATAAGTTTGCAATTATGATGGTTTTAGAAGAATTATAACCAATGGCTAAAGAGACAAGCATTCCAATTATTTTGCAATTGGGCACATCACTACGATACTTCGGACAAGGAATTTACTAACAAATGATCGCAAAAGACTTCAATCTAGCAGTGGAAAGAAGTACCGCGTCAAAAATTTTAACAAATATGTGTAATGTTTTGAAAACTGTCATATGCCCAAAATGAATTAAATTTCAAAGAAGTCGCGAAGAAATTGAGAAATCAAAAAGAGAAATCAAAAAGGGAAATCATCGGTTGCGGTTCCTCATTTTCTATATTTTCAGTACCTTCGTCATTTTTATTTAATTTTTGTAAAATCACGTTTACTACATTGTCGGAACTGGTGCCATCTAAGTTTGACAATTCAGTAGATGAATTTGTGGTTGTTTACCCTTTGCTAGTCGTCCCGAATGATTTAGCAGCTGGAACACCTTCGACTGCTGTATAAAGGCCAGAAAGTTAGGCAACTGAATCTTCTTTGGACGATATGTGTTGGATATTATTGGGTCCTCCACCTGTTGCCGTTACCTCTGCTCTATTTTCGGCCAATTTTTTTACGATTGGTAGCCTTCCAATCAGCCCAAGCCTTTTTCAAACCAGTTGCATCGTTTTCTGGAGGTCCTAATGTACTTGCTAAGTCCTTCCACAACTGGTCTTCAACTGTTTTGTCGCCCCTCTAAAAACCTTTAGCCAAACCAGATTTTTTTTCCATGAATGTTAAAAATGGGGCCTCTTGTTCCGGATTCATGTGTTTTCCCGTAAAAAATACAACACTTTTTCAGTTAAAAAAACGTATATTAACAACATATCACATTTACTTACATTGTTTGATTTTTTTTACGTTTAATATTCAAAATAATTTTATTTTCTAAAAAGTTTGGTTTTTCACTCAGTTAACGAATACCGTTTTACAATTACTTTCTTTGCAGTGAAATTGTTTTATAGAACACATCAAATCACTTTAATTCCACTAGAAACAAAATTAAAATGACATTTTTCTTTTCAAATCACTTATATGGAATTGGAAACACAAATTCAGCGGAAGTTTCACTTTCACTTCATTTTCGGAATGTAGAACCCATGAGAAGTTTCTAGGGGGTCATGATAGTATTACAACTAATTTATTCTCTGTGTGTACTTATATACCTTGCTCATCATTTGATTCTTCAAATCTTAACATGAAAATCAAAAATCCCAATTC
Organism: Delia radicum; assembly: GCA_021234595.1. Classification (NCBI taxonomy): domain Eukaryota; kingdom Metazoa; phylum Arthropoda; class Insecta; order Diptera; family Anthomyiidae; genus Delia; species Delia radicum. The sequence continues at coordinate 20,739,099 of CM037855.1, read as the reverse complement.
GCACCTGTGTACCGCATACGTATGCTGGATGATAGTGTACGGGTTAAGGGTTAATTGAAAGTAAACACAAGATTAATTAAATAAATTTAATTTTAAGGGGATTTTGCGAAAAAGAAAAAAGCTTTAACAAACCTAACTGCTTTTTGCTTAAAAACAATTTATTATTTAAGAATTTTTAGTGTAAAAAATTAGCATTTATTTACTAATTAGCAAAAAAAAAAAAATTCTTTTGAATTAGAAAACCATAAATATTTAAAAAAAAAAAAACAAAATCAAATTGATTTTACGATTTAAAATTTTAAAATTTTATGCTTTCATAACATTATACAAACATAAAGATTAAATTTATAGCATGCGATAAAAAAAAATAAAGAGTAACATAGAGCACTTGAGAGTTTAGTTTTTTTTTTTTTTCAATTTGCAAACTTTGCTTAACGTTTCTACTAATAATGGCCCATATAAAATTATCAAATCAAATTATAAAAGTGTTGGTGATTTTGTTACTGTTTTTGCGGTTTATTAAGGCATCTTTTAATAACAAAATCTTTTATCACTGATTGTGAATGTTGGTGAGTATGGTTTAGTTTGTTTGTTTTTTTTTTTTTTTGTTTTAATTTCATTTTGCTTTTAGCCAAATACTCGTGTACTACTCTGTGTTTTGTTTTTTGGCCACAGTTTATAACTTTAATGAAATTTACGCTTTTAACTTCATAAGCTGTTAGACTTTTAACGTGCGCGGTTGGCTTTAAAACGAATAAAAAAATTAACATTGAGTTTTAATAAAAAAAAAAAAAACATATACTAAATTTGTTTTTCTCCCTATTTTTGCTAGTGATTTTGAAAAATAAAAAAAAAAATTCTTGAAATTGTTTAGTATTATTTTTCAATAAAAATTAAAATTTTTAAACTCATCTTTTGTTAAATACAAGGTAAAGTTTATAAGAAATTTTAAATAATAATAGTACAAGTGTAGAAAAGTTATTATTGTAATAAAAGTGAAATTTTTGTTGAACATAAAATCAATATAGTGTTATACCACACGTCGTATACGTAATTTTTAATCCTTTATAGTAATTATTATTACTCATACGTTATATATTACCACGGAAAATATTACATTGAATTGATACTTTTTTTTAGCCAGTTTTATTGCCGGCACTAACATTAAGAGGATTTTTTACTAAAATTTTATTTAAGTATGAAATTGTGTTTGAAAATTCTTACCTCCCCCCAAAAATAGTTTTATTTTTTTTTTACAATAAAAGCAATAAATTATAATCTAACAAGGAAGGCATCCAAGAGGTTAAACTCAGATGAAGCTTAAAAAGTGTACACTTTTTTAGCAGCCTAATCCCAGTAAAAAACGCTGCTTACCTGTAAGCAGGTTTGTAAGGGAGTAAGCCAAAAGGAATCCCTTACAAACCTGCTTACATATGCCATGATTTTTATATGGCGAATTCCCACTTGGAAGCATTACTTTTTGGCAAAATAAGCGCGGGTTTTAGAGCTTACAAAAAGCTGTGATTTCATGGCTTTCAGTAAAATCATATTTCATGTCTCCATTGTTACGATTAAAAGTCATAATATGAATAATGTATAATTTATTTTACATAAAATTCTATAGACATTAATTTTAGACATAATATAATAATTTTATTTTTTTTACCGCACCACGTGGTAGCTCTTCAGGAACAGTAAAATGACTAATTATTTTTTTTAACATAATCGAAAACACCAAACACAATCAGAAATCACTCGGGAAAACTGGTTCAGATCGTTTATAATCCACGACATGAAACTTTCTGCATTACAACCTGCATCCTAGTAAGGGATTAACGTAAGCTGCTTACAACCTGCATCATTGTAAGGGAAAACAGTAAGCTCAACAAAATTTTTTGTTTATTTTTATACGAACAACATAATAGTAAGCACTTACTTCAGCGCATTTGTTTTATCCTGCTTCTAAAAACACGAAAATTTTTTACTGGGATCTGACTTATTGGAGTACAGTTTTTGAAAATTTGAAAAACTGAATATGTTATGGGCTCCATGGAGTATTTGTGTACAAAAAATTAATAAAATTTATAGAACCTCTGTCAATTCTTATTGTGATGTGTCATGGATCTCATGATATATTAAAGATTGATTTTCTAAAGGAAAAACTCCAAGCATTTGTTAAAAGTAAAATAATTTTTGAATTATAAAACTAAAAATTAATATGCTTACAAATATAACAATTTGTCTGTAGAATGTAAAAATTATATGAGTTTGGAATTTTTTATAAATCGAAATTTTTCTATTTAAAAACAATTGCTGAACTTATGAACAGTTTCACCTCTGAATTTTACATAATAACCCTGCGGGAAATGAAGGGTCGATTGATACAAAGTGACAAATCTGTGATATGTATACGATTTGGGGGCATGTCACGAAACTGGTGAAATCAAAATTGTGGTGCACCAAAAATTGTTAATTTTGGTGAAATGACCAATCACGTGACTATAGTTTTGGTGACAAAACATTCACTCGTTGCTAGCAGATATATCATGTAACCCTGCGGGAAATGAAGGGTCGATTGATCCAAAGTGACAAATCTGTGATATGTATATGATTTGGGGGCATGTCACGAAACTGGTGAAATCAAAATTGTGGTGCATTAAACATTGTTAATTTTGGTGAAATGACCAATCACGTGACTATAGTTTTGGTGACAAACATTCACTGGTTGCTACCAGATATATCATGTAACTGGAGAAAAAGTAACATAACATCAAAGTGTACTGAAGCAACTAGGGCCGTGGCAGTTGAAGTTATTACTGGTCATTGAACTGGTTCAAAACCATTAGCAGTGGATGAAAACATGACAATTAGTGCCAAAGGGTTCAGTTACTTGACTGCTACACAGCAGACATAACACTGAAGGAATTTTATCTGTACCGACTATGTGACAGTAGAAATGAAGACGTAACACTCTACTGGTTTAAAAGAACTGAACACGGAACTGTGACCAGGGTTGCCAGATATGGCGATTTCTCGCCAAACGTCGCGATCTTAAACTTAGTTTTTTGTTGGGTATAGACAAAATAAGCTAATTATAAAATTGATTTTTGTTGTGCCTTTTTTAAGGTTTTTTTGAACAGGAGGTAAGACTCCCTATTTTGGAAAAGTGTAGTGATTGCTTCCGGACGGGCTATTTAGCAACTCGTGCATACGCTGAATAAAAAGTGACAGGTTACTTGCTAATTACTTTTCGCATGCCCGTCTACATGTACCCCTTAGACCAGTGCAGTGCTACATCTCAAAACTATTCTATTCAAACTACCCCTGTAACAGCACACATTGCGCTTATTATGTGACTAGTTTTAAATCAAAAATTGATCTCCAGTTCTACGATACATACACCTACACAAGTTACGTGATAATTATTTTCCCACTGGTCTTGTTGCATGTCACATTAATCCTATAATGATCCAACTTTAACACTGCCTACTTCTAATTTGTTCCGTAGCTTATTCATTTCAGTCGGTACGGTGATTGGTAACCTTCGTCAGGTTATTCGCCACGTCACAAGGTGCTCCAAATGTAGTAATTGCCACCTTATATGACAAGCCCATGTTAAAAGTACCGGTCACTTTCATATAACAGAACCGAAACTAGGACAGGTTCATACACACAAAGTTCTAGTCATACCAGTGACTGGTCCATTTCCCGCAGGGAATAAGTTTTTTTAAAAATTTCCAATTAACGCAAAATCATTTTTTTTTAAGTCGAAAATTTCGACTAGAAATTTAAATAATGTGTTTCGATTTTATTGAAAATTAGTAATCTATGATGTATTTAGTTTTTAATTCGGTGAAGTTTATGTTGTATCGCTACTTAAACTTCAACAATTGTTATTAGATTTTAATAATAACATTATAAAAACATCTTTTTTATTTTTATACAAAAAAAAAACAATGAAAGTTCTATGTAATACATATTTTATTGAAACTGATACTACGCTTGAAAGCCACTTAAATTTAGATAAAATTCGAATATGAACTGGATTTTTAAGCAGAGTATAACAGTTTTGTTTCCAACCCACTAACCTGCTATAACAAATAAGAAAAAAATTAAATGCACTATCAATTTTAAACTAATTTGACCAAATATGATTAATCATATGATTATTCTTAATTAAATTGTTAATAAATGTTTGTTTTAAGGGGTTTACCCACTTTAGATTTTTTTTTCAAAATCTGGCAAAAAATTCTCAGAAATAACAAATTTACAGTTTGTTAAACATCCTCCTTGGGCTTTATCGTACCTGCGTAATATTTACTTTATATGGCTTTTTCTTAAAACAACATATTGGAAATCGGGTTCTTCTGTGCAACCTAAATGGATGGGTCGATTTTCGATATGTTTTTTTTTTTTGTTTTGTAGAAAACTAAAAAATTAAATCCCAGACGTTATGGTAGCACAGTCTCCTAAGAAGTGAGGTAAACCAACGGTGAAAGTTTCGTGTTTCCTCTTGTACAATTTTAATCCAATTTAAAATTTTAAAAATCAGGCTACTAGAACTTAAACATCTTAAAAAAAAATTTCATTTTTTTTTATACTATGAGTACTTGTCGTTGAACGATGGCACCCAATTTTATCTTATTACAAAAAAGTCTATAATGAAATGGCCAACAGGGCTATAAGCAATTTAAAATATAAAATAAATGTATCTCAAATTTTAGGTAATTTTAATCTCTATTGATTATTACCCAGCAAACAATCCGGTCCGTTTATGTGCCGTTTTCGGTACAGCATATACGGATCCGAAGTCCGTTTCCGTACCGTTTTCCGGATCAGTATACGGACCGGAAAACGGAATAAAAGAAACATCGAATACGTATTCGAAACAGTATAAAGCACGCAAAAACGGACCGTTTTCGTACCGTCATGCTGTATATAAAACGGAGTGTACGAATTGAGTGTACATTCAAAACGTACCGCAAACTATCCGTCATTTATTTAATATACCGTATACGGTCCGAATATGGTCCGTATTCGTACCGTTTTTTTTAAATGGTCCATTTTTATTTTTTTTTATTATTTATTTTATCTAAATGATTTCTCCTTTTTTTAATTTTAAACAAAAGTTTGGTTTTATTTTTAAATTTTTTCATTTATAAAGATATTAACAAAAATGGATTAACAATTACATTAAAAATAAACTAGAAAAACAGGATATGTATGAATTAAAAATAAGAAAAAAATTAAATTATGTACAATGAGGGTATTCACGATAGCTATTTACATTCTCTCAGCCTTGAGCTTTTACGACGATGCATATGTGTTTTTTTACATTGTAAGCAAATAGGGTTGCCATTCGTACTGTTTTAAACAGTACATGTACTGTTTTTTGAAAAATGTACTGTTTTATTCACAACACCTAAAACAGTACGCAAAAGTACTGTTTTTTTGGATTTGTACTGTTTTTGTACTGTTTTTTGTATATTTTACATATTTTTATACAAACAATTTTTTGCGTGTACAAAGATATTATATTTTTTTAACCATGTTTTTTTCGTGTGTACAATACGTATTAATTCCACTTCGTTTCTTTGTACATATATAAGTTTGGTTTGTTAACTTTTCAAGCAATGGATGTTTGTAAACACAATTTTTTTTCATGACACTGCCCAATGCAAAAAGTAATGGCGTCCAAACTAATAATTTTAGCCAATTTGACGAAATTTAGTCAATTTGAGTCAATTTTACTTATTTAGAGGATGTAAACTTGACGAAATTTTATTGATTTGAATAAAATTTGTTAAATCCTAAAAAAAAATTGACAAAATTTCGTTAAAGATCTACAAAAATTGTTTTGTTGATTTTACCTACGCTATTTGGTTCGCTGTATTAACATATTTTAAGTAAATATATGATGCATTGAAGTAAAAGTTATGTTAACAATAAATACAAAAATGTACTGTTTTTTTTGAAAAGTTCTGTTTTTTTTTTCATAAATGTACTTTTTTTTCACTTTTCAAATATGGCAACCCTATAAGCAAATGACCTTCATGAGCACCCTTAATGAAGATATTAATTAATATTATGATATTATATATGAAATTTTGTTGCGTAAGAGTCTATTGAAATTACTAGATTAAAAACTATATAAGATTTGTCAACTTACCTGTATCAAGTTAATGTATCAATGTTATTCCGTGGTTATTTCTATATTATTTTATTAATATTTAATTTTATTAATAAATAAAACTGTTTGATATTTTTTAAACAAAACACACTCCGGTAATACCGGAAGAAAAACGATAACGGTTGTAACGGAGTTTTAACTGATGAAAATCGGTGTAGTCCGGTTAAACGGCACCGAAACGGATACAGCAAAACGGAGTTAAAACGGATAATTTTCGAAAATTTGAGTAATCCAATTTTACTGTACGTTAATGATCCGTTTTGGTACAAGCTTCGACGGATACGTCAATTCCGGTCCGTTTTCGTACCGTCAATGCCGGATTCATGAATCCGTTTGTAACGGACAGTCCGTAAAGTTGTTTCTTGGGATTGTTATCAAATCTGCGGTCACTTTTTTATTTTGTTTTGTATAGAGAATACAATAATTTTTAATATGCGGTACATTTCGGTTGAAAAAAACTGGAAATTTTGATGACTTTGTTAATTTATTAAAGATATAAAATAAATGAGTATTAAAAATCGGCCATGAGGAATCGATCTGGAACAGTCTGTATTTTTCAAATTTTATTTTTTTAAATTCGTTTAAAATTGTGGGCTGTAGGCAAGTTTGCACAGAACCACTGTACAATTTACCCCACTGTGCAGGATTGTGAATTTTAAATATAGTTTTTTACAAAATATTTAAAAATTATTTTTTTTTTTTAATAAACAATTTATTTTTATTTTTTTATAATCATTGAAATATTATTGTTGTTATTGATTTCTAATGAGGGTTAACCCCTTAAATCTTGTAGTTATTTGACATTAATTTCCAATTGACTGATTTGTCAGTTGTCAAATAAAAAATACACCTAATGTGTTGTTTCGAACAATTTGATATACAAAAAACTAGATGTCAACATTTCCTTATACAAAAAATTGTTAATCAAAATTTTAAGTATGTAATTCATAGCGTGTTGACATTAAATTTAAAAAAAAAAAAAAAAACTAAAAAAAATAAAAATATTTGATTTGATTTGATTGAAATCATTTATACATAATAATAATATGTATATGATAATAATATAATAACAAAAACAATACTAAATAGTTGTACATTAAACATGTAAAAAAAAAGTACAAGGCCAATATTTGACAAACAATTTACTGTTAAATTTATAAGGTAATGGCATAGATAACGTGACCAACTGATTTTTTTTTATCAAAAAGCGGGACTCACCAAAAATCGGGAGTTTTCAAGTTTGTTGTCTAAAAATTCATATTTTATTAAAATCATCATTTTTAGTTCAAATCGATCAAATATTAATTCGAAAATGTAGTTATTGTTATTTTAAAATTTTATTATCTTAACCCTTTAATCGGCATAAGAGAATTAAGGAGTTTCGTGTCCTAAAAATTTTGGTTTCGGGGTAATTTTGGAATGAGAAACACGAATCCAAAGTCTGTTTTAGGATATCTTTTGTAGTTTGGCCGTCAGGTGAGAAAAAAGGATGCCGGCCATATGGCCGGTATTTCGGTCTACGGGTAAAAATATTAAATATTTGTGTAATAATTTTTATTTTTCTTATTTATTAAAGCAAAGGTTAATACTAAAAATATAAGAAAGTATATATATTAGTGGCGAGTGTGGTACTCTTTCCAACAATTTTGGGAACCGGAATAACATAAATTTAGTTGACATATTGGGCAAAAAGTATGGGTTTCTGATTTCTTGCAGTGTTTGCAAGTTTTTTTACGTACTTGCAGGAACTTGGTCTATTCAATCGTACCGTATGTTCTCGTACCGTATGTCCTCGACAGCAACACTTGTTTTGGGCTGCGGTTCACAAAAAAGTCGACCAACTGGTCGTTTTTGGCTAAAAGCGCACAGATCTTGTGCAATTTTGACACGAAACTGATACAGTCTTATGGTTTTTTTCAGGTGAATTTTCTTCTTCATCTTGAGCAGTAGATCTGCGATATAAAATGAACGCATTTGTGACAGCCATATCGAGAAGGTGATAGAAAATGCCCATCATTGCGTCCATTTTTTTTTATGATTCAATACACTATTTTATTGATAAAATGCAATAATTTTCACATCAAAATTGATCACTAGTTTCATTCAACTGACTATAACTGAATGACGAATAAAGCTACAGTGTTAAAACAAATACCGTTAGATGCACAAATTCTTTACAAAGAACGGCCTACTTGATTAAAATAAAAGTACACAGAAAAAACTAAAAACGGGTTTCAATTAAAAATTTTATTGAATCAATTAATATTTTAATTGATTTTGCACCTACCACTGAAATGATAGTATTAACTAAAAAAATTTGCAGACAGTTTATTAAAACTCTTTCAATTAAAATATTAATAATATCAATTAAAAGAGTTATTGTTTTTCTTTACAACCTCAATTAAAAAGTTTAGTTAAATTGATTAAAACTTTAATTGAAACTTGAGAAGAAAACAATGGTAGTTTTAATTGAAAACTCGTACTTTTTTTTTTTGTTATATGATCCCCATTAAATAAAAAAAGAAATGTAGGTTTGTAAATTAAATTGACATTTTATTTATAATAAAATTAAAGCTTTTTAATATTAAATTGTATTATAAGAAAACAAATGCAAGTAAAGACAAAATTTTTGTTTTGCTTGTCTTGTCTTGAACTTTTTCTTGTAATTGAATTGCTTTCTTAAAAAAATCACACACAACTTTAAAATGATAGTTTAGTGACACTTATACTTATTGAAAATTTAGTTATTTACAAAAATAATAGTTTAATTGTCCTTTTCGATAAGGTTTATTTAAATCCACATGTGCACTTTTATTACCACAGATAAAACACGAAACTAAATTAAGCTTTCGTGCGTACACGAATATCACAACAAAAATAGTGTTGCAAACTCTAGTGAAATAACTACGATTTTGCGTGTATTTGAAATCGGTAAACTATTCAACTTATTAAAAGTTAATCATTTGCGATTTTTTTTTCTTTTTATTTACAAATTAAATAATATATTGATATAATTAAACCTTTGTTTGACTATTTAATACAAATAAAATAAAAAAAAATAGTTTGCCAAATTTTTAAAAATTTTGTTTACATGTTGTCAACACTGTATGGATATATTAGAAAATTCAATAAATTTCTTAATTGAATCAATTAAAAAAATTGTTTAAATTGCTATTGATATTCAAACAAACGATTAATTAGATATTTTTGGCCCATAATTTTTTCTGTGTATCAACCTAGCTAATATGTTTGATTTGCTTTATTTTTGTAAATATACGGAGGTTGAAAGCTCGTTATAAATTGAAAATAACATAAAAATAATCTCGATGTGTATAAAAACAAAAAACTAATATAACTGAAAAAATATTTTACTTTTTGAAATAATTCAGTTAGACCAATGCCTTACCGATTAAAGGGTGAATAAAAAGTTTTATTTTTTTTTACTCCGAATTTTGTTTTTTAACAAACTTCTGAGTTAAATTTGAGTATTTCGGTATTCTAAATGAAGCATATTTACCAAGCAATGTTTCTGAAAAGTTTTCCAATCGTTTTAAAGGGCTTAACTCTACCAAAAAAATTTTGTGCATAAAATTTTAGAAATTACAAAAACTTTCTACATATTTTTTACTATTTTTTCGTTAAAAATCTTTAATTTTTTAATATTTTTATCGTGCGCCCCGGTAGGCTAGTTGGTAACGTGCTGGCTTATCAGTGCGGGGGTCGTGGGTTCGATTCCCACCAGAGGCACTGGTCTGTTTTCGCTACAACGCGCCGAATGCCATAGTAGCTAGTGCTCGGTTAGGGTAATAGTATATAATTTGTAATTATATGATTATTAATTAATAAAAAAAAAAATAATAATATTTTTATCATATATGTAAAACTCTGAATAAACTTCACTAGAAAACACTTTGAATTTGTGTATTTAGAGATACTTTACAGATCATTAAAAAAAACCCAAAATATTGGTAATTTCTTTGCATTATTAAAAAATCAGTTTTGGTACAACAAATGCCCACATATTAGACCTCGATTCGAACTTCGAAATCCTATCACTGACTCTGAAAACTTTATTTTGTATCAAAAAACTCTAACATTTCTAACATGTCGAACGTTTTTAACCCATTTTATTATTGTTTATAAAAATTCTATTGAGAAGTTCTAAAATACAAAAAGCGGGATTTTGGTTTAGAAAGCGAGGAAAAAAGGCGGTATCAGCATTTAAAAAGCAGTATAATCCCGCCAAAAGTGGGCTGGTTGGTCACGTTAGGCAAAGAGTTACATTAAAATTTTATTTAACGGTCTATTTATTTTCAAAACTTAACTGAACATTTATGTGCAACTAAGAAAATTCGTTTGCACTTCTTTTATTTCAAATGAAATTATTGAAACAGAAAGAGTACTTGCGTTTGGATTTGAAACTAATTTTCTAAAAATTTAAATATTTCCCACGAACTTTTTTTAAAACGTACTTACATAAATTACAATATCACTGTTCTAATTTTATTTCAGTTGCCAGTTAATAAAAAAATTTTTGAGAAAAAATCTTAATTATACATTCTAATTTTTTATTTCTTATTAAATTTTAATTATTTAGTTTTTTGTTACAATTTCATTAGAACTCAATTGAGAATAAATAAATATTTTTTTATAACTTCTTTAGAAGCAATTATGAAATTGTATATAATGATTTTCTTTAAATGTTTAAAATACCTACTGATGTGTCAAACGTATGAGTAACATTATCAGGAAATTTTTTATTTATTTCTATATTTTCACACATAAATGTTAAATAAATTTTAATTTTATACTAAACCAGGTATAGCAAAACTTATAGAGTTGGTGTGAAGTTTTAATAAAATCATATGGATTATTTATATTTAATTTGGAATATATTTTTCATTCCTATGGGGAATTGTTGGGTCAAAAAAAAAGTCATCGTTTTCTCGAAAATTTTACGCCATTGGAAAGTTTTGTAGAAGGTGGCTCAATAAGACCGTGACTTTTTGAATAAAACACAGTTTTATTAGTAAAAAAAAGTTTTTAATTTACACTTAAGGCTTAAACATAATTGGCTTAAGTGACTAAAGTCAGGGTTGAGAAAACACTGTTGACATGAAAAGAACATAAAAAAAATTTGGATTTAAATGATTGTATTTTCAAATTTTCGTTTCAAAATTGATTATTAATAGGTTTTTTGTTAAAGTTCTGCCTATTATGGATGCTCTAGCTTTTCTGAAACTTCGGGTTCTGATGAGATCTTTAGCCAGATCGAAATACTAGTATCAACCTAGCTAATATGTTTGATTTGCTTTATTTTTGTAAATATACGGAGGTTGAAAGCTCGTTATAAATTGAAAATAACATAAAACTAATCTCGATGTATATAAAAACAAAAAACTAATATAACTATCCAATTGTTTTATTCCTTAAAAAAATAGGATTTCACGAAGTCCTTAAAATAGGCATTTATTTGTTAGAGCAATAATTTCATCGTTGGAACTAAATATCTTTATACCGAGCAGTTTCTTTAGGTTTGGAAATAGCAAATAGGCACTGGGGATTAAATTTGGAGAATATGGTGGATGAGGTACCAATCCGTAGCCCAACTCAATTAAATTCAGCATTGAGACTACACGCATGTGCACTAGGGATACAACTTTTTTACAATTTTTGAAAATATCAAAATGGCTCTATCCATACCATGTAGTGCATAAAAAAACAATAAGAACTGCATCTTTAGATTTTCGATATCGTTAAAAAAGCTTCCGCGTCAAATGCAATTAAGTTTGGGATCACGAACTCTTAATCTTAAGTTAATTTCACTTAACAAAGATAGTTTTTAGATTGTGATTTTGATTATAATCATATAATTACATTAAGAAATGTAAATAGTTAAATAATTATAAAATAAAAAATTTTGAAAAAATAAAAACGAAAAAAATCTTAAAGGACTTTCAGAAATAGGCTTCGACGCGGAACGTTCTGCGGAAACATTTTTCGGTTTCAGCACAACATCGGCTACAGCGTGGTGATAGGGCCTTATTTTGGTTGTACCCCTAATGTGCACCCGTGATTTGTCTTGATGAAAAAGAACTTATTGTTGGACAAATGGGGTCGTTTTTTTTTTAAACGTCGTTGAATCGGTCCAATAAGTTGGCATAATATTTACCGCTTATCGTTTTTTCCCTTTTGAAGATAATCGATGTGGATTATGCAGCGTGAATCCCGAAAAACTGTCGCCATGACCAAGTTGACCGGCAAAATCACCTTGGCCTTTGTTTTGACTTTTGCTTGGTCTCCGGTGTGTTGTAATGGAGCCATGTTTCATCCACAGTTACAAAACTCCGCAAAAACTCATTAAAATTGTGGTTAAATAACTCCAAACAATCCTTTGAAGTTGTCAAACGATTGCGTTAATGGTCAATTGAATGTATTTTTGACACACTTACTCACTAACCGTTAACATTTTTTTGTCGAGTTCATTCGATTTTAAAAAAATAGTATGGCAAAATTTTCAAGAAAATTGACAAATAAAAATAATTTAAAAATTTTGTTTATTCCAAAAAGAAACTTTTTTTACGTACCATTTTATATGGCTCTAAACAAACTATAATCCCCCTCTTTTCTAATTAATATTTAATTCATTTTTTGATAAAAATATTTCCCTCATATTTTTGAGTCATTTTTGATTCTTTTAAGAATTCTCTTATTTTCGTCTGTAAAAGAAGTGTTTTTGACAAAAAAGTTTGAAAACCTCAAAAAAATGTATTTTGAGGGCTCTAAAATTTGTTGGCTGGGAACGAGTAAATTTTACGAAAAAATTATTCTTTTTCGATAAGATTTGACACATTTTTCATACTGGGAACTGACAAACATTTTTGAGTGTGCCTGATTATAAATTTTTGTTTTAGTAAGCATGCGTCGAAATTCAGTAGTTTAGATAGTAAAAGATTTTATTAAATTATATCAGAAAGTTCTTAAAATTCAATAATTTTTTTTAATGAAATAAGGGGCTCCACTATTCCGGGTCGATTTGTATGGAGGCAAAAAAATTGCTCAACGTTCAAGGAAAATCGTATTCTAGGGATCAAAATAAGAAACTTTGCCGAAGGAACCATACCTCTAAAACGAATTCTGATATTCCGACTTTTGACCCATAGGGTCAAATTTTGAAAAATTCCACTTTGACCCATTTAGAGTGCCCCAATCGAATCCAACACCAATAGAATATAATTTATACATACATCTGCTAAAGCGTCTTCCGGAGAAGAAATAGAGACCCTAATCTTGGAAAGACTCCTCCTACTTTCTGAAATATCTCTATACCGAGATTTGTACATTTTGCTATAAAAACACGGTTAAAAAGGCTATCTTTCAACTTGAATTTTAACCCCTTAACGGTCACCTAGAATGATGATTTATGCATTAATCTGCTAGCGCGTCTCCTGGAGAAGAAGTAGCTCCCATAATCTTGGAGAGATTCCTCCTACTTTCTGAAATATCAAAGTGGGCTTTTTCAAAATTTTACCCTACGGGTCAAAAGTCGGGACATCAGAATTCGTTTTAGAGGTATGTTTCCTTCGGCAAAGTTTCTTATTTTGATCCCTAGAATACGATTTTCCTTGAACGTTGAGCGATTTTTAAATCGACCCGCCCTAGGCTCCACACAATAAATCTTTCGAATTCATTACTTTTGTTTTTTATAAAACTCAGCTGTAAATGGTGTATTTATTTAGTATGTAATATTTGAAGTTATGCATGTCACGTGTTTTAAACAATTACATATTATTCACTGATGAAAAAACATAATGTAACGAACTAAACCAATTGAATTTGAAACAATCATGTATTTTGATCACACTTGTTAACAACTTGACTCAAATTTGATAAAAATGAACTTGAGAAAAAAACCAAAGATATTTGTCTGTACATGTTTTTCCTTTTAAAAACTCACATAGATCATAGAGATCACGTTTTATTTCAGAATTGAAATATATTTATTCCTTATACCATTTCTGTTCTAATGATGGCATTTAAAAGAATGAATTGCGTGCAGATTTGAGGGAAAAAATAGTGATAAATGTAATCATTATAAAAATAACATAATCACATCTACTTAAGAGAGTAAAATTGCATAAAATAGTAAAAACCTTTTACCTCTGCATACCTTTAAACGGGGAAAAATAACTACCAAAAACTACTTCGTTTTTAGAAACAGTTAAAATTTTGTTGGTTTTTTATTGTTTAAATTTGGATAAAATTAAAAGTTAACAAAACAGTGAAATTCTGGCAAATTTAAATTTGACTGTTTTGTCTTTTATTTTTACGATAGCTACACTCAGGAAACTTCTGCTTTAAAAATATGTAGTTGTTTGGGTTGTAATACAGTTATTTTTAATGTAAATGTCAGTCATTTGTAGAACAAATTAAAATATTTACTAACCTTGTAGTACATTTAAAAAAACAACTAACGTCAAATGACTGTTTTATGATTTTACATTCATTTTTTACAGTTGTTTTTTGTTATTAAAAAGAATAAAAAAACAAAATTTTTGTTTAGTTTTTACTACCATGTTGTTCATTTTTTTTACTACAATTGTTAGTCATTTGTTAACCATTAAAAAACAAATGACAATGTTAGTTGAATTTACTGTAATGTAAGTCGTCCTTTTTTTAAGTGAAATTTCATTTGTTTTCAACTACAATTGCAGTGGTCTTTACCTACATAGTATTCTAAGTGTAGTTATTGTTTCTTAAGTAAACTTTTGATAATTTGCATTCCAAATTTTTACAGTTAAAAATAAATGCGTTCATTCATTTATTTCTTAATTTAGCCTTCTTTGAGTTTATTTAATAAAATTTCTTGATTTAGTTTAAATTCTTTTAAAATTCTGCCTCAAAGCCAATATTGATTAATGATAGTTTTGTTTTACTATTTCTATATAATTGTCATTTAACATCTTAATTTATCAAAACTTAAAATTTTTTATAACATTTACCTCAATTTTTTTTTATTGTTTCCTATTCTAATTTTAACGAATATGTCAAAAATCGTGATTGTTTTGACAAATTACTTAATTAAACCATTCACTATTTACGGTTGATGGAATTTGATTAGTTTATTCAAGTGTCTATTAAAGTAGTTTTTCAAATTTTCTTTCATCTATATGTCGTTACGATATCACGCAACTTAACATATGTTCAAACATTTGTCAAATTTATTAGTTGACTAAATTTGGTAATAAAATTGATCTAAAAGCATTAGAATTGTAAAAGAATGAACGTTTTTTTTTTTTAACAAAAATTGAATTGGCTTTCATGAATTTCTTGCACAACTATAGTTATCTTCTTAAAATTAACTGAAAACTATAGTTCAAATAACTGAATTTACTATTTTAAAAAAGTACACTGCATTTAATTTATAACTAACTAATAATGCAGTAAATTTTAACTGTTAAATTTTTTCTAATAAACACAACAAAAACAACTTAATTTTTTTTTAAATTTGCCTTAAGGACCTCTTAAAAATTTAGTGAAAACTAGTTTTAATTATAGTACAAAAAATAAATAGCAAATGTTAAGAATTTGATAATATTTAATTAGATTTAATCAAAAAAAGTGTGTTGGTAAAATTAACTGAAAATTACAGTTAAAACAAAGGTATATTCATTTGAAAAGGCGAAGGTATTTACCATCAAAACAACCATAAATGTAGTTATTTTTAAATGTGTTAAAACAACTAAAAAAGCAGTAAAAATAAATAAATAATTTATAATACAACATTATTGAAATAACTGTAAAAAGTGGTAAAAAAAACTACGGTTTTATAACAGCTATGTAAGCTATTCCAAAAAATTCCTACACCTGTAGAAACTGATTTTATATGGCTCTTATAACTCAATGTTTTATGAATTGAGAGAAACGATTGACAGTGTTAGGTTAACCATTAGGTTGATCCAAAATTTTTTTTGGAGTTATTGACCGGTCTACCCCCTGGAAACATTTAAAATTTAAAACATTAAATAATCGTGATTCGGAGTGAATTGTCTATGTTTTTTAAAGCAATAAAACTTAAATCGGTTAAAAACATCCGACAACTGATGTGTTGCAGATCACTTAATCAATAAATTCAAGCCGAAAAATTCGAAATTTATTAAAATTATCTATTACAAAAAAAAAACTTTTGTATCTTATGATTTTCAGAAAACTCAGATTAGAAGTATATTTCATATTCATAGCTATCGTGAATAAAAAGCAAAATGTTTGTTCCCATGTAATTTTCATTCCCCCTCAAGTGAAAATTGGTATCGTGAATTTCCCCTGAAATTGTATTATGCTACACAGAAAAAATTATGGGCCAAAAATATCTAATTAATCGATTGTTTGAATATCAATGGCAATTTAAACAATTTTTTTAATTGATTCAATTAAAAAATTTATTGAATTTTCTAATATATCCATATAGTGTTGACAACATGTAAACAAAATTTTTAAAAATTTGGCAAACTATTTTTTTTATTTTATTTAGATTAAATAATCAAACAAAGGTTTAATTATATAAATATATTATTTAATTTGTAAATAAAAAGAAAAAAAAATCCCAAATGATTAACTTTTAATAATTTGAATAGTTTACCGATTTCAAATACACGCAAAATCATAGATATTTTACTAGAGTTTGCAACACTCTTTTTGTTGAGATATTCGTGTACGCACGAAAACTTAATTTAGTTTCGTGTTTTATCTGTGGTAATAAAAGTGCACATGTGGATTTAAATAAACCTTATCGAAAAAGGACAATTAAACTATTATTTTTGTAAATAATTAAATTTTCAATAAGTATAAGTGTCATTAAACTATCATTTTAAAGTTGTGTGTGATTTTTTTAAGAAAGCAATTTAATTACAAGAAAAAGTTAAAGGTAAGACAAGCAAAACAAAAATTTTGTCTTTACTTTTATTTGTTTTCTTATAATACATTTTTATATTAAAAAGCTTTAATTTTATTATAAATAAAATGTCAATTTAATTTACAAACCTACATTTCTTTTTTTATTTAATGGGGGGGGGGGGGCATATAACAAAATAAAAAAATACGAGTTTTCAATTAAAACTACCATTGTTTTCTTCTCAAGTTTCAATTAAAGTTTTAATCAATTTAACTAAACTTTTTAATTGAGGTTGTAAAGAAAAACAATAACTCTTTTAATTGATATTATTATTATTTTAATTGAAAGACTTTTAATAAACTGTCTGCAAATTTTTTTTAGTTAATACTATCATTTCAGTCGTAGGTGCACAATCAATTAAAATATTAATTGATTCAATAAAATTTTTAATTGAAACCCGTTTTTAGTTTTTTCTGTGTATTCACGAGTGAATGATTAGACAAAGGGAACACATTTCGAGGGAACTTTTATTCACGATTGGAATTGAGTGAAAAGGAAAAACAATTCGAGGGAAAAAATATTCACGATAGGGGTGATTGTGTTTTGCTAACTCTTTTTAAAACTATTGCTAAAAAGGTCAAAACTTTTAAACACTGTTTTCAAATCTCCAATTTTAAAGTTTTTAAATTTTCACTGAAAATGAAAATTATTCAAGTTCGAGGCCATACTCTATATTTCTTTATTAGGATATTGTCCTAACAAATAATCTATACAGGTTTTTGTTTTCAAATTTATTATTTGACCCTTTCAGGAATGTGTTGATAGATCTATTTCGGGAATTTTCTAGGTTCCCATCATCAGAACACGTTTTGAAAGCGGTAACAATCCCATGCCAAACATCAAACATTCATATAAACTAGTTTTCTCACTACATGAGAACTAACTAATATATGAGCTTGAAATTAAAGATTATAACCATTGATCAAAAAATAAATTGAAAACTTGTTTGTTATGTGCAAGGTCCACCTCTGGTGGATATTCAAAAAACACAAAAAACGTGTATTGAATATCCACCAGAGGTGGACCTTGCACATAACAAACAAGTTTTCAATTTATTTTTTGATCAATGGTTATAATCTTTAATTTCAAGCTCATATATTAATTAGTTCTCATGTAGTGAGTAAACTAGTTTATATGAATGTTTGATGTTTGACATGGAATTGTTACCGCTTTCAAACGTGTTCTGATGATGGGAACCTAGAAAATTCCCGAAATAGATCTATCAACACATTCCTGAAAGTGTCAAATAATAAATTTGAAAACAAAACCTTCTATAGATTATTTGTAAGGACAATATCCTAATAAAGAAATATAGAGTATGGCCTCGAACTTGAATAATTTTTCAGTTTCATTGCACAATTAAAGGTCGAAAAAACATAATTTTTATTTTTAATAAAAATTATATCAAACTTGTTTTTAAATTTTGTTTGAAGAAATTTCAGAAAATCAAAGATTGGATTTCAGGGTTTTATTAGGAACACATTAAGGATAAAAAGCTGCAAAAATTGTTTTTACTTTGGCTAGGGCAATGCTTTTATTTCAGTGGATTTCGAGAAAACACCGGTTTATTTTATTTACAGGGACTCCATTCAATATACCAAATTTAATAAAGTTTGACAGTTACTAAATGCCCATTGTTTAAGTAGTAATCAGTAGTTGTTGTTTTAACTGCAATTAAAGTTGTTTTTCTATGTAATAATACAAATCAATTATATTGGCAGTTGTTTTAAAAACAAACTGACGAAAAATACTATATTTTTGTAACAGTTGTTTGAAGCAGCTATTTTAGTATTTTAATAAACAACTACAAAAACAGTAGTTTCTAGTGAATAGTTAATTTTTGAAAGTTTAATTAAAAAAATACAACATTTTTTCGAATTTTTAAAATTTTTCATACACTCAGAAAAAAAGTCTGCTATTTGTCAACTGAAATTCGGTTACTACGACTCAAATTCGTTTATTACGAATTTCAGACAGTTGGCACAACTTTATATTAGTTTTCACAACAAAGTTCGGTTAATTCAATAGAATTTTAATTGCAATACCCAAAATTTTCAGAAACCGAATGTAAATATCGTTGTATTAACTGAATTTATAAGTTGTTATCCTTAATATACACTTTTCAATTCGGTTGGCACATTATTTCTCTGTGTGCATAGTTTATATTGGTTATTATTGATATGTTAATAGTTTGCAAATTGTAATTAGAAAATTTTATTGTATCTCCAATGCATAAAAAACATAATAACTGGAGTACCGTTTTGAATTTTGAATTTTCATTTTAAGTAAGATATTGGAAATAAAAGTTTTTGTTGCAATCGACAGAAAAAAACTTTTTTTTTTTTTAAATATATCTTTAAAACACCGAAAAAATAACTCCTAACAAATAGTAGTTTTTACCAAGTCTTTTAGTTGTTTTACAGTTATTTTCAACGTTGCTAGTTAGTTTTACTGCATTTGTAAGTTGTTTTTCACGAGTTAAAAACAACTTGTGGGCGCTGTGGTGTAACGGTTAGCGCGTTGGACTGTTACACAGATGGTCCCGGGTTCGATTCCTGGTGACGGCAACATCAATCTAGAAAAATAATATGTAAGCGTTTTCTATCCCTCATATGTATCGCAGCTCCCACCTTCGGTGTTCCCATAGCAATTAACCCCACCGAAGTAAAATAATTAATCAGGGCTATGAACCAAAAAGCTTCAATAAGTTCGCCAACTCTCCATCAGGTGGCGAGCAACAACTGTTCTATGATTTATCATCTCGCGCAATTACTGTGTTGCCATATCTGAATCCCTTCATCTCTCCCCACCTTCCATCTCTCCACTATCCCCTTTCCAAAGAAAGCAACACATTAATAAATACGAAGAATTTCCTGAGTGTTGCTTTTCTTTTAAAAAAAAAAAACTAAATTTTTAGTTATTTTTACCGGATAATTACTTTTGCCGATTTTTTAACTAAATTTACAGTTGTTTTAACTGTAATTTTTAGTAGATTCGACTGTCAAACTCTTTTGAGTGCAAAGGTTTCACTATATTGGCATAAATTAATACTAAATTTATTCTAAAATAAAAATTTATTTAATTTTTGCAACAAAAAAATCAATATGATGGTGTTTATTTAATACTTTTTTGTATATCATTAACTAAATTAAATTCTTTTGATAACTTGTCAAAAACCCCCAAAATTTAAAAAAATTTATTTGTCTTATATTAAAATAAACTCGTTTCAAAAATAAAATAAAAAAATTAAGAAAACGTTAATTAATTACATACGTATATAACAAAAAATCATTAAAATATTAATTAAACAAGTTGAACTAAACCACAAGTATTTACTTTGTATATTTTTTTGCTCCCAGTTTTTTTAATGGAAGATAATAAAATTAAAAAAAAAACACACAAATTGTTTTATTTATTTTTTAAAATTTGGCATGCTTTAAAAAAAACACTTTGAAGTTCAATTATTTATATAAATACTGTATTTAAACATTAACTTATTGACAAGGGCTTGTATGTTTTCTATCGTTTAAAGTAGTCAGTTAAATTTAGCGTTTGGCCAAAAGCCGTTAGCGATTTTGTTCAGTAAAATGCGTATTTAAATGGCATAAAATTAACATAGTTTTTTTTTTATTATTTTGACATTTCTTTTTAATTAGACATTTGAGGTTGTTTTTTGTATTTAAATGATGAAACTTCAAGAAATTTCTTTGATATCAAAAAATTCCATGACAGGTTGTTAAATGTTCAAGTATACGATTTTTTAAGTTGCAAAAAAATATATATATAAAACTAACAATCAATAAATTTTATATTTATTTTGATTTAGTATTCCTCTTCTCATTAGGTAATAAATAAAATATTATGAATATGCAGAGAAACATTAAAAATGTAGTAAAAAAGAAATCAGTTAAAATTGCGCAAAATACTTTCAATTATATGTTGTTGTCAATTGAATAATTGAACTGCTAAATAAAAAACAAAAAATGAGCTTATTTGAGTAGTAATTTTTAGTAGTTGCTTTTAACTGCGATTACAATAGTTTTTTAATGAAATAGTAAAAACAACAACTAATATGACAGTTATTTAAAAATCCAATTAAAGGAAGCTACTGTGTTTCCGTTGAAGCTGTTTTTTTTTTTCATTATTATAAACAACTGCCAAAATAACGTATGCGGAAAAAAATTGCAACAAATTTTGCAACTAGTGTTTTTTGAATCTGGATTGGCCGCCAATTCTGAACGATATATTGAGCACTGTTTGCCAAAAGTGAAACATTTCATAGAAAAGATGCATCGAGGCCTAAATGTGATCTTTTGGCCAGACTTAGCGTCTAGCCATTACGCTCGAAAAACCGTAGAAGCTATGGACACACTTCATATACCATATGTTCATAAAGAGGAAAACCCACCAAATGTCCCTCAATTACGTCCAATCGAAGATTTTTGGGCTAATTTAAAGCGAAGAGTTTATGCTGGTGGCTTTAGACCGAAAAATACAAAAAATCTGATCGAAAAAATTAAAAAGGAACTCCTCAAAATGCCAACATCGATATTTTCAACAGCTATGGAAAAAGTTCCCCAAAACTGTCGCAAAGCGGATCGGATGGGACCAAATTTTTTTTTACATTAAAATAATAATACGTTAGTTTTAGAAAAAACTACAACATCACAGGTGAAAATGTTCATATATTGCCATATATGGTTTCATGTATGAGCATATATTGTTCCATATATGGGCATATTTGAACATATATGTAATGTATGGGAGCATATATGGGTAAATACATTCAAATGAAAGTTCATATATGGATATGAATGACACCATATATGAAAATATATGATAATATATTGCATATATTGGTTCATATATGCCATATATCTCCATATATGAATTAATATATTATTCCATATATGGTTAATATGTTTTAATTTTTGATCAGATATGACCATATATGAGGATGAAATTTTTTTATTATTAACCCTTATTCTGCCGGTCTACAAGTTCTTGACAAAAATATATATAAATTAATGTTTTATTGATTTATAAAGACGATTGCAGAGAACGAGTTTCGAATTGAAATATGTCATCTTTTAACACAAATTATCTTCCAAGTAACGAAAATTTGCTGAATCAGGCTGAGTTTAATAAAAATCTGCCATCGCTTTTGCAGAACAGCCTGTGATGTTTACTTTTGAACTTTTCGAACTTTTTTTATAAAAATATTTTATAAATCCTATAAAGACCAGACCTTATAAATAATATCAACGAATGATAATTTCTCAATAACCACCAAATTAATGATATGCAAAAATAATCATAAAAAGTGCAAATTATTAAATATCAATGAAAATATTTCATACAAACTATGAATTTTTTTCATTAAACACATGAAACTTTCACAACGATTAGGCTATGATAAATGAAAAAAAAAGTCATATACTTTATGAAATTTTCATTGGTTCAATGAAACCATTCCTTAAAATTGATTTAACCAAACACCTTTCATTGACTCAATGAAACGTTTCTTTGGGGACTTTTTTATCATTGGATTAATGAAGGAATTCATTAATACTACGCACAAATTTCTATCAGTGTGGTTTACAAAAATAATTCACTTCTTGACGTTAAAATGCATTTTTTTCAAAATCCGTGGTTCAAACCACTGCATTTTAATAAACTGGGTTTCTAAAATTTTTTAAAAAATATATGTTAAAAAGGTCTTCTGGTTTAAAAAAAAAAAATTAATTATAAAATATTCTTCTATACCGTTACCAAATCCTAATGTGGTACTCCTGCATATTTCTGAGTTGTCGGCTTTTTAGTTAAAGTTTTTCACATTTTTATTCATAACTCAGGATACCGTAAGAGATCCACATAGGGATTTGTACACGGCATAGGGAAGCAATTTATAATGTATTTTTGAAATACAGCTTTTTGAACCGCTGTTTTTGAAAACAATGCATTTTTCATATTTTGAAACGCGATATTTCAAGATCCGCTGTGATAAGCTGTCTTATATTTGGACAATGTTATATCCCAGTAAAACATTTTCGTGTTTTTAGAAGCAGGATAAAACAAATGCGCTGAAGTAAGTGCTTACTATTATGTTGTTCGTATAAAAATAAACAAAAAATTTTGTTGAGCTTACTGTTTTCCCTTACAATGACGCAGGTTGTAAGCAACTTCAGTTAATCCCTTACGAGGATGCAGGTTGTAATGCAGAAAGTTTCATGTCGTAGATTATAAACGATCTTAACCAGTTCCGAGTGATTTCCGATTGTGTTTGGTGTTTTCGAGTATTTTAAAAAAATAATTAGTCGTTTCACTGTTCCTGAAGAGCTACCACGAGGTGCGGTAAAACACAATTATTATATTATGTTTGTAGGCGTTGTGGTGTAATGGTTAGCGCGTTGGACTTTTACACAGAAGGTCCCGGGTTCGATTCCCGGTGCCGGCAACATCAAATTAATATGTATGAGTTTTTTCTATCCCTCATACGTATCGCAATGTCCACCTTCGGTGTTCCCATAGCAATTAACCCCACCGAAGTAAAATAATGAATCAGGGCTATCAACCAAAAAGCTTCAATAAGTTCGCCAACTCTCCATCAGGTGGCGAGCAACAATTGTTCTAAGACTTATCATCTCGCGCAATTACCGTGCTGCCATGTCTGAAGCCCTTCATCTTTCCCCACCTTTCATCTCTATACTATCCCTTTCCAAAGAAAGCAACACACTAAATATAGGAAGTATTTCCTGAGTGTTGCCTCTCTTTATAAAAAAAAAAAAAAAAAAATATTATTACTTTTAATCGTTATAATGTAGACATGAAATCTGATTTTACTGAAAGCCATGAAATCACAGCTTTTTGTAAGCGCTAAAACCCGCGCTTATTTTGCCCAAAAGTAATGCTTCCAAGTGGGAATTCGCCATATAAAAATCATGGCATATAGCAGGTTTGTAACGGATTCTATTTGGCTTACTCCCTTACAAACCTGTTTGCTGGTAAGCAGCGTTTTTTGCTGGGATAGTTATATGATGTACAGCTTCTATACCAAGTTTGGTTGATCTCAGAAGGGTGGAGGAAATCGAGTGGTTGATTTTATATGCTTTCAGTCAATCGACAAAAAAATCACGAACAAATGTGAAATGTTTAAAATTTTTTCAGGTTTTTTTTTTCGAATAAAAATCTTCTTTTTGAAATGTGCAACCTACAATATTTTTAGCAAATATTTCTGTTGATTTATAACAAATATTTTTTTGTCTACAAGTATTGATCAAACGGTTTTGCTGATTTTGGCAGTCTAAATTGCTATTTGTGTTAACAAATTTTTTAACTTAAATTTTTTTAACAGCTTTTTGCGAAATAGACAAAAACAAACTCAAATATGGTATTTTTGGTAATTGGCAAAAGTAGTTATTTTACATTTTATATAACTAAATTACTATTACCGACGACTACCATGTAGTTACGTTTAGAATTTTCAAACTGCACTGAGAGAATTATCTGTATGATATCAATGAATTTTTGCATTATATCTATTAGGTGTCACTAAAATTCGTCCACTGAAAATTTTCATAGAATTAATGCAGCTTGTCATACAATTTTATAAACAATTTTTATTTTTTTATTTAAAACTTCATACGCTTAATGAAAAAGTTTCATTAAAAAAAATGTTCATAGTAGCCATGAAGCTTTCCATAAAATTTAAGAAATTTTTCATTTACTTTGTGACGAAAACTTCATTAGCTTAGTGATAAATTTCATTAAAAATCGTCCAAGAAAATTCTCTCTGTGTGTAGATTTAAATTCATATATAAAAATTGTAGACAAAAATCTCGCTTCATAAGATATTAAAAACTCCATTGGGAACCGGCTAAATTGGCAACACTGCGCAAAATGGCATTTATTCATGAATTTTTTTTTAATATCAATATAATTTAGCAACTGATTAAATTAATTTTATGAATATTGTGGTAAACTTTTAATTTGAAAACAATAAATAAACTGTGAATATTTTGGCTCAAGATCAAATTAAATGATCGGTTTCTATTAAGAAAAACTATAAATGATTTTATCAACCTAAGACGTAATTAAAACACATGTTACTAATTAGGTTATTTTACCAGCAAATCAGAAATTAATATGAACACTTTTCAAAATCAACAGTAGAATACTTTTGTCATTGAAAAAAGTTAGTAAACAAATTAGTAGTGTCCGACCGAACAGTTCGGCCAAAAAACTATATTTTATCGGTTTTTTGATATCTAGAGGCAATGATGACAAATTTTGGTATTGGAAACATGTTTGTTGAGCCGATTTAATTCGATTTTGTGAAAGTCGAAGTTTAGCTATAAAGTTAAAAGTTCGGCCGCCGAACTATTTTCAATTTGGCCGAACTTTCTGAGGCCGAACAGTGAATACATTGCTTAACTACAGACTTTTCTTCAAATTTGACACTCAAAATAGCATCTAATCAGCCCAATAAACAATTTTCCATCCGCCAAATTTGTCCATAATGCTTTAAAATACCGAATACAGACCAAATGCATTTTCTGGCCGAACTGTTCGGTCGGACACTACAAACTAGTATCAAATTAGTAGACAAATTAATTATCGATTTACATTTTTTGTATTAACTTTTAGTGCATAATAATTTTTTAGCACAAAATTGCCCTAATCTCTATTTAAAAATAACAAAATGGTGTACTAGTTTTTGTTGCTGAATTTGGGAAACAAATTTTTTAACTTTTTAAACCTCAGTTGTCTGAAATACTAAATAAATTAAAAAATTTACTTTTTTCATAATTAAGAACACAGTTTTTTCTTAATTTGAAAGCATGGTTGGCAAACACTAACCCTAAAATACAAATAAAAAACTAACATAACGAAATAACTAAAAATACCACAAAAACCATAAAATATTCAAACGAAATATCAAATACCACTAACCTTATGAATCCGTTGCCATTGCAGGTTGAAAATTTTATAATCTGAAATATAAAGAAAAATTATATTAAAAATAAATTTTAATTTAAAAAAAAAATAACTAATTAATAAAAAATGCTGATTTAAGCAATTCAATTTCATTTAAAAGTTAACTATCATATTAGTAACATTTACTAATTTTTCCTACTGCTTTAACTCTACTAAAAATTACAGACAGCGGCGTACCCAGCATTTTGTTTCGGGTGGGGCCCAATTTTTGTTTTTTATTAAATTTTTTTTTGTTTGAAAAGCATATAATTTTTTACATACGAGAGCCTATATTTAATATTTTGTGTCTGTTAAATAAGTTTTGGATGGGAAAGTACCATTGACGTTATACCCAGTTATGATAGCAATTTTGAAGCAAAATGTTTATGTTTTGACATGTCTTTGTTATTTTAGTTTTTTTATATCTACAAACAAGTTTTTTTTTTTTTTTTTTTTTTGAAACATTAAACAAATTTATGTATCAATTAAATAATTTTATTTTGATTTTTAAAGTGAGCTATCATATTATTTGAGATCCCTTTATACTATTAACAAAACTCTTAAAAGTTAATTCGACGATTTTTTTTCATAAAAGTGTCAATGATTTTGTCAGGTTCAACCTTTTCTCTAGCTTCACCCATAGAATTCCTTAAATATGTTTTCACTCGGTTTAGGGTGGAAAAACTTCTCTCCGCGGATGCAGTTGTAACAGGAATTACTATCTGTAAATGTAAAAACATGTAAACGTTTGGAAAAAGCTCCTTGTTGCAATCTTGAATAGCATCTAGCGGATTTGATGGTATTTCTGTTTTATTTTTCCAGTAGTGTTTCCATAGATCAATTTCAGTTAATATAACATTAGTTTGATCTTTTAAATCAATTTTATAAAATTCTATAATGTTATTAAATTCTTTTGATGGGGCTTTAACGATTTGACGTGGTACAATGTTATATAAATTTTTAACAACACTTTTATGCCCAGTAATCTATCTTTCATACTTGCTATAACTTCTTCTAAATAGGGAATAAACAACACTGCTCTATAGTAATCCTTTGGGTCAGCTGCTTTGATCGGTATTTCCGTGTTCCAACGCTTCTTGGTAGTTGTGGCTCAATACCATACGCCTTTACCATATTAATGGTCTCAGTGTAAATTAAAAAGAATTTTTCTTCGGCATTTGTTCGCATTGTGCTTAACATGTCAATTACTACATGGATGTGATCGTACGCCTTAATAATATCTAAATTGACAGACTGCAAGAATTTCGACAAGTTGTGCGTGATATTTAAAATATTTATATTTATTGGGGGGGGGGGGGGGGGGGTGCTTTGGCCCCCAGGGCCCTGGGTACGCCACTGATTACATACCCGTTTTTCTAAAATTAACTAAAACGTCTGCTGGCCAAAAATATCAAATTTTCTGTAAAACTACAGATTTTTCAGTAACCTTTAGAAACTTTTTTTGAGTGTATAGTCAAATTTATTTCGTATAAAAAAAGTGTCTATACACTATATAATAGAAAACAATTTGTAAAACCTAAAAATTAGTTACAAATTACGTTGCAGAAAAACTGCTTAAATTAATATATTTTTCTTTTGATAAATATTAGTATGATGCGAACAGCAAAATTAAATCTGTTAAATCTACAAATATTTAGTTATATTTGATCTAAATGTTAATTAATTAAAGTAACAAACTAATCTGCTAAAATCAGCAAAAAAAATTGCTAAATAATAGTAGACAAAAAAATCATAAAAAATGTGAAATTTTTAAAGTTTTTTTTTAGATTTCCCTATTAATGCGAATAAAAATCCTTATAAAATTAGCAATTTACAATTTTTTAACAAAAATTTCTGTTGATTTTAGGAAAATATACTGTTATTTACTACCACTAAATTTAAGGTAAATATAGCAAAATTTTTATTTATATTACAGTTTTTGTTTGTTGTTTTAGTCTACAAATATTTTGTAAAGGTTTTTGCTAATTTTAGCAGAGTAAATTGCAACTTTTCAAATAACAAAATTTCAACTCGAATATAACAAAGTTTTTGTAAAGTTAACAGATTTATTTTTGCTGATCTTATTGCATTAATATTTAGCTTAAAAGATCTACTAATTTTATGAGTTATTTCTGCTATATTTACAGGTTTATTTGTATGAGTCATACACCGGATTTTACAAACAAAAAACTTAATTTTTAAATTTTTATCCCTTTGAGAGTCAACCTCACTATTGTGTGTTTTAATGATTTCTCCTAAAACTTCGAATATTTTCAATAGTAATAGATATATTAAAATGAAGAGAACGCCATTACATTTCTTGCAAGTTTAATAATTTTTAAATTATTTTACGTTAAACTTGAAAAATAAATAAATTTTTGCATGCAGCTTGGGTCTTAAAGGGTTATGAGGAAAAAAGTATTCTGTTTCAAATAAAGTAATTTTCTAAATTATTTTTTTATTCATTTTTATCGATAGTTTTTAAAATATTTTTTTTTTCGAAAACAAAAAAAAAAAAAAATTAATATTTTTTTAAAATGTTTAAAACCATATTATCTTTAAACCAAAACGATAAATTAAAATAAAGAAAAAGAAAATAAAAAGTTTTTGTAGAAACAAACAGAAATAAAAAGTTTTTATAGAAAAGAAAAACAGTTTTTTTTTCTAAAATTGGATTAAACTTTGTTTTCAATAGCATTAAAAATGGTATTTAAAAAAACTTTAAAATTGTAAAAATTCGCTGAAATCAAGGGATGGAAAGTCCTCGCTTGCCCTCAGGCTGATTTGAAATAATTAATGAGCCCGAAATGTCAGAAATGTTATGTATATTAATTTTCAGTCTGGCTTGTAACCAAGTAAAGTATAACGGAATGGATTGAAACGAGTAGATTGGTACACTAACCACAAAGAACGAAATGAAATAGAACGGCGAAGGATATTTTAATTTGGCGTGTGCTTAATGTATTATCCACACATATTGGTGTAAAAAATTAATAAGTCACCATGTGACAATTTTCTAAAAATAAATCATTCGAAAAATAAATCAACCCTACATCAGTTGTATTATCGGGGCGTGTTTCGTAGGTAAACTTTTGCAAACATATTGTCCATTTTGCGCTATCTCGATTAGTTTTTGATATACTGACCATTTTGTAAAATGGCCATTATTTTAAATGGCCAGTATCTCCGAAACTACACGAGATAGGGCAAAACGGATAACATTGTTGTTCCACAAGAGTATTAATTAACCCTGATAATAAAAACAGGCTAGGTCTGTAAAACATCATCGGTGCGTGTTGTTTGGGTAAAGTTTTGCAAAAATTTTGCCAGTTTTTCATTTTACAAAATGACGTTTTTTAAAACGACCGGTATCTCCAAAGTTAAAGGAGATAGGGCAAAACGGAAAAAATACACAAGATAATACAAATACGCTAGGTCCGGGAAAATTTCGGAGGACTTATTTTTTATTAAACAACCATAGGATATCTTAAGTATTTGGTTACTCATATACTACTATGAAAATACAAATTTAAACACTCCGATTATAGAATAGAACACTGGTCCAAATGGAACGGAATTTAATGGAACGGAGAACAAGTGGAATCGGAACACTTAATACATTTGTAACATCGCTACGTGGGCGGCTACAGAGTGATTTATTTATTTATTTTAGTTATAATATAAATTAAGATACTCCGATAAAACAAAGTTCGTTAATAATTTAATACAATTTAGTTACCTACATGGGACATTAATTTCCCAATTCAAATCGTTCCCTGTTCCATTTCATATTGTTCTCCATGTTCAGGCTTTCATTTCCACTCATTCTCCTTAATATAAAATTTCGTTCCCAATATTAAGCACTACAATTCCATTCATTCCCCGTTTTATTCCACATCATTTCAATTTCAAAAAAATTTACATACCATCCATAGAATGAGATGGTTTCATTTATTAAGCCGTGTGTCCACTAGCAAGTCACTTGCGGAAGAACTTCTGCAAGTATTTGCTGAAGTGTTTCCACTCAAACCGAAACTTTGGGAAGTCTGCTTCCAGAAGTAGTTTGTAGAAGTTATCACGACGAACTTGCTGAAAGAAATTGCAGACGTGTTTCCACACAATGAGAGTACAGCTTGCAGTAGTTTGCTTTTTTTACGAATAACAGCATAAAAATGTCTTGTGGCAAAATAAGATTGGCAGCTGCCATCGCAGCATATTTAATTAAAAAGAAACAAATTAAAAAAAAAAAACAAAAAGAAGTGTTTCGGTGAGAAATTGGGTGCTGCGGCGCGTAGATTTAAGTTTCCAAAATACATTACTTGAAGAATTGCGGACCGAAGACTCCATGCAGCTGAAAAATTTCCTGAGAATGTCTAATGATGATTTTGAATACATTTATCTTTAATTCAAACAATTATTCAAAAGCAATTTTATTCTTATAGTCTTTTGAGGACGTGTCCCATAATTCAGGATAACTTTCTTGTTTTTCAATTACCAAATGTGTTTTTTCACTACTCCAAACGAATTTATTTTTGTCCATTTTTATAAATTTTGAAAAGAACTCAAAAAAAAAACACAAAACAAAACTGAAAACAGAAGAGAATACCACAAACCGATTACTCACGTATACCCGACTTCTCCTGCAAGTCTTCAAAACAGTTGTAGTTCACAGCAAGTCGTTCAAGTTACTTCCAGCAAGCAACATACACGTGTTTCCAGATAATTGCTGCAAGTAACTTCTCCAAGCCGTGACTTCTGGAAGTCGACTTCTAATACGTGTTTACACGACAAAAACTTCTGGAAGTCACTTCTGGAAGCAACTTCCGCAAGAAAACTTGGTAGTGGACACACGGCTTTAGGATTGCTTTTGTAAGCAAATGCTGTTTTTTTTGTCAATTGGAATTATTGTTTACACATAAGTGCGATTTTATTATCATTAATAATGATTTTTCCAATGCCAAATATTGCATCGTCATTAAATGGTAATGAAATTTTTTTTTTGCTTTAGTATCAACTAATGGTAAATTCCCATGCATGACATTTTCATAATTTTGCAATACCATTATTTTCCACTCTCACGAATTCTTCTAGATAACGTTTGATACATCCCATTTTAAAGTCATATTTGAAAAGAACGAATGTTTTTTTAGTATTTAACAAAATTAAATGAAAAAGAAAATTAAAAAAAAAACATTTTTAAATTTATTTATTTTTTTCTTTTTTTTTAAAAAAAGAGCAAAATATACACAAAAAGTTTTTATTATTTTTTCTTTGTATAAATATATTTTTTTTATACTTTTACTATAATTATTTTTGATAAAAACAAATAAATTGTTTCCGGTCTTTGGTATGAGAGTACGTTTTTAGGTTTTTGCAATCACGTCTAAATTTATTTTAAATGGCCATTAAAATTATAATTTTTCCAAAAAAAACATTTTAATAATTGTTCACATTATAAAGGCTAATATGGTTATTAAAATTCAAACTTTATAAAACTATCTTTTGGAAATAAAAACTATTATACAATAAAAAAATATCAAAGGTGAAAGTCATTGCTTTTTTTTTAATTTTTGATCAGAATTTTTCAAGGTAAAAAAAATTTACAAATGCCTTTTTACAAATTTAATCCGTCAGTATCTTTGATGATACTAAATTCGGCGAGAATACTCACGTGGAATACTTAGTTTTTCCTAGATTAGTGAACATTCTTTCATGCTTTCTGTTATTAAAATTTAGAAAGATCGGTCTAGCGGTTAAAAAGTTCTGAGTACAAATTTGAAGGTACGTCTACATTTTCCATACAAATTGGTGTATTTTAATACAATTTTCACCTCAAAAATTTATTTTAAGAGAAAAAATTGTTGTAACACTCAGATTCATGTGAATCTAGGAAATTCACGAAACAAAATCTTAGCGAAAAAAATAAATCAAATGTAAAACTTAAGGTAAAGTGTAAATGTCCCAGCAAAACCACACATTACTAAACAATGGGCAAAGTAATGTATCGTAATTAAGCTCCACGCATTACAATACACCTTACTTCAAATAATGGGTACAGTAATGTATCGCCATAGAGCTAAACGCATTACAATACACCTTACTTCACTAATAAATTGGCGATGAGACTTAAAGTAATGGGTGGACTCATAACGTAGTAGGGGGTAAAGTAACTGGTTACTTATATGGTTACCGTATTGGGAAAAGTAATGTGTCTATAAATATAATGTGTCATAAAAAACTATTACACAAAAAATATTACAAATATTTTCTTAATTAAATAAATAACACGGTTGTGCTGAGATACGAACCTGGGGTCTCCGGTTAGGCGAGAACTTTACCAACTGAACTGATGTTAAAAGTATATACCTTACCCTCACGCTTACAAAAAATCATAAGGTAATGTGTCTAAATACAGATTTTAAAAAAGATATTTTAAATATTACGTTACGTATCTATATCATGCATTATGTAATTGAGGATCGGTAAGTCGTTATATTATGTTTTGAAATAATATAAAAGGCAAAGATGTATCATTACCAAGTAACCCAAGAGTGTCCAATTATTGGTAACTCTTACTTTATGTTTCAAAATAATGTTGAAGGTAAAGAGTATATATTACAATGTAATACATTATGTAACCAACTATTAGTAACTCATTACTCTATGTTTCGAAATAATGCTGAAGGTAAATTGTATTCATTACAAAGTAATGGATTATGTAACCCATTATCGCTAAGTCTTTACTTTTTGTTGAAAAATAATAATACAAGTAAGGAGTATACATTACAAGGGAATGCATTACCATTACCAAAGTTTTCCTGGGGTTATACGAATAATTTCAATGAATTTTTAATTTTACTATTTATTTAGTATTTTACGAACCCAAATATTTTAAATCGGCGAAAATATTATGAAAATACACTTACATTCGCTCACTAACATTTTTTTTGACTCATACTCACTAGCGGGAGTAACGAGTTGGCTTTACTCACGCGCATTCTACCAAGATTTTATTTTTGACGATTTTTTTAAATCCAGCAAGAGTATTGAAGAATTAAGTTTTGTAAGTACCTTTTTAAAATGTTTGATTCTAGATAGAATTGTTTTTTAAAAAGCAGATGTTCTCACCTTTTATTTGATACCCGTATTTGCATCATATAATAAGAACAAGTATAAATATCTTAATATTTGTTTTTGAAAAATTAAACTATAAAGTCCTTTTAAAAGGAATTATGACGCGATAGCAAACAATTGAAAACGCGTTTTTACTATATATAGTCTCCAGTTTCACATATATATTGATTTTCTATGTGTGAATATCATTGTCGCACTGTGTCATCGACTAAAATGAGTTACACAGCAAATGTAATTTCCCAAAACAAATCGATAATATTTCATTTTATAAAACTTTTTATAAGTTTTATAATTTATGACTTAAAAATAATTTGGTGCAAATACAAACAAATATACAACGGAAACACTTCAAGTATTGTAAAATGCACGTGCTTAAATATTTGTAGGTGTTATATTGACAAGAGTTTAAATTAATAAAAATCCAAATGAATTAAACTGTTTATAATTCAGTTTTGAAATTTAAACAAAGTCTGCATAAAATTTTTCAATGTCAATAAACTTGGTAAACGTCATACATAATAATTACATTTACATTGTAAATTACATAATTATATTTTAGAGTTGAAAATCTTAATCTTATTTAAATTAATAAAATACAATTAAAGTCATAAAACAATTATTTATTTCAATGTGATTTTTTTTATTAATATAAACAACTATAACTAATAAGGGAAAGCTACCTAAGATTTCTGAAAGAAAAAAAGTTACATCTCAAATACAAAATCAGATCTCATTTGATATAAATCGATATTTATTCTTACACAAGTTTATCTCAAAAGTACACAGAAAAAATTATCAACCTAACATATCTAATAAAAGATCGGATTTGAATTAAATTTGTTTCTAAACAAATATTTAATTGAATCAATTAATATTTTAATTGAATTTTTTAGACATAATTCTCAAATCATAAAATAAAAAAAAAAAAATCCAAATACTAAAAATAAAATATAAAATACCAAATACATTTGTAGTTTACAAACAAAACAAGCAAACACACAAATATACAGCACTACCAAAAACACATACATACAAACGTGTCGTTCACACACTTTTTTTAAGTATCATAATTTTTTTGTAGACTGTTATTTATAGTTGTTTTTTTTTTTAATTTTCAATAAAATTTTAAATTAATTTCATTACCGCGATTGATTCAATAAATTTTTAAATTGACCCCGTTTTTAGGGTTTTCTGTGTAGGGTATGCACTAATATCGTCATTGGATCCCACAAAGATATAACTGGATTAAACGAGATCCCAACTGATCTTAAAATTGGGGGATCCAATAAAATCGAATTTAGGATCGTGATAGATACCTAAATATCGCATGGGATTAATTTAGATCAAATTTGATCTAATTAGATCCAAATAGATAAGTAATTTTTGGTGGATCGAATAAGATATTTTGAGATTAATTTAGATTTACTTAAATCCAATGACATATATAATTTTTAATAAAATTAAAAGAAAAATTATTTAGACATCTGGAGTATATATAATTATGTATGAGGTTATATAAAACAATATCTACACATAGAAAATATTAATGATGATGGACAATATATAATCATATCTTAGACTAAATTGTTAATATTGTGTCATACACGTAATCTTACACAATTCTATCTCACATCATTTAATGTCATATATAAATATATCTTAAGTTGTATTATACATATGACACCGTATAAAAACTTATTTTAGATCACAAAAAAATTATATTTTTTATAGGACATACTATTATTATAAAAATCTTAAATTATATAGCTTATATTGCAACATATATGATTACTGGCCCTATGTTCCAACTAGGAATCCCAGGAATTTATATATATATGATTACATACTATGTTATATATGAAAATGTATCAGTCTATATGACAGCAAATCTGGCATATCTTATAACGTTTAGCATATATACTTAATATCTAATTTTATAAAGGTCAATATATAATAATATATCGTTATATATAAGAAACACATAAGAAACATATAATACATGGCCATGCAGGACACCATATATAATCATATATTATAATATATTTTAAGATTAATGAACATAAGACTATACGGGTAGATATTTTATATATCTTTGTCTAATGCCCGTAATTTCAAGCAATATTTACCTACCGGTGCTTAGATACCTACCCGATTTTGTTCGTGTATACGGGTAGATATCTAAGCACCGGTTGAAATTGCTTGAAATTACGGGCATAAGAAACAGTACATATAGAGTTATAAAAAATTATTTCCCAAATTTTTTAATAAAATATGCGCATCGGCAATTCACACTAGGGCGCTTCAAAATTCTAGACGTCGGAATTTTCCATCTCTTCAGGGCCCAATCAATATGACTACATATTAAAGAGTAAATAACCAAAAATCACAAAAAAACTATTGTTAAGTTTTTATGTTAAGGTCGCTAAATAGCGATAAAACTTAATAAAAATTTAAAATTTTTAAAAATTAATAATATTAAATTTAATACTATAGAACACGAATCATCAAATCTATAAAATATTTTGGCGATAACATGGCGGTTTTTGCGATAATACGGATTAAAACTTTTTATTTTTTCAGTTTGACGTCTTATATTATAAAACTTTTGCTTCCAAAAAAAAAAACGGTTTTTATATGAAGTCTATTTTCTAAAACGTATTATCCATTATCTAAACAGTTGTTAGGGAAAAGGTAAAATAACTCATATTTTATGAAAAATCGCCAGGATGACGTTATCCTTCCTGCAATGGGTATGCCATTAATTTTTATTTTGGGCTTTAAGGAAGAGGATTGAATCAATATATTGAATATTCTATTTTTTCGTACAAATAAAATATAATAATTTTTTTTTTCAAAATCACAAAAAACGCGAATATCTTGAAAACCGTTAAAAATTTATTAAAACCTTGTTCTAGAATCTTAACCTTAATAAAAATTTGATTTAGAATTCATGGAGAAGTCCTGAAGGGCGGGCGTAGTTATAGGTAATTAAAATTTTATGTTTGTTTTTTTTTTTCAATTTGTATGTAAATTTCCATACAAAATATTAGAAAAAACTTAAATGTTTAGCGACCTTAAAACGTCATTCGATTTCGCTGAAATATGGAATATATGTTAGTGTTGTCCATACACAACGATCTAGCAGTGAATGACACAAATCGGACTAAAGTCTAGTTTCTTCATAGGAATTTAAAGCACATTAATTCACACACTATTCACCCTTGTCCCCCATATCTACTATTTCCCCTATTGTTAATACGAATTGTCAAATTATTGCAAATTATTATTTGAAAATTAAATTTCGTATGCTAAAAAAAAGTCAGTAAAGTCAGCTACATTTTTGCTGCTAGGATCCTTGCAGAAAAATTGATTATACCAGCAAAAAAAAATTGCTTACTTTACCTACTTCTTTTTAGTGTATCACTGGGAAATAGTAGATATGAGTGGACAGGGGTGGATAGCATGTGAATCAAGCTTTATTCAAATTAACAAAATAAAAACTCACACAAATTATGTTTTTTTTTTTAAATCTTAGAATGCTTCCCCTTCCCTTTTAAATAATAATTACAAATTTATTAACTACGAAGAAATCAAGAAAATGTGTTTTAGCTGAAGCGTAACATTAAACTAAATTACTAATTGAAATTTTCAAGTTAATTATTTTTTTTAAACAAAATTTCGTTTGTTTGAATTGAGAGAATTTTGAATAATTAAATTGATAACTGTTTAACTTTACTACAAAGTAATAAGTGGTAAAAATTACAACTACATGGATACAAGCTAAAAAAATTTATTTAAAAAATTATAATGAACTTTTAATTAATAAATAGATTGGGTGACCACATTAATTAGCACACACTCAAAACAGTTTATTGATTGAATTTACTGAAAATGACAGTTAAAACAAATGAATATGCATTTAAAAAATCTACAAAGGTATTTACTTTTAAAATAGCTAAAAATATAGTTAATTTTTATTGCTAAAAAAAGGACTAACAACATCTTAAAAATATCATATAAAGTTTTACTACAAAAAATTTGAAACAGCTTATCAAATTTGTAAAAACTACCGGTTT
The DNA here is from genome assembly GCA_021234595.1 of Delia radicum. Taxonomy (NCBI): domain Eukaryota; kingdom Metazoa; phylum Arthropoda; class Insecta; order Diptera; family Anthomyiidae; genus Delia; species Delia radicum. The sequence continues at coordinate 20,701,772 of CM037855.1, read as the reverse complement.
TAAGCAGTTATTTTTTGTTATCTAAAAAATTATTTTCAATAAAAAAATGTTTTCTTCCGACTACAATAATAACGAATTTAAAAAGCCTACAAATTTATTTACTTTTAAAATAACTAAAAACTAGTTCCTTTTAACTGTTGGAAAACAACCAGCAAAAGTATTAGAAGTGAAAAATAATATCATAAAAATAACTGAAATATTTTTACTACAAAATTTTTGACACAACTGAACAAATAGTTAAAAACTACTGTTGCTTTTCGGTATTTCAAATATAAATTAAAAAAAAATGTTTTCTTTTCAGATACGTCTTGATATGTGGACCAACTTATTTGCCAACTAACTCATTTGTTAATTGCATTTTGATTCATTATTTTATTTCAAAAAATAAAATTGTTGGTGAAGTCAGATATTGTTTAAAAAAGTAACAGAATTAAAAAAATAATGAAATTTTAAAAGCAGAAAAAGCTTCAAAAAACCAACCAGTCAGTTAATTTTTTTTTTTTTGCTAAGTTTTAGTAAAATAGAATAGCATTGGTATTAGCTAATTCTGTCTCTTCTGATCGAAACAATACTTGTGTGTACGTAGTGTGACCAAACTCCACTTTAGCCATAGTCATCGCTGTGTCGACCGTGGCTCAACTCGTTAAGTGGTGAGATTACGATGTATAGCTTGATGCTAAGGCAGTGAGTTCAAATACCAGTACAACACCAAAAAATAAAAAGTTTTTATAGTAATTAAATGTGCTAAAGTCCCAAAACTTATTTAACAAATTGTGAAAAACAATCTGATGTAGGCGTATCCCTATCCGGATTTCATTCCTGCCCAAGGAAATCTTCAGGGGACTTTGTTATTGGAATTTCTAGAGATATTTGTTATGTTAAATCACAAACTCAATGAGAATTTCTTGTCCTCGTCTAGGAGCGAGATTCAAAATTTAAAATATCAAAGAAAAAAAAAAAAAAAAAAAAAAAAAGTTTTTCATATAGAGCAAATTAACAATATAGAATACTTTGTTCAATTGACACATAAATTAACCACTGACGAGTCCCAGGAGGTGGACGAAACTGCGGCAGTCTGGTGTATCCCTTGTGTCCGTAAAATTGTTCAATAAAAATGTTTTCTTCTTCTTCTTCCTGTAAAGAGACTAACTAAAGTAATATTCTACAGTAATTAATATAAAAATTAATTTCGATTGTCATTATCTGACGGTTGCAAAACACTTTCTAAAATAAAACCGTTCAATTTACAAAATTTTATTTAAATTTTAAGTTACTTGTAGATAATAAACAACAAAAAACTGTTTTATAAAAAAAAATTTTGCTGTATTTAACTAAAATTTAGTTGAATGCAAATAACAGTAAAATTTGCTGAAATCAACAGAAACTTTTGCTAAAAAATTATTAACTGACGATTTTAGAAGAGTTGGTTTTTATTCGCATAGAAACAAATAAATATAAAACTTAGAAATAATATTTAATTTGTTGGCGCTTTTTATTATTGTTGTTCACTCTTGAACTTATTATTAAAAATAAATAAAGTAATTATCTTTATTTGTGTTAAAACACACATTAGTTCTCTCACTGCTGATGTGTTGTAAAGTAAATAGTTAATGATGTACTTTCTGTTGATCATTTAATTTATGACTATGGATTTTTCTTATCCCTTAAGAAAAACCTAAACAGTTATTGTAGCTAAGTAGATATAAGGATCATTAAATATACGACTATGGATTTTTCTTATCCCTTAAGAAAAACCATAAATAGCATTTGTTATCTTTAATTAGTTTATTACCATGCACAGGTAAAAGCTATACTACCTGCAATTTTAGTGAAGTAAGAATATTTTATGTTTAGTACTACTAAGGAAAACTATTTTTGTAAATAAATCAGTGCTATTATAGTATTAAATCAAATCGGTGTTCTATATTTTCGCTCGCGTCCGTAACAATCCCAGTAAAAATTGTCGTGTTTTTAGAAGCAGGATAAAACAAATGCGCTGAAGTAAGTGCTTACTATTATGTTGTTCGTATAAAATAAACAAAAAATTTTGTTGAGCTTACTGTTTTCCCTTACAATGATGCAGGTTGTAAGCAGCTTACGTTAATCCCTTACGAGGATGCAGGTTGTAATGCAGAAAGTTTCATGTCGTAGATTTTAAACGATCTGAACCAGTTTTCCCGAGTGATTTCCGATTGTGTTAGGTGTTTTCGAGTATGTTAAAAAAAAATAATTAGTCACTTCACTGTTCCTGAGGAGCTACCACGTGATGCGGTAAACCTATAAAATTGTTATATTATGTCTAAAATGAATGTCTGTAGAATTTGATGTAAAATAAATTACATATTATTCATATTATTGCTTTTAATCATAATAATATAGACATGAAATATGATTTTACTGGAAGCCATGACATCACAGCTTTTTGTAAGCGCTAAAACCCGCGCTTATTTTGCCCAAAAGTAATGCTTCCAAGTGGGAATTCGCCATATAAAAATCATGGCATATGTAAGCAGGTTTGTAAGGGATTCTTTTTGGCATACTCCCTTACAAACCTGCTCGCAGGTAAGCAGCGTTTTTTACTGGGAATTGTACAACGATATTTACATTTGATTTCTGAATATTTTGGATGTTGCGAAAAAAAATCTGTTGAGTTAACCGAACTTTGTTGTGAAAACTAATGTTCTGTTGTACAATCCGACTAAAATTCGTAATAAACGAATTTGAGTCACAGTAAGCAAATTTCAGTTGGAACATAGCTAAATTTTTCTCTAACATTAAGCAGATTTTGTGCTGTTTTCAGCAATCCAATTAGCTACTTTTAATTAACTAAAATTTAGCTGAAATTTTATAAAATTGTTGAACATTCAACAGATTTATTTTTGATTTTGTGCGCCCCGGTAGGCCCGTTGGTAGCGAGCTGGCTTATCAGTGCGGGGGTCGTGGGTTCGATTCCAACCAGAGGCACTGGTCTGTTTTCGCTACAACGCGCCGAAAGCCATAGTAGCTAGTGTTCGGTTAGGGTAAAAGTATATAATTTGTAATTATATGATTATTTATTAATAATATTAAAAAAAATAAAAAATGTTTGCTTTTTATATCTTACTAATATTTAGCTAAAAATAAGGAAAGCATTTCTACTTTTTTGGATTTTTGCAACTCTTGAAGCGGAATATGAATGATTATGGCCCAACCGATTTTTGCGAATTTTCCTTTTTTAAGAGGGTGTCTCTAAAATCGTTTATGTGCAAAAAAGAGGTTATCAAACAAACATTTTTTAAAGTTATTTTCTCTTGTGATTTGTTTTCACAAAACCAGATCAATCACTACTCAATAGTTCTAGCCTACCTAAAAAATGTTTGGGGTACAAATTATTAGTTTAAGAGTCACTCTAATGACCTTAAAAGAAAAACTTGAAAATTTTCCAAATTCAATAACTTCAGAAATAATATATCATAGTTATTGGGGTAAAATAAAAATTGTTGGATAGGTCTTTAAAATATCTTGATGCCAAATTAATTTGTTTTAACTTTTTAATTTTTTCCAATATTTCTGCAAAAGTTTCAAGAACAGTATTGGTATCAAATGAATATTTTAAAGGCCTATCTAACAGATTTTGTTTAAGTTATTGAAGTTTGAATTTTGAAAATTTTGAAGTTTTTCTTTTGAGGTCATCAGATTGACTCTTAAACTCATAATTTGTACCCAAACATTTTTTTTTGCTACGCTAGAACTCTTGAGTAGTCATTTATCTGGTTTTGTAAAAACAAAGTACAAAAGAAAAAAATTTAGTTTCACAACCCCTTTTTATTTTGCAAATAATCCATTTCAGCGACCCCGTAGCAAAAAATCTGTTAAAAATTCTCAAAAATCGTTTGAGCCATAATCATTCTTATTCTGCTTGATGAATTGCAAAATTCCAAAAAAGTGAAAATGCTGAAACGCCTTACTAATCAGTGATCAATACGTACACCGATCACATCAGTACCTACTTATGATAACCTGACAAACTTTTGTTTTGTTTTAAAAAACAATAACATACTTAACATAAGCACTTAAAAGATTTTAGATTACCTGTATTCAAATTCCGTTATTTAACGTAAACAAAACTACTTAGGCGATTGTTAATACTTTTTAGACAAGTTAATTATGTATATCGTGCATTCCATGATAGATCGGCCAAAATTTGAAATTCCTTTATGTTTTGTACACGTATTCTCTAGGATGTCTGTCTATTAGTCACTGGCGTTTTCAGTTTTTTTTTTTGCAAATTTTGCACACTTGCGTCTGTATTGCCGTTTTTTAGTTTTTAAAAAATCAAAAATATTTTATAAGTAGTTAACTTTAAAAAGTCATACATCCTAAAGTAGATGGATTATTTCAAAGATTTAAAAAGCATATGAAAGCTTCAATAGTATACTTTACGATTTGTAATTAAAAAAACAATCACTTTTTTGCGAAAATGCATTCATTATGCAAATGTAATTTCCACCTTCCTCTCTTCGATTTTTGAAACGTTTTCAGTTTTGAAATATTTATAATTTTTGGAATAAATAACAACACTCAGTGAACTTCTGCTTTAAAAATTTGTAGTTGTTTGGGTTGTAATACAGTTTCTTTATTTTTAATGTAAATGTCAGTCATTTGTAGAAAAAATTTAATTTTTTACAAACCTTATAGATTATTAAAAAAAAAAAAAAACCACATCAAATGACTGTTTTATGATTTTACATTAATTTTTTAAAGTCGTTTTTTGTTATTTAAGAAAGTAAAAAAAATAAATGTTTGTTAATTTTTTACTAACATATGGTGTTTTATTTTACTACAATTGTTAGTAATTTTTTGAACAGTAAAAACAAATGACAAATGTTAGTTGAATTTAATGAAATGTTAGTCGTCCTTTCTTCAAGTGAAATTTCATTTGTTTTTGATTACAATAGCTGTCGTCTTTACCGACATAATATAATTAGTGAACTTTGACTTTTTTGGGACTAGAATGCTAAATATTTTTTAATATTTTTTTTCAGAAATAGCTTACTACATTTTTCCATATAAAAATACTTTTTTTTTGTTTTTTATGACTTTTTTTTTTATAATTTAAAAAAAATCATACAATACCATACCATCATACTGAACTTTGAGCATTAGTTTCTAAAGTATGTTGACTATTTCCGTAATTTAAAAAACATTTAAATGCAATTATTTAATAAACCTTGCATTTAACATGCATTTTTGAAAAAGAAACCTTAGTTTTGTAAATCAAATCGTAAAGTAGACAACAATCGTCTTCAGATGCTTTTTAATTTATTGAAATAGTCATTAGGCTTCAGAAGATAATGTTATTCAAAGTTCAGTGCTGTTATGATTTTTTTATAACCAAAATTATAAAAAAAAATTTTAAATACTAAAAAATTGTCTTTTCATATGGAAAATGTAGAAAGCTATTTTTGAAAAAAAATCACTAAAAGTTCTGGTCCCAAAAGGGTCGTTGTTGTTATTTATTAAAAAAAATTTGAATTTTTCAAAAATTACAACGTTATATATATCGAAGGTGGAGAAAAAAAGTGCACAATCCAATCAAAAATTGCATTTGCATTGTGAATGGATTTTCGCAAAAAAGAAGCTTTAATTAAAAATCGTTAAAAGGACAATTTCAACTTTCATTTTCTATTTAAATCTTAAAAATAGTCCATCTAATTTAGGAAAAATGTCTCTTTAAAGTTCGCTACTTTTAGCATTTTTTTAGTTTCTTTAAAAATTAGAAACGGGAATAACAATTCGAGTTGGCACAATTTCAAAACGGTAGTGTGTAATATACATCCACAAATGAAAAAAAAAAACGTTTTTGCACGTTCTCTCATGGAATGGACGATATGGTTATAATTGTTAAATTATTCTTTAAAAATTAACTAATCAGAGTAGGGTAAATAAAGATTATGTTGATAATTTATTCGATATTGATAATGACGTTAATGGAAAAATGTTTATAATTAACTAAAATAATATTTAATCTCTTTACTAAACTAATTATTATCTTAAATTCAATCTATAAAAAGCAGGGTTGGCAAACAATAACCCTAAAATACCGATAACAATTCATTAACGTTTCAAGGAACTATTTTTAACCTCAAAATAACACTTACGAAATTACATAAAATACCGATAACCCTAAAATACCGATAACTTAAAAAAAATAACCTAACGAAATAACTTAAAATACCGTTAACCTTGAAATACCCTAACAAAATGAAGATTTGGGTGATACCAATGAAACAATTATATTGTCTACCATAAAAATTATCAAACTTTTTGAAAATCTACAAAAAAAAAAATAAAAATATCACAATTAGATTTTGGACTTGAGGTTGAACAATATTCTACCTAAACCTTTTTCTGAATCAAATAATTTTTTTGCGGAAGAACTTTTCTAAAATAAAAAGCAAATAAAGTTTGATATATTTTGTTGGACAATCAGTTGAGTTTATCTTAAGATTTTAAAATTTTTTGAAACACAACACAGAAAAAAGTTACAAAATTAAAATTTTAGTTTCAAATAGCTCCCGATATGTTTGAATCAAATACATAGGTTATTGATTTTTTACGTATTTCAAACAAATGGCTTTATCAGATTAATTGAGATTCAAATTTAAGTAAAAGTCCAAGAAAATCACTTTCTGGCTGCCGAACTTTCAAATCGAACAAAGTTTGGCATTGAGTTTGTTTTACAGGTTACGGCTTTTTCTTTAAATTTGACTTCCAAAGTCTCATTTGTTTCAGTCATTTTGCCTCACAGAGAGAATTTTGTCTGGGAATATTAAATAAATTTTTCAGTAAACCAATTAAACTTTTCTTCACAAAATAAGCGAACATTTTCTTAAAATTAATGAAAAGTTCATATTTTTTTATGAAACCAGTTTTTAATGAAACTTCTTCTTTGAGTGTAAAATAAATGTATACATAAATAAAATTATATCTCTTGGTATAATTTTATGAAAATTTGCATTAACTTAATGAAAAGTTTCAAAAGACGAATTTCAGTGCAATTTAATTGATTTAATACAAAAAATATTTAAAACCACGCATATAATTTTCTCAGTGCAATATCGATTCTTATTTGCAATGCTCTCAAATTACAAAAATTCATTAAATATATATTTTGCCGAACTGTGGCAAACTAATGAAAAATATTCAAAAAATTTTTGAAAAATATAATTTTAATTTTTAAAAGTTCCATCCACTCAATAGAAGTTACTTTTAAGAACTAGAGTAAAAATATGTAGATGTTCATTAATTTTAAGAAAATTTCCATTCACGTTGTGAAGAAAGTTCTCTCTGTGTACAAATTTGACAAATAGAAGAAGCATGCCGATTATGCAGAGTAAATATTCTTGACATTTGCAAATTTTGAAGTAACAAACCTTTGATCAAAAACTTTTACAATTTTGGAATGCATTTTGCACTTTTTAGTTTAGGTGTGCTAAAATACTAAAAAATTACGTAAAATAAAGTAACCTAACGAACGGTCTGGAACTGGCTCTGATGCTGCCCGATCACTGCAGCGTTTTTCAGGCTGAGGTGATGGCGATAGGAGAGGTTGACGCTTGGCTCGGACGGAACGTCCTGTCCTCGACGAGCGTTAACATCTTTTCTGACAGTCAGGCCGCGGTAAGGTCCCTGGGGTCAACGTCTCTGACCACGGTAACTGCCGTGCATCCTTGGATGAGATGGCCAAGCAGTTCGACATTCGACTCGTCTGGGTCCCAGGGCACAGGGACATACCAGGAAACTGTAGAGCTGATGAGCTTGCAAGGCTAGGAACCACCCTGCAAATTCCGCAGGAGTTAGTGTTCCCCTAGCAACCTGTAAGCTGAACAATGGGCTCTACTCCGAGAGGGCGACTGACCTTAGGTGGGCTAATGGCGTGACTTGTGTGGTGATAAGGCACATCTGGCCGGCTCTGGATCTGGGGCGAACGAGGGCGCTCCTGTCGCTTTCCAGGGGGGAAATCTCTGACATGGTGGCGGTGATAACCGGCCACTGTCTTATTGGCAGGCACGCTCGTAGGTTGGGGGGTGTTATCGCCTGACTTCTGTAGGAGCTGCGGGGACGTGGAGGAGGAGGAGAGTATTGAGCACTTTATCTGTTCATGTCCTGCGCTGGCGTTACGTAGGAGGGCCTCACTTGGATCGGTGTTCTTTCACGATCTTGGGGATCTTTCAGGTGCTGGTATTCCGCACCTCCTTAACTTCGTAAGGAGCTCTAACTGGTTCAACGGTGGAGTCTGATCGGTAATCCGTCAGTCTCGTGGCATCACAACGGACCTCAGAGTCTAAGTGTGCTGGTGCTCACGGAGCCGGCTACCACTCCGACCTAACCTAACGAAAAAATGTAAAATAAGTTTAACCCTAAAATAACCTAACTAAATAAGGTAAAAGAACGTTAACCATAAAAATAACATAACGATATTACTTGAAATATCGTTAACCTTAAAATACCCTAACGAAATAATTACAAAATATCGTTATCCAATAACGATAACCGAATGAAACGATTGCCAACCCTGATAAAAATGTTCAATTTATATAAAACACTAAAATTTTTTTTTTTATTTTCTTTTTCTTTACAGATTTTTCAAAAAACAACTGTAACTAAATCTAAGGCTATGTTTAAAATTTTGTGATCTTCGCGAAACCCCCATTCCTCCTTTTATAACAAATTTTCCTGATTGTATACCTCGTAATTTTAAAATAAAAGTCTAAAAATGGCTTTTATAAATCTACCATGTTGTAAGTATTATTTAATAATTTATTCTATATCTAGTTTTAAATATAATAATGAATATTCTAAACACAATTTATATTTCGCACATGTGATTTTTTCCGAATTAACAATGGATATATTAATTGCAAAAATAAATATTTCGAATATTTATTTCATAAATATTTATAATCATTTAGTAGAGAGCATTTGGTTGTCTAGTGTAGTGGTTTGGGCAATTTAAATATGATTATGTGATATTTGTTTTTAATTATTCAAAAATAATATAGTAAACAAAAACAAAGATTGAAATCTATTGGATTTTTATGGTCGGACCAAAAAATAAAAATATACTGCATCAGTGATTCCCAATCTATTGAAAATACTTTTATAATTAAATGATTCCTGTTGGATTTTTATCCAAAAAAAAAAAAAAAAATTTAGACTTATTCTGAAAACCGCTTAAACATCCTTGAAATATGGCGTTTTGATAGAAAATTTCAGGGTTTTTATAAAAGCTGTTAAAGCCTGAAGGGTTTTTTAAAGATTTATTCGACCTAATTTCTAATTTAGAGAATTTTTGAAAATATATCCCAATAAGTTTATATGACCTACTTCAAAAATTTTCGACACCTGTTGAAACCTGCTGAAAGGTGTCATGACTAAGAGGAACAATGGTTTGGTGGACTCTACTTAAATGCTATGGCATGCAAAGTTTCACGTTGAAACGTCTTTACCAAAAGAATTGATGGTCATTTAAAAGTCGAGGAATGAAAAAAATTACTTGAAACTTACAGCAGTTTTTTCAATTATTTTATTTTTTTGCTCATAGTAGTAACTTCCAGATCCAAACCAATACAAAATGGACTTGGGAGATGCATTTAATAAAAAGGAATTTTCATAACGCCACTTGGTGAAAAGTTGTATGGTGGTTTATAAGTAAAACCAAAGTTTTTCGATTTGATTGAGTTATACACAGAAAAAACTAAAAACGGGTTTCAATTAAAAAATTTATTGAATCAATGAATATTTTAATTAATTTTGCACCTATCACGGCAATGATACTATCAATTAAACATTTTATTAAAATTAAGAAGGAAAAAAAAGTTATAAATAACTTCTACAAAAAAAAAAATATGATACTCACAAAAAAAGTGTGTGATATATACGTTGGTTTGTGTGTTTTTTGCAATGCTGAGTCTGTTTGTGTTTGTGCTTGTTTTGTTTTGTTTGTTAACTTTAAAAATTTTCTATTTATGCATACAGTGTATAAAAAAATAATATGATAATTGCGTCTAAAATAAAATATGTATTTACATATTTAAAAGTCAATTAAAATATTAATTGATTCAATTAAATATTTGTTTAGAAACAAATTAAATTCAAATCAAATCTCTAATTAGATATTTAGGTTAATCATTTTTCCTGTGTACCGAGTGGATGGCAGTGCACAAATAATGGGGTACGAACATCACAAACTTCCCAGCTTAGTTATAACATTTTATCTGAAGAACAAATTTCATCCGTATTTGAACTAATTTTTCGACCTAAAATTTAGTAATTCGTGCCTCTCAAATTTACAAATTTAGTCGGTTAATTTAAACCATAAGTATTTTCAAACCATTATTTTCTTGTGTCTCCGCTATCATTCTCACGTGTAGATGGCGTTATTTTCTCATATTTTTTATTTTATAATCATAAAATAGGCTATATCTCTGAAACTAAGTGAGATAGAGCAAAATGGACAAAACTTGTTAAATATGGACCTGCCTCAGGTCAGATCCGGAAAGAAGTTTTTAGCGGAAATTTTCTGTTGATTCAGCTTAAAAATTCTGTTGATTTAGCTCAATACTTAGTCAACTAATCTACAACTGTACAGTAACATTTAGTCCTTCTAAAATTTAGGTCACCTAACTTTAGGAGACTGTGATATATAATTGTATACGTTAATTGATGCTGAACATTCAATATGTAAATTGTATTAACAATCTGAATATTTTTCAGAACCATTATCATAACCTACGGGTCAAATTAATGGAGAAAATTATATATTTTTTTTATTTTCCACGAAGATAATTTTAATAAGTTGTAAATTAAAAAAATTATATTAACTAAAATAACATGTTTTTAATTATATATTAAAGGGGATGTATCCTAATGTGGCCCTACATCTGGTATTTGAGTTATATAAAAAAAAAACTAAGTGGAATATTCCAAATCCAAATTTTTCAGCTTATAGGCCAACTTCTTGAGCATTTTTTAGGCTGTAAGAGCTAATTTCAAAAAGTTATAAAACAATTTTCAAAACAACTCAAAAGGTCCACATTAGGAAACATTTATCCCAAAGTGGACCAAAATTAAAAAAAAACTGTAGTTAAGCATATAAAATTATTAGAAGATGAAGTGAAACACATAAAATTTGTATTTAAATTAAAATTTATTCTGATTTTTTTTATTAAAACGTTGTAATGCTAACTTTTTTAATTGTGGTAAACGAGCGATATTTTTTTGTTGCAAACATGTTGAAAAATTGGCCAAAATAGATAAGAACAGTTACAGTGACGAGTAAACCATTTAAAAAAGACTACAACTTGAAGAGAAAAAAATAAATAAAACCAAGAAAATATATCAAAGGTCCACATTATGAAAATTAAATTTTCCCCATATTTGTTTTATTTATTATATTTTTTCTGAAATCAATTAGTTTTATTAAAATTGTGAATAAAATTCTTACCGGTTACAAAAATCCGACTTGAAAAATTCTTTTTATCATAATGAAACCAAAAAAAAGTGTACATTCAAGTCGAAACTTTTTTTAAAATAGTGATGGCGCAAATTAAAATCGATGATAGTTTACAGTTTTGATGTATTCATGCCATAACACGAAATAACCGAAAGGTCCACTTTACTGAATAGGCCAAAATTGGAGACATTCCCTTACATATTGTTTATTTTATTTTTTTAAGTTCTCATTTAATTAAACTTCCTACATATTTATTCTTAATGACAATTCGAGACTATCATCAAAAATCGCATCGTATATTCGGTATTTATACTTAATTACCCTTTTAAACATGCAATAGCTTTCATTTTAAATATGTTCGATGTATCTTAATTTTTTTTGAAAATTAGTTAATATAATTACTGGTATTTAAATTAATGTTAACAAAATGCACTATCGGTTATGGTTTTAAAAAAATACATTAAATATAAAAGTTTTCAAATATACTAGCATTGATATCCAGATCCAGTTAAAACTTTGTGAAATCTATTTTATTCAAGTACATTTAAAAAAATCTGTCCGTAGAAACTAAAAACTAATAGTCAAAACAAATGTATATGCGTTTATATTGAATTTATATTAAACCTTATTTTAGGGAAAATCTGGTTATGAATCGTAATTTCAAACTTAAATAGTACTATTTACCTGAAAATAAATAAAAACGTAGTTGTTTAAAATGTTAAAAAACAATTTACAAATGCAGTGAAAATAATTTCTAATGTCGGAAAAATAACTGACAAATTTGCACTACAAAAATTTAAAAATAATTGATAAAACTACTGTTTAAAATTACACATAAAACCAGGTTGAACATAGCGGCAAATCTGCAGCCGTCTTGTTAATTTTGCTTTCAATTTATTTAAAAGGTATTGTAGATAGTTTTTAAGATAGTTATACTGTAAAAATAGATCTAAGCTATGCATCCTAAAGTGTATAGCTTAGATTAAATCTATTGTTTTTATTTTTAGTTAAACTTTTACAAATTATTATATGACAACTTTTATTAATAAAATGACAATGTATATATATGAGTAATTTCAAGAATTTTCGACATTTGGTAAAACTAACTTAAGATGCTTCTTATTTCTCAGGGCTTTTTGAATTGAAAGAAATGATAAACACACTCAAATAAAGTATTACAGTTACTACTACTATGACAGTTGTTTATGTAGTAATCAGTCGTTGTTTTTAACTGCAATTACAGTTGTTTTTCTATGAAATAATACAAAGCAACTATTATGACAGATATTTGCAAAAACAACTGGAAAAATTGCTGTATTTTTGCTACAGTTGTTTGAATCAGTTGTTTTAGTATTTTAAGAAACAACTACCGAAACAGTAATTTTGTGAGTTATTTAAAAATCGAAGATTATTTCGAGTTATTAAAAATTCTCGTTCAGTTTATATTTGTAATTATTGGTTTGCTCATATTACAAATTATTCTATGACATTAATAAAATGACAATGTATATATATGAGTAATTTCAAAAATTTTCGACATCTGGTAAAACTAACTTAAGATGCTTCTTATTTCTCAGGGCTTTTTAAATTGAAAGAAAAGATAAACACACTCAAATAAAGTTTTACAGTTACTACTACTATGACAGTTGTTTATGTAGTAATCAGTAGTTGTTTTTAACTGCAATTACAGTTGTTTTTCTATGAAATAATACAAAGCAACTATTATGACAGATATTTGCAAAAACAACTGGAAAAATTACTGTATTTTTGCTACAGTTGTTTGAATCAGTTGTTTTAGTATTTTAAGAAACAACTACCGAAACAGTAATTTTGCAGTAAACAGTTAAATTTTGTGAGTTATATAAAAATTGAAGATTATTTCGAGTTTTTAAATATTCTCGTTTAGTTTATATTTGTAATTATTGATTTGCTCATACTGCCAAAAATTTTTTAGTGCAGAGTTATTTAGTTTCAACCAACGAAAAAAAAAATTAGTTCAAACTTACAAGAGTTTTTTCATTCATTTTATTTTTTGCTCATAGTTTTTAACTTTAAAATCCAAATCAATACAATATGCAGTCACTAGACTGAAGAGATACATTCCCTTAGTAAGTAATTTCCTTATCGATGATTGGTGAAAAGTTGTATGGTGGTTTGCAAGTGAAACCAAAATTATCCGGTTTTAAAACTTTCGCAGTTTTTTCCATAGGGGTTCTGAGCTTTTTCAACAGTATTTAAATAATGGTGTAATATTTTACATTTTGAGGTATACCAAGTTGATGTCAGCGCACCAATAACGGGATTAGAACATCACAAACTTATAGGTGTACATTTTTTTTTAAATGTATTTAAAATTATATTTAAAATTTGCCAGCGTATTGCGGAAAAAAAACCACCTCCGAGTCAAAAATGCATTTTTAAATCTTTTAACGCAAAAATTTTATGAACTTTTTAAAAATTTTGCTAAATTAAATTTTTGTTTGTTTTTTTCGCATCTTTTGTATAAAAAAACACAACTTGAGAACATATTTAGCTATCTAGAGTATATCTTTATACGGACTAAATTGATAAAGTGCAATAAAAATATATTTTTATATTTCTAGCGAGTACAGCTGCAGTTGTTGCAAACATATGACAAATAAAGCGCTATATCAATTCCGACAAAACGTACATCAAATAAAAGATTTTAACTAGCTTAATACAAAATCCAATTTTTAATGACTTTAAATTTAATGAAGCAATAATAACCTCAAAAAGCATCCTAATATAAAATTTTAATCTTGCGAATTTAAAAGTATGTAATATGATAAAACCAATTAAATATCATAAAACCGCCTAAAAATGTGTTTAACAAATAATCGCGGGTTTTTTTTTTAAGTTCTAATATATGATAAACAAGGATGGATTTCTTATGCTTAAACATCGGCTAACACATACACAAAAAGTTATTTATATCACACAAAACAATTTTGAAAATATTTTTCCTCGAAGTTTCTAAAATGTTTGAAATTTCTCATATATATTTTTCAATAGGTGTCATGAATGAATAGCACGTAAACAACAAATAACAATAATATAAATACAATTATCTACTGTGTAATAAAAACTAATAGTTTTTGCAAAATAAATACTCATAAATAAATTATAAACTTTATTAAACCATAAAATATGATGTGTACTACTTGTATTTCTAGTGTAATTATTAAATATAAATTAACAAAGTTTTCAAAATATTTATAATTAATACTATTTAAGATTTAAAATTTGACAGTTTTTGTTCAAAAATTTGACAACTAAAAACTTGTCATAGTAAATGCTAGTGCTTTTGTATTCTGTGTGTACGGCGTTGAAGAGTATATCCCTCTGTAGAGTGGAGTATATTCCTTATACATCGTTGACATATTCGTCCAAATCCTTAAACTTTGACAAAATTTTGTATATGACGAATTTAAAAATTTTTCGACATTTTGAGGTAAAAAAATTTCAAAATTTTTTTTTCTGATAACATGATTAACATTTTATTTATATGTAAGTCGAAGTTTAAGCATGCTAAATCTATTCGCGTTAATTTTTTATCTTAAACGCCACAAAAATTATTGCGGTTTTAAATTTCAAACAAATTCAAAATATTAAAATTGCAGTTTTTGCATGGATTTAATTAAAGCTACACACATTTTTAGAACTTTGTATTCATCACATTTTAAAATATATATTACACGCCAAAAAAAGTATATGAATACACTCAACATTTTTGTTTGCCATTTATTAGAACTTAAAAAGATAACCCTGATTAAATACGTAAAATTAAAAATTTTTTTTTAAGGATGCTTTTTGAGGTTATGTAAGTTTTGTTAGCTACATAAATTTATAGTCTTTAAAATTTTTTGATGCCTTTTCGATTTTAGTATTAAGCTTATTAAAATCATTTTTTTAGAAGTCATAAAGCGGAATGTGTTTGGAAAAAACTGCCGACGTACCCGCTAGAAATGAAAAAACTTTTACTTTTTTATACTTTATCAATTTAGTCCGTCGTAAAGATTCACTTAACATGCCTAGACAAGATCTCAAGCCATGTTTTTCATAAATAAATGCGAAAAATTATAATTAAGTTTCGCAAAATTCTTAAAAAGTTCAAAAGTTAGACAATTTCAAATATAATAATGAATGTCAGAAGCAAAAAACATAGAATTTCAAAAAATTTAAGCCAATTTCTTATAAGTTTGTGATGTTCGTATCCCGTTATTGGTACGCTGACATCAACTTGCTATACCTCAAATTGTATAAAAATACACCATTATTTAAATACTATTCCCAAAACTCAATTCAATTAAACAGCTCAAAATCCATATGGAAAAAAATGCAGAAGTTTGAAAATCGGGACATTTTGGTTTCACTTGTAAATAGTAGCAAAAAAACCGACAAAGTAAGAAAATCTGATTTAAAAAAAACCCCCGTTTAGGTTTTTTTGTTTACGCATGGTATTTTGCACCTTTCGCGTTTAAACAATTAATGTCAACTAACAATTAATGTCCATCCCTATGGAAAAAAAAACTGCGGAAAATTTTGGTTTCACTTGCAAACCACCATATACAGCTTTCCACCAAGCAGTGATGTGGAAATTCCTTTTTTGTAAATATATCTCCCAAATCTAGTGATTCCATTTTGTATTGGTTTGGATCTGAAAGTTAAAAACGATGAGCAAAAAAAAAAAAAATAATGAAAAAATTCTTTTAAGTTTTACAAACTAATTTTTTTCATTTTTCGACTTTATATGGCCATCTATTCTTTTGGTGAAGACGTTTCAACCTGAAAATTTGCATGTCTAGCTTTTGAGTATAGTCAACCTAAAGTCAGTGTCAACAGGTGTCAGAAATATTTAAAGTAGCTCAAGTTACAAGATTTGTTATACAAGGTGGCGCAAAAGTAATCCTTCTATCAGAAAATGCTATAAATTTTGCGATTGGCCCCTAATGTCAGTTCTGTTTTGACATTTGTGTAGTAAACACATGCGAAATACACGTTAATAAACAATGTTACGCTACACTGCTCCTTAATCACCACCAAGAGGAAGATGATTTTTCATCAAAAATAATCATGAGTGATGAGGCCCATTTCCATCTTAGCGGGTACGTAAATAAGCAAAATTTACGCTTCTGGGGCACTGAAAATCCGCGTGTAACCCACGAATAGCCATTACACCCGCTCAAAGTCACTGTATGGTGTGCTGTTTTCGCTGAAGGAGTCATCGGACCTTTTTTCTTCGAAGACGTTGCGGGCCAAACGGTTACTGTGAATGGTGAGCGCTACAGAGCAATGATCAACGAGTTCTTTTTGCCGGAACTTGATGAATTGGGATTGGAAAACATGTGGTTCCAACAGGACGGTGCAACGGCACACACTGCACGTGCCACAACCGATATGCTGAAGGATGCATTTTCCGGGCGCCTAATCTCCCGTTTTGGCGATTTGCACTGGCCAGCAAGATCGCCTGATTTGACCGCTCCAGACTTCTTTTTGTTGGGCTTTTTGAAGTCGCGGGTTTATGTCAATAAGCCTCAGACTCTTGCAGCTCTTAAAGACAATATCCGTCAAGAATGTGAGGACCTATCGCCGGAAGTTTTGGCCAAAGTGATGGAAAATGCCATAAAAAGGGCTCAAATGACAATTAACTGTGGCGGCGGCCATTTACATGACATCATATTCTCGACTTGATGTAAAAAAAATTGAAATACCAAATAAAAATAATCCACAAGAAGAATCAAAGTTTTTCATTTTTTTTTTAAATTACAGCCAAAAAAACATCGGAAGGTTATTTTTGCGCCACCTTGTACATTGTGAAAAAAAAGATTGGTGTTTAGTCTAACTTTACATTAAAAGAATTTTGTGTTGATAGTTATTTGAGAATGAAAATGAAAATTATTCAAGTTCGAGGCCATACTCTATATTTCTTCATTAGGATATTGCCCTAACAAATAATCTATAGAGTTTTTTTGTTTTCTAATTTATTATTTGACCCTTTCAGAAATGTGTTGATAGATCTAGAATGTTAAAAAACATCCAAATTTAAATATTAAATTTAAATACTAATATTTCAAATATGTTTATCCTAATTAATTATTTTTGTTATTAATATATTTTCAGTCAATATACCGAAACGGTTTAATGTAGCCGTCATGTTATTTATGGCTTGTCTCATGAGCTATATGATGCGTGTAAATTTATCAATAAATATTATAGCCATGGTTGAAAGCACTGATTCAAATTCAACAGAAGTATTGCCAGATGTAAGTTATATTTTATTTTTTGGACCTGTTCACACTAGCCAACTTATAACGCAACAAAATCCATCTAATTGAACTGAATAATGAAGCTACTGCGCAAGAAATCTGTTTCAAGTCACTTAAAAACGTTGGCTAGCGTGCGTAGGTCTTTATCATTATTTTTTTTTTTAAATTATATGTTCATATTTTATTTATCGTATCATAAAATCATAAAATATATTTGCACAGGCTACTTATACAACACATACTATACAGTAATTATATGATAAGATTTAAATGGCACGCCTTTTCTTCTTATAAAAAAAATACAATAGCAAATGGGTTTTCCATACAAAATGTTTATTACTTTAAATGATTTTTTTATTTTATTATCAATTTGATAAAGAAAGGTGACAGTGACACAAAATTAGAAAAACTCGATTTGGCATTTTTAACAGGTTTTGTCTCTCTGATTCCAAGTCTGGTTTTCAATTTTTCCATCACGTTACATTTTTAAGAAATCCGCAATTAAAAACACGTTTTTAACCATTTTTGAAGTTGCATAAAATTAGCAATTTGTATAAAGTTGACATTTGTTATCAATTTAAAAGCTTATCAATTTAAAAGTAATCAGAACAAAAATTACGTCTTATGGGTCGTTTTTTATCCCCACGCGACTAACGGTTAAAAAGTTTTAAAAATAAAAGTAAAGATAAATATAGTCTAATCAAATTTAAGTGATATTTTTCCGCAAAATATGCAAACTTTGATAAAAACATTATAATTTTGTCAAATTTTTGACTAAAATAATCAATTTTCATAAAATGTCCTAAAAAGCTGTCTGTGCGGAGCCATGCCAATTTAGTAGTTGGACAATTTCAAAACGCTTGTAATTAAAAAACCACTTTTTAAAAACAAATTTTTATTTATACAGTACAGACTATAAATTATTAATTCACTTTTTGTAGAGAGCCAACGGACGGCAATCATTTATTTGGCGTGTTTTATGCTTGATACCTTCAATCATGCTTTAGATGTCATTCATGTCAATTTTTTTACTGGTTTAAATTTTTTCTTCAGTGCATTTAGCTTCCCAACCATTTTCATACACTTTTTGGCATAAAAGACCTAAAAAGTCCTCAATTGCACTTGCTTTTGGGACATACTCGGTACATACATTCAAAAAAATGTTTACCAAATATTTAGTAATTTGAACTAAAGAAATACGGGAATGATTTGACTCCAAAGAAAATTTAACTTAAATTAAGTATGCAGGTTCAAACAAACATTAGTACTGTTGTGTTGTTGGAGTTGTACTTCTGAGATTATATATGCAAGAACAAAAATAAAACTAGTTTTAATCACAATAAAACTCGACCTGACGTTAGCTCAGTGCGCTAAAGCGCTCTGTCTAGCGTGTAGTGCGAGGGCATGTGGCATTAGAAATCTGTTTATCTATACCACGGTCAGTGATTGCACAGAAAATTTCATATAGACGCAATCTAACAAATAAAAACATAGCATATATTACATTATTCAAAAAAACAGGGTCACTGACGAAGGTTCAATACCAGAAACTGCGCAGTCTGATTCAGAAAAAAAAACAATGTAGTTAAGGATTTTTAGAAACACATTCTTCTCTACCACGCCTTTCACAATTAAATTTACTTCAATTAGGTAAATTTGTATTAAAATTTATATTAAAATTTAGTAAATTTTTTCTTAAATTTTATGAAACTTTACTAAAATTTAGTACATTTTTGAATTAAATTAAGTATACATTTTGTTTAAATCTAGTAAAAACATCTTAAAATCTAAATTAATGTTCTTAAATTTGAGTACGCTTGAACTTGTTCTAATGCAAAATTAACTTATTTTTAGTTCATAAGTTATAATAATATTAAGTAGGTATGTTTAAAACAAACTACAACAAAATTGTTATTCTCAAATGGTATATAATTTCAAAAATATAAGTGTTTAGCTTTGGCACCTATCAGTGAAGTAATCAATTTTATATATATCTTAAGATTATTTTCGTTAATACAAGCGTTTTGAATGTGAAATTTGGACCCTATCAGTTAAGTAATCAATTTCATACATCTCTTAAGTTAAAATTAACGAAAACAACTATAAAATTATTTTCGTTAATACGAACGTTTTGAATATGAAATTTGACACCCATCAGTTAAGTAATCTATTTAATATATCTCTTAAGTTAATATTAACGAAAATAATTATAAGATTATTTTCGTTAATACGGACGTTTTGAATGTGAAATTTGCCACCTATCAATTTCATATATCTCTTAAGTTAATATTAAAGAAAATAATTATAAGATTATTAAAATTTATTTGTTATTTAAATTTATTTTCATCGGGATAAATATTAATTGCATTTATAGTAATTAAATGCGCTAAAGTCCCAAAACTTATTTAACAAATTGTGAAAAGCAATCAACCTATTTTTTTATTTTTTTATAATACTGACAACAAATTAACTGTAAAAACAGTAGTTTTAGCAAATTTTTCCAGTTGCTTCAATATTTTTGTATTAAAAATTTTTCACTTATTTTTACAACGTTTTTAGTTATTTTTACAACATTTGTTAGTTATGTTTAATAGTTAAAATAACTACATTTTTGATTATTTTTATGGTAAAAACCATTCTCGTCTCCTTAATAGTTTCAGTAGATTTTATAGACAAACTTTTTTGAGTGTACAAATTGATATTTGTTGATTTCTATTTATTTATCAAATCATAATATTTACATAACTATATTTTAACATAAATAATAGAATGCATATTTTATTTATGATTATCTAAATTTCCGTTTATTAAATAAATATTAAACATTTAATAAAAACAAAACACACACCCATAGAATATTGTTAATGATATTAATTGCAAAAGTGTGATACTAAAAACTGTACACTAAACTTTTATTTATAATTAACTTTAATTTCAGTATTTTTTAATTGATGTTCTTCAATTGACTATAGTATAAGGAACTGTAGTGCAATAACCAATGTTTTTTAACTGTTGTATTAATTAAACAGTTTAAAATTCTTAGCAAAAGTTTTTATTACCCTGTAATATATTTGGGAATAAGAAATCCAGTTCGGTAACTAGTTACTTTTCTATTACAAACCATTTTGAATTGTCAGGTTTCAGATCATAATCAAATGTTACTATGTATAATAAAAAAAACACTTTTGGTCATAAATGTAAGAGAAGATGAAAAAATCTTGTGGGGATCAGCGCTAGAGGGAGTTGCCGCCTTTCGACCTAAGCGACTAGGTCATCTTCAGCCTCATTCTAATCCACACCCACAAGAAACTCAAGGTTTGATCAGGTATATAACAGTTCAAAATTAAATGCAATTTTAAAAGATCAACAATATTGTGTAAAAAAAGTTATCAGATGTTTAAATATTTATGATCGCTATAAAAATATTTGCTTTAATCTGAAAATGGTAAAATTTTACATGAATGTTGTAAATCTTCCTTCGAAATGGTAAAGAAAGGGTTTAAAAGGTCTTAAATATTTTTTTTTATAATTTTGGTAGAAAAATTTTAAAATTCGGTTTACAAGAATCAAAGTACCACAAGATTTTCGAAACACAAAAAGTATCGTTTTTTTTTTCAAATTTATATCATCAAAAGTGTCAAAATTTCCTCTCAAAATGTATAATAACCAAAGCAACCGGCAATATGCTCTAAAAGATACATTTTTAACTTATAAAAAATGAACAAAAACGGAAATTTTGCTCACAGAAAAGGCAATAAAAGATTGAATATAGCTAAATCGGTACAGTCTTAAAACAAGAAATTTAAATTTGCAAAAATTGCTTAAACTTCCGATATCAGTGTTGCAAGCCCAAAAAAATATTTTTTATTGAAACATAAAATTGTTCGATAACTAAAAACTAACTAAAAAAAAATCGCTTAAATATGCTGTAAAAATATGCATTTGTTCTAAAAAGTACTAAAATATGCTCCAAAATAAGTTTTTTTTTTATCGAAATATGCAAAAACAAGAGCAAAATATTCAAATCAATGCCAGTATTCGTCAACATTTTTTAAAGCCAGAAAATCTTAACAAAAATTTACACGAGCGCTCGAAAATTAAAAATTCAAAAAATTGTAAAATAGCAAAAAAAAAAAAAAAACTACAAATTACTTTTCTCTGGTTTTAAAAGAACGAATTTTTCGAATTTTATCTTTTTTATATAAGTGTGTGACAATTTTTTTTCAGATTTTATTTGATATAAAAATTGTTTGTTTAACGGTCACTTTGATGACCTTAAAATTAATAATTCCGAATTGCACACCCATACTTTTAAAAAATTTGTAATAATTTGATCCACAAATAATTTAGTAGCCTGGAACTCTTGAGTAGTGAATTATACGGTTTTGCAAAATATGACACAAGAATAAATAAAAATTTGTATGTTTCATATCCCAATTTTTCGGATAAAAATCCATCTTAGAGTTCCCGTAACCCTTTAAAAAATCAGAAAAGTTTCTACAAAAATGTTTAAAAATTATCCCCCACCCCCACACAAAATCGAGGACTGGATCCGCCACTGAATATAAGTTGATATAGTGTACATCTTATTAATACATCTTATGCATTTTCAATAAATATTTATGTTAATTGTTAATGATATAATTCTTTGAGTGTTTTTATTAGAACCTAATATTTTACCTATTTTTCCAGTATGGCCCCCGCTACAATTGGACACAAAGTGATCAAGCTTTGCTGCTGGGTGCCTATTTCTATGGCTATATGATAACATCACTGCCAGCTGGTATGTTGGCTGAAAATTTTGGTGGTAAACCAGTGGCTGGTTACAGTTGCATATTAGCTGGTATTCTAACAGCCATAACACCACAAGCAGCTGCCTGGGATAAATGGGCAGTATGGGCTGTAAGATTTGCCATAGGATTTTTAAATGTAAGTACATACATTTTATTGTTCACAGAGAAATAATCAAAATTTGGGTCATTGAATGAAACCAACGGAAAATAAAAATAAACTATCAGTAGATCAAACCCCCCCAAAAGGTTTTGAAAACTTAGCTCATATTTCATTTCTATGGTCCAAACTTCAAAAGCCAAAAACATTAAATTTGAGCAAAAGTTTTTAAAGCCCTTTGGGGGCAATTTTAAATTAAATATGAATTCTATTAAAATAAATATTTCTACATATTTTAATTTGGTTTACATTTTAAATATAAGTAGAAACATATATAAATTTAAAAGAAAACAAGCTTACTTTGATTTCAGGCATAATTGTATGAAATTTATTTCGAAATAACGAAAATTTTCGTAAAATAAACTAGTTTTCGTAAAATAAACTAGTTTTCGTTAATTTTACAAAAGTTTAGATTAGTTTGACTTTTGTTTTCTTATTTTTAAATATGAATTATTAGAATTAAGTGTTCTATTAAATGCAAATTCCGTTTGATTTTAAATTAATTTTAATTCTCATTTCAAAACTATTATTTAATTTTTAATAATTGCATTTGTATTTCTTTAGGGTGTTGTTTACCCTTGTTGCCATAGTTTGATCTCAAAATGGTCACCTCCCGATGAAAAGGGCAAATTTGTAGCTGCTTTAATGGGTGGCACATTTGGTACAATGATAACTTGGCCTATAAGTGGATTGATTATTGACAATATGGGCTGGGATTGGGCTTTCTATATTGTGGGTATATTTGTTTTAATAACATCTGCTGCCTGGTTTATTTTTGTGGCCGATAGTCCAGCTCAACATACTACGATCAGTATTAAAGAACGAGAACTTATCGAAAAGAGTTTGGGTGATACGATTACAAATAAGAAGGTAAATTAATAATATAACTTTAAATATAAATTTTTTAAACACGCAAGGTCAAAAATATGCCAAAATGTATTCCGTTTTTATCTAAAATCTAAATAATGACACATTTTTATTGAAATACTACACTCAAAAAAATAAGTTAGTACAAAAGTTAGTAAAACGTCTTGTAAATCAGGTATACTATTTTTTAGCAAATTTTTTTTGCTAAAATCGTGTTTTCAGCTAAAATTTTTGTTATACTTATTCAGCACTTAACTGTTTTATACTAAAGCTTTACTAATATACTAATGTTTTATTAATTAATTTTGCTAAAAAAAATTGTGCTGATAAGCACATTAATAGTGTGGACGACAACCAGATTGAAAGATATATGCAGAATGAAGCAGATGTAGCGGCATGTCAAGATGTAGTAGAGAAGAGGAAAATGATACTAAAAAGTACAACTCTAATAAGACATATAAAAAAATCAACCATGGAAGACTTTTGTATCTGTTTTTCATACATACAACAAAATTGAGGATAAAACAACTTAAATTTTGCGTTGTCACCGGCTTGTGAAAATAATTGTCTATTAATAAAATAAAAGACAAAAGAAAATATTTAAATTTAATATGTATTTCTAAACTAAATGTTAATAGATTAATAATCTTGTGTGGTCAAATTGCAAACAAACATATACAGACATGTAGACAGAGTAAAGCGAAAGACAAAGACACACATCTTAGTATGGTTCCTTTTTCTTATTGCAAAAAAAGGGTAGTTTTTTTCGTTTCGTTTGTTTTTGTTTATTTTTTCGTTTCGTTTCTATAATTATCTTCGGCAGTTGCGTCCTTTAAAAGAAAGTATCATTTAGACTACCATTGATGTAAGTAGTTGAAAGAATATTTTAGTTATGTTATATATATTTATTTCTATATATTTTCAGATATTAAATTAATTCATGACATCAATGTGGGAAAATGAAAATTTTTATATTTCGTAATTATTGTAAATTATTTTTAAAAGAATCACAAAAATATGTTTTATGATTTTCAGCAAATATATTAACTAAATTACAATTTTTTTGCGTTTTTTTCAGTCTACTAAAATTCAGTCTACTAAAATTTATTCATTTTTACCAACGCTTTTTTATTTCTAATCTACTAAGTGTTAGCAAAACTTTTGCTGAATCTACTAATTTTGTTGCTAAAAATCAGCTCGCTGATTTTCAGCAAAAGCTTTTGCTGACATTAGCATTTTTTTTGCTAGCACCCTCCTGACTAAAATTTTGCTGACTCAGCAAAATTTTTTGCTGACTTTACAAACTTTTTTTTTTTGAGTGTACTACACTTATAAAAGTTTTATGTCAGGGTCATATAAAAATATTCAGAAATGGTTAAAACCATTGATACCTTTCCAAAAAATTTAAGAAATCGGTTACCTTAAAAAAAGTTAATTAATAATTTAAATAATAATTTTCTAAATAAATTTCTTAGCCCTTTAAAGACCATACATTTTTGTGATCTCTTACCTAATGATAGTTACGTAAAAAATATTAGCTCATACACTGCCTTTAACGACAATAAAGTTTTGGTCGAAGTGATTTCGATTTCTGTTAATTTCGCGACCTCCAACTAAATAATAGTTATGTTAAACAAAATTTAATACATGGACCTCCTTTTAAAACTGTATTTAAGAAAAAAAAATATTTTTTTATTGAATTTTTTTGTAGTTAAATATGCCACGTGACTCCATGTTGCAAGTCAACACCATTTGAGCTGTCTTGATATGTTCTACTTAATAGATAAAAACATAAATGAATTGCTTGCACAAAATGTCAGTACTTTACAGCTTACAAAACATCAAAAAAAATTAGTTATATATGTACTTACTAGAGTGCAAAAAATAATGAGTCTAAAAATAGATTTTCAAAAAAAATTTAAGTCAGTACTTTAAATTTAAAATAATGATGGAAGTGAGCATTATTTTTTGTATTGAAAAAATGAGAAAATTAACAACTTATTAATAAGTCATTATTATTTGTATTAAAGTAATGCAGATAGTAAGCTAATGTCATTACTGGTAGTCCAAAAGATAATGATATGTCAAAGACCCGTCCATTTAAAAGGAACATGTAAACATTTCATTTTTAGACATTTTTAATATTACATATGATTGTAAAGCAACTTAAACAAGCTATTCAACGATATATGTTTGATCCGCACTCACTTATCAGGTAATCGTACAAAACCTTTGCGACTTTGAAAGCCTGCCTATTTTAAAAGTGTCATGACCATTAACAAAAAAATATCACAAATTAAACTCAGCGTGGAATTGTATGAGGATGCACAATTTTGGAATCACTTCGGACAACTCGCATTTTTTTATAGCTTTAATATAGCAAAGCAAATTTTAAAGTATGACATATCAATTGTATTTTTCCTCCGTAATAATTTTGGTCTTAAATCGGGTTTTCTTATCTAAACTAGAATTTTTGATAATTCAATCATGATTTTTACAAAAAGTACTCGATCGAAGATTTCGATTTTTCTCGCAAATTCTTCTGAGACAACACAAATACATAATAAAAAAAAATGCAAGCTTGATGTTCGGATTTTTGGGTTCAAGCTTCATTCGACGAAGCGTGAGCTGGTTTATTGAAATATACATTCGAGATTTTTTATATTTATTTCAGAAAACCCAAATTTATTAAAATATTTTTTATTTTTATTTTTAAATTTTAGCGTTATCCTCCTTACAAGTCTTTGATTCTATCGCTGCCGTTCTGGTCTTTATTATTCCTACATTATGGCAGTATGTGGGGTCTATTCTTCTTGATCACCGCCACACCAAAGTTCTTAAGTGAGGTATTGGGTTTCAATTTGACCTCAGCTGGTTTTCTGTCTTCATTGCCACATTTGGCACGATTGCTTTGTGCCTTTGGTTTTGGTGCTGTAGCCGATTTAATAAGACGTAAAAATTGGTTTGTCCATAACAAAAATGAGAAAAATTTTCTCTTTGCCATGTAAGTATTAAAAACAAACATGAACAATTAGAATTATCTCCTTATTAAACAAAAATTCTTGTATTTCAGCTCATGTTATTCCTGGTCTTCTATTGGTGGTCTTGGCTTACTTTGGCAAAGAGCCTTATGTATGCATTGCCATTATGACTGTATCCTTAGGATTCAATGGTGCTGCTACTGCTACAAATTTGGCAAATTCTCAAGATTTGGCGCCTAATTTTGCAGGAACTTTGTATGGCATTATCAATTGTATTGGTACTACCCCTGGTATTTTCTCACCTATGATTGTAGCAGCATTTACCAAAGAGAACGTAAGTAAAGTACCTTAATTCGAAACTACCACAACTTTGTTTTTAATAGAGTTGGGCTTAATAGTTCATTTCGTTCATTTCCGTTTACTGAACTATTTCGTTATTTTAGTTCTTATGTTTGTTAGACAATTTTTTTTAATAGCACGGCATGACATCAAAAAATTCAATAACGTTTCTATATATTTCGTTCACGCTGATTTCAATGGTGTACTTTATTTATATATATGTATGTGGTATGGTACAGTTTTTGTATGGTACAGTTGTTGTGTATGGTACAGTTTTTGTGCAAAATGACTTTAAAGACTGACGCTTCTTCATGCTGTTTTTTATATTAAGAAATCTGATTTCTTACTGTTGATATCTAAGGACAAGCTTAGTAGTAATATTTATGGTGCATATTTCATTCCCAAAGCTTGAAATTAAACTAGCTCTTAAGCGGGGTTTTCTATTTTTTTTTTTTGGTTTTCGCGAATTCTATCGCTAAATGTTCACGTTATGGAAAGAGTAATTTGAGATTAGTTATATTAGCATGAAAAAAGTTTTTTTATCAAAAGTTTTTTATGCAAAATTCGCGATTTGTCAAAAATTTTACTATAAAGCTATAGTGCTTTACAGGATAACCCCCCCAGGCCAAGCTTTCAGTATGACATATATTTGCTAAAGTTTTCCTAAAAAAACGTGTTGGACATATTTGTCACAAAAGTAGGGTTTTCGTTAGAAAAACGTTTTCAAATATAAAATTTTGGTCTGATTTTTTGCACATATACTTTTCAAAGGTATTCACATATCGTACTGAAATTTGGACTCTGGGTTCATCTCGGGAAACTATGCTACCATTTACGATTTTTGACAAATCGCGCGTTTTGCATATAAGGCAAAATAATTGTTTTCTTGCTGAAACACCTGTTTCTAATAAGCTCTTTCTACTGCATGAGCATTTGTTAAGATCAATTACTAAATACTTTAGCTATAAAATTTTCTTTATCCGTAAATATAAGGTGGCGCAAAAGTAATCCTCCTATCAGAAAATGCTATACATAATAAATACATAATAAAAAAAAACATCGGAAGGTTATTTTTGCGCCACCTTATATTTGTAAAAATTAGAAAAACCGCTAAATAGCTACCTCAAATACGAACCTTACATTTCAACAGAAAGGATTTAGATTGATTTCATTTTATACTCGTGTGTAAAAAACTGCTTTTGCAAGTGCAAAACTTTAAAGAAATTATGTGCCAAAACTGTACGATACACAGAAAAATAAAGTACGCCATTGAAATCGTCGTGCCTGAAATATATAGAAATGGTTGTCATAACTTCATTAATACTTATGATTTTTTCCTATGTAAACTTAGTAATACCCTGCCGGGAAAAATGAGTCAGTTGGGAGTTGGAACCGTGATAAGTGAAAACCGGGTCGGTTCTTAAAATTGGTATCACGTGATAGGTAAAAAGAGGACCGATTTCTAAAGTACCTACCATGTGACCGCTTTAAAAGTCTCTATCCAGTAATGGGTCTGAAAGTATCAGTCCTGCGGTATAAAAGTCTCTATTACGTAATGGGTCTGAAAGCACTACTCCCTTGGTAGGAGAAAACAGTACCGGTTTGCAAAGTTCCTACCACGTGATTTATTTAAAATTCACGTGATGGGTCTGAAAATACCAGCCCTGTGGTAGGTGAAAATAAGACCGATTCCGGTTTCAAAGTGTCTTTCACGCGACTGGTCTGAATATTCTTCTTTTGCAAAAGTAGCAGGATACGTTATTTTTTATCAGTCCTGTAACATGTTTTTTGGGGTTAGTTGTGTGACATGTTATTTTACACCGGTCCTGTGACATGTCACCGAGGGCAATATACGCCCTTTAAAGACAAGTCCATGTTAACGTGGCCGGCCCTTTCATGTGAAAAAACCGGACTCTATCACAATGATTGGGTCACGTGACGTGTCTTTTGATAGGTCCCTTTCAAGCAGAGTAGTTAAAACAAATTGTAGTTCAAAATCTAGTTCAATAATTAGAAATTAATGAAATGAACTATGAACTAGTAAGCCCAACAATTTTTGTTAACAGACTAACTTAATTTTTGTTTTTTTAAAAAAAAATTTCCTTAACTTGTTTCTTTTTATTTTTCATTTTTAGAATACCATTGATCAATGGCATTATGTGTTCCTAATAGGAGCTGCCGTTTACATTATACCCGCCATAATTTATTGGTTTTTGGGTTCCGGAAAAATTCAAAAATGGAATGAGCTTGATACTACTTCGTCTAAAGAAGAAATTGTTAATACAAAATTATAAAACAAAACAAATTTTTAAATAGTTTGAAATACATTTTTTTTTTGTTATAGAAAAATTTTACAAATTTCCCTTTTAAAATTTATTTTCTTTTTTATTATTTCAATTAAAATTTTAAAATTTCTTTCTACATTAAGTGCTGTGTGCCTTGCTTAATTCTCTCTTAAGTTAATTTAAGTAAATAAATTTAATTTCATTTTTTGCAAATTAAATTTAAGTGTTAATTGTAAATAATAAATCAATTTTAGATTTTAAGCAGATTTTATAAAATTAAATATTTATTTTGAAAATAAAAAAATAAATTTAAATATTCAATTTATAAACTTAATGAACTTTTAAATTATAATTCAGATTAAATAATACAATTCTAGTTAATTTTTATTGCGCACTTTCATAGTCATTTTTATTTTTTCCAAATTGTGTTAATCAATTATTATAATTCGCATAGTGCTAATTTATTGCAAATAGCAATGTCACATTTTTGGAGTATATTTTTTAAGAATTTTTATAATGCTTATGTTTACAAAATGTCACGAATTTTAAACGTTTTTAGGGTGAAATCTGCTGAGAACTTATTTGGTTTTTATATTAATATATTAAACAAATATATTAAGACGAAAAAGCGGCTTCTTTTTAGTCATTTTTATTTGAAATGTCGTTACATTAAAAAAGCACTTTAAAGTTAATTTACATGACACACCCTATTAAAAAACTAGTTGATTAGTGCTGGTCAATTGTTGCCATAAGCTTAATGTTAAAAAGTGCTAGATTAGAGAAAAAAACAGTATTATTGCAATATTTTGCATATGATGAATTTCATATCAAAACTGATATGCGTTGAACCCGACCCTCTCAGAATTTGATGAGATTTTGCATACAGCTACATTTTACCTTTACAAACACAACTTCATATTTGGAAATTGCATTTTTGAAAATATGTGGGCGTGGCAAGGTATCGGAGTTCTTGAAATATGACAATAATATGTACTTTCACGCTGTGATTACTACGGAATGGCTGAACCGATTTCAAAAATTTTGGTACCATTAAATTAGCTTTCGAAAATGTGTCTGTAGTAGAGAAAATGGCGCTCGGAATTATAGCATTGCAAATAAAAACCAAATTCAACCGGCGAAAAACTTTTATCATTGGTCTTCACAAACTTATAAAACCTCCATAGAAGTTGCTTATGCAGACGCTGACGACTATAAAAAAACAAAAGAATAGCTATTTTTAAGGTATAAAAATGCTAAAACTATTACAGGAACTCAAAGCTTCCATTCTTGTATACCTTTAGATGAAACTTCACCAAAAGTTAGCAAATATTCCGAAAGTCAACAGTATGAGCTGCGCAAAATTATATATTAAATCTAAAAAAATAAAAATAAAAAAAAAATTACCAAGGGTAAGTCCATATTTTCGGGGTGTCTGAAAAATTTGATAATACGATTCTTGTTCTAATCTATTAGAATTACAAAAAATCTGTACAACTTTCAAAGTAAAGCTACTTTATTTTTTTTGTCACACAATGATATCAAAATATAAGGAAGTTAAGAAGAGATACATTTACTTAAAAAAATTAAAAAAAAAGAAAAAAAACCCCACTTTAGTTTTTAGATATGTTATATATATTAAAGAGACCTTTCTAAAAATTTTTTTTTTAGTTTAGTTTAAAGTGTTTTCCTAGTTAAAGTGTTTTTAGTGTAATATAAAATGTTTTCAAAAGCTGATTTAAATACCTTTCTAATGGTACCAAGATCTTTGAAATCTGTTCAGCCATTCCATAGTAATCACAGCTTGAAAGTACATATTATCGTCATTTTTCAAAAACTTCGATACCTTGCCACGCCCACATATTTTCAAAAATGCAATTTCTAATTATGAGGTTGTGTTTGTATAGGAAAAATGTAGCTGTATGCAAAATTTCATCCAATTCTGAGAGGGTCGGGTTCAAAATGTGCGTTTTTTATAGGTTTTGATATGAAATTCATCATATGAACATTTTTAAATTTTTTTTGTTAATTTAATCGTTAAAGTAAATGTATCGTTTCTTTTACAGTTCAAAATTAAGGAAATTATTGCAAAATTTAGTCAACTTTATCAATATTAATAATATTTTTTAAAGCTAAATTAGGATGTCCCTTAAATTAACGATTTGTCGATTTTCGTTCATTACACCCCCCAGTTTTTTTTACAAATTGTTTCAAATGGAGGAAATCGACTTTTTTTTTGAAAAAATCGATTTTTTTTCCATTTGGAACTATTTTAAATAAAACTGGGGGGTGTAATGACAAATCTGTTCATATATATTAGTATCATTTTATTTAAAATTTTTAATTTGTTTTCATGAATTATTTTTGTAAAATAATTTGCGACATATTCCGTGAACCGAGGAGACAATAAAGTCAAAATTTTGTGACAACCTTAGTTGCAGACAATATCTGAGCCAAATTTGAACAAAATCGAAAGGTTAAGGTCAA
The DNA here is from genome assembly GCA_021234595.1 of Delia radicum. Classification (NCBI taxonomy): domain Eukaryota; kingdom Metazoa; phylum Arthropoda; class Insecta; order Diptera; family Anthomyiidae; genus Delia; species Delia radicum. The sequence goes on along the minus strand of CM037855.1, from coordinate 20,670,082 downwards.
AAATTTAATATTTTTTGGTTGGTTATAAATAAAGCAAGCCAATAACCTTTTATTATTTTTTAATAATTATTATTTTTTATTTTTCCTGACTTTCCAATAAAATATTGACAAAAAGGTGAATAATGGCAGCCATGATAAGACATGTAATTTTCGCCCAAAAGTATGCACAAGAAAATTGCCTCGGAGTTTAAAGCTGCCTGATAATTTCGGAGAACTGATCATAGTTGTCAACTTTACGATACTGCGAATACTGAAGCAAATACACAAAGTTAATTATTTATTAAGAAATCTCAACGTTTGAGATTTTCTTTTTCTAAAAATTTTAGTTACTTTTAAAACTTAAATTAAAAAATATATTACTTCAGGATCGCTGGGGACTTATATATATAATTAATCATTTACGTGAAAATAAAAAATTAAAACACTCATAAAACAAAATGGCATGAAATGGGGAAAGAATTTTAAATATCATACAGTGATATTCAGCGTTGCCAAGTATGTTTTTACAAATTCCCATAAATTTGCCAAATAAATCCCCTATACTTACTCCACTACTAAAAAATTCCCCTTTAAATATTTTTTTTTGTTGAAATCTTAATCATTTTTAAGTTTTTATTTCATTTGTCTGCATTCGAGAAAGAAAAAGTCTGTGGTCAGGGTAAAATTTTTTATTGGTCATTCATTTTGTCAAAAAAGCAAAATGGCGTTGAAAGAACCTTCTAAAAACTAAAAATTGTGTATGTGAATGTCAAACCATATATAGGTGTTTTGAGAAGAATGAATTTTCCCAGCGTACCAATTATTTTAAGAGTTTTTTTGTAGCCAAACTTCGAATTTAAGTAAGCAAATTCGAAGTCAATAAAAAAACTTTAATTTTTCTACTAAAATTTTGTGTAACCGCTTTTTTGAAAAGTGCTATTAACCACTTGCATGCAAAAATACCAATTTTGTGCAAATTTATTCGTTTCATAACTTGTTTATGAATTACATTTTCTGCAGTTCTTAACGCAATATCTACAGAATTGGAGCAAGTAATGTCTAAGATATGTATAAAAACATATATAAAAATCAATTTCGTACTGGGGCGTTGTTATGTCGGTTTACTTTTGTCCAGATTTTAAGTGGGGCATTTTTTAGTGTCAAAATTACACCCTTAATTAGTTTCTACCCCCAAATTTTCCCCTAACAAATTTTTACCCCCTAAAATCCCACCAAACGACTAACAACCTCTTAATATAGGGGGGAATCACTAACTTGGCAGCAGTGGTGCTAATTTGCATAGTCATAATAGCTGTGTTCGTAACATTTGGATCCAGCGGGATATGACAAAACGCACACCCTGATAATATGGGAGAGATCTCTAGGGATCCATTTTTACAAAACAGCCAAAGGGCAACTTTTTTTATTTTATTTATGTGACAATACGAATTATCTTTCCCCGAAATCACAAAGTTCCTTTCAATTTCTATTTTGCAGTTAGAAAAGAAGAAACAAAGCAAAAATTAAAAATATAATACAAGGACAAAAATATATCGGCCCCTCCACCGAAGACCGATCAAAAAAGGTCATTTTGTGACCTTCGGTTTTCCGATTTCAATTAAATTTTGCTTTCAGAAACTATAATTTATTTCAGAAGACCCAAAGTCAGATTTTGGACGATCTATCGTGGAATGGCCGATATGTATAAACAAATTTAAAAAAAAAATAGCCAGTAGTCAGTATTGAATTATAATTCATCGCCCTCTCTTTCGCTTTAGGTATTACCAAGATATATTTATATAGGTAATCTCACTAGAACAACAACTACAACAAACAACTACAAACAATACAAAAACAACAGGCATTTTGTTGTTGGGTACAGTACAGTAAGATGTCAAAACCATGTAAGAAATGTCAAAATCAGGTAAGAGGAAGATAAACTACTAAGCTACTGAGACTACCTTTATAAATATATCTTGGGTATTACTAGCTGAAGTGCCCGGTGTTTCCCGGGTCAACTGTGATTTTTGAATGCAGAAAAAATTTTAAGCTAGAATCAGCTAGGATTTTAACGTTAAACTTGAAATTAAAGATTTCATTTGAAATTTATGAAATAAGGTTACAAAATTAAAAATTATTTTATCTTTAAAGTTGTTGAACAGAAAATTATGCTTTCGGTACCAATTCACGACTATAAATCAGTACCAATTCACGACTATAAATTTATCAATAAAGATGTCTCATATTGATTTTAGTGCATGTTTTCGAAAAAGTTTATCCTTAAAGAATTTTTTTTTTTTTTTTGATTTTTTTTTAATAAACTTTTTATTGCAAAAAACGGTAATTAAAAATAAAATTTAAAAAAAATTAAATCATAAAGACATTGCGAAAAAATCTTAAAAAGGAAATGGTTTTTCCTTAAATGATTTAATTGGATTTAATGCTTTTAAATAAAAAAAAATAAGCTTTATTAAAAATAGTGGATAAGCTTTATCAAAAGTCGGTATTAAAGTGGGCTATGGTAATGAAACTTTAACTTCCGTTAAAACTTTCTTAAAAGTTTGTATTCAAAAAAAAAACGAAAAAAGTTGAAAACGGTGAAAAAAATGTTAATTTTACATTTTTTGTCAAAAGTAGGCGTAGAAGTCGGCGTGGTCGATGAAAACTATACTACGATCTAAGTTGAGGTCCGAGGATTATTCATGCCAAATTTGAGGAAAATCCGTTGCAAATGTGTAGAGAACAGTGTTGCCATGTATTTTTTTTCAAAAAACTGTAAGAAAAAACTGTTTTTTTTTAAGAAAAAACTGTTTTTTTTTCTTTTAATAAAAAACAGTAGGAAAAACAGTTAATATGTGCATTTTGAATTCAATTGCATTTAATTTAAACATAAAACAACATAAAAAACATTAAACACATAACATATTTATATACACAGGAAAAAGTATTTTTTTTTTGTGGACTAACTTTTAATTATACTAACAAAAAAATAAATATTTTCAAATTTATGTTGTTACAGATCACTAGTTGTGCTCTGTTATAAAACTACATTTTAATTAACAATAGGAATAATATGTTTTTTTTTATGTGTACTTGTTTAAAGTAAAAAAAAAAAAATATAATATAAAAAAACATATTTATATTTATATTAATTATTTAACATATAGCAAAAAATAACTACAAAATCATAAAAAAACAAAATAATTCATCACATTTTAAGATCTTACTTAATTACATAAAAATATCAGTTATACATTTTTTGATTAAATTTGATTTTCATTTAGTTTGATTCCACACAAAATTTTAACACAAACAAATGCTAAAAAGGGAATTAAAATGCATTGCATTCAATGTGTAGTATTATTTTTTATTGAAACATTTTGTGCAACTTTTATATTAAATTTACAAATTCAAAGAAAAGAAAGTAAATCGAGCAGGTAAACTGTTAAAAACTGGAAAAAACTGGAAAAAAAGGGTGAAATTAAACAAAAACTGTTTTTTTTTTCATGAAAAACTGGAAAACTGTAACGCATCCTAAAAAACTCTAAAAAACAGTTAAAACTGGCAATATGGTAACACTGGTAGAGAACAAACAAACAAACAAAGAGAAAATGAGTTTTATATATATAGATTGTTGGACTTTTTTTTCTGAACACATACTCAAGATGTTAGTATATATTCAGCCAGATAAGATTAAACAAGCTACAGTAATTTATTGTGTAGTTGTTTTTTTTTTAATATTATTATTTTTATTATATAAATAAATTGCTACTGGAAAACATGGGTGGCGTAGAATCGACATCAAGTGATAATTCTAATGGACAAATTAATAATGTACAAAATTTAAAACCGCACAAATCGGAAAAGTGGGGTATGCAGCCTTAATTTGAACTACTAAATTTAATATTTTTTAATATATATTTTTTTTGTTTTTCACAGAAATAAATTTGGTTGGCGAATTATTGTTAAGCATTGTATCGTCTAACGATGTAGTACCCAGTAATAATTGGATGGTAAAAAAATCAGATTTACGAAAAGAATTTATAAAATTCACAACTCCTGAGTTAAGAAAACAATTTACAGAACTTAATGGTACTGATAATGTAAGTAAATAAATTTTATAAATTAAATATACAAAATAATTTAATGTTATAGATATGTGACGCATTAAATAGGGCAAGGAACTTCATTCACTTCACTTCAAAAAAACGAAAATATGCGACTATAAAATGCAGCTAAAAACGAAAAATATGCACTTAAAACAACGTATATTTTATAATTGAAAATGTTTTGAAACTATTTTTATGAAGCGGTTTTTAGGATTGATCTAGAGTGACTTGTTTGTAAACTTTATATTCAAAATCTAATTTTATTATTTTGAAAAGAAGCAACACTCAGGAAATTCTTCATATTAGTCTTAGAACAGTTGTTTCTCGCCACCTGATGTAGAGTTGGCGAATTTATTGAAACTTTTTGTTTCATAGCCCTGATTCATAATTTTACTTCGGTGGGGTTAAGTGCTATGGTGGTGGGCGCAGCGATACATATAAGTGATAGAAAACTCATACATATTATTTTTCTAAATTGATGTTTTCGTCACCGAGAATCGAACCCGGGACCATCTGTGTAACAGTCCAACGCGCTAACCATTACACCACAACGCGCTAACCATTACACCACAACGCGCACACACCATGACCATAATTTAAACCGTTGAGGCGAAGTTTATAGGATTTTTTACATTCAAAATCTGTTTAAATTGATATTTGCTGCATTAAAAGTACTTTTATTTTGAATTGTATTATTAAAGTTCCCAGTATTGGGGTATAGAAAAAGCTTAAGCTTCCCGGGAATACAGGATGTATTCAATAATTTTTGACTATCAAGAAAAAACATGTACTTGCATGCATTTCTGTACCCTACTTTTGTACATTAAAAACAAAACATACATGGGAGTAATTAATTGAATGGACTAACTAATTGATGATTTTATTATTATTTCATTGATATCAACTGTAATGAAATTATTTTCATTATTAACGATAATGAATTTACATAATTTGATTTCATTGATTAATGGCAATGATTTTAAATCTCATTACTATTAGTAATGAATCAAATAAAGGAAACAAATTACAATTGACAGATAAGATTTTCGAAAAACTTAATAATGGTGAATATCGATGAAATCAGGGCTCCACAGGAGCATTAATAGGCTAGGTCTAGGAAAGATCCCGAGAGATTATTTTTTTATGAAACAGCCACAGGGTGTCTTAATTGTTTGTTTACCCAAATACATACGTGAAAATACAAATTTAATCACTCCGATAATAGAATAGAACATTGGTCCAAAATGGAACAATATGGAATGAAACGGTTAACGAGTGGAATCGAAACGCTTAACAACTTTGTATCATCGGAACGTATTCCGTTAGTTTAGTTTTGCAAAAAAAAATGCCATTTTTCGATATTTCGCTTAGTTTTTGAGATACTAGCCATTCTATAAAATGGCGATTTTTTAAAATGGCCAGTATTTCCAAAACTAAGCGAGATTGGGCAAAACGGACAAAAAGTTTGCTCTGTAGGAGTATTAATACACGCTAATAATATAAAACAGCCACAGGATGATTTATTTTTGCTTTCTTTATTTACGTGATAATACAAACATATGTATATACTCGGATAAATATAAATATATACGGAGAGATCCCGAGTGATTAATTTTTATAAAACAGCCACAGGATGATTTATTTTTGTCTTACTTCGTGATAATACAAACAAATATACTCGGATAGTGGAAAGTTAATTCCTCGTTCCATTTCGTTTCCCGTATTCAGTTTTACAATTCCTATCTATCTCCGCTCCATTCCTATGTAAAGCAATTTACATTCCACTTTTTTTTTGTAAACAAATGCTTTTTTTGCTCAATTGTAATTAGTTTTTAGGCAGCAGTGTAATTTCATTTGCATTAGTAAGACAAATGCTAATGCCCAAAAATTTCATTACAATTAAGTGGTAGTGAAATTTTTTTTTGGCATTCAATGCTAATGAAAAAATCCCAAGTGTGATTGAAAATATACTTATAAAATATGTGATTGATAAGAAATGCTGAGTACCCACAACTTTTATTCAATGCACCAAAGGTTTATGAAAATATGAGCATTACACACGTAGTCTACTCATATTCTCTTTTTTCAGTATTAGAGATACGACCCTATAGGAAATTCTGATGAACTGCCATCATCGGATCCCTTTATATGGACATGTCACTTTTACACAACGTTTGCCAAACTATTAAGCAATAATATGCAAAATACTTCTGCGGATAATAATATCAGAAATGATGAAAGCAAAGCAAAAAAATTACAATATTTTGCGTCGAGGCAGGAATAATAAGCCGACAGCAGGACCTAATGTTCAAGATTCAAAATTTGATAATTGTAATTCAAAATTCTGCAGATAATAATAACAGAAAAGATGAATGTAACCAACAAGTTCGTAAATGGAGACATTAAATACAGCAAAGCAAAACTTTTACAATAATTTGCGTAGAGGCAGGAATAACAAACCGCCAGAACGACGTAATGTTTTAGGTTTCTATGCTTATAGTTCAAAATCGATAAGCAATTATATGCAAAATGACACTGCAGACAATTATGACAGAAAAGATGAATATAATGAACCAATAACTTCTAAAGAAGCTATGACAGCTAATTTACAAAGTAATTCACATTAAGGTAAGAAAGAATAAAAAAACAGTAAACCAAAACTAATTTCAACTTGTCCTTCCCATGGCGCGCGCCGGTCAAAAACGTTGATTTAGGGGCCCTTTTCCTGCAGCGCAATAAGAGCTGTATTTATATGAAATTTCAATTCACTTTTTGATTATACAACAAAAAATTATTGCAAAAAAACCTTTTTCCAAGTTTTCAAAGTCCACCATATAGAAAATAGAGTGGTCGAAAAAAATAAAATTTCTTCAAAAGCTTATAGAAAAAGTTTTTTTATTATTGCTTTATGGTAATCCAGATAAAAGTTATCAAGTTTTCAAAATGTTGTCTTTACTAAAATGCAATATTTTATTGATTAACGATTTTTTAACAGGCCGCGATATATATTGAAAATGTTTGTGGCATTTTTCTTAGTTAAAAATACTTTTTTATCGTGTGTGCTAAAAAACATATTTTTATTATTTTTTACAAAATTGATACCTTAATAACTTTTTAGCGGTTCGCGATATGTCAAAAATTTGTGTACCATTATTTTGCAAAACTGTTCAAATTGTTTAATTTTTTAACTATTCTGCCAAAAGAGCACTTTAGGAAGAAAAAACAATATTAAATATAAAAATAAAGACCTCGGCACAGTGGGGAAAATTGGAGTTTTTTTTAGCAAATTTGCCTACAGCATAGTTTTAAACGAATTTGAAAAAATTAAAATTTTAAAAATTACTGACTAAATTACTGTTTTTCTGTACCAGTTATTATTTTCGTTTAAAATTTTCTTTTTACAAAAAATTCTTTGTTTGGAACAAAACTTTAATGATAGTAAAACAATAATTTGGTAGTTAATTTTGGATAGCTAAAATAAAAAAAAAAATCGGTTTTCGGGTAGTTAACAGTAGTAGTTGTTTTAACTGCTACTGTTATCATTTTTCTATGAGAAAATGAAAAATCACTAATTCAGACAGTTAATTAAAAAAATAATTAACCAAAAATACTGTACTTCAGTAACAGTTGTTCTGAGTAGTTATTTTAGTATTTTAATAACCAACTACCAAAACAGTTTTTTAGCAGTAAACAGTTAATTTTTGTTAGTTATTTAAAAATATAAGATTATGTCGAGTTTTTAGTTTGGTATGTTCATAGTAGAGTTGTGTAGTTCGTGAACGACCTAGTTCGCAATCTTCAGCTCTTTTAGGTCTTTCGCTCTTTTCGTTCTTTTTTGTCATTTGTTAATATTTATTTTCTTTATGTTACTTTTGAGGTTAATTTTGTTTTTTGTTATCATGTTGCCAGCTCAATTTTTTTTTTAATGTTAATAAGAAGTGTCGAATATGAATAATTCGCTAAAAATTATCAAACAAATGATCTAATGAACGATTGAACGAAATTGTCGAATGTCGATTGAACTGGAAGAGCGACCTAGGTCATTGAGATCAATTGAACTAGGAACTAGATTGCGCAAGTCTAGTTCATAGATTGCAAATAATAACTAGGAAATGACATTGTATCTCCAATGTATAAAAACGTTATAACTGGAATACCGTTTGGAATTTTGACTATGCATTTTATATAGGATGTAGGAAATACAAATTTTTATTGTAATTAAAAGAAAAAATATTTTTTTAACAACTTGTTTTTACAACTTATGTAGTCGTTTTATGTCCATTGTTTTTATTGTTTTATTACTCATTTTTACGTCTTATGCATTCATTTAAGGTTAGTTGCTTTTGACCGATTCGATAGTCATTTTTACTACAATTGTAGTTGTCAATAGTTAAAAATGTCTTATGGTTAGTAAGTTTTATGACAAATACACACACAGAGAAATAAAGTGCCAACCGAATTGAAAAGTGTTGGTTGTTGCAACTAGAATTCAGTTGTATTAACCGAATTTTGTTGTGATAACCAATATTCAGTTGTACCAATCGATTTCAGTTGTAGTATCCGAATTTGAGTCGTAGTAACAGAATTTCAGTTGGCAAATTGCTAAATTTTTCTCTGTGTGCAGTCATCGCCTGTTTGCCTACATTTGTAGTCATTTTAACTGTAATTTTTAGTCATTTCTACCTTCTGAATTTCCTGAGTGTACATAATGCCTTTCAGAAGTGCACAATTTTTTTCTGGGCATTATTTCATGTTTATTATCAAAATATTAGTATAGTGACTGCCGGATAAGATTAAACGCTTTCGTCTTTGATACTGTCTCGAATATTTTGGATTGATTGTTGGTAGCATTTATCCAAGTAGCCCTTTCTGAGAGTACTTTCATCTGGAATTAGTTGCCCTGTGTATTTTTTTAAAAAATTATTAAATGTAGCATTGCTAAGCACATTCCATGGTATATTTCCCGCAACCAACGCTGCACATAAGTCCATTTTAAATTCATTGTTGGAATTCTCGGAAAAGTTGATGGACGTGTTGCTCGAAGTATGCGCAGTTTCGTCGTTGTTGTTATTGGATGCATTTGACCTTCTGTGAAGTGAAGTAGTCAAATGCTGCTGCAATTGAAATTTTTTTTCGCAAGGAACCTAAAATATGAAAAACGTTAGAACGTACTTTTAATTTAACAATCAGGCTTACTGCAAACAAATATGTCGATGAACAAATTTTGAAATTCGTAAAAAATTTAAAAATTGGTTTGCATAAGCCTGAATATTAAAATTTCACCTTTTTGTCACAAGTTGTACAAATTATATTGTTTCCATCAATTTTAAAACACTTTTCGGGAAGGCTGTTAAACCATTTTCCTGTCAAATTTTCCTTATATTTGTTGATTTTTGGCATTTCACTACACTTCACTCAACTTGAATTTATTTATGTGATAATTTTGCGACTTTTTGTTTTGAGGGTAGACATGACAATAGTAATATTCTTAAGCAATTAGAAATATAATAGCTTGTTCAATAAAATAACGGCAAATATCAAACAGTTAACAATTTACACTAACAAATATGTTGCAGAGAGTCTGCAAATAAAGAACCTGCATCTGTGTTTGGTTACACTTTCTCTGTGTTTAGCAGTGTTGCCACCAGTAGAACCAAAAGTTAAACAGACGTAGGGTCAAAATTATCCAAAACCATATGAAATTACACAAACAAATTATAATTTTTTTTTAATTATAAATTTCTTTGTGCAATTATTATTGTTATGTTAAAACAATCGTTATTTTTAATTTAAAACACATACACACACATTTGAGACCCTTTAGCCCATAACTCTGCCTTGACAAAATTTTTCTCAAAGACAAGCTTGCGTAACTTTTTCTCTCTCATGTTAATATGGGGTAAATATGGGGTTAAAAAGACAAACAAAACATAAAGCTATTGAAAATTTAAGTAATTTACCAGAAACTGTAAATTTGTGGCAAATGTTTCATAAAAAACTCAATTTATTAATATATTGACTAATTTTAATTGAACTAAACCAAGACAATTATTCTTCTGTATTGCTCGCAGTTTAATATTTAACTAGTGGAATTAAATTTGTCGTTGAAATTCGTTTGCATATGTTGCATATATTTTGCATATGTTGCATATATTTTGCATATGTTGCATATATTTTGCATATTTTTTTGCATATGTTTTTGCATATTTTTTGCATATATTTTGCATATTTTCGATATGCATTAAAATTTGTTATATTGGAACGATAAAACGTCTAAATAAAAAGTTTGGTACCAATCTGATGAAAAATATGAAAATATGCAAAATCCGAGGTCTATTTATTATATAAATAAATTACTTCTTTTAAACATGGGTTGCGTAGAATCGACATCAAGGGATGACTCTAATAGACAAATTAAAAATGTACAAATAACAAAAAATGTACAAAATCTAAAACCGCACAAACCAGAAGAGTGGGGTACGCAGGCTAAATTTAAAACTAAAATTTTTTAATATCAATTTTTTTTCACAGAAATAAATTTGGTTGGCGATTTGTTGTTAAGCATTTTATCATATAACTTCCCAGGTAGAAATTTGGGATGGTACAAAAAACGAAGAGTTTTCAAAACGTTTGTTTTTGATGGTACTAAAATAAAAGCGTTTCCAAAGCGATAATTGCAAATAATACGAAAAAAAAGCATTTAAAAAACATTATTTTGGATTGCTATTCGAACGTTCGGACAAAGTATTTTAGGAATACTTTTTATACAAAACTTACAAATATTTGTGAAATAAAAACACTGTAAAAACATTGGTTCAAAGCGTTTTTCCAACGTTTGTAAAAAGTACTTAAGAAGTTCTTATCGTACAAAATTTACAACGGTTTATAAAATAAAACCAATGTAAAACCATTGAGTTAAAGCGTTTTTCTAACATTTGCCAATAGTACTTTAGAAATACTTTTTTTTTTGCGATTGCAGCTGTTCTCTCTGTTATAATGTCAAACGAGTTGCAACAACAGTTTAGTGGATGCGGAAAGCCAAATAAGGGTGTAGGCAAAGAAAATTTCAGTTCAACCCAAGTATGTGAAGAATTAAAGGGTAATAAGTACATAACTTGTGAAAAAAGTATTTTTTTACATTTATTTTCTACAGATTTTTTATTACATCAGTTTGAAACTGAAACACCATCCAAAATTTTGACACAGACAAGCCGCTGGTTGGCGACTGCTAAGTACAGAAACTGCTCAAAACAATCTATTTTCAATCAAATTTTTCTTTCGAGCGTTTTGACAATGTTCAAAATTACAACCCTCAAAGCGGTTATCATTTGGGTCGTTTTCATAACGCTTAATAACTGTAAGCCAAAATGTTCTGCAAATACTTATTTAACGATTGAAAGAGCATTTCAAAAATTTTGTTTTGCAATGTTTTGAGAACGTTATAAAATACCATCCTCAGACCGTAAATTTGGGTTATCATTTTGCACATTCTCAAAACGCTTTAAATTTGTAATTTGGTATGTTCTGAAAACGCTTGTACCATCATGAAAAATGCTTTTAAAACGTTTTAAAGATTGTATTTTTCTACCTGGGTTTGTAGTACCCAGTACTAATTGGATGGTAAAAAAATCTGATTTAAGAAAGGAATTTATAAAATTTACAACTCTTGAGTTAAGAGAACAATTTAAAGAACTTAATGGTACTGATAATGTAAGTAAACAAATTTTATAAACTAAAAAAAATAAAAATAATTATTCCTGAACTTAAAAAAGCGAAAATATGCGCCTATCAAATACGGCTAAATACGAAAAATATGCACTTAAAACAACATTTTGTGCTAAAAGTCCCACACTATTAAACATAGATAATAAAAAATTAATTAATGACGTAATTTTTTCAATAGTTACGGAATCTTCGCAAGATTTTTTATATGTGAAAATATTTTTTTTTAAGTCATTATATAAAAATGTATTCAAATCTTATTTTTAATAAATTGAAAAAATTTAAACAAACTGTTACCATCCGATCCCTGTCACTTTAAAAAAGGGAAATTGACCCCTTGTGACATGTCAGACCTAACTGAAAATCTGTTATCCTTTAAAAACCGTTACCGAAATAACTAAAATACCATTAACGCTAAAAACACGTTGTCGAAATAACTGCAATATCGTTACCCCTAAAAACCCGTTAACGAAATAAAAGAAAATAGTGTTACCCTTACCTATAACCGCATCGAATCGGTTACCATCCATGTTTTTGCATTTTTTTTATATACCCAATTTGAAAAACATTAAACATTTTGAAAATATTCTGAACTAATTCAACATTTTTAGTATAGTTAATAACTCAATTCATATAAAAATGTGAATTTTTTTTAAAGTGCAGACGATTTTATATATATTCAGAAGGTTTAAACGTGTTATTTGTGACGTTACAGTTTAGTAAATAATATTTCTATTATCCCCTCTCCAGATTGGCACCATCTTATACCGTACCGGGTTTTTATGCCATACCCCACGTGGAAGTCCTTATTATGAGTTAAAAAGTAAGGATTACATTCAAAAAGTTATAAAACGCAATCAACAAAATGTAAAAATTAATCAAAACGAGGACATTACTCAAATGGAAAGATTAAATAAAGTAAAACAAAAAGTGGATAATAATTCGCGTCGAGGTAAGAAACCGCCAGTACAGCGTAATGTTCAAAGATCAAAATTGGATAATTGTGATGCCAAATCGGTAAACGATAATATGCAAAATACTTCTGCAGAAAATAATGGCAGAAAAGATGAATGTAATGAACCAACAACTTCGAAAGCTGCTATGAAATCTAATTTACAAAAAAATTCAGAAGAAGGTAAAAAAACACTTGGTATTAAAAATGTTTATCCCACTTTAAGCCTTCTAGAAATTGTTTTAAAACACATAAAGGTTTTAGAAAAATTAATAAATAAAAAATTGGTTCAGAAATATAAATAAACTCCAATATTTTTCAGAACAATTAAAAAAGGGCGATTTTTTTGTATCATTCTAAAAAATTTCGATACGGTCTTCGGATATGTGACTGTGGATATAGGTTAAAATGGGCACATCGATATTCAACGTTCCTTTTATATACATATGTGCTGTATTAAGTTTTCCAAAATTCGGTGCAGTTATCGTTTAATAGAGTCTCAAAGTTCACTACACTTTTAAAAAAAGTCCGCACAAATAGTTGATAATTCAGCTGCGACAACAGAAAATAGTACCAGACTTTGAGCCAGCAAAATTTTTAATGCTGTTGAGAATCACAGCATAGGCTAGACCGGACACGAACATTCAAAGTCAGGCAGCACTAACATATTTTCTCAAAAATACTGTCGATGGCAATTTTTCAAAATTTCGCATTAGAATGAAACAAATATATACACAATACAGAGTCTATTTTAACTAATGGGTAATTCAACGTTATTACCCGTTCTAAAGCGGCATAACAGAAAAGTTATTTAAAAAAATATTGTTTTTAAAAACAATTTTGGCATCTGTCATTTGTGTCGTGTCTGTTTAGTCTGCGATCACAGTCTGCTAAATTTCGGTGACCTAAATTTTAGAAGAAATAAATTTGAGTTGACAACTTTTGTTAAATTAACTAAAAATTTAGCTAAATCAACAGAATTTTTAAGCTGAATTAACATAAAATTTTTGCTAAAAATATCTTTCCGGATCTGATCAGAGATTAAAAAAGACTACTTAATATGTACGGAGTAAAGATTTTTGGTCCATTTTACGCTATCTCGCTTATTTCCAAAATATAGTCTATTTTATGATTATACGATAAAATAAAATGTATGAGAAAATAACGACAAGTGAGACTGATGGAAGAAACACAAAAAATACTGGGTTAAAAACAATTGTGGTTTAAATTAACTGGCAAAACTTGTAAATTTGAGAATGACGAATTGCCAAATTTTAGGTTGAAAAATTAGTTCAAATAAGGATGAAATTTTTTTTTTTTTTTGAGGTAAAATGATATAACTATTATTTTTAGTTAAATAACTGATTTAAACGATAACAACAGAAAAAAATTGCTTAACTGAATTAAAACATGTCTAACAGAATTTTGGACTAATTTTTTTTTTATGAGTGTATAAGAATTTCTTACTATAATCTTAATATTTTTCGACCCCTTAAAGAATCCACTCTGAATTTTGGTTATGTTATAAAGACAAAATGATCTATCACCATCTATTCAAAAATCGAAGCTGTAGTTTTTAAAATACACTCAAAAATAAAGCTTTATCATATTTATGAAAAACTTCATTTTCGTCGAAAATCATTATAAATATGATGTAGCTGCTTCATAAAAATTCATATTGAAGACAAACTACTTCATATTTATGAAATGTTTCTTAAATATGAAGAAGTTTCATTGCTTTTCATGAAATGCTTCATAAATACTTTATAAATATGATGAAGTAAATTCATAAATTTTTATGAAATTAAAATTTTTCAAATGATGAAAAATCATTTTTAATGCATTATTTTTAAAACCCAATATTTTTGCAAGTGTAATTCAGAATATATGAATTAAAACTCAGAATTTAAAACTTAAATTCAGAAAACATCAATTGATATTCATTTTAATTAATATTCAAAAAAAAATAGTTTTAAGTTAAGAATTTTCCTTTGTAATTTAATACATTAATTGAGATTAGAATTTCCACTGAAATTTAGAGAAATGAAATTTATATTCACAAAATTACAATCAAACTTTAAAATACTATAACTGATTAGAATTTCTGGCTTTCAATTGATGATAGTTTCTGAGTTTTAAATAAAAAATTAAATTTTTTTAATTTCAATGGAAAAATCTTAATTTCTATTGATGATTTCTGAATTTCAAAAGAAAATTCTGAATTTCAAATGATGAATAATTGATGACAAACGATTTATGAAACATTTTCATCAATATGATGAAACATTTTGCCCTGAGTGTATTCGCTAAAGAATAACGTTTTGCAATTTTTCTGTAAAGAGACTGTGTATTTTTGTATGAAATATTTGAAAGATCTAACTGAGCTTTCAAATGAACTAAGATTTATACAACTTTGAGCAGCAATATAACGTAATAACTACACCGAATTTCGAAAAGCTTAATACAGCACATGCATTGAATATCTTTGTGCTCATTTTCAATAAAATCCAAACAAATCCGTTCCAAAACGACTAAAATCGAATCGAAATTTTTTGGAATGACTCACAAAAGTTTGTGCTTAAGTAAAAAAAAACTGAGCCCATTCTTCATTTTTTATATTTTATAATCTATAATTTGATTAAAAAATTATGGTTTTTTCTCTATAGATTCAGCAACAATTAATGAAAAATCTAATCTTGCTATGATATTTGATGAGTTACCAAGAGTACCAAACATTAATTTGGAAACAAAAGGAAATTCTGAAATAGCGATTGCACAAGTTAGACTAATGCAACATAAGGAGCAAAATCAACAACAATATTCTGATGAAGACTTAAGTATAAAGTTTAATACTATAGAAGTCTTGGCATCCAGTCCAAAATATTCAACATCAGAACAAGAGGCATCCATAAAAATACAACAACAATGTGAAGACGAAGAATATAGGACACAATTACTACGAGAACAAGAAGGTATAGAATATGCTAAAAAACTGCAACAACAAAAGGAAGAGTTAGCATCCATAATATTACAACAACAGTATAAAGATGAAGAATATAGGAAAAAATTACAACAAGAACTAGAAAATAAAGAATATGCCGAAAAACTGCAACAACAATATGACGAAGAAGAGTTAAAGAACCAAAATGCCCAACAAAAACAACCGATTGCCACAGAAATACCAAATGCAATTCCACCTTCTCCTGCCCCACAATTACCATCACCTCAACCACCACCACAACAAACGGATAATGAAATATTTAAAAATCGCATGGCTCAATTAAAGAATAATAGAGTACAATATTCTAACTATATGTGGAAAATAAGAAATGAGCACGATCAAGAAGAGTACCGATATGCAAAATATAAGTGTAATTGGACTATACCCCGTAATGAAGAATATGAAGAATATTTTAAACAACTCTGTATAAAATTAGACAAAGAAGAAATGGATTATCGAGATTTTGTGCAAAACAATCAACATGAGCAGGAAGACCTATTGGTGCAATATAATAAATATGAATGTTGTATTCAATAAATTATAAGGTTATTCATGTCAGAAATTTTCCTTTGGCAAAAATGGAAAATTGCGAAATTACACTGTTGCTAACGTGATTCACATGAGATAATTACATCTTATCTCGATATTTCCCATACAAATTTTCTTTCAATAATCACTTCAATTTAACGAGATAAGTTTGCATCACTTCATTATTAATAGCTGTGTTTATTGTCATTTTTAGCTGTGTTTATTGACATTTGCTCTCTCACTAAACATACTCAGTAATGGTGAAAATGATGAACAGTTTATCCATATAATGATTTTTTTTTACAATTACCAATATCCTAATGAACACAATAAAACAAAATATAAAGCTTTACTGCATTATTAACATTTTTATATTTATTTAAAAATATGTACACTGTCGGGTACAAGGGTATTCAAAGGGTTTACAAATTTTGAAAATATATTACAACTTTCAAAAATGAGTGTGAATTGTTCTTATTCTCTTTTATATATTCGTAAATATTATTTGCACTGAAAGTTGTCATGGCATTTGTCATGCTTAAAATAAACTGTTTACAACAGTCCCACAAACAAATTTTTATATAATTTGTCACTTATAATACAAAATTATTAAAAATTATCAATTTTCTACAAATGTCTTGGAATTTAAATATATTTTAACCCTTACACACCGAAATTCTCTTCCAAATATATGAAAAACTCTCCATTTATGAAATCGAATGAAAGATTTTTACAATACATATTTAAAAATAGTTTATACAATTTTTTAATATTTTTTGGACAATAAAAAAAAATTAAAACAAAGTTTACAAAAAAACTTTAAAAATATACTTAGAATACTATGTAGGTAAAGACCAATGCAAATGTAGTTAAAAACAAATGAAATTTCACTTAAAGAAAGGACGACTTACATTTCAGTAAACTCAACTAACATTTTCATTTGTTTTTTAATGTTCAAAAAATGACTAACAATTGTAGTAAAAATTAACCATATGTTAATAAAAAATAAACAAACATTTATTTCTTTTAGTTTTTTAAATAACAAAAAACAACAGTAAAAAATGAATGTAAAATCATAAAGCAGTCATTCGATGTGGTTTGTTTTTTTAAATGAAATACAAGTATAGTAAAAAATTTAATTTGTTCTAAAAATTACTGACATTTACATTAAAAATAAAGAAACTGTTTTACAACCGAAACAACTACATATTTTTAAAGCTGAACTTCTCTGAGTGTATTGAAGTTAAGCTACGTTTACGCGCAATTTAGCGTTTTTCGAAAAACGAAAATCGAAATGGCTTCTTAAGTAAAAACACAAAAAGTGTAATTTTTGGATTGTAGCTATATCTTGGTAAGAGGAATACTTTATGTCTAAACTTATTCGTTTTTATGGATTAGTTATTGAGATTCGGACTAATCCTATTAGGACCATATCGCCTAAAGTAGGCAACGAACAATTTTGAAATTTTATTTCAAAAAAAGCTGAGACCGGTTAATACTCTTTACAGGTGGGATAGAATTAGGCATTGACAAAAAAAAATACTCTAGAAAAAGTAGTATAGAGTTTGAAAGTACTAAATTTCCGATTTCAGAAAAACCTATTTAAAAAAACTGTGTGAACAAATTTAAAACTTATGACAACACAGGCTTACAAAATTTTTTAAAGCTCAAGACTATAGGACTAAGGCATACTTTTCTGGAGGCTTGAAGTCTGCTAAATCCGAAGCTGAAGAATTCTCTATCACATCAGAATTTCTCCATCACATCAGGTTTTTAAGAAACCTCAATTTAAAGTTTAGAATAACGCGTTTTTTTTGCTACATTCGGAAAGTTAACTTTCTCACAAAATTTGTTACGTCATGTAAAACTCTATTGTTTTAAAAACTCAGTTAAAAACTTTCCAATTCTTAATCCTTTCCGGAAAAATCGTAAGTTGAAATTTGTTGATATAGTATTTTCGGTATAAATACAACGGGCGATTTATCTAGCAAGGGAACAACACAGTAGTGAATCCGCAGATTTTAAGAACAAACAAACACTAACTACGTATTTTTTCAGCTGCGCAATCGCACGGTTAGTGGTTAAAAAGAAGGCGTACAAAACTACAATATTTTTGTATGAAACCATTTTTAAAATTTAAGATATTTAGCTTCTTTTGTACGCAGTATTAAAGAACTCTAGAAAACAAAAATTTTGACACCCATATTGTCTTTGCTGTGGGCTCAGGGTTGCCACTTAATTTAAATATTTAAAATATGAGTTATAAAAGCTCTTCGAGAAGTCATGTTAAAGATAAACGATTACGAAAATTTAAAAAGGCTCTAACGTTTAACATACCCACCGACATCAACCAGTGATAAACAAAAAACTATCTACATCGTTGTATTTTTTAAGTCCACTCAAATTATTGGTTTACCTCCGAATTGCAGGTAATAGGCAGGCGTATATGGCTTCATTTTGGTGTTCTAACTACTGTCTCAAAAGTCTCATAAAATATCGTGTCTGCGTCGTGAGTTATTCAAAGTCAAAGGTCACAAAAATCAGTTTTTGGCGACTATCTCGGTTTCTATAGCTCCAATGATGTCAACATATATTATAAAAATTGTAGGTCATGCAATTTGTAACAAATTTTGTTACAAACATTTTCGAGACATTTCGCTGAACCGTTCTCGAGATAGAGAGCAGAGACTCCGGAGCGCTCACTCAATCTTCAAAACTCTAGCTTTTTAATTGAAACTTCACTAAACACATTAAAAATGGTATGAAACGTAATTTAATGAAAGAATTGTTTTCATATTACAAACAAACATTTTCAAATTAAGTGAATTTAAGAAAACATCTTGAGAATTTATTATTTTTTTAAATATGCTTACCATGCTTAAGCGAACATCGCTTATAACGAACTTAATTTTCCGGTCCCTACGAGTTCGTTATAATGGTACTCCACTGTATTATCTCATAAATAATATAAATTATTCATTTTTAGTGATATTTTAGTAACTTAATCACTTTGTATAAGATATTATTAAACGAGATTCAAGGTTGACCTTGAATAATTGCAGGTAGGGGTGAGCGCTCCAGAGTCTCTGCCCTTTATCTGGAAAACGGTTGAGCGCATGAAAAAATTTTTGTAACAAAATTTGTTACAAATTGCATGACCTACAATTTTTATATGTTGACATCATTGGTGCTATAGAAACCGAGATAATCTCCAAAAACTGATTTTTGTGAACTTTGACCTTGAATAACTCACCATGCAGACACGAGATTGTATAAGACTTTTGAGACAGTAGTTAGAACACCAAAATAAAGCCATATACGAGTTTCCAGCCTATTACCTGGAATTTGGAGGTGGCCCCTTTTTTTGCCTTATTTGCCTGTACTATTTGTTAAAAAAGGTTTTTACACAAAAGTTGTATCAACAATGCTCTTCCAACTTTATTTTGCACATGCATAAGCAGTTTTCAAACTTAATTTAGCCGTTGAATTTAAATGATGATTGCTTTTTACCAATTGCAAGTGCCAACCGAATTGAAAAGTGTATTTTAAGGGTAACAACTTATAAATTCTGTTAGTACAACGATATTAGCATTGGATTTCTGAAAATGTTCGGTGCTGCAACTAAAATTCAGTTGAATTAACCGAAATTTATTGTGAAAAATAATGTTCATTGGTACCTACCGACTGAAATTCATAATAACCGAAATTGAGTCGTAGTAAACGAATTTCAGTTGGCAAATAGCTAAATTTTTCTCTGTGTGTAAAGAACCGTTGAAGTAGAATAAAGAGCTGAAAAGCGTGTTTTGGCAAAACATGTGTTTTGCTGTCTAGTGTTAATGCGAGTTAAGTCCCTGTTTCTAGATGACGTTTTGCTTCACACGAAAGAAAGAGCAATAACAAATACATGATACACAAAAACAAAACACATGTAGTCAGTCATTCGTGTAGCGGAGAACGTCTTGTACAAACACCATCTAAATTCTAAAAAAGTTAGTACATAATCTGAAATTACATTACCTATTTTAAAAATATCCATGAAATTGAAGACAGTATATGCAAGTATTTCCCCAATGATAGTCACTTTAGGGCAAATAAAACACGCAATTCACTTTTTTTTTCACAACGCGAATTTTGCAATAAACACTAAAACTGATGTTAAATTTTTTGTTTTATAGTTTTAAAATACTTTTTAAAAAACTTTGCAAAATTTTGTTATTTATTTTACCGACCGACATAAACAAATGATAAACCAAAATTGACTATGATTGAGTTTGACCAATATCGTTGAAGAAAAAAAATTTCTAAAATATCTTAATTTGGTTAAAATGAATTTTTCACGAGGAATTTGTCTTTGATTTATCGAAAAACACAACAACTTGATAATATATATTTATTTTTATAATTTAAGCACTTTTTTTCCATTAATTTGCCATTTTTTTTTGTTATTTCTTAACAAACTTATTTTTCACATTTTAAGACACCGACCGACATTAACAAGAGATGCAACAAGACTGTTTCTGATCGATGCACGTTGCGGTAGTAAAAGCTTTTAAATAATGTTGAAGCAGCAATGAGCCTCAAACTGTAATCTGAATATGCAAACAGGGCTGCCAGATGAATTTGACAAAAAATCGAATATTATTGCGAAAAAAATTCAATTTAGCTTCTGTTTGATTTCAAATTTACTGTTTAATTGAATGTTACGAGTCATACCAGAAATCGTAAGCAAAATCAACATAAAAATTATATTTTTAAAATTGGAAAAAAAATCGCCAAACTTAAAAAATTACAATATTTAAAAATAAATTACTTAAATTGTAAAAAAAAATCACCAAAATAGAAAAAGACGCACAAATTAAAAAACAAAAAAAATGTCAAAATGAAAAAGGAAATGTGTAAAAAAAACATTGACGGTTACCAGATCAGACAGTTTTTATACTAAGGCAGACAAACAGATTCTCATAGAGTTTAATTTGTCTATTGTATGTAATGTCTCGGTTAGAGCTAAGCCAATTATCATTTTCTATTACAGACAACTGAAGATTTGGGTGATGCCAATGAAACAATTGTATTGTCTACCATGAAAATGATCAAACATTTTGAAAAGCAATAAATAAAACCTAATATGACAATATCGTTTTATTTTTTAAATTTGGCATTTATTTTCTTTGTCATTATGGGTTATAAAACTGTAAACTTTGTGTGCACCAAATTAATTTTCAACTAAACATTTAGTACATATTATTAAATTTTTAATTGAAAGTGAATTTGAAATCAAACGAAAGGTAAATTGATTTTTTTCGCAATAATATTCGATTTTTTGCCTAACTCATCTGGCAGCCCCGTTTTCATATTCAGACTACAGTTTGAGGCTCATTGCTACTTCAACATTGTTTAAAAGCTGTTACTACCGAAACGTGCATCGATCAGAAACAGTCTTGTTGCATCTCTTGTTAATGTCGGTCGGTGTCTTAAAACGTGAAAAATAAGTTTGTTAAGAAAAGACAAAAAAAAAAATGGCAAATTAATTGAAAAAAGTGCTTAAATTATAAAAATAAATATATATTAGCAAGCTGTAGTGTTTTTCGATAAATCAAAGACAAGTTTCTCGCGAAAAATTCATTTTAACCAAATTAAGATATTTTAGAACATTTTTTTTTCAACGATATTGGTCAAACTCAATCATACCTAGTCAATTTTGGTTTATCATTTGTTGATGTCGGTCGGTAAAAACCTAACAAAATTTTTTTAAAAGTATTTTAAAACTATAAAACAAAATATTATAACACACTTTTAGTGTTTATTGAAAGAAATCGGATTTCTCGTGCAAAATTCGCGTTGTGATAAAAAAAAAGTGAATTGCGTTTTTTATTTGCCCTAAACTGACTATGATTGGGGAAATACTTTCATATACTGTCTTCAATTTCATGGATATTTTAAAAATAGGTAAGTTTATTTCAGATTACTAACTTTTTTAGAATTTAGATGGTGTTTGTACAAGATTCCAAAGCCTGCATGGGTTATGAATTAATAAAATCTGGTAATATGACAGTGGCCAATATGGGTAATTGGCGGAGCACTTACTGACATTCTACAAAGAATTATAAAGGCTGAAGGGGCTTTTGCAGCATTGTATTACATTTGGCGCTCCAATTCTATCTCTACAAGCACCAAAATCCGTCTATTTAGCACAAACGTAAAATACTGTTGTGAAACTTGGCTGTCTTCAATAGAAATGAACAACAAGTTGCAATGCTTCGTAAACAGATGACTCCGATATATTCTTCGAATATGGTGGCCTAACAACTGGATCTCTAACGAAGAGCTATACCGCAGATGCAAACAAAAACGAATAGAAGTCGAAATCACAGAACGAAGATGGAAATGGCTAGGCCACACATTGCGCAAACCTACTGACGACATAATGCAAGAAGTACTCGAGTGGAACCCCCAAGGCCAAAGAAGGCGAGGAAGACCAAGGGGAAGTTGGCGACGCAGCTTGTTAGAAGAACTAAGACAATATGACCAACAGCTCGCATGGCCACAACTAAGGACAATGGCACAGAACAGACAAGAATGGAGAAACTTTGTAATGGCACTATGCGCCGTTAATTTGGCGTAAAAGCATTTAATAATATAATAATAATATGGGTAATAAGATCGCCGTAAAAGTACTGGCAATTTTTTTTTTTTGTTTTATGAAGATTTTATTTTTTTTTTGAATTTTGCGGTAATGAAATTTTGAACACTGATAACCTGTGTTTCGTTTTTAGGACCAGGCTATTTCGGAACCAACGCATTTATTAAAATTCCCATTTTTTATTTTATATCCAATCTTTTATCATTTACCATTTTATTAAATTAAAATTTGAATCGTTTTAATTTAATAGGGAATTTACACAAACAAGTTAGTCTACTAAAAATGGATTCAATTACATTAATCAAGCACTAAACAAGGCGATTAAAGCGTTTTTTCTTTTCGATTAGCAGTTAATCCAACTTTTTATCTGACTAATATTTCTAAACGACTCTTTATTAATACTTCTATGAGTGTGCAAATCTGTGCTTCGGTTGGCAACGCCAAAAACATGCATACAAAGTCTGGTAACAATTAACGTTAGGAGGCTGTTGCCAAAAAATTTTTGCGAACGCTTACATTTTTCTTATGTCGGATCATTATCAGAGCCTCCTTGGCATTTTAAAATGACAGAGTTAATCTTTTGGCTGTCAAGTTAATCAAAAAATGCAAATGTAAACGGCGAAGATTAAAAAGGTGGAATAACGTCAATCACATAGATTAATTTCGCTGTCTAACTTATTTTAATTTTAACGGTAAAGTTAATCTTTTTGCCATCATATTAATCTTTCAAATGTAAAAAATGCATATGGGCATTTTCAGAGTTCCTAAAGTAAAATTCGTACGCATTTAAGGGGAATCTTAAAAAAAAATTAAACGATTTTTTATACTGAAATGGAAAAATTTATATATATTTTGTTGATAGTTATTATGTTGAAGTATTTACATTATTTTTTTTTTTACAACCTTTTGTATTATTCCTAAAGCGACATAATTTTCTTTAAAGGAAAAGTTTAAGTATTTTTACTCAAACTTGCATTAATTATCAAAAAGTCATATGTACACACACAAAAATCGTTGCCAAGTAATTAGGAGCATTTCCACTAATAAAGTTTGCTAATAACAATTATGTGAAAACTAGCAGTAGTTTACCAAGTTTTTTCTTGTTTATACTTAATGTTTAAATAATTTATGTGAAAAAACTTTAGTAGTTGAAATGCTCCTAATTACTTGGCAACGATTTTTTTGTGTGTATACACAAGCGATAGGAAATTTTAGGTGATAATGAATTTATCAGTCAAAAAAAAATTTCAATTATTTTTTTTTTAATAATTTAAATTATTAATAAAATTGCAAAAAATATTTTGAAATATTTTTAAGCTTGTTCCAAACAATCTTTTTGTTGGAATTCTTCGCGGACCCCCGGAATTCTCCTGCGGTAGTGGAAAAAAGCCGCATTTTTAGTCAAAATCAAGTCGAAATATCTTGAAAACCGTGAGTCCGATTTCAAAAATTTTAAAATATAGTTCAGCATGCTAAATTAATTATAAATGTTGTGTCGCAAGATATATTTTTATTAAAGCAATTTTTCAATTTTCTCACTTAATTTTCGTTAAGCTTTAAATTTTCAGCCACTTGATAAGAACGATCGCGGAGTACTGATAACAAACGATGTTTTAAGTACCCTAACGCGAAATTTGAAAATGAGCTTCGTTTGGTCTCTTTTTAATTTGTTTTTGTATTAATTTGCTGTTGAGTACTTAAGAAGATTTATGCAATCATTTAAATATTTTAAATGATTAATACCAAAGAGAAAATGTCATTAATACCTCATTTATACTATAACCAAAAACTAGTAGTTTTTCAAAACTACTTGTATTTAATTGTCAATTCCAAACAAATGTTAAATCAAAAACTGAAAAGTTTTTAAAAACTACTAGTTTTTGATTGTAGTATAAATTAGGTATAAAAGTAGTTAAGAGCAAGAAAAAATAATTTCCAGGCCAATTTTAATTTTTGGTCCTGGTGCAGATTTCTGTGGAAATACCCATATGAGAACACGGAAGATTAAAAAAAAAGTGAATTCAAATTTAATTAAGTAGATTTTGTTTCGTTTAGACAATAAATGTTATCTAGTGAAAAGTTATATATGCACAAAATGCACTTATTTTCTAAATTACATGTTTTTCAGTTAACAATATATATTTTATTTTGATTGTAACGGAAAATAAATGTAATCTATGTGGCAACATTCAACCTTAGAGTTGCTAATTCAAGTAACCTTGGTTAATAATACATAATTTTACTACTCTGTTGGTTGTCAAATGAAGGCAACACTACATAGTGCTGCCAGAAAAGTTTTAGATCTGTAATCCTATTTTGCAAAATTGAAATCCCCAAAATTAATTCAAATCTCCAAATTGCACTCTAACTATACACACATAATAATCATCGACAAAAAACTTAAAATTTAAATGAATTTATATTTTTTTTTTTAAATATGATACGCTGTAAACTTTTTTTGTTAAACAATAAATGTCGAAAGCGTTTTGTTAATCTTAATTTCATACGCAAAATACTAGACTCAAATGGACATTTTCAATTTTTAACAGAAATTTCTCCATTTCAAATGGAAATTATTAATTTAAAATAAAAATTCTAAAATAAATTTAAAATTTAAATTGAGATTCTTCAAATGATGAAAGAAAATTCTTTTTGATTTAATTTTTCCCAACTACATTTGTAATTAAATTTCAAATATTATAATTCCAATTTCGTTTGTAATTTTCTTAATTTCATTTAAATTTTTCAATTAAAAAAATGTCTATTTCAAAAGTAGTTTTCACATTTTTATATAGAAAATCACAATTTTATTCGGAATTTTTTTTTATTTTCAAATTAAAAATGTAAATTTGTTAAAATGACATAAAAAAATCTAAATTTGATTTGTTTTTAATTTCATAATCTTAAATGGAAAAAATCAATTTTATTTTGTAATTTCACAATTTAAAGTGAAATATCTGAACTTATGAAATTTTCTAAATGTGAAATAGTTAAGCACAATTTCTTTTGGAATTTTCTCAATAAAAATAATTTAGTTTTTCTATATTTCTTTTGAAATTTTTTTATCGGGAGTTCAGACTGCGGAATTAATCTACTTGATTAACGTTAATCCACCTTTTAAATCTTCCTCGTATGCATTTTTTAATTAGCTTGACAGCTAAAAGATTAACTTTGTCAGTTTAAAATACCAAGATGGCGACGACAGTGATCCGACATAAGAAGAACAAGGAAAATGCCGGCGTTAGCAAAAATGTTTGTCGACAGAGCCGACATTTTTGCGGCAGCCTCTTAACGTTAATTTTTACATGCCTCTGTATGTGACTTTTGTCATTGCTGCCAACACAACTTATATAAAACACAGAGTAGCACACAATAGTAGTACAATACAGAGTCGTCTACAAATAGTAGTCTGACAAAAAGTTAGATTACACGTTGACCAAAAAGATTAAAAAATACTGTTTCATTAAGTAGTTAATACCATTTTTATGAGATTAACTTGGCTATGCGAATGCCCTATCAATTTTGAATGAAAAATCTTTAGTTTCATTTAGAATTTTCCCTACTTGGAACTTGACTAATTTTATATGAAAATTCTTAATTTAAATTCGAATTTACCTTATTTAAAATGGAAAATTCCAATTTAAATGAAATTTTCTGATTATAAATTGGAAAATCTCAATTACATTATAAATTTTTTTTTAGTTTGAAGTAGAAAATCTCAATTGCATTGAAAATTTCGTAAATTTCAAAAGGGGAAATCTTAATTTTATTTGAAATTTTTTCAACTTAAAATAAAAAAATTTAGATTTTTGATAAAATTTTCAAAATTTTAAATGAAAAATACTATTTTGTTAGGAATTTTTAAAACATCAAAAGAACACAAGTTGAAATTCCCAATTCGGGGTTAAATTCCGTTATCTGGCAGCACAATAGGTAAATACCACAAGGCAATATAATCTATGGCAATATCAAAACAAAGCAAAATCAAAAGAATCAAAAGAAAATTAACAAGAATTATAAGAAACCCATAAAATATCTTCAAAATATGGTACGTGTAGCATTGCAAATTTCAGCGAATTTAGAAAATGTTGAAGAATTAAAAACCAGCCATCCTGATTATTCATTTTTCATTAAACTAACGTGTACAAATTGTGGCGAAAGTTCAGATAAATGGCATGATATTACAGAATCCGAAAAGACACAACAAGATTCTCGTAATCCAAATGGCTTTAATTTCTATATGAAATGTAAAATGTGTAGCCGGGAAAACACCATAGATATTGTAGAGAAATCAAATAGTAAGTAAAAGGAATACCTTAAATTTCCTCCTTGACTTACTTGCATTTCTATTTTGTCGAAATTTAGATGTTTACACAGCCGATGACAGTGGCAAATTTAAGACTATTGTAGTATTTGATTGTCGTGGTGCTGAACCAATGGAATTTTCACCACGCACCGGTTGGATTGTGCGTTCTGTGGATAATGGTCAAACATTTGAAAATGTCGATTTATCCGAAGATGATTGGGTAGATTATGATGACATGAATACTAATTCGGTAGGAATTTATGAATTTGCATCAAAGTTTATAAAGTTAAAGAAATAATGAGCTTATGAGGAAGATGAAGTTTGAGTTTGCATTTTAAAAATGTATTTTGATTCACATTTTTTTTTTTTAGTAAAAAGTTAATAAAAAAAAATGTTATAACACAAAAGATTTTTTTTATATCAAAAAAAAAAGATTACCGAATTAAAAAAAAAAAATGTTTTTTATATAAAAAATAAAAAATATTGATTGCCGAAACCCGGGATCGAACCGGGGACCTTTAGATCTTCAGTCTAACGCTCTCCCAACTGAGCTATTTCGGCACTTGAACGTGTCGCAGCTAACTGCTTATTTATAAAAAAACTGCGGAAATATGGCAGCACTATTATCACAGGGTGCTACAGGAATTAAAATATCTTACTTAAACCAATGCTGCCACTTTTATTTAATTTGATGATGGAGAATACTAAATAATTTCCGTTTTTTTTTTCTTTATTGGGTTTTAGTGTATGTTTTGGTAAAAATTTAATTATAATTTGGAAATAAGTTTTTAAATTTGGTCTAGTTTAAATGAATTTTTTTTCACTAAACTAATGAAGTTTTATACACAAAGTAAATGCAAAATTTCTTAAACTTTTTGAAAGAGCTTCATAATTTTTTTGAAACAATTTTAATAAAAAAAATGAATTTCTACGAAAAACTAAAAAAACACTAACCAATTAAATGATAGATCTAATTCATTGATATCATGCAGATAATTCTCTCAGTGTATGTAATAACAATATTAAAACGGCCATAGAGTTTATGAAACAGTTTCATAAAATTCTATGATATAAAAAAGTTTCATTGAATTAATGAAAATCTTCATGAATGTCTAAAAAATGCCTTGGAATTAAGCCAATATAAAAGCTTCATTAAATTTATGAAACAATTATATTACAATTATATTTGACAAAAATTCATAGTTTAGCTTATTTCGAATTTTAATGCATCTTTCGTGTTTTAAATGCGACAGTCCATTAGTGTTTTAGCTTTAGTATTATATTTCAACAATAGGGGGAGCAATATAGAGCCCAAAGCAGCAAACAATTTATTTTTAGTCATAGGCCCAAGTCTCCACAAAGTTTCGTCTCAAAATCTTCAGCGGTTTAGCTTCGGTCGTCAAAGGGTTAAAAAATTTAAAGTATAGAAATTTTACTTGGTCTAAGTTAAAAAATCCTCTGGCTTTACCAAAATTACTCTACAGAAAATTTAAAAATATTTTTCAAGTAATATGCCAAAAATAACGAAACTTTTGATCAGTGTTGCAAAACGTGCAAAAAGGTGCCAACCGAATTGAAAAGTATATTTCAATGGTAACAACCTATACCCATAGTTAGTACAACAATATTTACATTAGATTTCTAAGTATTTCGGAAGTTGCAACTAAAATTCTGTTGAATTAACCGAACTTAGTTGTGAAAACTAATGTTAAGTTGTGCCAAATTACTGAAATTCGTAATAACCGAATTTGAGCCATAGTAACCGATTTTCAGTTGGCAAATAGCTAAATTTTTCTCTGCGTCTGCTGCAAAACACCTTCATGGGATTTTTTTAGGCCTAAATAACTTCCAAGCAGTGATGCAAAACGTGGCACAATAGGGCCATTTGTGGCACTTTTGACTGCTTGATGGCCCTGTGGTACTTTTTTATCTATTTTGGCCCTTTCAGCTCAAAATTGAACTAACTACTTTAAACCGTTTAGTTCAGACTTTTATGAAATTTTCCTGATTTTTTTAATCGACGAGAGCATATGCTAGTTCCTTAGAGAATGAAAAACGGGGAGTTGTTTAATTTTTTATAAAAATCGCATTCAAAATCATATATTTTCGTACCAGGAGGTCAGGTTTTAAAATTTTTAAATGCATTTTTAAATCTTTTTATATTTGTCCAAATTTTTGAAAGAAGTGCCGCAATTCATTTTTTATTAAAAAAATTTGTTTTTGGAGGCTTTTTAAAAATGTTATGTTATCGCAAGAGCGGAAATAATTTATAAGAATTCATAAAATAAGTTAAACTTTATTGTCAGAGGGGTTTGTCTTGTATATTTAAAAAAGCATTAAAATGACGAACTCTAATTAACAAATTAATATTATTTTTATTTTCGTTAAAATCTAATAATCGAATTTTTTTAAAAAATATGTTCCTACAGGGATGATAAAATTTTCAAATAGTACCAACCAGCATAAAAATATTACTTTTTCGACCCTCATAGTACTAAATACAAGTTTTTATTATAAATTAACGTTTTTAAAATTTATTGTATGTATATAAAAACAAAATTTAGTTGATTTTAGTTACAAAATTTATAAAAATTATCAGACTATTTCTTAAATTCACATTTTTTTACATTACTCATTCGATTTTAGAATCACAATGCAAATTTGAAGATGTTGGCAATGGCATTTTTTCAATTGTACTTTTTTAAGATATTTATTTTTCACTTTTCGAACATTTTTTTTTACTCGAACTCTAATACAATCATCTTTAATCAATTCCATTAACAACGATTGGATCCAAATAAATACATTTGATAAATGTTAATTTATGAATGGGTAATTGAATAAAATGTTGAATCTTGAAGTTTCTAATAATAGAACTGTTGTGTTGTTAGAGTTGAACTTCTGAGATTATGTATGCAAGAACAAAAACACCGTGTATTGAATGAAACTAGTTTTAATCACAACAAAACTCGAACTGACGATAGATCAGTGCGCTAAAGCGCTCTGTCTAACGTGTGGTGCGGGTGCATGTGGCATTAGAAATCAGTTTATCTATACCACGGTCAGTGATTGCACAGAAAATTTCATATAGACGCAATCGAACAAATAAAAACATAACAAATATTACATTATTAAAAAAAAAACAGGGTCACTGACGAAGGTTCAATACCAGAAACTGCGCAGTCTGATTAAAAAAAATGAAAAATTTACAATGCAGTTATGATTTTTAGAAAATAAACTCATTCTTCTCTACCAAGTCTTTTAAAATGAAAACTAATGGTGTTTTCTTTTCTGGAAAAAAATGTTGCCTTCTTAATGTGCAACGTTTTTCAAATTTTGCCCTCGCCCCTTAAAATGAAGCATTTTTACAATCAGAATTGAACACAATTTCATCACATATTACATTTATTTAAACAAATCTGTTTTTTAGTGTTGTTAAAGTTCGGGTTCGAATCCCAGCAAACTTTAAAAAAAAATTTAATGTTTTTTTTAATAATTAATTTTTGTTTTTTTAATTATTTAAAAAATTTGGATTTAGCTACATACATTTTTTTCAATTACATTTTTTTATAATTTTGTTTGTAAGCGAATTTCAGATTAAAAAAATTATTAAGTACTTACAAAAAGAAAAAATTAAAAAAATAGCAAAAACAAATTAAAAAAAATCGTAAATTAAATTTAACAAAAAAAAAAAAATATATAAAAAAATGTGATACCAATATGGGTTCGAACTCGGGATCTTCTGTATCAGAAGCCAGCACACTACCACTCTGCTACCAAGGTGAGAGTTTTCTCGCCAAAAACTTTGCAATATATACACATGAGATTGATAAGCCAAAAAAAACAAGGCAACATCCAACCCTGTAAATTTTTTGAGGGCAGAAAATGTTGCATTTTTTGCCTTTTATAAGGCAACGCTTTTAGAAAAAAACACGGTACCCTATTAGAGTGTTCACCTCATATTAGAAAAGAACACGAATAAGGAAATTTAAGGCAAAGTGCAAAAAAAAATGTGACATTTTTGTCAGAAAAGAAAACGCTATAAATAAAATTGCATATTAATTATAGTATTAATTGCAATTGTGTGAAAAAGACGTTAAAATTCAAACTCAATCTTTAATTTTTATTTATATGTAAATAGTACTAAAAAAGTCAAAGGAGTACCATGGTACTTTTCCGGATCAAATAGTACCAAAAAAGGTACTATAGTACTAACTTTACCATCCCTGTGGCCTATCAATGGTATTTTGGCCCTTTTAAATTGTCAATTTGGCCCAAAACAAAAAAACTCAAAATGCATCCCTATCTGAAAAAAATTCGAATCTTTTTATTAGTCAAAATGCACTAAAACCGGCAACTTCAGTTGGTGGTAGGGAACTGAAGATCCACTTTAAAAATTTTGTACTTATTTTTCCCATATTCACCTTATTAATATGTATCGATTTAGTGGTGTTCCTTTAGCCAATTCGAAAAATTGCCAAATTATATGTATCGATTTAGTGGTATTCCTTTAGCCAATTCGAAAAATTGCCAAATTCGGGACACCCTATTGTGCATATTTTTGTATTTAGTTGCAGTATTTTTATAATTTTTGACAAACAAATAATATTTACATACCCTTTTATATATTAATTTAAGCAAAATCATTTTAACGTTTAAAAATCATACTGACCCGAAGAAAAGTGAGTTTGTAAAGTGCATTTTTTGCGTTTTATTCGCATTTTATAAGCGCATTATTTCGTTTTTATAAATGCATGAAATTCCTTGTCCTAATTATAACCCATAAGCAGTCTCCATTCATATAATCATCAAAAAGTTAACTCAACTAACATTATTTTTTTTCAAATAATGATTTTAAGCTAGTTTTTTTATTTTTTTTTTAATAATTATTTAACGGGGATATTTACTTATTTGATTGGTAAAACAGAAAAAATATCTGGCAAGCATTTAATGAACTTAGGAAACGAAAGCTTAATGTTTTCCATAAAAGCTTTACAAATAAAGTATTTAAATAGTTTCAAAATATTACCTTATTTTTCCTTATCCGCATAGTTATTGCAAAAAATTATGAATGCTTTTATTTAACACTTTATTTATATGCAATTATATATTTTTTATATTTCTTTTTTGCTTTGATTATATATATGACATTTTGATTTATTTTGCCATTTTGAAAATGCTTTTTATTTTACTTATTTAACCTTTTATATGAACATTTTATTAATAGATGCTCAAACAGATTTAACACTTAAAAAACACAACCGACCAATTTTTAGATAAACTAGTACTCGACCGGACTAGAATTATAAACGCAAACGCATTAAATTATGAAATTAAGAATTTTTTTTAGATATTTTAATTAATAGGATTTTTTTTTTATTATATTTTTTTATTTTTTTTTATAATATTTTATTGCCTTTTTAATGAAGAAATAATTACAGAATTTTTTTTATTATTACCACTTTTATTATATTATTATAAAACATTAATTAAATTTAATCTTATTTAAGCACAAAATATAGATTTAATTTATTAAAAAATTTACCGAACAAACATCCGATTTGTCTAAAAAAAAAAACCAATGACCGGCACGCAGATGCAATAAAATATTTAATAAATTTAACAAATTTATTTTAACGTAACAACTAATAAGCTGTTAAAATTGCCATGAGAGAAAGGAAAGAGAAGTACTCAACAAGAAGTAACTAGACGTTGTTGCTATTAAAGCTTTTTTACTTGTACCAACGAGCACTAACAAAAAATTTCAAAAACAAAAACAAAAAAAAAACAATCTTTTGAACTACAAACGAAACGAACACACAAAACGAACTAGGGGTAAAAGTAAAATCAACGACAGACACGAAGTCCCGACAAATTGTTAAATTACCGAACATACGTTTCGTATAAAATTTACTCACTAAGAAGCTGAGCTAAAAATTGCAATGAGGGAAAAAAAAAGATGTTGTTGTTGCGCTTGCAAAAGAAAAAAAAAAAAAAAAACACGACCTTCTGAACTACAAAAAAGAACAAGTACACAAACTACATATAAACAAATGTAAAATCACACGACTTTAAAAAAAAATATATATATAAAATTATTGATCGGCATCTGCATCTGCGTGCAACAAAATTATCATTAAATTAAACGAATTTATTTGAAAGAATTTAGCGATTTTTATATAAGCCACAGAATTTAAAAACACATTCTTTTTTAACTTGAGACACGCAACTACCGGACAACCGTTTTGTATGAAATTTACTCGCACACTATTAAGATCAGATAAAAATTGCAATGAGGAAAAGGAAAGAGAGTACTTAACAAGAAGTATATAGATGTTGTTGTTATTAAAGCTTTTGTAACTTGTACCAATGAGCACTAACAAAATATGTCAAAAGCAAAACCACAACATTTTGAGACACAAAAAAAAAAAAAACGAACACACGAACTATAGAAAATCAACGACCGGCACGCAGTTGCAACGAATCATTTAATTTTAAACTACCGAACATCAGTTTTGTATATATAAAAGAGCAACAAATAAATAAAAAAAAAGAGTTCTACTAGATTAAAATGGCGAACAACCACGACCTTTTTAACAAAAAAAAAAAAACATCGAATACATAAAAGAAAACATCGACGGGCTTAAAGACACGATTAATTTATTATTTAATATTAAACACTTCTTACTAATTTATTTTAAGCACTTTAATAAAATTTTTATAAAAAATACGTTAAGCTACACATTGATATTGTTTTTATAAAAAACTATTTAAATTTTCTTTCTTTATTACAAAATTTTGGGTTTCTTTAATAATCTTAACTACCGCACAACCGTTCCGTGTTATATTTTCTCGTAAACTAAAAGTTGCAATTAAAAGAAAAAGAGATGTACTGAGCAAAAAGTTAAGAGTGTGTTCACAATAAAAGCTAAAACTAAAGGCGAAAATATTGTCTCATACATTTTATATTTAATGCAAAAGTTCCTAAAAAATGTATGGGCAAATTTTTTCGCTTTTAGCTTTCGCTTGTATTGTGAAAACTATCTGATGTGGATGTGTTGGAGTAGCTTGTTCGTACTTTTGGGAGAAAATCGAACACCATATCAAGGTTGCCATTTTCCGCAATTTTTTTCTTCCTACATATTTTAAGCTGTTTTTTAGAGCTTGCGTTTTTTAAGACTTTTCGCTTTTAAGTGTTTCCAGGTGTTCAATTATATTTTTTTGCATTGCCAATTTTTATCTTGGGGTTATTCAAAATTTTCAATGTTTGCTATTGTTACACTGAGAATACTATGTAGGTAAAGACCACTGCAAATGTAGTTAAAAACAAATGAAATTTTAATTAAAGAAAAGACTACTTACATTTCATTAAATTCAACTAACTTTGTCATTTGTTTTTTAATGTTCAAAAATGACTAACAATTGTAGTACAAATTAACCACATGTTAGTAACAAATAAACAAAGATTTATTTTTTTTATTTTTTTTTTAAATAACAAAAAAACTACTGTAGAAAATGAATGTGAAATCATAAAACAGTTATTAGATGTGGTTTGTTTTTTTAAATGAACTACAAGATTAGTAAAAAATTTAATTTATTCTACAAATGACAGACATTTACATTAAAAATTATGAAACTGTATTACAATTCAAACATATTTTTAAAGCAGAAGTTAACTGAGTGTAGCCAAATAAAAAGTTTGCAGATTTATTTTTCTGAGCGACACAATTTATTTAATTTTTAATGGAGTTTCTTATTTTTGACGAAAAAATTACAATTTAGTAAATAAAATCCATATAACTTTAATTTCATTTTGTAAAATTTTAAAATAGGAAAGCAATTTATGGAGATTTTTATTAAAATATTAAATAAAATAGTCATTAACGAAAAACAAAATCAAAAATTAAAAAAATGTATGCTTTAATGACAAGCTTTACCGTCAATAATATTTTTCCACAGGGTTTTAAATTTCCATATATTATAAAAGTTTTTAGTTTTTGAAAATATAAATCCTTTTAATTATTTCCAAATACACGATTTCAAAAATTATTAAAAAATATTTGAATTACAGTCACGGTTATATAAAATTTTCAACTGGAAAACCAAAAATTACACATTTCAGCATAGTTTTGATTGGAATTGTAGAGAATTGTAATTCAACATAAAGTTTTTTGACTAAAGCTTCCAATTTTTAATAAATACTGAAGTTTTTAAATTTTTGCGAATTTAGCAATTTTTATTTTGAAATATAGCTATTTTTTGTGTCGCTGTGTTGGCAACCTTGTTCCATATATGTATTGTTGTGAAATGGCATTGCATATAAATTTGCAATTGTTTTGATCAGGACTGCCAGCAGAGTTGCCAACTTTAACGAATTGTCTCCATTTTGAAGATTTTGGAAGTGAAGTGATGAAATGGCGATTGACGATTTTACAAAAATTATTGCACAGAGAAAGCAGATTAATTGTGACAACGAAATTTTTTTCCCAACAAATGATTCTGTAGCAGCAACCGAATTATTTGGTTGTCGCAATCAATTGTATTCCTTGGCTAATTGAAATTTTATACTACAACCAAAATTTTTATTAGCCAAATTTCTGTTGCTACAAACAAAAACATCCATGGCTGCAACCAAGCCATGAGGTCGGCGAAAAATTCGGTAATCACAATGAATCTGTTTTCTGTGTACGGCAAGTGACGAATTTTTAAAGATTTAAATTTTAATCGAATTATCTTCTGCATTTTTTAGTCTCTATAATTTACTAACAACATTTTTTGAAGGTTCTTTTTATTAAAAACATCTTAAAGAAATTTAATAAAATTATCTCAAATCGAACAAAAGTCATTAATTTTCTGATTAAAAGATTGACTACACAAAATTCAACATTTTAAAAGGCATACTTTAAATAATTAAAATTTTATTTAAAATTTAAAGAAAACTGTAAGTAAAGGGTCCGCCATGTAACGTTTTTTTTTTCGATGCCGATTTTGCCAAAAAAATCATCTTTTCAGATGAAGCTCATACTGCATGGCCAGCCGAGGCAGCCATTTGAATGAAATTATTTTCCATTATTAACCGGAAGGATTGTACTTTCAAATAAAAAAGAAATTTGAGAAAATATTCAGTAGTTTTTTTATAGCATTTTCAAAAAAAAAAGTTATTTGGCGGACCCTATATTTTTGTATATTTTTGGAAGGAAAATATAAACATGTTAATTTTTGAATGATTTATTAAAGCTTCAAAATCATTGATAAAAGAGTGATTTTTCACGTTTCTGATTTTTTCTAAAACAATATATAAAGAGTGGAAACGAATAAGGGTATACAGACCATATTTTGAGAATCGCGTTTTTTTTACATAATATAATATAATTAGAACATTTACACACACTTGGAAAAAATATTGCTATTTTTCTTCGTTTTTATTGAAATAAAACTACTTTAAAAGCTAAAATTTCGGTAGTATTTTTATGTTTTTTAATTTAATTTTTATATAAATTGCAAAGAACTTTTTCTTTCATAGCACAATTTTGAAAATACAATAGTAAAACAAAGATTTTATTGATAAAGTTCAAAGATAACATTCTAAAGTTGTATTTTTACTTTTCAAATTTGCAAAAATACCGTTATTGTAAGTGCTATTTGTATTTTAAGTAGGAACATCAAAAAGCGAATATATATACAAAGTAATAACAACTTTAAAAATAAATTATAAAAACTTCGGGGCACTATACTTGACTTTGATCGTCAAAGGGTTAAACAGAATTATGAGTAAAGCGTTATTTAATCGCATTCAATTTATTTGTTACAATTACATTACTGACTAATAAAATCTACTCAATACTGATGCATTTACATTTTATCCGTCCATTTCTTCAAAAATATGTACTTGATGTCCTCGAAACTTTTAAATAATGTTGTTCTGGTAATATGGCCCAATTTTCATAAAAATCGGATAATAAATACCGTACCAAATCATAAATGTTGCAAAATACTTTTAAAAATTAATTGTTCTGTATACCCTTTTCCATATTTTGCTATTTTCAAGTTTAACTTTTTTTTTTTAAATTCAATCATAATTGCTTAATAAGAAACCAGAAAACCAAATTTTTTACTATACATGTCTCCAGACTAAAAAGTTTCCCCAAACTAAAAATAGTTTGGGGAACAAGTTAAAATAAATGGTTCGTGGTTTGTGGCAACAGAAATTTTGATATTTAAAAAAAAAAAAAATTCGGTTGCAGTATATTTTTAAATTAACCAAAGAATACAATTGATAGCGACAACCAACTAATTCAGTTGCTGCTACAGAGTCATTCGGTTGGAAAGAAATTTCGTTGTCGCAATTAATCCATTTTCTCTTTAAAATAATTTTTGTAAAATCGTTAAACATTAAACATAAATCTCTTAGCTTTTTCCGTTAAAACTATAACATTTGAATATGTAGCCTTAGAATTACCAAAACTTTGTTTTTGAAATTGTTAAATGTTTGTTTTTAAATTTTATAAAACGGCAGTTGCAATTAAATTATGTTTATGTTACCAGTCAACAAATTTATAAAATGTGACAATTTTCCAAGCGCTTAAATTTCTGAGTCATAAATGAATCATGAGATTTTTTATAAGCTTAAACATTTTTGAAAATGTTTTTAACACTCACATATGACTCAAAAATTTTTCATAACTGGCTCATAAATTCTGAAAATTTTAATAGTGCTCATATTTAGGAGCCTTTTATGAGTCATGAAAGAGTCCTTAGAACGAGGCTTCATCGGCAAAGAAAATCAGAATCATATAGCTATGATTTCAAAAGGCTTGAAGGATCTTTTATGGCTCTTTCAGACTCTTATTGTACACTGACATTTTTTAAATCGTGTAATGGGAAATTTTACATGTTTGTCAGATTATGTGTGCAAAATAATAAACCGATCCGCTAATCATTTCGCATACAAATCGAATCTTTACAAAAAGTGAGTAATTCGGATTTTGTTTGGTATTTTAAGTATCCCAATTGCTTGGAGCAGACCAATTTAAAAGTGACGGTATATGAAAATTGTTTTTGTATCCTTTGCCAATAAAATAAGTTTGCTTTTCAAAATAAACAAATTATAATTGAAAATGTGTGTTGAGGTTATTCCGTTAACAGTTCTTTTTTTCTTGTTTTATAATTTTACAAAAAAAACTTGAAATTAGTGTCCGACAAAATAAATTTTTTTTGGCCGAAGCCGTAGCCAAACTTCGGCCACATTTATAAAGTTCAAAGCCAAATTTTTAAATTTACTTTTTAATTTGAATAAAACGTGAAATTCGTTTAATTTTGACAACGAAAGTTGTTTAAATAAAAACAATAAATATTTAAACATGGATAAATCTCGAAAAAGCTAATTTACAATTTTCTTTCTTTGTTATTTGTAATAAAAAATATTATGAATTTAATACAAATTCTTGTGTTTGCACTTGAAATTAAAAAAATTATTCTGAAAATGTACTCTGAAAATGTTTTTTCAAATACACGGAGTTCGGCCACAATTTGGCCGAATAACGAACTTGGCCGAATATCACTTTATGGCCGAACTCTGCAGCCGAAGACGAATACACGGTCGGACACTACTTGAAAGTAATGCGGTTTTCATTTAATACATTTTTAATTTTTTCCTGAAAAGGTAGCAGCATAAGTGAAAGAATTGAAATTTTAATTGTGCTTTAAATCTTAAACATTTAAAATTTTCAATAACACCTAATAAAAATGGCAACGATCTTCCGGTCTGGTATTAATATATATCAGAAATTTATACATGAAATACCTTAATTCGACACCTTAATAAGACACTGAAATAAAAAACAGGAAGTCTTGAAAATAATTATTAAAATAAATGACTAAAAAAAGCTAGGAAGAAAAAAAATAGCTAAAACGAAAAATAAATAGGTAAATCTTCTGGCTAGATGCAATCTAGCTACATATATTTTTTTATAGCTAGATGGAAAAAAAATCGTTAGATCTAGCCAGAAAATAGCTAAAATGGCAACCTTGCTGATCAT
This sequence comes from Delia radicum, assembly GCA_021234595.1. Taxonomy (NCBI): domain Eukaryota; kingdom Metazoa; phylum Arthropoda; class Insecta; order Diptera; family Anthomyiidae; genus Delia; species Delia radicum. The sequence goes on along the minus strand of CM037855.1, from coordinate 20,630,807 downwards.
AACAAATGCCATTTTACATGCAATGTCATATTACAATACTTTCCTTATGGAGTTTAAAAGCTTTTTTTTCACCAAAATACAAACAAACTACTCGGGCAAGATATATTGATATAGGTTGTCTTAGTAGCCCAGCTGTTTATCTTCCTCTTACCTGGTTTTGACATTTCTTACATGGTTTTGACAGTACAAAGACTGTATCTTGAGTATTTTGAAATGTCAAAACCCTATTGTTTTTGTATTGTTTGTAGTTGTTTGTTGTAGTTGTTGTTCTAGTAAGACTACCTATATAAATATATATCTTGTACTCGGGTTAAAGCTTTAATTTCATCTCTTTTTTCTTTTTATTGCAATTTTTAGTTTACGCGAAGATTTTATACGAAACGGTTGTGTGCGGGAGTTGAGTTTATTAAACAAACCCAAAATTTTGTAATAAAGAAAGAAAATTTCAATAGTTTTTTGTAAAAATATTATCAATGTGTAGCTTAACGCATTTCTTATAAAATTTTTATTAAAGTTCTTTAAATAAATTAGTAAAAAGTGTTTGAAATTAAATAATAAATAAACTAGTCTTTAAGCCCGTCGATGTTTTTTTATGTATTCGATGTTTTTTGTTTTTGTTAAAAATGTCATGGTTGTTCGCCATTTTAATTCAGTAGAACTTCTCTTTTGCTCATTTAAATATACAAAACTGATGTTCGGTAGTTTAAAATTAAATTCGCCGTGACTGCGTATCGTTCGTTTATTTAAAAATTTTCTATAGTTCGTATGTTCGTTTTTTTTTTGTGGTTCAACATGTTGTGGTTTTCCTATTGACATCTTTTGTTAGTGCTCGTTGGTATAAGTTCGAAAAGCTTTAATAAAACAACACCCTCTACTTCTTGTTTAATACTTCTACTTAGTACGCTCTTTCCTTTTCCTCATTGAAATTTTGATTAGTGTGCGATCAAATTTTATACGAAGCGGTTGTCAATTAGTTATGTGTCTCAAGTTAAAAAAAAAAATTGTGCATTAAAATAAAAAAATTTAATTCATTATTTGTTAAAATTATCGTTAAATTCTTTAAAATTAATTCGTTAACTTTAATAAAAATTTAGTTGAATCTGTTTGCCGGTCGATGATTTTATATACATACATATGTATATTTTTTTAAGTCGTGTGATTTTACATTTCTTTATATGTAGTTTGTATACTTGTTCTGTTTTGTAGTTTAGAATGCCGTGATTTTTTTTTTTCTTTTGTTAGTACAACAACGTTTACTACTCTCTTTTTTTCCTCATTCCAATTGCTAGCTTAACTTTTTAGATTGTGAGCAAATTTTATACGAAACGTATGTTCGGTAATTTAATAATTTTTCGCGATTGCGTGTCGGTCGGTGATTTTTTATTTGCCCATAGTTCGTGTGTAGTTCAAAATGTTTGCTTTTGTTGTTGACATATTTTGTTAGTGCTCGATGGTAGAAGCAAAAAACATTTAACAACAACAACGTCTAGTAGTTTTCTTTCCTTTTTCTCAGGGCAATGTTTAGCTCAGCTTATTAGTTTGTTAGCAAATCTTATAAGAAACGTCTGTTCGGTTAAAAAAAAGTTTGTTAAATTAAATGAATTTTCTGTTGCAGCTGCGTGCCGGTCGTTGGTTTTTTTTTTAGTAAAATCGGATATTTGTTCGGTAAATGTTTTAATAAATTAAATCTATATTTTGTGTTTAAATATGAGAAAAATTAAATTATTTTTCATAAAAATATGATAATAGTGGTTATAATGAATAAATCCTTTATTTATTTGTAAAAAAGCAATATAATTGCAATAAATTGTGCTAAAATATCAAAAAATTAAAAAATATATATATAATAAATAAATGCTATTAATAAAAATGTATTAAAAAAGTTTATAATCTAATGCGTTTGCGTTTATAATTCTAGTCCGGTCGTGTACTAGTTTATCTAAAAATTGGTCGGTTGTGTTAAATATGTTTGAGCATCTGTTAATAAAATGTTCGTATAAAAGGTTTAATAAGCAAAATAAAATGCCTTTTAAAAATGGCAAAATAAATAAAAATGCCATATATATATATAGTCAGTGCAAAAAAAAAAAAAATATATATAAAAATATGAAAAAATATGAAATGTTAAATAAAAACATTTAAAATTTTTATTGTAATAACTAATCGGATTAGGAAAGAAGGTAAATAATTTTTAATTTCTATTTTAATACTTTTTTTTGTAAAGCTTTTATTGAGAACATAAAGCTTTCGTTGCCAAAGATCATACACTTAAATACATGCCAGATATTATTTATGTTATTCCCAAATCAAATCAAAAAATATCCCCATTAAATCATTATTTGAAAAAAATGTTTGTTGAGTAGTAGGGCGGGTCGATTTAAAAATCGCTCAACGTTCAGGGAAAATCGTATTCTAGAGATCAAATAAGAAACTTTGCCGAAGGAACCATACCTCTAAAATGAATTCTGATGTCCCGACTTTTGACCCGTAGGGTCAAATTTTGAAAAAGCCCACTTTGATATTTCAAAAAGTAGTAGGAATATCTCCAAGATTATGGGAGCTACTTCTTCTCCGGGAGACGCGCTAGCAGATTAATGCATAAATCATCATTCTAGGTGACCGTTAAGAGGTTAAAATTTAAAATGGAAGAGGGCCTTTTTAGCCGTGTTTTTATAGCAAAATGTACAAATCTCGGGATACAGATATTTCAGAAAGTAGGAGGAGTATTTCCAAGATTAGGGTCTCTATTTCTTCTCCGGAAGACGCTCCAGCAGATGAATGTATAAATAATATTCGATTGGGTTGGATTCGATTTGGGCACTCTAAATGGGCCAAAGTGGGATTTTTCAAAATTTGACCCTACGGGTCAAAAGTCGGGACATCAGAATTCGTTTTAGAGGTATGGTTCCTTCGGCAAAGTTTCTTATTTTGATCTCTAGAATACGATTTTCCTTGAACGTTGAGCGATTTTTTGGCCTCCATACAAATCGACCCGGCCTATTGAGTAGTGTTGTCACTCTACCAAAAATTATTCGATTAATCGAACGAACAAAAAAAAAAAAAAAAATCGAACTAACAATTTAAAAATCATGATTTTCTACTAATAATTAATTCGAATACATTTTGACTATTATTCGTATTAAACGAATAATTTAAAAAATAGTTCGAAAATTTAACAATTTTTGGGAATTTTTTTATAAAAAATTGTAATTTACAAAATAAAATTAAAATTCTTTTAATGAACTATTTCAATATTTAATAATAAATTGTAATTTTTTACATCATTACACTGATAATTATCCATGCATAAAAATACGAAAAAATTTCCAACAAAAATGTTTGTAAAATAAACAAAAACTTGTTTATTTTACGAAAGTTTTTATTGTTTTGACATTTTTTTTTGTATTTTTAGCATGAATTATTATAAGTCTACACAACTATGCCAAATGAAGTATGATTGAGAAATCGTTTGGCTTTCCTATTGCCTAAAAATTATTGCATTTAAGAATTAGTTTTATTGTAGTATTTAAATTGATGCCGAAATTTATAAAACTTTGAGATAATAGGGTCAAATGCTTATGGTGTAATGGTTAGAGCGGGTAGATTCCCGGTGACGACAACATCAATTTATAAAAATAATATGTATGAGTTTTCTATTCCTAATATGTACCGCAGCGTCCACCTTCGGTGTCCCCACCGAAGTAATAATAAAAAAAAAAGTATTTTTAAAACTTATTTCATTCGTTATTTCGTTTCGATTCCTTCGAAAATTATTTGATCGTTTAAACGAACAGAATAGGAACCCGAATAAATGACAACACTGTAATAAAGTTTACCTTTTTGAAGCCTGCACTCACTCGTATAAATAAAACTATTAAAATTGCAGAAAAAGCTACTTAAAATTAGTCAAACATGACGTTGCGGAAAAAACTTCTAAATTTACCAGATTTTTCCCTAAATATTTATAAGCTCAATAAGATCGGCCAAAATTAAACCTATAGGTAGACACCCAAAATTAAAAAGGGGCAGACAAATATAAAAATTTCACATTAAAGCGTTAGAAAATAAAAAAATAATACATCGTCTTGTGATCCTTTTAGAGTCTTTTTGTTTCAATCGAAAGAAAAAAAAAATTACAAAAAAAAATATCGAATTCGTTAGTGAAATTTTCTCATAACTCAAAAACCGCTCTTTTACAAAAACCGTCAAAAAATAGAAAACCGATATATCGAATTATTCTTAAACCTATACACAGAGAAATAAAGTGCCAACCGAATTGAAAAGTGTATATTAATGGTAACAACTTATAAATTTAATTAGTACAACGATATTTACATTAGATTTCAATATATTTTGGGTGTTGCAATTAAAATTCAGTTGAATTAACCGAACTTTGTTGTGAAAACTAATGTTAAGTTGTGCTAACCGACTGAAATTCGTAATAACGGAATCTAAGTCGTAGTAACCGAATTTCAGTTGGCAAGTAGCTGAATTTTTCTTTGTGTGTATTTGGACATTTAAATAAACCTGTAAAAATAGCAAAAAAAAAGCTACTAAAAATTTGTTAAACATCAACTTGCAGAAAAAACTGCTAAATATTAAGAAAAGAAGAACAGAAAAAATAAATCTGTTAACTTTACATAACTTTAGTTATATTCGATGTGAGTTTTGCTTAATTGAAAATAACATTTTACTTTGTGAAATTAGCAACAACTTTTACTAAATATTTGTAGACTCTTAATAGCAAACAAGAACTGTAATATTAACAAAATTTTTGTTATATTTACCATAAATTTGTTTTTATTTTGATAAAATCAACAGAAATTTTTGCTAAAAAATTGTAGATTTCTGATATCCCCATTAAAAAAAAAAAAAAAACTAAAAATTTCACATTTTTAATGATTTTATGGTCTACTAATATTTAGTAAATGTTTTTGCTAATTTTCGCAGATTAGTTTATTACTTTTAATTAACTAAAATTTAACTCAAATATAACTAAATATTTGTAAATTGAACAGATTTTTGTTTGCTATTATATTACTAATATTTAGCAAAAAAAAAAAAATTACTAAGTTTTGCAGTTTTTTTCCGCAAGCTCATTTTTAACTAATGTTTAGTAGCATCTTTTTGCTATTTTTACAGATTTATTTCAATAAGTGTACGTGAAATAACTCCCAAATGAAATAAGTCCCACTGAAATAACTCCCAATGAAATAAGTCCCAAAAAAATGAAATGAACCCCAATTTTAATAAATGAAATAACCTCCAAAGAAAAAATGAAATAAGCCACAACATTCGGGAAAAATTTACCAAAATGTAATTTTAATAGAAAAGAAATAACTCCCAACAAAAATTAAATAATTCCAAACGATAAAATCACATTTAAAAATTAAAATGAATTAAGTCCCAACAAAAGTGCAATAACTCCCAATGCCAAAAAGGAGTGAAATAACTCCCAACAAAACCTGGTTGGGAATTATTTCATTTGGGAGTTATTTCATAATGAAATAATTTCTAACAGAAGATTGTGAAATAAGTCCTAACGCATTGGGAGTTATTTCATAATGAAATAAATCCCAATTTATATGGACAATTTTTTGGGAGTTATAACCCCCAACGGCCAAAAATGAAATAACCCCCAAAAAAATTGTGTAAAATTGTTTGGGGGTTTTTTCATTTTTTGGGGATTATTTCATCTTACGGTTTGGAGATTATTTCATTATGAAGCAACCCCCAATGAAATAAAGCCCAAAATTTAAATTCTTTGGAGATTATTTCATATGCAATTATTTTGGGGGTTATTTCATATTTTTGGGGGATATTTCATTTTGCTAAAAGTGAAATTTTTTTAATATTTGTTAGTTTTTCTGCGTGGCGGCCTGCGGCCGCTCTTAGGGGTTTTCTCCTCCATGGGACGCGGCAGGTGGCTTCGCTGAATAAAGTTTCCCTGCGCGCGTCACACTAGGGAAGATAATGAGAAGCGCGCAGGAAAACTGTATTCAGCGAAGCCACCTGCCGCGTCCTATGGAGGAGAAAACCCCTAAGATCGGCCGCAGGCCGCCACGCAGAAAAACTGAACAGTGTAACAAAAGAATCAAAAATATGAAAACAAAAAATAAAAAAATTTGGGACATATTTCATTTCTTTGGAGCTTATTTCATTGGGGGTTATTTCATTTCTTCCTTTGGGAGTTATTTCATTACGAAACAACCCCCAAATTTTGGGTGTTATTTCATTTTCACCTTTGGGGAATATTTCATTTCTTTGGGTATTATTTCATTTTTTTTTTGTTGGGACTTATTTCATTTTTTTTGGGATTTATTTCATTGGGGTTATTTCATTTTGTCGTTTGGGTGTTATTTCATTGGGGGTTATTTCGTAGCGCCAGTTATTTCATTTGGGAGTTATTTTACTATACCGTATACGCAATGTCACAGGATGCTTCTTAAAATTATTAAACTCTCAAAAAATACACTGTGGAATAAAACCGACTAAAAGTTTAGTAATGTTTTTTGTTTGTTTTTTTTTTCAAAATTTATTGTCTTTTTTTACTGTAAAAAATAAAAAAAAATTTCTTTTCTTTTAAATAATCATTATTTTCAAATATACATTAAATAAAAAACAAATATACCCTCCAGCACAATGGGATGAGAGGCATAAAATCAATTACAATTAAAAAAGAAACATAAAATAAAGCAAATTAAATATCGATTTTTCTTTTTGTTGAGTTGAAATAACAATCATTTAGTAAATATAAAATTAACAGAATTTTATACTATCACATATACAAAAAAAAAAAAAAAAAAAATTATAACGAAATCTACACGGTAGGCAAAGAGAAAAATATATATAAATTTTATAAATTTCTTTTTTTTTTAAACAATAATTTATGTATTAAAAAAAATTAACTAATCATTATTGGATGTTATGGATTTAACATATTACTTTAAAATTTTTTGTTTATTTTTTAACAAATGAGGTAATTTTTTATTACTGATTTTAATAAATATACATTTTTAAATATATTTTATTATACTGACATTTTATGCTATTTTTAAATAGCAACATTTTCTTTCGTTTAATTACTTAAAAACTATTTTTTTTTTATAATTAAATTATTACTTTACAAACAGCAAACGTTTCTTGACTTTTACTTTCAAAATTCACCGTAAATTCCTGATTTAACATGTCTTTTTCTTTTCATTCATATAATTTTTATACTTCATTTGATGAATTTGTTAAATTTAAGACAATAATTTTATACTTAAAATATCTAAAAATATTAGTTTAGCCTTGTTTTTTTTTGGGGTTTTAATCTATAAACTACTGCGTCGCGGTAATGGCAGCTGGTAACCGACTTAAGGTATTGGTGTTAGTTTGATGTTGTGACTCTAAAGTATTTGTATCCTTTTCATCATTATCGGGATTATCCAAGGTTGACGTTGTCCCGAGCCACACAAATTATAGAAGGTACCGGCAGCAATGTATATAGCAGCCGCAATAAAGAATACTTTTTGCCATTGAGCAATTGTAGGCTAAAATTAAAAATCAATGTAATAAAAAAAAAAAAAATCTATCGAAATTTTTGTAATTAGATTACCTGATTATTAATTAAATTACCAGCCGCAATGGGTGCCAAAAGACCAGCTAAATTGGCGGAACAATTTGTTATAGCCATTAGGAATCCAGCAAAACGGGGTGTTAAATCCAAGTGATTAATTTTAAAACCTGAGTAAATACCACCATTAAAACCAACACCCACAGTAAGAATAGCCAAGTTAAGAAACGATCACAACCAGTGTAAGAGGCTGCTATTAAAGCAATACCGGGACCATATTGACCTGAAAGTTAAGAAATAAAATTGATTTATTTAAAAACACAAAATATATAATTTATAGTTTATTTTAATTTTTTCTCAGTGTATTCAAATTAACATTGCGGAGCATTCATAATACGCTTCGTATTTGACGAATAAATTACACAAATGTTCCTACATTTCTTTGAGTTTGAATTTTAACGTCTTTTTCAGACAATTACAATTAATACCATAATTATTATGCAATTTTATTTAATTTTAATTGTGAAAGGCGTGTGAAGGGCATGTGGCATTAGAAATCAGTTTATCTATACCACGGTCAGTGATTGCACAGAAAATTTCATATAGACGCAATCGAACAAATAAAAACATAACAAATATTACATTATTCAAAAAAAAAAAAAAAACAGGGTCGCTGACGAAGGTTCAATACCAAAAACTGCGCAGTCTGATTCAGAAAATTGAAAAATAACAATATAGTTATCATTTTTAGAAACTACACTCATTCTTCTCTACCACGCCTTTCACAATTTCTTCTCAAATTTCGCAATTATTTCTTTCGAAAAATATTTCTATATTTATAAAAAAGAATATTTTATTATAAACAGTCAAAATTTTTTATTTTTCAATTTGTTTAAATATTTGAAACTTTCAAATAAAAATACAAAACAAATTGTATAATAAATTTTCCAGGCTTGGCAAAACATTATGACGTATACATTGTTATACAAATATGATGTTTTCACTATCAGACATGTCACAGAAACTAATTTGAATTTTTTTCGTTTTTGAACAACAACCACACAGAAATCGATACGAAAACGAAAATTTTTTGTACGATTTATTATCTGTGACACCCCAGTATATACGACATTACACGAATCCGTCTATTATTTTTAGAGTATACTGATAGACAAAAATTAGTAAACATTTTTGCTAAAACAACAAAAAACTTGTTGAAAATGGCGTTGCAGAAAAAACTGCTACATTTAGTATTTTTTTCGCTAAATATTAGAAGCATAAGAATAGCAAATATAAATCTATTGAATCTAGAAATATTTAGTTATACAGTAGAAACTCGATTCTTGCACGTAATGAAAACCGGGCTCGGTGCAAGTTTCAAGGTTGTCGCAAGTACCGAGTATTAATTTCCCATACAAAATAAAAGGCACATACATCTGTTTAGAATCTAAGTTTAATATTTCAATTCAAAACACAAAATAATACAAAAATGTTGCAAGTATCGATTTCAAAATTTTCGGATGTCGCAAGTACTGAGTGCGTAATGAAAAATATTCCTATGTTGCAAGAATCGAAGTGTGCAAGTATCAAGTATGTGCAAGAATCGAGTTACTACTGTATTTGAACGAAATTTTAGTTAACTGAAAGTAACAAATTAATCTGCTAAAATCAGCAAAACAAATTTGCTAAATGTTAATAAACAAAAAACAAATCATAAAAATGTGAAATTTGTAAAAATTTTTATTTGGATTTTTTTAATGCGAATAAAAATCTGGCCTTCTGAAATCAGAAGGCCAGATTTTCTGTTTTTTTTTTGTTGATTTTAGAAAAATATACTGTTATTTGCATTCTACTAAGTTTAAGGTATATTTATTTGCAAAATTTTGTTAATATTACAGTTTTTGTTTGCAGTTTTTAGTCTACAAGTATTTAGTTAAAGTTTTTACTAATTTTAGCAGAGTTTATGGCTATTTTCAATTAACTAAAATTCAAGTCCAATATAACTAAAATTTTGTTAAGTTAACAGTTTTGTTTTTTGCTGTTCCTATTTTATATTTAGCAAAACAATCAGCTAAATTTAGCAGTTTTTTCTGCAAAGTAATTTTTTAAGAAATTTTTAGTAGCTTTTTCTGCTTTTCTACTGGTTCATTTCTATAAGTGTAGTTGTATGGACTAAAATTTATAACATTTTATGAAAACAATCGAAGTTTTTCATAACAGCTATTACGCTTTAATTTGCATTAATCGCGATATCGATTAATCGCAATATTTTGAGTTTAACGCTTTCTTGAAAATTCGCAGCGAAATCTGTTCTGCCAAAATAATGATTCTAATTAAGCATTTGGATCGATAAAATTTCCATTGGCGCGTCATAGGACGGAATTATTCTCATCATGCTGCAAAATAACTTCCTAGAAATCTTTTATGCCTAAATAACTTCCAAAGAAGTGGTTGGAGTTTAACTAAATTTGAGATAAATATTAAAAACATTTTGTGGATATGACAATTTTTGCTGATTTTAGCAGAGTAAATTGCTATTTTCAATTAACTACAATTTAACTCGAATATAACTAAAATTTACAGATACATATTTAGCAAAAAATTCTGCTAATTTTAGCATTTATAAAAAAATTTTAGTAGCTTTTTATTTGCTATTTTTGCAGGTGGTGTTTACACATAACATTTGAACACGTGCACATGGGGAAAATTTGCCTTTTTTTTTTTAATTAAATTTGCCTTCAGACCACAGTTTTAAATGAATTTGAATAAACTAAATTTTAAAAATAAACTGACTAAATTCAAGATCTATTAATAATGGCCGATTGTTAAAAATCATTTATTACATATCCTTAATAAATCTGTCAAAATCAGAAAAATTTCCATTTTTTTTTTGATTGTTGGGTTATAAAAAATTTTAAGGTTTATCCAGCGTTTGTCTAGGATGTGTCACTAATGAGCTAATTCTGCTTTTTTTTTGCTGTTATCAAGCAACTTTATCAGGAATTTTCTATAAAATCTTAAAAAAAAAATAACGAAAGGGATAAAAGGGATAAAAGAAAAATTCAAATTTTTAATAGAAAAACCCTGGTAATTTAATGAACAAATTTATTTGTTTGAAAATACTTTCCGTACTTAATACTATCACATTTTAAAGTTTGTTCAAGTAAAATACACTCATAGAAATATACTGCCAAAAACAGCTAACAAAATCCCACTTAAATTAGTTTAAAATAACGTTGCAGCAAAACTGCGAACTATCGGACGAAACGTCGCTTGGAATACGCTTTATTTTTAACTTACCAATAGAATTCATAATTTTTCTTGTTGAAGTATGATTATGAAACGATTTGAAGAGATCATCCAATCTGCTACTACTGAAATACCCATAGAGAAAATCCACATAGCCAAATAGGGTAAAGATGAAAATAAACCATTGGATTTGATTGAAATCTTAAAACTTGTTTCATGTAAGTTGGCAATTCTGTCATTAAAGTTTCATAACCATAATTATGACCCATATGAGCAAACAAAATGGCATAGAATGGCAAAGATTTGGCAATAGCCTTGAAGGGAATTGGAGGAATCTATAAAAAAAAAAAAATATTAAAATTAGAATTTACAAAAATGTTTTAAAGGTGTTTAATTGAATTTTACCTTAATTTCATTAGTACCCCATAGAGAATGATTAATATATTTCTTTCACGTTCATCAATAGTTGGATGAGACGAGGGATCTTCATATACCCATATAATAAAAGCTATAGACCATATAGTACCAACAACACCGAATACATAGAAAATTGAGGGCCAGCCTCCATCAAAACCATATTCAGCCAAAAGACCCGACAAAGGCATTGATATAATGGTACCAAATTGTGCTCCCGCATAGACAGCCGCACCCATACGTGATCTTTCATTAGGTGGTATCCATTTGGCCAGCATAGCATGTGTACAGGGTACAATAGGGCCTTCGCCGAGACCTTGAATGAAACGTACAAAACACAAACCCCAAACACCACCTTCGCGAGCAGCAACGGGTACGAGGAACGCAAATACGGAATTGACTAACATACCATAGCCCAGAAATCTAAGAGCACCATATTTTTTTGCCACATGCCAAATGGAATCTGTTAAAAATATAAGATATTATTTACGAATAAGAGTAAAAATTGAATGCTACACTTATAGAAATCAACCAGCAAGAATAGCAGAAAAAGCTACTAAAAATTTGTTAAAATTTTGTCTACTAATATTTAGCAAAATTTTTACTGATTTTTGCAGATAAATTTGTAATTTTCAATAAACTAAAATTTAGTTCAAATTTAACTGAAAATTTGTAGATTTAATAGATTTATTTTTGCTGTTTTACTTACTAATATTTAGCAAAAAAAGTCTGCTTACTTCAGAAGTAATTTGTAACTAATTTTTAGTAGCTTTTTCTGCTCTTTTAAGAGGTTTATTTCTACTAGTATAGTTTAAGTACTAACCTGAGTTATAACATAACCATAAAAGAATGATGACAGTATATAACCCTGTACAGCAGAACTCCATGCAAATTCACCATCTTGACCAACACTCTAATAAAAAGTTAAAAAAAAAGTAAATTGGTTATTCAAGTGATTTTGTAGTCGGAAATAATTATATTAATTAAACGTTTAATTAATTTCGTAACCAATGAAATATTTTATTATATTTATTTAACGTTTTATGAATTTTCTTTCAATTTAAAATTGGTCAAAAATTACTGAAACTTTTCATAAAACTAATAAAACTTTTTCACAAAGTAAACGAACAATTTCTTATAATAAATGAAAAGCTTCATAATTTTAATGAAACTTCTTCATTTAGTGTATGAAACTTTTACTAAAGAAAATTAAATTTTTTATTAACTTTTATGAAAACTTTACTTTATTTTAATGATTAGTTACAATAGGTTAGTTCCACTAAAACTTCGTAGAATTTATGCAAAATTTCAATAATATAATTACGGTAATTATTTCAGTGTATTTCTGAAACGCGTTTAGCTAACACAAGCTTTTAAAGCACATTAATACTGCGATTCCATTACTCGTTTTGAGCAAAACATGTGTTTTGGTGAAAAACATGTACAAAACATATGCCCAAAAACTTAGTTTAATTTGACAGCAAAAGGGCACACATAAAAAAAATAAATATGAACCGTTCTGGAACTAAAAAACCGAAATATAAAATTAGTGGCGCCGGGGCCGCATAGGGCCACTAGGTATAAAAAGCGGAAAACGCGTATTTATGAAACCGTGAAGAAAATTCCTTATATGTTAATACGCGTTTCCGTTTTTTGTAGTCAGGGGCCCCGGTACCACTAAGTTTAATTCCGTTTTTTATTTTTATTTCGGGAGGTGGTCATGTATTTTGTTTTTTAATTTCCGTGTGCCCGCTGAAGTGCACTTTAGCCTAACTTGCTAAAGATTATCTTTGTCATTTTAAAATACCTAGGTGGCGCCTATATCGATTCGGCATAAGATAAACCAGGAATGTTTCGGTGTTAGCAAAAATTCTGTCGACAGCGTCAAAATTTATTTGCAACAGCATTTTAATTTTTACCTCACTACATTTGTTTTCTTACTTCTGGGGTAAAGTTCGGTATAAAATGAGATTTAATAAGAAATACTCTCACAAAAAGACAAAAACACATAAAAGTACGCGAACACCAAAAAGCAAATTTCTAACACAAAAAAATAAATAACGGTCAACTAGACGAGTCTTCCGCAAAATTCGTAAAATTTCCTATTAATAGGGAGTTTATACTGAAAAGTTAATCTTGTAAAAAGTACACTCACAAGAACTTTTCCATAACATTTAAAAAGTTATTTAAAAAAGTTTATCAGTAAAGTTGTTTCTATATACAGTTAATTATCAAAGAAATATATTTTTTAACTTTCTGCCTGTTGTTCAATAAACAAAATAAACAAAAAAACGGACTTTCGGTAATAGTTAAAATATTCAGTTAAAATTTTCTATTTAAAACAAAAAGTTGTTATATTATATTGAGTATTGAAAAACGAATACAATCTATTGTTTTTACCGATTTGGTCAATTAATTTTTCAACAGTTGAAAATAAACTAAAACAATACAATTGGTTTAAACGAAAAGTAAGGAGTTCTTTTTAACTGATTTTCAATTCATTTAATGTATATATTCAGTAGTCATTACGGGAAAAATATTGTGAGTGTAGAGTAACTGTCTTATTTCAGTGCAAATATATGCAGTTAATCCACTTTTTACTAGATTAACTTTTCAGTTTATACTCCCTATAAGCAATTTAGAGCAGTGATGCCAATTTATCGCTTTTCGCACTAGATTGCTTTTTATGTGCCTTTTATACTACTCAAAATTGGCTTAAATTTGTTTGTCTTAGCGCTAGATTGGCGCTTTTTAGGTTTTTATCTAGCGTCTTTTTGGCAAAAACGTTTAATATTGATAAAATTTTACGTTTTTAAGCCAAAAACACAAAATTTTCATATATTTTCTACAGTTCTGCATAAAACAATAATGTAATATTGTTCTGAAGAGCGGATATTTGTTTAAAATTATAAAATCTTGAACATTTTGAATGCAATATAAAAATTTGCACTTTTTAACCATTTCGTAGCATAAAATAATGATAAAATTTATCATTTTGCTAAATTTTGATAAAATTTATCATCATTTTATATTTTACTTATTAAATTTGATTTTGCTGTAGCACACTTTTCTGTCTCGTATAAATGTGCATTTGGGAAGAGGCATGCCAAATCCATCAACACTCATGTACGACATCAAAATTAGAGCATTATAATTAGAGTCTTTAAATAGTCATATTTAAGACGCGATTCATATAATGCTGCATTTAGCGCATTTGTGTTTAATCTAATATACGCCGCCTGGAACAGGGCTTGCTGGTTAGAGGGATATTTAATTTTTAATTTTTTTTTTTTTAATTTTGTTAACTTACTACTTCCGTTAAATTTGAATCTTTACATTCATCATCATATATATCTTCATCGTTAGCACTGATGGCTGTGTGATTGACCATGGCAACAATGGCCACTGACATATTCGTACGCATTACATAGGCATTGGCCATGCCCAAAAAGAGCATAAACGTTACAAAGTAACGGGTTTGGAAATATCCTGAAATGAAATAGAAGCAAATATAAAATTAGTATTAAATTTAAGACAGACTCTATTTTAGAACTGTAAAGTTAATAAACATAATATGATCAGATTTATAAAAAATTTTATTTTTATCGGTACAAACTTATGAGAATTTCTTGTTCTCTACTGGAAGCGTGATACAATTAACTAATTTACAACAAATTAGTAAATATTTGTTAAATTTTGCTTTCCTAATTAATATTTTTTCATATCACTAATTTTAAAAGTTTTAATAATGCATTAACCCATTTTTACCAACGTGTATTAAAAGACAAAGCCATTTTTTATAACTTCTGAGAGGAAAGCAAACATAATGACCAAATAAGAAGCATTCGAAAGTTTGAAGTCTTTGCTACAAACTTGGGTGAAATAAATTAATAAAACTTGTAATTTCAGCGTTGCCATACTATGTTTTAATAAACAGTTTTCGGCTGTTTTTTATAGCACTTTTTTGAAAAAAGTATTATATAGACGGGCGTAATAAAAGTGTTTTGCTGGTTTCATTAAAAACATCTAAGAAAACATTAGAAATATAAAAATGGAGCAAAATTGATGATTAATAGGTTTTTTGTTAAAGTTCTGCCTATTATGGAGGCTCTAGCTTTTCTAAAACTTCGGGGTTCTGATGAGATCTTAGCCAGATCGAAATACTAGTATCAACCTAGCTAATATGTTTGATTTGCTTTATTTTTGTAAATATACGGAGGTTGAAAGCTCGTTATAAATTGAAAATATAAAAAGTTTTCATTCAACATGTACTTTTCCGTTAAAAATGCAGAAATCCGGTATGCAGAAAATTAAACAGTTTTTCTTTTCTATCAAAAATGAGGTATTTTCTGTCAACCAACAAAGGTGCATCGAAATTTGAGCAATTAGAGTTGGAAAATAACAATTTGAGAAAAATGTATAAAACACCAACATTTTTAAAAATTCTTAAAAATAGCGTGAATTTGTCAACAAATTCGCACTGAATCTATGCTTGGTAAAATGTTTAAGAAACGTATCCGCACGAGTAATTAAGCCTTTAGTCAAGTGATTTTTTGAAACTAAAATTAACATTTAACAGTTATTAAGGCTCTCTGCTTGAAATTTATAAAATAGTAATAAAAATTCCTAAACACATCAACTGTAATTCAGAAAACATCAATTGTTATTCAGAAACCATCAATTGTTATTCAGAAAATATCAATTGATTTTGAGAAAATATAAATTAAAATTCAGAAAAATTCTGAATTTTAATTGATATTTTTTGAATTATAATTGCAAAAGGTGTAGTTTCATTAAGCACATTCCAACGCTCTCTTCTAAAAACCTGGACTGGTTTCCCCTCAGAGTTTTTGTAGAAAATTTGTTAGCATTGGACTTTGAATTAAATAATTTTCAAGTTTTTAAAATCGCTTTAATTAAATTTTAAAATTAATTTGTGTTTTTCTATATATCTGTGCAGTCGACGTCGAGTCTGACTTCTCTGGTTACTGGGAAAAACTCTCCTGGTCAGCGACAGAAATTGATCTCTTTTTCCAGTAGGGGGTCGAGTCGACTCTTGCCGCTTGGAAGGGGGGGGTTTGAGGACCCTGGCGTCGTACTTAACTGGACACTGTAATCTCAGATACCATCTGCACAGGAAGGGTCAATCGGACACGGATATGTGTAGGTTTTGTGAGATGGTGTCTGAGACCTCGGAGCGAATGTCTCAGGCTTTGCGAATGTCTCAGGCTTTGTGGATAGGAGACTTTAGGTTCTAGGTGATCGCTTCATTTCGCCTTCCGACATCGCGAACATTTTGCCTGATAGGATAATTGGCTTTATAGGTAGCTTGAATCTGTAGGTAACTTTAGGCAGCACAAAAGACCTACATTGGTCGCGGTGCACAGTGCCTTCTGATCTAATCTAAGATATTCTGTGCATTATTAATGCATAATTAACACAAACATTTAATATTTATACTGAAAATTAACCAGCATACTGAAAATTAACAGCACGATTACAGTTTTTACCAGATCACCCAGTTCACATATAAAATTTAAGCAGCAACTGAGTATATTGGTTCCTAGTGTCCGACCGAACAGTTTGGCCAGAAAATGCATTTGGTCTGTATTCGGTATTTTTTAAAGCATTATGGACAAATTTGGCGGATGGAAAAATGTTTATTGGACTGATTAGATGCTATTTTGAGTGTCAAATTTGAAGAAAAAGTCTGTAGTTAGCAATGAATTCACTGTTCGGCCTCAGAAAGTTCGGCAAATCGAAAATAGTTCGACGGCTCTTTCTCTTAAATTTTATACCAAATCGAATTAAATCGGCTCAACAAATATTTTCCAATACCAAAATTTGTCATCATTGCCTCTAGATATTAAAAAACCGACAAAATATAGTTTTTTTCCCGAATTGTTCGGTCGGAACTATTGGTTCCTCATTACTACTAATGCTCGTTGGTTGCATACAAACTAGATTGAATCTATATTATTTTAATGGTGTTTTTTTCAAAAATATCTTAAAATGTCTAATAAAACCGAATTTTGCATTCATTTCATCACTTTAATCACATCTTCTTCTTTCTTAAACATATAAATAATTATTCCTGCTATTTTGATAATTATATTTTAAATATATTTAACACAATTAATTATCTTATGTTAATAAATTATTCATATCAAGAATTATTGTTTTGTTTGCTAATTTAGTGCTAAACGCTATGAATGAATTTTAATTTAAAAAAATATAAAACCCATGACTTCACGTGCTGAAACTATGTACGTTTAATAACTAACCACTTAACTGTTTAAATAATATTCAAATAAGTATCCCCCTTTTAGTGACCTTATTTTTAACTCAAGGCGAAGGTTCTTAAAAACTCTTGGTGTTTTTTCATA
>CM037855.1:20439355-20613100 GCA_021234595.1 Delia radicum | reverse complement strand
GTTGTTTATTTTTGTTTTACTACATATGTGGTTTATTTTTACCACAATGTAGTTCATTTATTGGAACAGGAAAAAAAATCACAATGTTAGTTGAATTTACTGAAATGTAAGTCGTCCCTTTGAAATTTCATTAAAATTTCATTTGTTTTTAACTACACTTGCAGTGGTTTACCTACATAGTATTATAAGTAAAATATATTTCTAACCAGAGTGCTAGATATTTCTAAACAAATAGAATTTGTGAGTAAAAGCTATGAAGTTTGCACTAGAAATAGTCCATTCAAACTGGTTGCCATAAAATTTATGAAAACCGTAATTTTATAATTTTTTTTACTCCTGAAGCAATTTAATAAAAAACTGGTATCATAAGTTTTCATTTATTTATAAAAGTTTCCGTTTACCTTATAAGAAAAGTTTCAGTAGTCTATTGAAAAAATGTTTCTTCCACTAAAATCTTTCTGTGTATGACATTTAAAGGCTATTTTTTTGTTTGCGGAAAATATGTATAATTTGCTTATCAGATAAAATAAATGCTTGAAAATTAAGTTATGAATTTTTATGTAAATATATTTTACATAAAATGTTTATATTAAACGTTTATATAGAACAGTAAATATTGCTAACTCAGTGTCTAGAATAAAATAAATAAATAAATATAAATACTTTGTACCCAGCAAAATTACACAGGTAATTAACAAAAACTATATCCAGAATTACTTAATTTAGAGAATTTTGTTAGTCATAATTAGGGCAATTCTTTTTTGCTAAAATTTAATTTTCACATCCTTTGAAATAAATGTTTCCGTTTTTTTTTTTAATAAAACTTTTTTAATGTTTGTAGAAATTCAATTCTAAATATTTCTTTAACTGTTAAAATCGTACACTCACAATACGAAAAAAATACAACAATATACTCAACATAACAAAAACTTTCGTAAAATGAACAATTTTCGTTAATTTTATGAAAGTTTTTCGTTATTTTTTTTTGAAGTTTTCGTATTTTAGCAGATAAACTCTAAATTACTTGATTACAAAAAAAAAAACATTTAAATCATCTGGTATATTTTGAAACTGACATGCCATTCTTGCCTTTTTTTGTGAAAAAATTTCATCAGCATTTTAATCTTTTCTGTGCCATATTAAATTTTTTGTGCCATATTAAATTTGCCCTAGTTACTTAAAGTCGTTACACTGATAATAATCCATGCATAAAAATACAAATAAATGTCAAAATAACCAAATATTTTGTAAAATAACGAAAATTTGTTCATTTTACAAAAGATGTAAAATGCACAAATTGTTGTTGTTTTGACATTTTTTCGTATTGTTAGCATGGATTATTATGAGTGTACTAATAAAATTACAACTCTGTAACTCAGGGTTGTAAAGGTCCGCCATCTAACGTTTTTTTTTCAACTAGTGCTTATTTCGGGATGGTAACACTTAGATCATGTCTGATTTGACAGATAATTAGTTGTATCCTTCCGCTGAACGAATATGGTCCGTATGTTCGTTATCTTGTGAAAATGTGAAAGAAACTGGCATCCTCATCGATAAATCAAAGCGTGAAAAGCCAAAAACAGTGCGTACACCCGAGAATATTGCTGCTGTGGCAGAAAGTGTGCGTGAAGCGCCATCAACATCAATTCACCGTCGTTCTCAACAATTGAACATTTCGGAGACATCATTGAGACGAATTTTGCATAAAGACCTTGGTATGACGCCATACAAAGTCCAATTGGTTCAGGAGTTCAAAAAAAAAAAGTTTTTTGGCGGACCCTTAAGATATATTTAATTGTCTAAATTAAATTTAAAATTGTGTTAAACAGAATTAAAATTTTTCCACTTTTTTAAATACAAAATGTTACCGTAAGTTTTCTATGTAGTTAAATAATAATTCTTTAGAAATTATGAAATTATTTTTAATTACAAAACGTCAATTTTATACAAGGTGGCGCAAAAGTAATCCTCCTATCAGAAAATGCTATAAATTTGCGATTGGCCCCTAATGTCAGTTCTGTTTTGACATTTGTGTAGTAAACACATGCGAAATACACGTTAATAAACAATGTTACGCTGCACTGCTCCAGAACGCGGAATATTGGTGACTATTTATTTGACTATTATTTTTCATCAAAAATAATCATGAGTGATGAGGCCCTTTCCATCTTAGCGGGTACGTAAATAAGCAAAATTTACGCTTCTGGGGCACTGAAAATCCGCGTGTAACCCACGAAGAGCCATTACACACTGCACGTGCCACAACCGATATGCTGAAAGATGCAAGACAATATCCGTCAAGAATGTGAGGACCTATCGCCGGAAGTTTTGGCCAAAGTGATGGAAAATGCCATAAAAAGGGCTCAAATGACAATCAACTGTGGCGGCGGCCATTTACATGACATCATATTCTCGACTTGATGTAAAAAAAATTAAAATACCAAATAAAAATAATCCACAAGAAGAATCAAAGTTTTTCATTTTTTTTTTAAATTACAGCCAAAAACATCGGAAGGTTATTTTTGCGCCACCTTGTAATTAGAATTTTTCTGATTAAATTGTCGTTTGTTTTGTGAAATATTATTTTCTATTTCTACTGTCTACTTAACAACAATTAAATTATTACACTAACAATTGCCGCTCTTAACATTTTATATTGTCGACATAGTATTATAATTTTGTTGCTATTGAAAAGTATATTTTTACATAATTAAATATTTTTAGTCAATCAATCAGTTGACGTTGGAAATTGTTTGTTTTCATTTTTTTGAAAAGCTTTTCTTATGCATTAAAGAAATTGTTAATAATTTAAATATTTTAGTCGACTAATCATAATAATAGAAATATGGGTTTGTATTTTTGCGGTTTATAATAAATAATATAGTTATTTAAATATATATTTAAATACTTCTTTAAAAATAATCTGTAGGTCCAGGACCATAACTAGATCTTATTCTAAATAAATTACCAACCGAACAACCGAACCGAACAACTTATAAATTCTGTTAGTACAAACGATATTTACATCAGATTTCAGAATATGTTGGGTATTGGCACTAAAAGTCAATTGAATTAACTGAACTTTGTTGTGAAAACTAATGTTCAGTTGTACCTAACGACTGGAATTCGTAATAACCGAATTTAGTCCTAGTAACGAAATTTCAGTTGGCAAATAGCTAAACTTTTCTCTGTATGTAGTTATCTTAAGAGTTATATTAGTATTTTGTTTTTTATATACATCGAGATTATTTTATGCTATTTTCAATTTAAAACGAGCTTTCAACAAAAATAAAGCAAATCAAACATATTAGCTAGGCTGATACTAGTATTTCGATCTGGCTAAAGATCTCATCAGAACCCGAATTTTTTAGAAAAGCTAGAGCCTCCATAATAGGCGGAACTTAAAAAAAAACCTATTAATAATCAATTTTGCTCCATTCTTGTCTTCTTAGTAATCAAGCACGTGGTTAGGTATTTTCCTAACAAGCATCATGACGTTACTCAACTTTGAAGACCAAAACGTTCTTAATTTAATAAAATTCTAAAAGAATTAAAACGTGAAAAAGTTATGAAGAAAATACTATTTCACAGAAAGGGCCAATATCTTGAAATCTAGCCAAAACGGAAGCTCTTCCAAGAGTGGGTTATGATTTTCGCTAAAAATTTGGGTATCTGACAAAGTAGGAATTAGCGTTATTTTAACTTTCGTTCTTTTCAAAATCACAACCGGTAAAATAACAAAATAGAACTGGTTATACAAGAACACAGTTGTCCTTAATGCATCGCTGTTTAACATTTTCATTTCCGTCTTGATGTAACTGTGTTATGGAAAAGTATTGAATACCAACCCTAATCAATACTTGTATTTTCGCACTTGGAAGTTAAAATATGTTTTACAGTTTATGCTTATAATATTTTCAGCATAATCGATCTTATATCAGCGAATATTTTTTTTAAAAAATAACGCGATAAAAATAAGCTAGAGGTGTATAAATGCTACCTGAAATTTTTATTTTGTTTTATTGGTGCGCTCTAGTATAAATATTGTGATTCAAAGTTGGAACTTTAACAGAATATGAATATTAGACCGGTAGAAGATGAAGATATTTAAAAAAACTTTCAGTTCTCATCATTTATGAACAAATCTTGATTCGAAAATAATGGAAATAAAATTTTTTTAAGTAAGCCGATTTTAATATTTTTTGGAAAAATATCGTGTTTTGCACACCTTTTTTTGGGATGTCAGTTTAACTTGGTTTAGTTAAACCGTTAACGAATTTTGTCTGCAGTTTAAATGTTAATTAACAAAAAATTGTTGAAACCACTTCATCTTGTTTAGAATTTTGGTTTTTATTATAACAAAACAAAAAAAAACACGTTTCAGAAGCAATATTCCATTTAAAAACTCTGGTAATCCAAGTTTAAAGATAATCTATATCCAAAAACTAGGCATAACAGTATAATTTGTATAGTGTAGTAGCATTTCGATAAAAAAAGCCATTACTTATGTTTTGAGTGAAAACGAAATAAATTTTGACATTTTTTTTGATTTACAAGAAGAGTTTCCCGATGGGCTTTCTACGAATTTAATGAAATTCGGATATGGGATAGAGGAGAAAAAAAATAATTGACAACGTTGAAAGGGTGAGGTCAAAATTATTAATTTTTTGTGGAAACATGTCTTGAATTAACGAAATTCAGACTTTTTGTACGCAGCGTTAAAGTTTTCAAAAAACAAAAATTTTGATACCCATATTGCCCATGTAGTAACTTAGCGTTGCTATTTTTTAAAATATTTATAATATAAGTGAATAAAGCGCTTTGGGAAAAGTCGCATAAAAGACGAACAGTTACGAATATCGGAAAAAGACACCTCTTAAATTAAATTAAATATCGAGTAATGCAAATTATTTTTAGCTTAAACCAATTCTAATGTAGCTTGAAACACATTTTTGAATAGCAAAAATACTTGAAAGTTACGGACCATGTTTCATATACCAATTAATAAGACTTCAAAAACTCTTTCATTTGCAATCACTTCGTCAAAAATTTCTTTTAAACAATTCGAAATGAACCGAAAAACTAAAAGTGGATACAATTTTTACTCACTTTTCAACCCCTGAATATGAGATTGGGCCGCCCTTATTTTTTTCTGCTCTATCACAATGAGTTATTTTTGAGTTATTTTTAAGGGCCACTTTTTAACCCCTGAATATGAGATTGGGCCGCTAAAACATACGTATCCCATAGTTTTTATGCTCTATCACATATCTGAATTTCATTAAGAGCAGAGAGAACCCATCATGATACTCTACTTGTTAGTAAATTTGAGAAGTTCGAGATCTGGTCGATCGGAATTTTCAAAATTATTTACCAAAAATTTGAAAAATAACAAAAATCATTATTTATTCATGAACAAATTTTATCAAAAAAATAAATTTACATATTTTTTCATCAACATAACAACCTTTAATATATTTTTAAATTTAAATTATATTTAATTGTAATTAATTGTTTTTCAAATAAATATTTGCTAATTCATTAGACTTTCCCAAATTATGTCCCATACTAAAACTGCTAGAAATAGTTCAAAATGTCGTTACTAAAACAACCCAGCAAAACCACACATTACCAATCATGGGTAAAGTAATGTATCGCCATAGGGCCTCATGCTTTACTTTACACGTTACTTCATTGATGAAGTTTACAGGCGATGAGCCTCAAGGTAACTCATTACCTTGTAGTGGGTAAAGTAACTGGTTACTTATATGGTTACATGGTGGGAAAAAGTAATGTGTCTATAAATAGATTTTCATAAAAAAAATGCATAAAAATTTTTTTTTACAGATATTTTTTTTTTAATTAAATAAATAACTTTTTTTTATTAAATAAATAACTTGGTCATGCTGGGATTCGAACCTGGGGTCTCTGGTATTTAACAATTAGTTAGGCGAGAACTCTACCAACTGAGCTATCGATACATACAATATTTTATTGCTTAACATGTAGATGAGTTGTTGTGCTTCGTGTTTTCGTTCGTGATATCAAAAATATACACCTTACCATTATGCTTACAAAAAAATCACAAAGTAATGTGTCTATAAATAGATTTTCAAAAATATATATTAATAATTACTTTACGTTTATAATTCATGCATTATGTAATTGATGATCGGTAAGTCATTATTTTATGTTTTGAAGTAATGTAAAATGTAATGAGGTCTCATTACAAGGTAATCCATGAGTGTCCAATTATCGGTAACTCATTACTTCTTGTTGGAAAATAATGATGCGGGTAAGGAGTACATATTACAAGGTAATGCATTACTTTATCGCACCCATTACCAAAGTTTTGCTGGGAAGCTAAGATTAGCTGATTTTTTTGATATATGTTAGTAAGATAAAAATAGCAAAAATAAATCTGTTAAATGAACAAAATTTTATTTATCGGAGCTAAATTTGACAGATTAATATGCTAAATCAGCAAAAATTTGCTAAATATTAGTAGACAAAAAGCACAAAAACATGTGAGATGAGTTTAAAATTTTTAAAAGCAAATTTTAACAGAATATACTGTTATTTGTATTTAATTAAATTTAACAAAAATTTTGAAGATTTCACAATTGTTGTTTTCTGTCTACAAATATTCAGCAATATATTTTGCTATTTTAGCAAAGTAAATTGCTATTTTGTTTTTTTTTTTTTTTTAAAAGAGAAGCAACATAGAAAGTTCTTCCTATTAAATAATGTGTTGCTTTCTTTGGAAAGGTAGTATTAGAGAGATGAAAGGTGGTAAAAGATGTAGGGCTTCAAACATGGCAACACTGTAATTGCGCGAGATGATAAGTCTTAGAACAGTTGTTGCTCGCCACCTAATGTAGAGTTGGCGAATTTATTGAAGCTTTTTTTTTTTTGTTTCATAGCCCTGATTCATTATTTTACTTCGGTGGGGGTTAAGTGCTATGGGAACACCGAGGTGGGCGCAGCGATACATATAAGTGATAGAAAACTCATACATATTATTTTTCTAAATTGATGTTGTCGTCACCGGGAATCGAACCCGCGACCATCTGTGTAACAGTCCAACGCGCTAACCATTACACCACACACCATTTCATCCACATTATCAAAAAAAAAACTGATGATTTTAGCATTATTTTCTGCTATTTCATTTTAACCTAATTTTAGTAGCTTTTCTGCTTTTTTTTAAAGTTTATTTCTATGAGTGGGCTCCATATTAGATGTATATAATTTTATCTCTCTTTTTTGTCTGATCTGTTTACAGAACTATAATATTAAAATGTTCGGTGGCTTATGGTTTTAAAGTTTTAGTAAAGTTCTTTCCCAATTTGATAGGACAATAAATTGTATAACAGTTTACTGCATTGCCAACAAAACTTTTACTTTTAAAATAAGTCACTGTAGACCATAATTTTTTTTTATCAAAAATGAATATTTTTCAAATTATTTGAAATGAAATTTCTTGCAATATATTACTAGTTGCACAACTAAAACTATTGTAAAATTAAAGCACGTGTAAAAAAACATGACAAATTCTATATTTAAACAATATAAAAAAAAAAAAAATTACAGAATATAAAAAAATATATCAAGCAACACCTACTTTTTGGTTTTAGTTTCCTCAAAAATTTCATTAAAACTATTTTGATCCCAGACAAGGACATGTCCGTTTCGTTCACGATTAACTGGTTGACGTACAGCAGGCATTTGAATATTAATAAAATTGAATTAATTTAATTTAAACTTAACACTTAACAAAGTATATTTTTTTTTTTTATAAAAAAAAATTAAAATATTTGGGGTTTTTTTGGTATAGTTGAATAATTTAACTACTTAACGTTAATTTTTTATTTAAAAAGTATAAATTTTACTTTTTACGCACGCGTTTAAAACCATTTCATGTTCTACCGTAAATTTCTTAAAAAATTTAACATTTTAAAAATAAATTTATTATTTAATTTCTTTTGTTAATGAGTTTTTTTATTCAAAAAATCTTTTTTGGTTTGTTTTTTTTTTATTTATTTTACGTTGCCGCCGTAATTTTGTAATACATTCACTATCTCCGTTAACGTTCTCGTTTAAACTGATTTCAATATTTTCAAAAGAATTTCTAAAATGCTTTAGAATTAATGTGCATTCAGGTGCTTTTTTCTATATTTCTTTTTCTTATATTTCTTCTCTCTGCTGCTGGTGTAATCGAGTTTTACGGAAATGCTTATTTTTTTTAATTAAGCTTTTTTTTTATTTGTTATTCTCGCTCGATTGCAATTTTGAAAAAATAATTTAAAATAATTTTATATTTTTTGTGCGATTTTAATGCTGTTATAATTTTTTGTATATCTTTTTGGCGCGCGTTCTTTAGTCCGACTGACACTTGATTATCGGTTTCGCTAAACTTTTTATCGTATAACTTATTCTTTAACATTTTACACGATCTATTTTGTTAGGGATGATGGGTAAAGAGGTGGCGGAGGTTGGTTGTTTTTGCAAAGCTTTTTGTTGTGTGTGTTGGTATATGTAGAGAAAAAAAATGAAACGTGAAAGGGTATTTTCAAATATTTTTCACAATTCATGTTGGTTTGTGGTAAAAAAATTAAAATGATATATCAGCAAAGTTATTTGTTTTAGAATCAAAGTTCAGAATGAGGTAATCGTAATGAAACCTACTAAGTAAGGCCAACTTATAGTTGGTAAGTCAATATATTAAATTTTTTTTAGAAAATTCGAATAAATCTAAGATAATGGACAATAATATTTGATAAAAATAAGAAAAAAAAAAATGATGTGAGCTAAGAAAAATTTTGAGTTTAGCAGCATTAAATAAATACAAGTTGGTAACGCCATAAATCAATATGTTAGATTTTGTTTTCGTAATAAAATCTTTTTAGAATCACTCATCAACCTTTACCATCTCTGTTTCTTTCCCAAAAAGAATCGATGACAAATTTACGTCAATTTATAGCGTACACTCAAAAAAAAAGTTTGTAAAGTCAGCAAAAAACTTCACTGAGTCAGCAAAATTTTAGTCAGGAGGGTGCTAGCAAAAAAAATTGCTAATGTCAGCAAAATCTTTGCTGAAAATCAGCGATCTGATTTTTAGCAACAAAATTAGTAGATTCAGCAAAAGTTTTGCTAACACTTAGTAGATTAGAAATAAAAAAGCCTTGCTAAAAATTAACAAATTTTTTGCAGAATTTTAGTAGACTGAAAAAAAACGCAAAAAATTTGTAGAAAAATTGTAATTTAGTTAATTTATTTGCTGAAAATCATAAAAACATATTTTTGTGATTCTTTTAAAAATAATTTACAATAATTACGAAATATAAAAATTTTCATTTCCCACATTGTCGACATGAATTAATTTAATATCTGAAAATATATAGAAATAAATATATATAACATAACAAAGATTTTCTTTCAACTACTTACATCAATGGTAGTCTAAATGATGATTTCTTTTAAAGGACGCAACTGCCGAAGATAATTATAGAAACGAAACGAAAAAATAAACAAAAACAAACGAAACGAAAAAAACAACACTATTTTTTGCAATAAGAAAAAGGAACCATACAAATCTACCTAAGATGTGTGTCTTTGTCTTTCGCTTTACTCTGTCTACATGTCTGTATATGTTTGTTTGCAATTTGACCACACTAGATTATAAATCTATAAACATTTAGTTTAGAAATACATACATATTAAATTTAAAATACTTTATTTGTCTTTTATTTAATTAAAAGACAATTATTTTCACCAGCCGGTGACAACGCAAAATTTAAGTTGTTTTAATCCTCATTTAGTTTTATGTATGAAAAACAGATACAAAAGTCTTCTATGGTTGATTTTTTTTATATATCTTATTAGAGTTGTACTTTTTAGTATTATTTTCCCCTTCTCTACTACATCTTGACATGCCACGACATCTGCTTCATTCTGCGTATATCTTTCAATCTGGTTGTCGTCCACACTATTAATGTGCTTATCAGCACAATTTTTTAGCAAAATTAATTAGTAAAACATTAGTATATTAGTAAAGCATTAGTATAAAACAGTTAAGTGCTGAATAAGTATAACAAAAATTTAGCTGAAAACACGATTTTAGCAAAAAAATTTGCTAAAAAATAGTATACCTGATTTACAAGACGTTTTACTAACTTTTGTACTAACTCATTTTTTTGAGTGTACAAAATATTTTGTGAAGTAATTTTTGGTATGCTTTACACTGTTTTAAAGCGAGAAAGCGTTAGATAAAAATTTTTGTAAAATTTAAAAAAATAAATATTTTGAAATTAACACAATATTCAAAAATCTTTTATACATATTTATGTTGGCGGGAAACCGTTGATACTAAAAACAAAGTCAGATTGAATCTTAAACTTTTAAAAAATTCTATAATTTTGGTATAAGGACATACAGGATTCCGAAATGATACCTGTAAAGGACATTGACTTAACTTGAAAAAGTATATGAAATTTATCAGACAGGTATAGGTCAGATAGGTATTATTAGCAAGGTCTTTAAGTTTAATCAATATATGTTGAAGTTAAGTTGCGTTCTCGCTCAATTTCGCGTTTTTCGAAAAACGAAAATCGCCATATCTTCTTAACTAAAAGCACTAAAAGGGTAATTTTGGACTGTAGTTATATCTTGGTAAGAGGCAAAATGTATGCCTAAATATATTTATTTTTAGGGATTAGTTTTTGAGAATCGCTCTTTACCTAATTTTACCCATATCGCCTAAAATAGGCAACGAAAAAAACTTTGGTAGAAGAATATATTGTTTATTTTTTGTGCCGAAGTAGTGGTATAAATTGCATTGTGAAAAAGCTTAGGCCGGTTTGAGGCTTAAACAAAAAAATCATTAAAAAATACAAAATTTTTCTTCTGAAATTAACAATTTACAATTTTGAAGCAAAAATTTCAGTTGATTTTAGCAAAATATACTGTTACTAAATTTAAGGTAAATATAACAAACATTTTTTTGATATTACAAACTTTTTGTGCAGTTTTAAGTCTACACATATTTAGTGAAAGTTTTTGCTACTAACTTTAAGGTAAATATAACAAAAATTTTGTTGACATTACAGTTTTTTGTGCAGTTTTTGGTTTTTGGTCTACAAATTTTTGCTATTTTTAGCAGTGTAAATCGATAATTTCAATTAACTAAAATTCAACTCAAATATAAAATAAAAATTGTTAACAATTAACAGTTTTATATTTAGCTGTTCTTATTTTGTTAATATTTAGCAAAATTAAATCTGCTAATTTTAGCAGTTTTTTCTGCAACATAATTTTTAGCAGGTTTATTTCTATTAGTGTATCAAATTGAGGTATCAATGGTTGATTTAAATCTGGTTGGATTTCTTTCGGCTATCTCAATCTGATTAGTTGGAATACTATTATTCTTTTATCTATGGTTTGGCTGCGTTGCCAACTATTTCAATTTATTGTGCAATTGAAATATTATCTAAACTTAATTATTCTGACAAAAAATTTCTAAAATTTATTATTCTTTATTTTACTTTTACTAAAAGAATTTCTAATTAATTACTTAACATGATTTTTCATGCACAAGTACATTAATATGACGTAAATGATATATAAATATTTCATAAAAACTTTTTAAAATGTTTAAATTTTTGTTGAATATAACACAAAAACAGTGTGCAAATAAAATAAAAATACATACAAATTACTCAATGTCATGTTGCCGGTTAAATGATCACAAAAAATGTTTCCGTTTTTAAGTGGGATTTTTAGGAAAATGTATAATTTATTGATATAACACATGATTTAGTTTGGCACCTGAAGGTTAAAATGTATTTTATTATTTTTTTTTTTGCAAAATTTCATTTAAAAACATAATGATCAATTATTCATCGAAAAAGAATAAAGAAAATATAATAAAAAAAAATTGTTGCCCCCTAACATGTGAAAAATATTTTATTAAATATTTAATTGTATCAATTAAAAAATTTAATTAAAAATGTGAACCAATTTCAAAATGTTTGAATAAATGTTTTAAGGCTTATAATTCCCATAACCTTTTTACTTAAAAAATACAGTTAATAATAAAACCCATAATTATCAGGGTTAATAAAAACCATAATTATCAAGGTCTCATGAATGGACATTTTAGAAGGTAGAATTTAAAAATACATCTTGTAAAATATTCAATAACTAAAAATTGTTAACCATTTTTTGCTTTATCAATTATTTTTTTAAATTTTCAACTAAATATTTTATTGATATGATTAAAACTTTAATGGAAATATAGCAAACTTTTTAATTAATATTATTAAAATTTTAATTCGAAATTTTAAAAATTTGCAATTAACATAATTTTGGTATTTTTTTAGCCTTAAAGAATTTAAATCCTAGACTTTGAATATATTTTAAACTAAAAATTTTGTTTAATTTAATGGCCGATCTTGATTAAAAAGATTTATATGAAATTTTTATTTTTTTAAATAGCCAATTTTAAAAATTATTAGCCATTATTTATGTTTTTAGAAAAAAACGGAATAAATTTTGAGTATTTGAAATATTCATGGTCCACTCGGTCAATTATAAACATTTTCTTATTTTCTCTTCAACATAACAATCACAAATATATACGACCATGTTCCTACTTAAGAACGTTTTGCAATTAGAACGAATTTGCGAAATCACACGAAATTGAAATTTGGTGTTCTCAAATCCTAAAAGCTTTCGAAAACTCGAATTTTTTCGAAATTATTATCGAAGTGCCAAAAACATATGGTTTTATGGAAAATAAAAAACATATGGAAAGTAAAATGCTTCTAACATTGTTGTCAATTTGTTTGAGTGTTTTCTAGAATATCAAAACAAAAAAACAGTTTTTTAGAGTATAAACAATACAACCAAAAATACAATAAAATCAGAAATAAGTAAAAAAAGTTCTAAATTTTTAATATTAAGCACCATTTTTGACCCTAAATTGTAATTTATTAGAACAAAAGGGCATTCGTTTTACTTTCGACCAGGCTTTTTACACGAATTAAAACGAATAAAAAATAGGGAAAAACGTGCTGATTTAATCGCAAGAACACCGAAAAATTCTAAAATTTTCACTTTCGCTCTGATTTAAAAGCCGTAACAGGGGTGATAAGTTGGGTATTTCTTATGTTTTTTAGATAATTTAAAAAAAAATCCCATCGGAAAGTGGGAAAAGCGAATTTAAAATAATTGTTTGGCAACACTGGGTAAAAATTTTCTACTATTTTTATTGGTGACTGTAGTAAAGATGTTAAAGTATTTTAGGAATTTAAATCACTTTATAATCTTTATCTGCACTCATAGAAATAAAAATGTAAAACTTTATTAAAGTTATGTACAGACGGTTGACAGATCTTACAATATTGCAAGATCTGGCAATGTGCTGGCAATGTACTGACAATGAAACATGTTTAGCAAAAGATACATTGTCAGTTCAGACGATTGTAAGAAAACCTTTCAATTTCATTGTCAGACAATTGTCAAACAATAAATTTATCTGCCAACGAAAATTGTTAGTTCACACGGTTGTCAGATTCATGTATGCCAAAAATTGCCAGATCTGTTGTTAGACATTGCCAGGACTGTCACAGCATTTTAAAGAAATTATTAATTGTCAATTGTGTGTTTAATTAAATTGAAAAAGTAATAATATTAATTGTCATGGAACAAAAAAAAGAAATTGCAGCGATTTTAGCTGCATATGTATTAGAAAGTAGCGAGGATGAAGACAAAATATTTTTGAAAATTACAGTTTAAAGAGGTGCGGAGATTTGCCGATTTACCTTTGCAATTGTTCACACTTATCTGGATGGCATCTGCGACCTCTTGTCATAAAATATCTTTGGGAAGTTTATACTCAGCTCAACCAGCATCCCATAAACTTCGCCGTGCCTCAACTTCCTCGATAAGTTTGATAATACTTTCGTTTGACCACACGGATTCCACCTTTTTGCGGTAGGATCTTTGTTTGGGTGTTGGCTTTTTCCCGGCTTTAGAGCCTGTTGGCGGCTGGGAGCCTCTTGGCGACTGGGTGCGAAACATCAAGTCAGTTGGCTCATAGCTGCAATCTATGACGCAGGTTTCATTAATGGAAATGTCGCCATCCATTTTTTTATTTAATTTGATTTCCTATTTTGTTTCACTTTTGATTTTTAATATTATTAATATGAACTTGTGTTTTTTTTTCATTATTTATGGACATTTCACATTTCAACATTTCTGTGACAATACTGCCATTGTCAGATGCATTAATTTAAACACATCTGCCAATAAAAAATTGTTTACAATGTCTTGCAATTATCTGACAATGGCAACGTTGGGTGTTCACACGAATGTCAGATGTCTGACAATATTATTGTCTTACAATGTACAGACAATGCTTTTTCTGACAATGTTGCAAGACAAAAGTTGAAAGTTTACACTGTTGTTAGACATTTTCTGACAATATTGTAAGATCTGACAACCGTCTTTACATAGCTTAAATCTACTAAATTGTTTTTGCTAAATATTAAAAAAATAAGAACAGCAAAAATAAAACTGTGAATTTAACTAAATTTAAGTCATATTAAATGTTAGTTAATTTAAAATAGCAATTTACTCTGCTAATAATAGCAAAAACTTTAACTAAACTAACGCTAATTCACCTTTTTTATCCTCCTCGTTTACATATACATTTTTGACAGTTAAAAGTTTAACTTGCCAGCTAAAAGACTAAAGGTTGCGCCGATAGCAATAAAAGGGTCAAGGAAAATGTCGTTGTATATATGTTTTTTAGCGTTGCCAACCGACATTATATCAAAACACAGAGTAGCCGGCAATTAGTATTATGAATACAGAGTTGCTTAAAAAATTGTATGCAGAGAAAAAGTTGGATTAGCTGTTAATCAAAAAGATTAAAAAAATGGTTTAATCGTCTTGTTTAACCCTTTCGCGGACACGTCGGCATAAGCCGACACTACGAATGGCTTAAATTGGACACGTCGGTATATGCCGACATAGAAAAAAAATCGTATATAAACACGTCGGACACAGGCGACGTCAACTGCATTGGTTTTATATGTAGTAGCATATTGTGTGCCACTGCAGAAGCAATCAGATTTAAGTTAGTGCCCCAATTCGATTTTTTTTTTGATTTTTTGTTTAACTATAGCGGAAATTTTCGTGAGTGAAAATCCGAACTCAATTATCTGTTTTATAAGCCAAATAAATGCATGTGTCATTCTGCTAACATTTCCTAATTTTCGTGTGTCCGCGAAAGGGTTAAGCAGTTAATCCCATTTTAAGTAGATTGACTTTTCTGTGTAAGTTCCCTACAAATTTGGGTATTTTTCCTTTAAGCCAAATTGATTTATTTTGTCATTCTAACAAAGAGTTAGCTCATTATGTTGTCTTCTATTTATCACGTTGCCAAGTGGACCATTATTAGTTATTATCTAGGATCATAGTACTCGTTTTCAATGTCCTAAATAACCTCTGCAAAAAGGCACAACAATAAATGTGAAGCGTTGGGCGGAACTAAACCAAAATACGGCCAAATTGGCAACGATATAAAACTTTTATTAAAAACCAATTTGTAGCAGTATTATTTTAAAATTTCAATTTAAATTAAATATTTTAACTACATCACATTTTAAGATTTTATAGGAAATTAATTGAATTCCCAATTAGTCAATTTGTCCGCCCCAACCATCAGTTGTATTATATAATTTTAATTCAAATCGGTTAAGGGATAGGTCGGTAAAACAAACCAAAAACTAATAAAATATAATGAATCATTGTCTAAAAATACTATTTGCCAATTAAAATTTTTGTTTTGAATGATTTCCTTTCAAATGCAGCGTGATTGATTGAAGATAAATTGCTGAATAATGATGATCACAATAGATCAGATGTTTTGAAGTACGTCAATATTTTTTTTCTTAAAGATAACAACAAATATTGAAATTTAAAAATGTTTCGCCCATTAAAATCGTTTAAATCAAACCAAAAATTTTCTAAAATCGATAAAAATATAAATCAAAATAGAAAATCACCTCTTTTCAATATTGTTTCTATTTGTTTAAATACTTCAAATCAAAACTATATTCAAATAATACAATAATATTCAATAAAACTTTTACCACAGTTTTGCTAATAAACTATAAACATTGTTTAGTAAAAAAATATATAAATTGAAAAAAAACAACTGACCAATAAACTCATGTTAATGGACTTTCATCTTAAAATTCACTAAAAATAAATAATTTTTTGGCTTTACTAAAACATCATTTGAATGAAATACTAAAAAGATCTCGTGACTTTAGCGCTAAGAAATGTACATAGAACATGGATGTACTAGATTTTGTGTGGTATTTAGCGTAACATAAAAAGAAACAAAATAGAAACATTTAAATGAAATAATTATTTATTTAATGAAGTCGATTTGAATTAAAAGAAAAAAATAGAATTATATAAAAATTAGGCGTAAAATAGAATTCATAAAAACTACTTGAAAACCAAGAGAATCTTTTTTCGCGTTGCCAATTTATTATGATTTGTTTTAAGTAAATTTGCAATAGGGAATTTGCACAGAAAAGTTAATCCACGAAAAATGCGGTTAACTGCTTAATCAAGCACTAAACAAGACGATTAAACCATTGTGTAATCTTTTTGATTAACAGTTAATCCAACTTTTTATCTGACTACTATTTATAAACGACTCTATTCATACTACACTCAAAAAAATAAGTTTGTAAAAAAGTTAGTAAAACATCTTGTAGATCAGGTATACTATTTTTCAGCAAATTTTTTGCTATAATTATGTTGTAAGCTAAAATTTTAGTTGTATTTGTTCAGCACTTAACTGTTTTGAACTAATGTCTTACTAATATTTTACTAATTTATTTTGCTAAAAATATTATGTTGATTAGCACATCAATAGTGTGAACGACAACCAGACTGAAAGATATACGCATAATAAATTAGATGTCGCTGCATGTCTAGATGTAGTAGTGACAAGGAAAATGATACTAAAAAGTACAGCTCTAGTAAGACATAATATAAGAAAATCAACCATGGAAGATTTTTGTATCTGTTTTTCATACATAAAACATAATTGTGGATTAAAACAACTTAATCTATCTATCTATTAATTAAATGAAAGACAAAATAAAATATTTAAATTTAATAAAGATAAAATGTGTATTTGTAAACTAAATGTTTATATATATTAATAATCTTGTGTGGTCAAATTGCAAACAAATATGCAATAAGTAGACAGACTAAAGCGAAAGACAAAGACATACATCTTAGGTAGATTTTTCTGTTTCCTTTTTCTTATTGCAAAAAAGGGTTGTATATATTATATTTTGTTAGTTTTTCGTTTCGTTTCTATAATTCTCTGCGGCATTTGCGTTCCTTTAAAAGGTATCATCATTTAGAAAATAATTGATGTAAGTAGTTCAAAGATAATTTCGTTTATGTTATATAAATTTATTTCTATTGTTTTTAGATATTACATTAATTCATATCGTCAATTTGGGAGTATGGAACATTTTTATATTTTGTAACGTATTGTAAATTATTTTAAACAGAACCACAAAAATATGTTTAATGATTTTCAGCAAATAAATTAACTAAAGTATAATTTTACTACAAATTTTTTGAGTTTTTTTCAGTCTACTAATATTCAGCAAAAATTTTATTAATTTTTAGCAAGACATTTTTATTTCTAATCTACTAAGTGTTAGCAAAAATTTTGCTGAATCTACTAATTTTGTTGCTAAAAATCAGCTCGCTGATTTTCAGCAAAAGATTTTGCTGACATTAGCAATTTTTTTTGCAAGCACCCTCCTGACAAAAATTTTGCTGACTCAGCAAAATTTTTTGCTGACTTTACTAACTTTTTTATTTGAGTGTACTAATGGTGTGCTACTCTGTGTTTTTATATAATTTCGGTTGGCAGCGCAAAAAAATCACATTCAAAGTCAATTAGCGTGAAGAGGTTGCCGCAATTTTCCTGGTTCCTCTTATGCCGGATCTCTATTGGCGCCACTTGAGAATTTTAAACTAACAAAGTTCATCTTTTAGCTGTCAAGTTAAACTTTTAACTTTAAAAAAAATGCATATGTAAACGAGGATGATTAAAAAGGTGGATTAACGTTAATCAAGTAAATTTTTTTTTGCTGTCTAAACTCCCTATTACTCTTGTTAAAAGATTACCCATTGTTCATTAAAATTGTCTGCTGGTAATATAAGATTTAATTAAGAGCGAGATCTTTGTGAATTTTTCAAATGTTGCATTTTTTTATTAGTTCCGTAGACCGGTATAACACCTAAATTCTTATGTCAACCCTTGTCATAATATGATGTATTTAGCGTGAGTCAAAGTATATACTAAACTGACATTAATTTAATTGACTATATGTGTTCTAATATATGAAATCATCATGCCGATCGTAAATTTTCTAAATAATTTGTTTTAAAAAAATCACATAACGTAAAATTTATTGTCACGTTATTTTTTTATAAAAAATTATTTATAATGTATACATATTTAAAAACAATGTGTCATTATTATTCCACATTGAATGAATGTTTAAATATAAAAATAAACTAAACTAGCAATTGCTCACGTGTAAATCGGCTGATAGCAATATATAAAAATAAAACTTAAAAAAACAAATACACTGAAAAGTACAAGTGTCGAACGATATTATGCATAGAGATGGCAATAAAATTTGTTTTTTCTAATCCCAAGAAGGGGTACTTAAATTTCTAAAACATCCCAAACTTGAAAAAAGTAAAAAAAGATGACAAAAGATTTTGCTAGCCGTCAAATTTAAAATATTCAAGTTGGAAATTTAAAAGATATTTTTTATTGCGTTGCCAACTGGGAAATCATTTGCTGCAGTTCTGGCCAACTTCTGGATTTAAGACAAACACAGTTAAATGGAATTTTAAAAATGACGAGCAAATTGGCAACGCTATAACTGGACTTGACAACTTTACATAGATTTTGACAACTGACAATATTTAAGCGACCACAACGGTCTAGTTTTTATTGAAAGGCTACTACACTAAGTGTAGTAGCACACTTATAAAATTTTAAAAAATGGTCATAAACCACTATAATTTTTCAAAAAAAACTTTAAAAATCGATTGACTTAACAAAAATTGATATATCATATATATGTTGGAATTATTATTTGTCCATAAAATTATATACAATTAAAATTTGTCTTGGTTTCATATTCAGTCAAAGTTTCAACTTTGATTGCTATTATTTTCATTATAAAGGGCCCGCCATCTAACGTTTTTTTTCAACTAGTGCGTATTTTGTGAATGGTAACACTTAGCTCATATCTGATTTGACAGATAAATAGTTTTATCCTTCCGCTAAACGAATATGATTGTGTATGCGCTTGAACAACGCTGGGAAATATTGCGACATTACTTTGAAAATCATGGTAATGTTGCAGAATGTGTGCGAAAATTGCGTACGGATTTTGGAAGAAGAGAAGCACCGTCAGCTCCGTATGTCGTTTGGCCACCTCGGAGCTATGATTTGACACCGTTGGACTATTATTTGTGGGGTGCCGTCAAAGATAAGTGTTACGCCAACAAGCCAGAGACAATTGACGCTTTAAAGGACAATATTCGTGAAGCCATTGGTGAAATACAGCTGCACACAATCGATAATGTGCTTAAAAATTGGACCGATCGTGTAGGCTACTGCATGGCCAGCCGAGGCAGCCATTTGAATGAAATTATGTTCCATTATTAACCGGAAGGATTGTACTTTCAAATAAAAAAAGAAATTTGAGAAAATATTCAGTAGTTTTTTTTATAGCATTTTCAAAAAAAAAAAGTTATTTGGCGAAACCTCTAGTTCACTTAAAGGAAAACACAAAAGTTTATTAATATACGGTTTTGTTGAAAAATGTCTTTCAGATCTATGAAATGTGAATTAAAAACACTGGCCACGTTGGCAACTCAAAAAACTCTTAAATTGTTTTTCCATGATGTCGTGAAAGTTCGTTTTAGGTAAACTTAGGGAGATAGGACGGCTGTTTCTAGCAAGGAACCGATAGGAGCTGGTTCTGGGGAGTATATATCCTTTCTATCTTTCTTTATATCTATCTTTCAATCTATCTTGCTGTCTATTTCTATTCTTTCTTACTTTTTTTCACTGAAGAGATTCACAATGGACCGTATTGGTCTGCGAGTGGAGATGTGCCCTTGAGCACATAACCCTTCCTAACCTAACCTAAACTCAATTAAAAAATATTGGCTTATATATTGCAGTTTTAAAATCCCAATTAAAAGTGAATTCAATTAAATTGTTTTATTTGTCATCTGGCATCACTTTATAAGAATATCTGTCATCGTAAAAATATCTATTGTTTTAAGTTTTATTTTTAATTAGCACTTGAAAAATCCTCTCTACTTCTCTTGTTCGCATTTCTTAACTTGTTTGAATTTCATTAAGAGCATATTAAATTACGTTAGGTTTGAAATATATTTCACTATATATATGGAATTCTACCGGATATTTTAACCCTGTAGTAAAAAATGGCCGTATGAGATTAGTTTATAGAGATGATTGCCAGAAATTTTTCAGCAACGCCGTTCTCAGTGAACGTGATTTTCAAATCACAGTTTTTTAAACAGTGACCGAATCACGGGTTTTCAATGAAAACAATAAGCGATTTGAAAGGCTCCGATTTTCTAAAATGTTAAATAACAATTGTGACCGGAAGCGTAAACATAATACAAGACAATTTTACCAAAAATAATATCTGTTATCGTACATTATTAAGTAATCAAGAGTGAATGGTGCTAAAATATTGAAACATTTATACTAACTGCTATTTGAAAAATTCGAACACTACTGTCACAAGTGATTTTTCAATCACGGTGACCAAATCACCGGTATTAAAAAATCGCTTATCTCTAGTAGTTTCGAGCTAAAAATTAAAAATGGTACAACTAATAGAATACTAGAAAAGCACTATTTTATTTGCAAAGCGTGGGTTTTGCCAGTGCCACCTGCAAAATTCTTTACAAATATTTTAACCGGCATGACTACCAATTAGAAACATTCTTTTTTTATATTTTATTAATATAATTCACTCATTTAAATATGATGTAAATGACAAACATAAGACGGAACTATATTGCTGATTTTGAAATGTGTTTTATTATACAAACTGATTAAATTTGAGGCAATTTAATAGCATCAAATTTTTTCAATTCCAGCGGTGGCAAGTTCGCTCAAACCAACGGGTGGCCACTCTTATCAACCGGGTAACAGGACAATACTGTCAAGATTGTAGCCGACGATTTGCCAACACTAAATTGTATTTTCTGCATGGGTAGTTGTATAGAAAAAAATTATGCTTTTAAATATATTTGAGAAATTTTAAAATTATAATCTTTGCTGACGTCATAAATTATTATTAAATATTTTGTGAAGAAAACTTTTATTAGTACTGAAAAATTTCATTATTTTTCGTCAGCTAATATTCTTCTGTGTAGTGTAAAAATATTTAAAGTAGAAATAAAAATACTTTGCTATAAATTAATTCGTTTTTACAATTAAATAGCTAAATTAAAGTTTCTTTAAATTTCTACCTGCAACCATTTTTACTGTAACCACAATTAAACTCGTGACAAAGTCATCAACGTTGTACTTAATTATTTAATTATTATTATTATTTGATTATTGTTATTTAACTCGTGAATTATTTTTTAAACTTTGATTGAAATTGATGATTAATAAATTTAGTAAAATTAATTAACTTAAAACGTGTGACTTTTTATATTTGTTAAAAGCAATTACTGCTAAAAAAATATTGACATCACTGTCAATATATTCTATAGCTTCACTGAGATAATTATCTGCATGATATCAATGAATTTTTGCATTAGATCTATGAAATGTCACTGGAACTCGTCCATGTAAACTTTTTATTAAATAAATTCAGGTTTTAAGAAAATTTAATGAAAAATTTCATATTATTTATTAAAATTTTCATACGACCAATGAAAAGGCTTCATTAAAAATAGTTTCATTAAAACTATGAAAGTTTTTTATAAAGTTTAAGAAATTTTTTTATTCACATTGTGAAGAACATTTCATTAGTTTAGTTAAAACTCGTCCAAGGAATTTTCTCTGTGTACTATAAGCAATTTTTTATGATTAAGAAATTTAATAATTTTTAAGCGTACACAGAGAAAATTTTGTTGAAATAAAAATAATGAACTTTCCAGTAAATAGATGAAACTTTTCTTTTC
The DNA here is from genome assembly GCA_021234595.1 of Delia radicum. Lineage (NCBI taxonomy): Eukaryota > Metazoa > Arthropoda > Insecta > Diptera > Anthomyiidae > Delia > Delia radicum. The sequence continues at coordinate 20,590,783 of CM037855.1, read as the reverse complement.
AAAATGATGGTTTTAATTAATTTTTTTAAAATTAATGAAAACCTTCGTACTTTTTATGAAACCTGTTTTTTAATGAAACTTTTAATAAATAAAATGAAAATTTTTCATACAATTTTATGAAAACTGGCATTAACTTAAGGAAATGTTTTTTTTAGCTTTGAAACTCAGTCCTTGAGACCTCAAATGTAAAGAAAAAAATTATCACAAAAATATTTGTCTTAAATGCTGTTCACAAAATTTTGGAAATAAAAAATTTGCTGTGAAGCATTTTTTTTTTAAAAAGAAAGAAAAAAGCCTTTTAAAAAATTTTATTCATAAAAATACAAACAAAATATTTTTGTAATAATAACACAAAAACTATAATTAAAAAAAAAGAACAAAGGAAAGTTTACAGTTAGAAATGGTTTTAAGCACATACAATTTAAAAGTTGCCTTAAATATATGAAAGTACACTGAAAGAGTTATCTGTATGATATCAATTATTTTTCCATAATATCCATGAAATGTAACTAATTCGTCTAGTCAAAATTTTCATTAAATTAATGCAGTTTTTATTTTTTTTTTATTTTATATTACTATTACCCTAACCGAGCACTAGCTACTATGGCCTTCAGCGCGTTGTAGCGAAAACAGACCAGTGCCTCTGGTGGGAATCGAACCCACGACCCCCGCACTGATAAGCCAGCACGCTACCAACTAGCCTACCGGGGCGCACAAGTTTTACATATTTGTAAAAAAAATCTTACGTTTTCATAAAAATATCAAAAATTAGTGCTAACAACAAAACTAACAACAATTAGCCCTAATAAGGTGTAGCTTAACATAATCATGAATCAAATTTATTAGTTTAATTAAATTTAAATTGTATAACAATTTGAAATCACCTTCATTTTTGAAAAATTACCCTAAAATCGCCGAATGTTTGGTAAACTTTTAACTCCCTCCAATTAGAACTTATTCGCAAATTCAAGTTGAAATGCTTATTGCAACATCTGGCAACACTGGGAATACTACTCTACTACCTTATACAGTAAAACCCGGTTAAGCGATTTTCGTATTAAGCGGTTTTTTTTTAACAATAAAAAGTATGTATTTATTAAAACAAAAACAAGATTTTTACATAAATAAAAAATAAAATTAGCATTTCATGCATTTACAATTAAAAAATCAATTAAAATTCTTCATTAAAAAAAAAAAAATTGTGTTTTTTTTCTGAATGACTGAATTAACGATTTCATTCGTTATAAGTTTTTCTATTACCAAAATATGATTGTCAGCTTCTTCGGCACACGAGTTTGTTCGAATATATCACTTGACAAATTTTCAACATCGGCAGGATTAACAATTTCCAATATTTCTTCACCTGATAAAGAATGTTACGTCAAAACATTAGCATCCATATCTAGAAAGTCATCCACGGATATGAAATTCATATTAGGTCTATCCCATTAAACGGATAAAGAGTGTACTAAACATGGTAATTTGTATGAAAACGAGTTTTTGGGACTTCTTAAAACAGTTCGTAATAACCGAGGGTTCGTATTAACCGAGTTCGTATTAAAAGATGTATTTTATATGAAAATTGTTGCCAAAACGTCGGGACTTCTAAATTAGTTCGTATTAACCGAGGGTTCGTATTAAGCGAGTTTTACTGTAGGTAATTTAACGCTTTTGTACAGATAATTATGAAAAGTTACTGATATAAAAAGTGCAATATACTTTTAGGATTACACAAAAATCTAAACAGGGGAGTTTTTACTAACTACGAGTAACTATAAGTTAACTACATGATTAATTTTGTTTGGTTTTCACTTTTAAATTATTGTACCTAAAACTTTAGACCATACATGGGACTATTAAATATACTAATTTATTGATGATTTCATTACAATTTCATTGATATCAATTGTAATGAAATAAATTTATCCACCCTACCGAACATTAATGGCGGTCTGATTTTCTCTTTATCGAAAGTTAATACAAGGTAAATTTGATAGACTGTCCATTTGTTATCATTAGGGCTTGGAACTTCATGTCAATATATGTTTGTTGTCGTTAGTTGGAGAACAATATGAACCAAATATCTCTGCAAACTAATAAATTTGCAACAAAATGGCATCGATTTGTTAATGCATATTTTTGCATAATTTGCTATAAATGCATATTTTTTTCCAAATTTTGTTATAAATTCATATTTTAATGAATATTTTGACATTTTTTGTTGCATATTTTGCTATAAATACATATTTTTGCATATTTTGCATGTTTTTAAGATATTTTTTGTTGTTTACTAAAAATTAATTTTACACAATTTTATAAATAAAATATTTTTCTAATTTATACATATAATTTTTTTTTACAACAAAAAGAAAAATAATAGAAAAATGCAATTACAATTTTTCTGACGATATTTATTCGTATTTTTTCTTTTTTTTGTAAATAAATGCATATTTTTAAATTTTAAGTACATATTTTACACTCATAGAAGTGAAAAAGTAGCAAAAAAAGCTACTAAAAATTAGTTAAAAATGAGCTTTCAGAAAAAACTGCTTAAATTAGCAGATTTTTTTTACTAAATATTAGTAATATAAGAATAGCAAAAATAAATCTGTTAAATTTACAAATATTGAGTTATATTTAAGCTAAATTTTAGTTGCATAATTGAAAGTAACAAAATAATCTGCTAAAATCAGCAAAAACATTTATTAAATATTAGTAGACCAAAAAAAATTCGCTAACAAATTTGAAATTTTTAGAGTTCTTTTTTAGTTTTTTTTTTAATGCGAATAAAAGTCTGCTCTTATGATATCAGCAATATACAGTTTTTTAGGAAAAATTTCTGTGGATTTTAGTTAAATAAACTGTTTGCACACTATTAAATTTGAAATAAATATAGCAAAAATTTTGTTAATATTACAGTTTTTGTTTGCTATTTTGAATCTACAAATATTTAGTAAAAGTTTTTGCTAAGTTTACAGAGTAAAATGCTATTTTCAATTAACTGAAATTCACATCGAATATAACTAAATTTTTGCAAAGTTTGCAGATTTATTTTTGCTGTTTTTATTGTATTAATATTTAGCAAAAAAAAATCTGCTAAATTTAGCAGTTTATTCTGCGAGCTCATTTTTAACAAATTCTTAGTAGCTTTTTCTGGTACTTTTACAGGTTTATTTCTATGAGTGTATGATTTTAAATACATATTTTATGTACATAAAACTCGAATATAATGCATTAACTTCCAAGCCCTAGTAATCATATAAATTTATTTACTCAACACAATATCAAAAAATAAACAAAATTCATAAATTTTATTATGTTTTCTTAACTTTTACAATAAATTATTTACTTTCTTTGGCCTTGGCATTGAATTAATGGAAAAACACTATGTCAATTATAAAAAAATGTTTTATTTTTGACTTTAACATTTTTTATTTGTTTTGAAAATGTCATTAAATAAATTTCTTTAAAAAAAAAAAAAGAAAAATTTTCTTATTAACAAAATTTATTTTTAAGAATTTGGTCATATAATTTTTTCTACAAATAATTTTATGTTATTAGACACGATTGATGTGATGATTATTTATATAAATTTTTAACACTTAAGCAGAAAATGTCAAAAATATTTTGGTTATTTTTTTATTTTTCTTATTTGTTTAAATGTCTATACTATTCTTTGTGTTCGAACTTAAATTGCATTAAATCTGTGTACTAAAAATATATTCACTTCAAATTGTTTTACGCTTCAGTTAACAATTATAAATAATGATACTATGAGATGAATTTCCGTTTAATTTAGTTCTAGTTTATTTATTGTATAGCTTTTTTTTTGGGTTTGTGTTTTTTTTTCAATAAAATTATTTTATTTTTGTTATTTTTAGTTTAATAGCTGGGATTAGTCATTATTATGATCAGGGACCGGAAGTTCATGCAAATGCATTTTTTTCACCTAAGTCTGAGAACAGGATAAACAAAATATCTGTGCGAATTAACGAGTTTTTGTTAAAATAGCATCGATTTGTTAGTGCATATTTTGCTATAAATGCATATTTTGCTTTAAATGCATATTTTTATTGCATTTTTTACTTATTTTGCATATTTTTATTGAATCATTCTTAGTTTTTCGTAAAATATAACTTTTAATATTATTTTTAGTGTCCGACCGAACAGTTCGGCAAAACAACTATATTTGCTCGTTTTTTTGGTATCTAGAGGCAATAGGACAAATTTTGGTATTGGGAACATGTTTGTTGAGCCGATTTAATTCGGTTTTGTGTATAAAATTTAAGGAAAAAGCCAAAGTTTAGCTATAAAGTTAAAAGTTCGGCCGCCGAACTATTTTCGATTTGGCCGAACTATTTGAGGCCGAACTGTGAATTCATTGCTTAAATGTGGACTTTTATTTAAATTTGACACTCAAAATCGCATCTAATCAGCGCAATAAACATTTTTCCATTCTCCAAATTTTGCCCATAATCCTTAAAAATACCGAGTACTGACCAAATGCATTTTCTGGCCGAACTGTTCAGTCGGGCACTAATTATTTTATATTTGACAGACTAAAGAGGATCCAAGCTGCTCAATCCCTTTTATGTGTTCTCTTAAATTTTATTTGCAAAATGGGATTAAGAGATAGAGGTTTCAGTAGTATGCGTATTTTTCTCATTGTGCGAATCGTGTGCATAAAATATATTAAACAATAAAACTTAACTTTAAAATTTAACTAAAATGACTGAAAAACATAAAAATATTAAATTCAAAAAAATTTAAATGTTTATTTTTTTAGTATTGAGTGCAAATTTTAAGATTTTTCATGCCATATTATAGGCGCCTACAACACTCTTTTTAAGTGTATGAGGTTCCTTTCCCTGATTATGATAATATAACGAAAGTATGCGAAATAATTAATTAAATCAATTACAATAGGATTAAAAATGTTATGTACAGACGCATCATTTGATAAATTTATTATTATTACACGTATAATATATGTAAAACGTTTCTTAAACGTGAAACCCTACATTTGTACGGAAAACCCTTCATTGCAAAAACTTCCAACAAAAAATGGCAATAGTTGGCAACATCCCCATTTGAGCCAAAAAATCGTATAAAATATTTACACAGAAAAGTTAATCTAGTAAAAATGGGATTAACTGCTTAATAAAGCATTAAACAAGTCGCTTAAACCCTTTTTTAAACTCTTTGATTAAAAGTTGACCCAACTTTTTATCTGGCTACCATTTCTAAACGACTTTGTATTCATATGACTAATTCTGTGATACTCTGTTTTGATATAATTTTGGTTGGCAACGCTAAAAAAACATACATAAAAAGTCAGATAAAAACAAACTTTAAGACAAATTACCATTTTTAAACTCTTTGATTAAAATTTGACCCAACAAGCTACTATTTAAAGGGATATATGTTGTTTTTACAAATTATAAAACAACAAACATATATCGAAATATTAAATTTGTTATTTTTCAAATAGTTTTGATTTTATAATTAGGGTTACCAGATCAGGCAGTTTTTACACTAAGCCAGACAAATAGATTCTCATAGAGTTTATTTTGTCTGTTGTATGCAATGTTTCCATGTGAGTTAAGCCAATTAACTTATTCTATTGCAGAAAACTGAAGATTTGGGTGATGCCAATGAAACAATAGAATTGTCTATCATGAAAATTATCAAACTTTTTGAAAAGCAACAAATAAAATCTAATATGACAATAACATATTAAATTTTTGAACTTGATGTAGAACAATATTCTAACTAAATATATGATTATAAAAATGTTCAACTTTATTTTTTTTTTTATTAATTAATAATCATATAATTAAAAATTATATACTATTACCCTGTTACCTACTAGATACTATGGCCTTCGGCGCGTTGTAGCGAAAACAGACCAGTGCCTCTGTTGAGAATCGAACCCACGACCCCCGCACTGATAAGCCAGCATGCTACCAACTATCCTACCGGGGCGCACAGTTCAACTTTAAAACAAAACTTTGCTCTCATCTATCAAAAAAAGAAAATGTTAAAATAGGGTATGGGAAAAATTTTACTAAAAAATTATTTGGTACTAAAAATTAGTGCAAAAACTGTAAATTGGGATATAAAACGATTTACAAATTTTTCTACTTATCTTTTTATTTGAGTGTACTACCACACTTATAAGAATTATAATGAGTTGACATAATACAATTAAAAAAAAAATTGTCAATTAAAAAAAATGGTCGCTTAACTAACGAACATTAAAATTGCATATACTGTTTTCGAATGATCAAATCCATAAAACTATACAATATAAAAATTTTGTAAATATCTTGATCTGTCTAGAATTAATATTTATTTTTAATTATTATTTTTACTAGACGCCAGTGGCGCCATTTGAGTTTTTTCGTTGCAAAAATCATAACTTTCGAACCAAATGAGATAATCAACAAATTAAAAAGCATATGATAGATAATCGATCAACCTATGAAATGAGTGTTTGAAAAGTGTTCTACGCCTCTTAGGCGCCTACTTATAGGTTAGCAAAGTTGATATTTGTAAAAAAATCATTTTCACGGGTAGTAAAATAAAATATTTTTTATTTTTTTTAAATTTTTTTATTTTTTTTGTCTCTTTTAACGGCTTTTATGATTTAAAACTATTCCAGAAAAAATTTAATTTTTTTTTTTTATTTATTTTGAAATTTTTGTAAAATATTGCTCACAGTCCGTAAAGGAAGGTATATCTAAAAGACTTATCATTTCTGAACTATAATTATTTTCTAACTCTTTTCGTGACTTTATATGCCGCAGTGATGAAATAAGTGGATCGGAAGATGCTGCTAACATGTTGAAGAGATCCTCATTTTGTCTTACCCTTGATGATTTGAAAGTGTTCAGCAGTCTATATTTTTTATAAAATTTGTTTAGGGACTCCTGTGCTTCTTCAGGAAGCTCTCCAATTGGCAAAGGCTGATATTCAATTATATCTTTTCCATGTGACAATATTTTATGAACTGTCGGGGTCAACTTTTTCTGTGGATATAAGTTTGCTAAAAGAGATGCAGTTTTCGAGGCATATTCTCCATACTTTTCAGAATCAACTTTTTCCTTGCAGTTTAAAATATTTTTTTTTTTCAAATACATAGTCTAATCTACCTAATCTAGACTTATCACTGGATAATGATTGTTTTTAAATATATAGTCTAATTTACCTTGAATTTAAAAAAAAATCTACCTAATGTACAAACATTTTCATAATCTACCTTGAATGACAAACAAAAATCTACCTAACCTTGACTAATAACGGGATTATGGTTGTTTTAAAATATATAGTATAATTTAACTAAAATCATAAACAAAAATCATATATATTAACAATAATAATAAGAATGGGCTTTCGCGTTTATATGTCATTAATTGCCCAAAAATGCATTGTCGCATGCATTTTTTGAACCATGTCTTTTTCTGAACCATGTCTTTTTTCAAAATTTTTCCTCTAGCAAAAAATGGGGCAAGGACGAGCAGCTGGAAATTTTTGCAATAAGTAAAGGACTAATCAAAGAACTTATTTTGAAAATATGGCAAATATAGTTTTTAATAGTTTTTTTTTTTATTTTCCACCAAAGTCGAGAAATATTGAAAAAATGGATAGTTTGTAAATATCAAAGTACCTGGACCAATACAAAGCAAACAGTCTAATTTTTTTTAATCTTCTCTTAATAAATATATCTATCAATAACATTAAAAAGAATGACGATCCGTTATCTAGTTTTCGAGATTCTGCATCTGAAAGCGGACAAAAATACATAAAAATGTTCTGTTTTTTGAACACTGAAAATCGGTCAACTTTGAAGGGCTATATCTTCTGAACCAAAAATCTGATTGTAATAAGAGTGGCATATTTGAAATCGTTGGACAATTTCCTATAAAATAGGTTTATTCAATATTTTTTAGGGGCACATGAAATTTCTGATTTTTACCACCTCACTTGTTCTACAGGCGCTACTGTGCGACGCTTTAAAAATCAAAAATACATAAATTTCTTAATGAAACATGCTTCCTTCCATATGCTATCTGCAAAGTTTTGGTTGAAAGAGGTCCTGCGAATCTATGACGTGTCCTTAATAAGTTTATTAAAATGCCTTTGATTTACAAGTGCAGTTAAAATTATAACTTTTACACATTTCCTACATTCAAATCGAACCATAAATATTTCAATTCAGCTTTGAATTATTTCTCCTAAAATGTAGTTATTGTTTAAAATAAGTAAATTCATACATAAACATTTTTTCACAAATAAATCATTTTATTAATATAAATTAATAAGTATTTACCATTTGAAGTTTGTAGTTAGTCGCCTTCATTGTAATTTGATTATTTGCCAATCATTGCTAGTACGTTTTATACATTTATACAATGAAAAAACATTTGTTTAAATAATTAGCAAAAAAAGCTGTATTTAGTTAATAAATTCTAGGTATTAATAAAGTCTACATACTATTTTATAAATTATAAATTATGAATGATCTCGATTCTAGAAGAAGGGAGTGTCAGTCATAATAATCCCTAGAATTTATTAAAAAATATATACAAACACTTGCTCTTATAAATTATTTATAGTATTTGAAACTTAAAGCGTAGTTAAACCTTTATAACAATTAAAGAAAGCTAATAACTTACTTTCACAATTAATTTTTTGTTGTCAATTATAGAAAAATATTTTTTAAATGTGTCATGTATTTGAAGTTAAAAGAGAAAAAAATATGAAGTGTAAAGAATTCGAGGAATTTAATTTAATCCTAAATTAATGTCTAACAGTAGTACAACCATAGAAAATTTAACTAAATAGTTGACAACACTGGCTGAAATTAAAATATACTAATTAATATTTAAAATATTACTGTTTGTTATATCAATATGTATATTCAATACCCTCTATGAACCAATTTCTTGAAAATCACTTTTGAATGGAATACAATTTAGTGATGTTAGCTTTATCACGGACATAATTTTAGGCAGAAAAAAAAAATCAGTTTTAGTACTTTTTCTAATTTTTACTATTTCTCTATCAACCATAAGATTTATTTGTTTAAGTGCAATATTCTCTATGAACCACATTAAGGAATTATTTCTACAAATATTAAAAGAAGTTGTTTCTTACAGCAGTACTCAATAAAGATTGATTTATGCTTTATGGCCGTAATTTCAAGCAATATATACCTACTGCTGCTTAGATACCTACCGTGTACACGAACAAAATCGGGTAGGTATCTAAGCACCGGTAGGTATCTATTGCTTGAAATTACGGGCATTAGTCAAGTAGATTGCGAAATTACTTGATTGACGTTATTCTACCTTTTAATTTTCCTCGTTTACATATGGGTTGAACCATCTCAACTCAACTTAAAATATGGCTGTTTTTTATATCACTGTTTCCAAATTTGCTGAATTTTGGCAGGAATAAAATGTATCAGAGAACTAAGAAAAATCCAAAATTTAAGTTCGCTGATGCTTCTGGATCCGGAAATATGAGAGTTTGTCAGAGTTTGAGTCCCGGCTACACTAAAACAATATAATGTTTAATATTTCTGGATCCAAGAATACCTCCACTCTGAAATTTTTCGTAACTTTAGGGAAGGAACCAATCTTAAACATATATTTTTTCAGATTTTTAAAAATATCGTTTTTAAAGATATAGCCTCCCGAATTATAGGTCAAAAGATGTGACCTTTGACCTTATCAAAAAAAAAAATCATGTTGTATAACAAATTTAATAACCTTTCAAATGCGACCTTGATGAGTTGCCTACCTATAATACTTTTTAAGAAAATTACAATTAAGTAATTACACCTTTGTAAATTTTGACATATTATTACGATTTTCAAGACCTCATATTTCCGGATCCAGAAGTGCCAGTGCCCTCAAACTTTGCACTTATTTTAGTTCCTGTAATAATCTGTCTTTCAACAAAAAATCATAAAATTTGGAGAAGGTAGTGTACACCCATTGGTTGATTTGACATGGAATTACCCATATGCATTTTTTGATTAACTTGACAGCTAAAAGATTAACTTTGTCAGTTTAAAATACCAAGATGGCGATGATAGCTATCCGGCATAAGAGGAGCAATGAAAATGTTGTCGTTAGCAAACAATTTGTCGAGTGAAATAACATTTTTCTGCGCCAGCATCTGAACGTAATTTTTACCTGACTTTGTTTAGATTTTTGTTAGCGTTGCCAACCGAAATTATATAAAAACACAGAGTTGTACACAAATAGTAGTATTAATATAGATTCGTTTAGAAATAGTAGTTAGATAAAAAGTTTGATTAACTGTTAATCAGAAAGATTAAAATAGTTTAATCGACTTGTGTAGTGCTTGGTTAAGTAGTTAATACCATTTTAGGAGATTAACTTGTCTATGTGAATTCCCTGTAGGGGTTTGGTCATAAATACTTTTTTTTTGCTTCTCCTGAAAAAATGTGTTTTGGTTCATTAAGGCTAATTAATATAAGCGCTCTATATCTTTAATTAAAGCTAAGTATTACAAAAACAATTGTATGCTATTTTGAAAAAATCAATAGTTTTAAATCCAACGTTATTAAAAACATATAAAATCAACCACTCGATTTCCTACGCCCCTTCTGATTTCAATAAAACTTGGTTAAGAAGACCTAAATCGTATAATTATAACCTCGTCCAAATATAGGACTTATATTCCCAGCGGATCTTGAGATACCGCGTTTCAAAATCTGGAAATTATTCGAAAATTTTAAAAATGTCTTACATAATATTCCACATCTTTTTAACGGCTTAAGCTATGAAGATCATTGATACCTCATTTTAAAGCTATTTAAATTCTGGTTTTACTAGTGCTATACCCCATAGGGATTTGTTAACATTGTAGAAGAATAATTTATAATTAACATATATATATATTTTTTTTTAAATTGGAAAACCATTTATTTGATATAAAGCGATTTGAGCTAGGGATTTAGAAAAAACTGCATTTGACCGTCATGTAATGAATTATTCTTGTGAACCAGTACAACCACGATTTAAGTGCCGTTAACATGGAGGTATCAATAACTTTTAGTTTAACCCGCTAAAAAGGTATGGGTAATTATGTGCAACTACTTTTGCAAAATTTTTATTTTTATTTTTATTTTTATTTTTTTCAATAAATTATTTTTTAATGTAAATCTTTTTTTTGCTACTATATTTAGTATCTTTTTTTAGATTTTTATCTATAACTCTGAGTTCCGTAAGAGCTGTACATATTAATTTGGCAACGGCATAGTGGGATAAATTATAGTTAACATATATTTTTTTTTGAACATTAAAATAAAAATCTGTTGTTTGAAATACAGCGGTTTAAACCGTGGATTTAGAAAAAAAATTCATATTACTTTCAAAAATTTGCTTTTTTTGGCTTTAGAAATAGGTATCAATGAATCACGTAGCTTTAACCGTTATGGACTACTACTTTTGGTAAATTTTCAATTTTTTGCTCATATTTCAAAACGCGATATTTCACACAACCGTAAGTGCTAACAACCCAAAACTTGGACGATGACATACCCTAAGGGGAGTGAGACCGGTCCTGCGTGTGCCACAGGATCGGTCCCTTCCTGCCAGAGACCGGTCCTCTGCTAAACCCTAACCTATGTAAACAACTGGCAACTTTAACATTGGCTTGTCAAAGGAGGGGGTCATTTGTCCTGCTTTAAACCACATAGTGGCATGCCACAGGACTAACCAAAGATGGACATACCACAAGACTGTCGCAAAAGGGCCATGTCGTATAAAATAAACAAAAAGTAAACAGCTTCCAATGGGTAAAATTCTGGCTAACTGGCTTTTTCTTGTTAATAAGCATTCTGGTTAAGTGGTATGTCCTCCCTTTACCAGTCACAGAATTGGTAATTTTAGGACAATTGACACTGCTAAACCCACTTCAGTATTAAATTATACCAGTCCTGTGATAAGTCCTTCTTTAACCAGTCACTTTAAGGCATAGATGCCCAGTAGTAGCTGATATCAGCAAATTAAACTCACACGTATACTTACGCTCTTTTGTTTGATCGTCAATCAACCAATAGGAAACCAGCATGTTGAGAGGGAGAGACAAACTACACTTGCAGAAAGAATATTTAAAAGATTATCAATTTATTTTACACATGGCGTTTTTAACAGACATTTGTAACATTTTGAATGAGTTAAATTTGAAGCTGCAGGGAAAAGATAATAAAATTTCGGATATGTTTAAAATTCTTTCAGATTTTAAAACTCAGCTATTTTTATTTGCAGCTCAAATTGATTCTGAAGACTTTTCGGACTTTCCGAAAACTTCTGTTATTTACGACAAGGAGAAAATCTTGAAAAAGTTGGAACTTTTGGAAATATTAGAAACGCTTTTTAATAACTTTAATGACAGGTTTAAGGATTTTGAAAATCTTCAGCATTTACTGGATATTTTTCAAAACCATTTTAAATGCGATATATTAAAGTACGAATTTCCAATCCAAACAGAACTTATTATACTTCGAAGTGAAATAGATTTGCCGGATAATTTTAACAATATAGAATTCTGGAAAAATCTGGATGGTACAATATATCCTGAAATAAAGAAGATTTCATTGAAGTGTTTATCTTTATTTCCCTCAACGTATCTTTGCCAACAAATATTTTCAGATTTGAATTATATTTGCTCAAAAAAACGCAATAAGCTGAATTCTTCTAGTTTGAGAAATATACTTTTATTGCGTATCTGCAATAAGAGTATCAACATAGAAGATTTCATTACTTTTTAATTGCAAATTGAACAATGATTAATTGAGGGAAAATTTATAAACACTTCGAAGAATCTTTTTATTTCGAAATATATCACACCCGCCACACATGTGCTTTCGTCGCAATCTCGTTGAAGACTAAATAAAATGAATATCAACTTGTTTTCTTCCAGTGTTATTTCGTCACTCTCACCAATACTACTACCTTGGGCATCTCTGCTTTAAGGTCAATTGACTCCTCATTCCCCATAGGGTACTTATATGATCCTTACCTTCCATACCAAGTTTGGTTAAAATAGAAGGTGGTAGAGGTCGTGAATTTGATATTTTTTGATTGTTTTATATGGAATGAATCAATTTTTATGCATGCTTCTGGTTAACCTTGCTATTTGTTTTTTTTTATCATAAATAAAAGTTGGCAACTCGTTTAATAATTTTGCTCAGAGATTTTATTTGCAATATTAGAGACCAATTGAAACACGTGCTTAAAACCTGACTTGGTAAACAATTAGGTCTGTATGCAATAATGTTGAACTTGCAACTGATTTAAAAAAAAAATAATAAACTGCAAAAAAGAATACGAAAAACTAAACAAGTTTAGCCAAACATGTTTTGGCGCCATAAATTAGCTCAAAGACGTCAGGTAGTTAATAAAAATAAAAATATAAATAATTTTAGGCATTTACTTTATAAGGGGAAAAGAGTTTATGCATTAATATTTATAAAGTTGTATTCGCTATGGAGCATACTTGGTAGGTTATATAGTTGGTAACACTTTATTACAGTGTAACAAAATTTGAAACTGTTAAGTGCATTACCAACTTTTTACAAATGTTGTAACATTCTGAAAGTAGAGATCAATCAATAGATAGAGAAATATGTTTTAAAGTTGCCAATTTGGCTGCCATTTTGTATAATCGCGACCACTTGTTCCATATTGGTATTTTTTTTTGGCCATGCGCCAAGTTATGAAATGCTTAAAGAATCAAATGTTGCCATCTAATTTTAATTAAATCGAAAATCGTTATATGGTGTAGTGCATCTTAGTATACTTTGCTTACTTGTTTTATTTTATAAAATGTTTACAAATTGCTTAATGATTTATAAAAAAGAAATTGATTTTTTAAAAAGTTAATATTTATTTATTTTGGAAAACAAATAAGTTATGCCGGCAACCGGTTTTTTTTTGCATAATATAACATTTTGTTTTGATTTAACAAAATTCCAATGAAATTTAATATTTATTACAAACTAAACAAAAACCTAATTTAAAAGTAGCAAAAAGAGACTAAAATAATAATAAATAAAAATTCAAATAAATATTTATATACACTGAGCGAAATATCTTCACTTCAGTAATGAATTTCTTTGTAGCTTTAATGAAAATTGTGAATGGAACTCGTCCAACATTTCATAGAATCTATGCAATAGGTTTCATTAAAGTCAATGTTTATGAAATGTTTGCGACATTAATGAAAATCTTCATTAAACTGATGAATCATTCCGATAATGAAGCGTTTATAGAATTTATACAACAGTTTCATAAAATTGTTAAAATATTAAGAAGACCTTTGGAATAATAGAACTCTAAGAGCCAGTTTTTGGGAGGACGATCAAACTTAGTTTTACTGCTGTTTGGTTAAACTTCAATAAGATATAAACTGCTTTTAAACCTCCATGCTGTTTTTCAGTGATGGTTTAAAAAATCTCAAATTAAATAAGGTTACCATATTTTACACCAAAAAAAGTAATGCCATTTTCAAAAAGTAATGCCATTTTCGCGAATGTCAAAAATGAAAAACAAACAAATCAACGTGCGTAGATAAAAAAAAGTGTGTTTATTTTGTGCCCCCAACAATTAAATATTTCTTTTGTTTAATATTAGTTGTAATTAGAGTTGTGTAGTTCGTGAACGACCTAGTTCAATTGAACTAGTCTTTTCTTTGAACTAGTGTGCTGGATCACAATCAGCAGCTCTTTTAGGTCTTTTGCTCTTTTTGTTCTTTTTGTCTTTTGAGTAATATTTCTTTTCTTTATGTTGCTTTTGAGTTTTTTTAATGTTGCCAGCTCAATTTTTTTTAAAACTTTTTTTTTAAATTTAAAATTTTTATAATTACGTACAATTTTATGATTTAACAATAATTTTAAATGTATTTTAAAGTGTTGAATTATTCTCCGATAGCAAAATTAATAGAAAGTTACACATTTTGTTTCGCATCAGCTGATTCAATTCACTTCAAATAGTTCGTGTCGCACGGCTCAATTTAGGATAAAGAGCTGTTGAACTAGAAGAGCGAACTAGTTCATTGAAAGGAGCTGAACTGTAAAGAGCGTTCTTAGGAAAGACCTAAAATGCCCAAGCCTAGTTGTAATTAAATATAAAATGGACTCTAAAATAAATGTTAAAATAGAAGGCAGCAGACGGACAAATAATTTTTCAACAAAAGAACTTGAATTGGTGGATAAAAAAAAGACACCAATTTTATAAAAATTCTTTTTCAAAAATTTCTTATACATATATTGCTTTTTGGACTTTTACTTATCAGCTGTTTTATTTATGTATAATTTTCATTCACAGCTGTTATGTTTTGACAACTCAAAACTTAGTTTAAACGGCCAATGCTGGCCGGTTAAATTACAATTAAAATAAAATAAACTTGATCTTAAAAACAGCATTTTAAGTTTAAACTTCGTTAAAACTATAAACAAGGTTGAACTACATCCCAAAAACTAGCTCTTAATGAATGTCTTAAAAATTCATTGGAACTAATGCCCAGTTTTTCACTTCGTATTTAAATGCCATTTGGACTTTAACTTTAAATTTAAATCACATTTAAGTGACCAATCTTGGGCATTTAAAGTCTATTTAAATTGTACAAATATAACATATGATTTTGACAGTTTGTTTTTTTCGAGTGGTAAAACAAACAAGAAAAATTCAACTTCGGAGGAAATTTTCACTTCTCTTCATTTTTATTTTATTAATTTAATTATAATTTATATTTTATTTCAATTTTTTAAAATTTTATAAAAATTCTTTTTCAAAAATTTCTTATACATATATTGCTTTTTGGACTTTTACTTAACAGCTGTTTTATTTATGTATAATTTTCATTCACAGCTGTTATGTTTTGACAACTCAAAACTTAGTTTAAACGGCCAATGCTGGCCGATTAAACTACAATTAAAATAAAATAAACTTGATCTTAAAAACAGCATTTTAAGTTTAAACTTCGTTAAAACTATAAACAAGGTTGAACTACATCCCAAAAACTAGCTCTTAATGAATGTCTTAAAAATTCATTGGAACTAATGCCCAGTTTTTCATTTCATATTTAAATGCCATTTGGACTTTAAGTTCAGTCCAACGTCAGTTTTTAACTTTAAATTTAAATCACATTTAAGTGACCAATCTTGGGCATTTAAAGTCTATTTAAATTGTACAAATATAACATATGATTTTGACAGTTTGTTTTTTTTTCGCGTGGTAAAACAAACAATAAAAAATAAATTAAATTACAGCAGCCAATAAAAATTCAACTTCGGATGAAATTTTCACTACTCTTCATTTTTATTTTATTTTATTAATTTAATTATAATTTATATTTTATTTAGATTTATATATCGCACTTGATCAACAAGAGGGTATTAACTCAAAATTTTTAAAATATCACTTTTTTCAAGAAATCAACTAACAACATCAATATCTATCTATTGTAAAAATTTCAACGTATTCCGATTACTCTTTCATCTCGAAAACCACTTTTGAGACCATTTTTATGATAACGTAGTGATTACCTTTATTTCAACAAAAAGGTATTATTTCAAGTTAATACAAAAGTTCAAATAGAAATGAATCGTATATTTTCATAAAAAAGGTATTATTTTGATTTGAGCCTTTATTTATGTTAAAAATAATCAAACTGTTTTATTTATATTTGGTTGTATTTGAGTTGATACTGTTTTGTTGATAAAATTTGTTTTATTCTATAAATTTAAATCGATAAAATTTCAAAAAAATGGTTTTTAACTCAAAAAATTGATTTTTTTTGCAATGGGTGGTAAAATTTAAAACAAAAACAATGTATATACATTTTCAAATGGAATTTGCTTGTTATGATATGTTTGAATTTTTAAATTCTGTTAAAATGTGGCCATAAACAGTTTTTTTGACTCTACTGAAAATTTTAAAATTTTGAGTTAATACCCTCTTGTTGATCAAGTGCGATATTATTTATATATTTATTTATTTTTTTATTTCTATATTTGAAATTTTCTGTTTTTTTTTCTATTCTTTAAACAGCTGTTTTCTGAATAATGATCATTAACTTTTTGACATTTCATGATGCTACCATACTTTTGTCGCAAATAAATAACAATTATCATTTAAGACTGAAAAACAACTTAAATTTAAATGCCAATTAACTAATTGCATATTTAAATACGATGTTAAAAACTGGGCATAAGTGAATGAACCGCTTCATATGATTTTTAAACAATTTCATAGAAGTCCAAAATTATTAAGCAGATAATCGAAATAGTAAAGCACTTTATAAAATATGTCGAATATTTGAAAAATAATTTTTATAACTAAAGTTTAAAATGTACGAAAATTAATGAAATTATGAAATTTTATGAAATAATAAAAAATTAAGTCTTTGAAATAATTTCATAGCTCTAAAGAAAATGTTCGTTAAATTTATGAAATTAAATGATTTTTTTTATGAAACTATAATATTTTATGAAAAAAAGTTTATGAACAATTTCTTAATATTAATAAAATTTCTTGGATATAATGAAATTTTTCATTGAATCTGCAAAAAAAATGCTATGAAATTGTTTCATTAATATTTATCATAAACGATAATTCTATCAGTGTATAAATCATAGTAAAAATTTCCATATAAACACATTTTAAGATCTCTGACTAGTTAGTTTAAACTTAAAAACTTATTTACGAAAAACCTAAATATTTATTTATATTTTTAGCACAATTAACAAGTACAAACCTTTAAATATTATAAACAAAGATAATGTTTTAATACAAATAATTTAGATGGAAAAAAATTTGCAAAGTTTGTTTAAGATGGAATTTGTATTTGTTATTTAATTATATTTTAAGGTTATTTAATAAAAAAAAACTATATTTTTGAACCAAAGGGAAATTTATGAAATTAAAGACTTATAAAGCGTATTAAAAATTATACATTAACATCAGGTCGTCTCGACCTAAATTTATTAAATCCTCATATTTCGAGGAACTCGTATCCTATTGCTAAAGAAATACAGCAAAACTCGCTTAAGACGAACTCGGTTAAGACAAACCCCTCGGGTAATACGAACTTATTCAAAAGTCACGACGTTTTGGCAACAATTTTCATATATTAATACAATTTACACCTTTTAATACGAACTCGGTTAATACAAATCCTCCGTTATTACGAACTATTTTAAGCAGTCCCAAAAACTCGTTTTCATACAAATTACCACACTCAGGGAACTTCTGCTTTAAAAATATGTAGTTGTTTGGGTTGTAATACAGTTTCATTATTTTTAATGTAAATGTAAGTCATTTGTAGAACAAATAAAATTTTTAATCATTTAAAAAAACAACTAACATCAAATGACTGTTTTATGATTTTACATTCATTTTTTACAGTTGTTTTTTGTTATTTAAAAAAATAAAAAAAAAAAATTTGGTTTATGTTTTACTACCATGTGGTTCATTTTTACTACAATTGATAGTCATTTTTTGAACATTAAAAAACAAATGACAATGTTAGTTGAATTTAATGAAATGTAAGTCGTCCTTTTTTTAAATGAAATTTCATTTGTTTTTGACTACAATTGCTGTCGTCTTTACCAACATAATTCCCTAAGTGCATGTTTAGTACACTCTTTATCCGTTTAATGGGATAGACCTATTATGATTTTCATATCCGTGGATGACTTTCTAGATATAGATGCTAATGTTTTGACGTCACATACTTTATCAGGTGAAGAAATATTGGAAATTGTTAATCCTCCCGATGTTGAAAATTTGTCTAGTGATATATTCAAACAAACTCGTGTGCCGAAGAAGCTGACAATCATATTTTTGTAATAGAAAAAGTTATAACGAATGAAATCGTTAATTCAGTCATTCAGAAAAAAATAACAATTTTTTTTTTTTAATGAAGAATTTTAATTGATTTTTTAATTGTAAATGCATGAAATGCTAATTTTATTTTTTATTTATGTAAAAATCTTGTTTTTGCTTTAATAAATACATATTTTTTATCGTTAAAAAAACCCGCTTAATACGAACCTCGCTTAAGACGAACTAATTTTTTTGGTCCCTCGGAGTTCGTCTTAACCGGGTTTTACTGTACTCTAGAAAAAACTATTATGTTATTATTAAAAGCTCAGGACAGTTCGTTAATTCTGTTTATGTCAAAAAAATATAAAAAAACGCAAAAAATAGACAAACTACAAAAAAGGTAAACAATTTTAACTTTTTGAAAGAAAAAGTAAAAAAAAAAAAAATTAGGAAAAAGGCATTTAAAGCGAATAATTTCTGTAAAAAGCAATTTTAAAGCTCAACAATCTTAAGAAAAAGCTATTTTTAAGCCAAAAAATTAAAAATCAAAAATGAAAATATGAGTAAAAATGGCAATAAATCAAAAAAAAGCTCTCTAATCATAAACAAATAATCAAAAAAGTATTTTTTATTAATTATTTAAAAAATATTAAAATTTCGTAAACTTTTTAAAAATTGCAATAAACATTTGCCAAAATAGTATGTTTATTAGTTATTTAAAAAATTACGTTAACTTTTTAAAAAGTCTTGTTTAGTTTTTATTTAATATTATCAGGGCAGCGACTTTCTTGAGCTAAAAAATTAAAAATATGCAGTAAAAAATACAAACTCTTCCTATTGTATATTTCAGTGGTTTTTTAAAACTACCCAAAATCTAGAAATTAACCATAAAATGGTCATAAAATATTAAAAAAAAATATGCTTTTAAGGAAATGTTTTTGGTCAAAATCGTTTTCGGGCCACTGACTACAAACATAATTTTTAAAAATAACAAAAACAAGCCATATTATAAGGGCAACAAATTTCTTGTGACTTTCTTAAAAGTAAAGATTTAACCGATTGTTTATTTTCAATTAAAAAAATTAAATTCGTAATTTTATTTATTTTCAATTAAATCTTAATTTAAATATTTGAAAAATGAAAATGAAAAATATGTAAAAACAAGCCATAAAATGCAAAATATGCAACTAAAGTCATACAATTTTAAAACATATCCACTTATGGGTAAACTGTATATTTATTATAATATATGCAAAAATTTGCAACGACAAATCAATTCCATTTATTTTGCAAATTCCTTGATTCGGAAAAGTTTTTGGTCAAAGCCGTTTTTGAGCTATTGGCTAAAAACATGCATTTGCAATAAGGTTGCAACCCTGGTTTCTATAGATATTTCAAAGTTTTCAAACAGTAATTAGAAAATTTCATTCTATCTTCAATAACGTCTGGAATTTGAACATTGAATATTCAGCAGGATAAAGTTATTACCCGGGCAACCAGAAATATTCTCCATCATGCTTTTACTGTGCGTCGTATTGAAAAACTGATTAACCGTTTGAAAACAATTTATGAATTCTGACTTTGATTTGTTGGAGTATATTTTTCTCGTAATAGTGTATTTTTTTTTTTGCATATTTTGATCTTAAGAGCATAGAGGGGAGGGGGTGAAGCTTATCAATGACAGTGGTGTATCCAACTCTATTGATTCATTGGAGCATCGTCGGAATGTGGGTTGTGTGACACTTTTCTATAGATATTACCATGGGAGATGCTCATTTGAGATAAGTGAACTTATTCCACGAGCCCGAGTTTTTATTCGTAATACTCGCTTATCTAGTAGAGCACATCCGTTTGTAGTTGATTGTCCTGTGTTTCGCACAACGCATTACAGAGAAAATTCGATTTTTAGTCGAACGATTCGTATGTGGAACAAACTTCCCGCAGAAGTCTTCCCTGTTACTTACAATTTAGAAAAATTTAAATCAAATATCCACAAACACTACTCCCCCTTCCCATATACTATTTTCCTGATCAATACAATGCAGTGCATGAATAGGGGACATCCCCTAAGTATTGGTTAAATTAAAAAAAAAAAAAAAAAAAATTTCAAAAACATTTTTTATATTTTTCAGAAATTCAGAAATTCTAGCCATTTTTGTCAATATGAATTTCGTGTTTGTAGACTATACCGATTTCACTATAATAAATCTTTTATCTACTCTTTTATTAGTAATCGAAATAATTTCACAAAATTTATTCAACTGCATTGAAAAATATGGGTTTTTAAATAAAAATATGTGTTTTTAGAGCATGTTTTCCGTATTTGATTCAAAAAAAAAATTAGCTGGAAAAATAGTAGTTTTTACAAATTTTGTTTTCAAATAGGAAGCAACGCAGTTGTGAAGTTGCAAATTTTAATGAAACTCTGTTGTAGTGGACAAAAAATTATTAGACAATATTTGTTGAATATTTTAATATTTGTGTGTTAAAACTACATGGCGTGTGATGAATCTAATAATAAAATTCATGATATGCCATGTAGTTTTAACATACAAATTTTAGAATATTTTCTTCAAGTCTAATATGAGTTACACTGTGAAACTTTCGGGATCGATAACAAATATCTAACTTTTTTTATAAAAAAAAAAATTTTAATTGTGGGCAGTGTTTATACATAAAAAAAATCTTGATTTTTTTTGTGAAAAAAAACCGTCACTTAGAATATTATGTACACTCAGGGAACTTCTGTTTTAAAAATTAAAAAAATTAGCTACAAATGTTTTACTAAATAAACCACAAATGTAGTAAAAATAAGCAAACATTTATTTTTTTTATATTTTTAAATAAAAAAAAACTACTGTATAAAATGAATGTAAAATCATAATACAGTAATTTGATGTGGTTTGTTTTTTAAATGAACTACAAATGTAGTCAAAAAATTTAATTTATTTTACAAATGACTGTTTTTCACTTACAATTAAATATACTGTATTTACTACTCAAACAACTACAAATATTTACAATTTTGTTGTTAAAATATTTCTAGTTTTCTTTGTAAGGATGCAGACTCGATTTCTATAATTATTTATTTTTTTTGTTCAGTTTTACATTTTAAGAAAAAAATTTTGTTTTTATTTTGTTTGTTTATTGAATTTAAATATTGACTTATTAAGTGTGAAATTTTAGCAATAATGAACGATTTGTATATCCCCTTTTTCTTGACAACATTATTTTAATGTTTGTTTTTATTATTTTTAAACACGTTTTGCATATTTAAAATTTTGTGAACATTTAGTTTAATAAACAAATGACATATTAAATATCTTTTTTGGGCAATTTTTTAAACGCAAACAAGGTTAATAGTCTTACAAAAAAAAAAAAAAAAAAAAAAAATTAAAAAAATTACTCAATAAATCAACTATAACTTTAAAAACAAATTTAAATTGATATACAAATTTCCATTTTAATAAAATTATAAAATATATAGTCAACAAATTAATTACACTACTCAACGGCCAAAAAACAGTATGTAAAACACATCTTTTTTAATAGACTCCAGTTTTTGAAGTTTTTTTTCGCTTATTTTGCTTAATTTTTCGAAAATTTATCTACAGAAAAATATCTTCAATTTGAGTATAATCATGTCGGTGATCGTATCAGGATAACGCACTGGTATTGTATGGAAGTTGAACATTTTATATATTTAGTTGCATCCTTGTAAATTTTATGCCCGTTAAAACATTTTTAAATTTTATCATTGTGGTTAAACTAGACATTCCAATAAACGGATTTTTGTATTAAAATTGCAAATCCATTGAAAATGTCCTGAAATATTTCGAAAAGACAAACAAATTTTAACTTATTTTCCACATGCTACAAATAGATAGCAAAGTAAAACAAATTCTCTTCATATCATACTTGGGAGTTTTATATTGGCATTGAAATTTAATTTTCATTACTCTCTGTCAATGCCAAAAAAATTCATTACCATTCCAATGCCAATGACATGTTTTTTTTTTCAATGTCTAAAAAACCAATTGTTATTGCCGAAAAAATAATTGTTTATAAATTTTTTTTTTTTTGGAAAAAAGATAAAAATTTTAAATTTAAGCCATAACTTTAAATGTATTCGCTATTTTTTTTTTTTTTTCAAATTTTATCACGTGTTCAGGCATCAGGCGTTCAAGCTATATTAACGAGAAAAGTGTATTTTTTACAACCTCAACAATAATGTCGTAAGGAAATAAGTTATCTTAAAAATTGAAAAACTGAAAAAAAATGGTAAGAGTAGTGTGTTCAGTTGGCGTTACAAATATTATGAAAAATACATTTCCAGGAACGTGAAAAATCGGAGCATTTTGATAAAAAAAACACTTTTCTCGTTAATATAGCTCGAAAGCCTGATGTCGGAGAGTGAATCTAAGGCAGTGAAGGGCAACACACATACTACCACATTTATGCTTGTGTGGGAAGCAGCAGAAAACGAATGACACTCACTAATTCTACACTCGAAACATTTTTCAGTCGAAAGTAAAAGATTTTTTTTCTATTATTATTATTTTATTTGAACTTGTCCCGTAACATTACCATGAAGAGAAACTAGTTCTAAAACTTCATCAAAACAGGTTAAATTTGCATCAACTGTTTTGATGCAAATAATTAGCTGGCAAATATTATTAATGTCCGTACTTTCGTCAATAGATAATGAAAAATAATTGCAATTTATCAGTCTAGTATTAGCTGCAGAATTAATCAATTTACTTCTCTTCTGTCCTACGTGCAACTGTACGTCGAGATAAAGGAATGTTTTGGCAAAGTTTCAAACCTTGACACTTTTCACCAAAACAGTTCAAAACATCTGATGTTAAAACTTTAAAAAAATACCATCCTCAAATGGGCGACATTGCTTTGCCAAAGCCAAATCAACTACATAGGATGCCTTTTTTAGAGGCAATGAAACATTTTCTCTTATTAATTGAAAACTGGTATGATGATGAATATTAGTTTCATCAAAAATAAATTTTTTAATTGAAATAGTTTCAGCGATCGATCACCCCCGCTCAGGTTATCGTAATTTCCATGGCAAGAGTAGTAATGTCTTCTTAAACAAAACAAACTCTTTTTACTTATAACGTGATAACAAATCACGCATTGCGCCTCACCATCCATATTCTCTTTAAAAAAAAATCATATTCCCATTTTTCATTGAACATTTTTCTTTGGGTGTAATTAAAAAGTTGTGTAGCGAGATCTTACTTCACCAAGTGCTGATCTGCAACTGATTTAAATAACTTTGACGAAATGACAACAAAGCAACAGCCGAACGTACATTGCCAGAGGCCACACGAAGAAGTTTATAGTGTACATGTGTCGACGTCACACAAGCAGCATTTCTTTTCCTATGCACTGCATTTCTTTTCACTAATCTAAGGCCAGATTTGGATTCAGCGTTCTAGTGTCAAACATTTTTCGACCTGAATCTTTAGGTTTAAAAAGTACTTACATGTGCTCACAAGTGCTCTCCACTGTATATCTTCCAAAACGTATATCAAATAAAAGATTTTCATGAGCTTAATAATAATTGTAAGGACTTTAATTTTTATGAAACAAACAAAATTTTCATAATCTCAAAAAGCATCCCTATATAAAATTTTTAAGTTAACGAATTTAATACCAAAGATTTCCTTCAAATAAGTAACCCAAAAAATAATCCTTTAGCTGTCAAGTTAAACTTTTAACTGTCAAAAAATGCATATGTAAACGCGAATGATTAAATTTTGTTTTTTTTTTTTTTAAGTAGCAACACTCAGGAAATTCTTTCTATTTATTAATGTGTTGCTTTCTTTACAAAGGGGATAGTGGAGAGATAAAAGGTTTTGAAGGCAACACTGTAATTACGCGATATAAGCAACACTGGCAACACTGTAATTACGCGAGATAAGTCTTAGAACAGTTGTTGCTCGCCACCTGATGTAGAGTTTTGTGTCATAGCCCCTATTCATTATTTTTCTTCGGTGGGGTTATGTGCTATGGGAACACCGAAGTTGTTCGCTGTGATACATATGAGGAATATAAAGCTCATACATTTTTCGAAATAGATATGGTCGTTACCGGGAATCGAACCCGAGACCACCTGTGTAACAGTCCAACGCGCTAACCATTAAACCACAACGCCCACATATAGGTGGATTAACGTTAATCCAGTAGATTAAGTTCGCTGTCTAAACTCCCTATAAGTCTATTAAAATAATATGCATTTCAAATACGGGTTTTGCAAAAAGTTGAAACTTGTTGAATAGTGTTATAATTAAACAAAAATAATTTAAAATGACCACTATATGTTTAATCTATGATTTGTTGAATGAAAATATGTTTTTAGCATAACAAATAACTTCCGTTAATTTAAAAGTTTATTTAATTTTTATTTTGCAATAACAAAAGGAGGTTATTTTTTTTTTTCATGTCTGTTGAAAAGAAAAATTTATTCAATTTCAGTTTAATTTTTAAAAACTTTGTCATCTTCAAGTATACAAATATTTGTAGTCAATTTTAACTAGAAACACTTGTGATTTATTTATTTTGTTGGTGTAAATGACCTCATATATGGCAAGAGAACCATACATTTTGAAGTCTGATTTCAAAAAATAAGAACGTGCATTGTTGCAAATATTCATATAATAAATTTAAAAAGATTTGTCGCAACGTTTTGAAAAAAAAAAATACACTTTAAGTATAAAGTTAAATTAGGTATAATAGTTATTATTCAATCTGCGTAATTTGTTGAAATGTGATGAGAATATTTTTATTCACAGCCTATTGAAGTTAACTGTAATTTTGTTAAAAAAATGTGGAAAAATACTGGGAAATTAAAAATTAAATGTATTTAAATTAAAAAAAAAACATTTCCCGAATACCTCATGTAGAGGAAGTAAAAATATAGTACATTTTAAATGTTTAAGGACAAATAATATGTAATACAAGGTGGCGCAAAAGTAATCCTCCTATCAGAAAATGCTATAAATTTTGCGATTGGCCCCTAATGTCAGTTCTGTTTTGACATTTGTGTAGTAAACACATGCGAAATACACGTTAATAAACAATGTTACGCTACACTGCTCCAGAACGCGGAATATTGATGACTATTTATTTGACCAATAATCGGTCGGTGACTTTGGCACAACGTGAATTTCGTCGCAGATTTCCTGGCCGTCCAACG
This sequence comes from Delia radicum, assembly GCA_021234595.1. Lineage (NCBI taxonomy): Eukaryota > Metazoa > Arthropoda > Insecta > Diptera > Anthomyiidae > Delia > Delia radicum. The sequence goes on along the minus strand of CM037855.1, from coordinate 20,564,698 downwards.
CCTACTGGTGAAACACTGCGACGTTTAGCCGCTCGCCTCGAAGAGACTGGAACAATTCGAGATGCTGCCAGGCGTGGCAGACCCCGGAGTAGCCGTTCTGCAGAGAATATTGCTGCTGTAGCCGAGGATGTCATGGAAGCGCCGTCGACATCGACCAGACGACGTGCCACGCAAATGGGTATCAGTCGACGGCCTTTACAGCGAATTTTCGTACAAGATTTGAAGATGTTTCCGTTCAAAGTCCAGACGGTGCATCAGCTTTTAGCTGCTGACCGCCAATCGCGTGTAACATACGCTCAAGCGATCCTTAATCACCACCAAGAGGAAGATGATTTTTCATCAAAAATAATCATGAGTGATGAGGCCCATTTCCATCTTAGCGGGTACGAAATAAGCAAAATTTACGCTTCTGGGGCACTGAAAATCCGCGTGTAACCCACGAAGAGCCATTACACCCGCTCAAAGTCACTGTATGGTGTGCTGTTTTCGCTGGAGGAGTCATCGGACCTTTTTTCTTCGAAGACGTCGCGGGCCAAACGGTTACTGTGAATGGTGAGCGCTACAGAGCAGTGATCAACGAGTTCTTTTTGCCGCAACTTGATGAATTGGGATTGGAAAACATGTGGTTCCAACAGGACGGTGCAACGGCACACACTGCACGTGCCACAACCGATATGCTGAAGGATGCATTTCTCCCGTTTTGGCGATTTGCACTGGCCAGCAAGATCGCCTGATTTGACCGCTCCGGACTTCTTTTTGTGGGGCTTTTTGAAGTCGCGGGTTTATGTCAACAAGCCGCAGACTCTTGCAGCTCTTAAAGACAATATCCGTCAAGAATGTGAGGACCTATCGCCGGAAGTTTTGGCCAAAGTGATGGAAAATGCCATAAAAAGGGCTCAAATGACAATCAACTGTGGCGGCGGCCATTTACATGACATCATATTCTCGACTTGATGTAAAAAAAACAAAAATACCAAATAAAAATAATCCACAAGAAGAATCAAAGTTTTTCATTTTTTTTTTTTAATTACAGCCAAAAAACATCGGAAGGTTATTTTTGCGCCACCTTGTATAAAATTGTCTACTGTTGGCAACGCGACTATTATATGATATTAACAATAAAAGCAGTTTCCATGTTTTTGTATAGTATTTTGTCTGAATTTTATTTAAATCATTATGCATTTTTTAACCTTTATCATGATATGTTATAAATTATTTTTGAATTCTGTTCCACATATTGTCGCCTGTAACACTGTACAACACAAAAAAAAAATTACAAGGTCCGATCTATAAATTTTGATAGAAGAGACAGAAAAAAGGACACGTGTATCGGCGTTTTGAAAGTTTACATCTGGGTTTCATTTCAGGGGGAGGTAAAGTTTCCCCCAAATGCAAATTTTGTATTTGCCAATCGGCATAGAAACTCGAGTAAAGCTAACGTTTAAAGTTTATGGTGTGTTTAGCAAATTTAGTAAAGTTTAACAGTTTAACCCCCCTTAAATTCCTGTTTTAAAGGTATTTTTTGCTCTTATTTAAAAGAAGGACAAAAAGACCCTTGCTTTGAGGAGTTAAAGGATTAACATATTGTACAAAAATGTTTGATTTTGGTGTATTCAGGGACTTATAGTAAAATGTTACCATTTTAACCCCTTAAATCCCTGTTTTAATGGTGTTTTTTTGCTCTTTTTTAAAAGAAGGACAAAAAAATACCCTTACCTTGAGGAGTTAGGGGGTTAACATATTCTTCTAAAAATGTTCTCCCTAACATTTTACATAAATTTGCTAAACACACCATATACTTTAAACGTTAGCTTTACTCGATTCTCTATGCCGATTGACAATACGAAATTTGCATTTGGGGGAAACTTTACCTCCCCTAAAATGAAACCCAGATGTAAACTTTCAAAACGCCGATACACGTGTCTTGTTCTTTTGTCTCTTCTATCAAAATTTAAAGGTCGGATCTTGTAATTTTGGAAAAAATTTGATTTTGTTGAACAGTGTAATCAGTTGGCAATATTGCAGTTGCGCTTTTAAAAAAAAGTACCTTCACGGTAATTTTTATCTTGACTATATGATAAAGTTTTATTAACTTAATTTATACTTAAGCTTTATTAACTTAAGCTCATAAAAATTATTTAAAAAATAAAATAACTATAAATAAATATTCCACTTTTTGCAAAAAAGCACGTTTTAATTTTATTTCCCATAAAGCCAGAGATTAAATATTTTAAATCTAGCTTTAAATTTTGCAATTCCGCATTCTTTATAATGTAAAAAAAAACTTAAACAACTACATTTAAAACAATATAAATACAAGTAATCTTGTGTTTTTTTTTTCAAAAGTAAAAAAATAAAAGATTTGCTTTTATTAATTGTAAAAAAAAATAAGTGCTCATTAATATTTAAACAAAAATTGACCTATATTTCGAGACCTTGAAATTGTATGATATAATAGTGTTTTGTTTACAATATTTATTAGAAATTGCTAATAAATATTGCAAAATAGAGAATTGTTGTAATTACTTTATCTTAAATATGATAAATTTTGATATAAATGCAAAATTAAACAAAAACTGTTAGCTGAATATAGTAAAATAGTAAATAATTATAAAATTGATCAAATAATATGAATATTACATGGCTACTAATTAAGCAGAATTGATTAATGAGCAGCTGAATTGCTGAATTGCATCAAAAATTATTTTGTTTTAATACTTTGTTCTAGTTATTTAATTCAGCTATTAAAATCACCTGTTTGATTAATTCAGCTAACAATATTTAAGCAGTTTTAATAAATGCTTTAAATTTTAAATAAATTTGAAGTGTTATAGATTCTACTAATCAGATTTAATTAAACAATAGCTTATTCAGCCATTCTGCATGTAATTCAGCTAAAAGCTTTAGGCTTCAAATCGTTTCACAATTTATGAATATAATATGGTTACTATATAAGCTGAATTGATAGGTGTATTGTTTTAAAACTAATTTTGCCAATACTTTGTTTTATTCTAATTCAATACACTTAACAAAATAGCCTGTTTCATTTATTCAGCTAAGAATTTTTAAGTAGTTTTACTATATATTCTAAATTTTAAATAAATTTAAAGCTTTATATATATTTTATTAATCAGATTTAATTAAAAATATGTTATTCAGCCATTCTACATGTAGTTCAGCTAACAGATACATACCAACCACAGTAACATAATAATTCAGCTACTTATTTTAGATAGTATTCTTTCACAAATTTGAACTGAATAATGTAAAATTGTAAATTTTAAGACAATGTATGAATACAATATACATACTTACAAAATAAGCAGCATAGATTTATAAGTAGCAGAATTGTTTAAAATTGCAATTTTATAAAACTTTATTTTTTAAAAATTAACCTGTAACCTATTTTATTAATTCAGCAACTAAATTTTTTTTACCAATTTTAATACAGTTTACATTTTAAATAATTTTTATATAATTTATTAATTAAAATTTAATTAAAAAATAGCTTATTCAGTCATTCTACATGAAATTCAGCTATCAGCTTTAAAATAATATAATTGTTCAGCTACTTATTTTAGATATATCACAAGTTTTCTTTCACTGTTTTTTTTCAGAAAAGAAACAAAAATAAAATATTTTGAAAATATGATTTTCGTAGCTGAATTGTAAAAATATTAAAAATTTAAAAATAATAATACGTGGTAGCTGAATTGACTAGCATATCAGCTGAATTGAACTAATATATAAATATATGTGACTGCTTTATATTAAATGTTTAAGATTTAAGATTTCGATATGGAAATAAAATAAAAAAAAAATTCTTATCTAAATATATTGAGACAATATTAAATTTGCAATTTATGAAATGTTTAAAAATATAACATCAATATAATATTAGCTTACAAGGAAACTCTGTTCGGTGGTTTCAACAGATTTCGATGCAATTTGGATATAAATAAGAGGACTCAAAAGTGGTAAAAATGTAGTAAGAAACACACCTGCACAATCACATATTAAGGGAGTAAAAAATGGGGTCGAAGTTCTTTGAAACCTTTTATTATTTTTGCACTCTAACGGATTCTGCGAATACAGTTCAATTGATACCAAATTTGTGTATTTCTTCTTTTGAAATATATTTCAAAGAAGCAATACACAAACTTATAAGTTTGAAAAAATTCAATTAACTAAAAAATTGGCTATTTTGATCCTTAAACCTGTAATTGGGAAGCTAAAAAAGGTACTCATTCTTATTTACTGTGTGCCCTCTACCACATATCCATATTTGACGGCAATCGAAGTGAACCATCAGCTGTGCTGCCTTGTTAGACGTTATAATAACAGCTGAATTACATTTGAAACTAACAATTAATGTAAATTAAACAGTTTTTAACATTTAGTTTCATATTAATTTAATTCAGCTAACAAATTAATCTGTTTTATTCAATTACTTAAAGTGAAATGTCAATTCAGCTAACAAATTTATTGTAGTTCTTATATTTGTTTTAAATTTTTAATTACTATTTATTTTTACAATTTTTATTAACTATAATTAACTAAACAAAATAACTAATTCAGCCATTCTACGTGTGATTCAGCCAACAGTTTTAATTTTCGAAATCCATACTTAATACGGTAAAACAAGTATTTGGTCACTTTTATAAACAGAAACTAAACAATATTAAAATAATTTTTAAATTATGATTTTTCTTAGCTGATTTTTTAATATTTAAAATAATGATATGTAGCAGCTGAATTGAGAGTTTTTTTTGCTAGATTCAATTAATGTTTATAAATATATCATATTTTTATTTTAAATATTTTAGCTAAGTAGTTATAAATACGGTTAAAACCAATTATAAAATTTACAAGCTATTTATGAATATTACTTGGATATTTCACTAGCTGAATTCATATTTTACTAGCTGAATTACATTCGATGCCAAAATAAAATTTTATTTGAACTAATAATGGTTTTAGACATTTTGTTTTTATTATAATTTAATTGAGCTAACAAAACTGTTTTTATTTATATTATTAAATTAGTTTGAAAAAAATTCATCGAACACATTTTTTAACAGCTGAATTGATAAATATATCAAACAATCAAAGGAAAATTAATCAAAACTGTGAGGTAGTTATTTTTTAACAGCCGAATTATATATCAAACAAAAAAAAAATCGCTAAACTAAAATAGAATTAATATTTTAAAGCTGATTTTTATTCAGCTGAATTAAATGAACAACATAATATATTATTCAAATAAACTGGGAGAATTATCTGCTTGTTATCAATGAAATTTTGCATTTGATCTATGCAGTGTCACTGAAACTCCTCCATTGAAACTTTTCGATAAATTAATGCAGTTTTTCATACAATTTTATGAAACATTTTATTTCATTTATTAGAAATTACATACGACTAATGAAAAAGTTTCATTAAATATAGTTTCATAAAAATTATGTAGCTTTTTCATGAAGTTTAAGAAATCTTTTATTCACTTTGTGAAGAAAACTTTTTTAGATTTTTTTTGGCTGGGTTATAATTTCTGAATTTTTGAGTAAAATACAATTGTAGCTGGATTTTATTGTGGCGGAATTATTTTTTTTTGTTAGCTGAATTGTTAATTTAGCAACTGAATTAGCAGTTTTCGAAATAGAATTAATTTTTTGTAAAAAAAAAAATTGTTAATAATTAATATAATTAAGTTGTTACAATACAACAAATTACAAAATATATGAATTAAATCATTAGATAGATACTATAAAATACTTGTTTTTAAAGATATATTTATTATGTTAAGGGCGTTGAACTTTATCAACTGTACCAAGAAAAAAAAAAAAACACATTTAAACAAGTTTCAGTTGAATTCATTTTTTAAACCGTAATTATTTACGGAATTTTTTCTTTAAATTACTTCTTAACTACTGCTTTGACTAAATAGTTAAAAAAATATGGAATATATATGTTTAAACTTAATTAAAACTTATCGAACTTCGAACCCGACATAAGAATTATTGAAAATTTTGCAGTTTTACCATACGAAGTAGATTTTTTTTGCTGAATAGCAATTAAATACAATTTATTTCTACAATATTCATTTAATTCAAGGGTTTAATGCATATTAAGTGAAGTATACACAATTTTCCAGTTTCAAGTTTGACTGGAGCTGAATTACGATTGGTAAGACTTATAAAGTTATTTTGTTAAGAGATTTGAATAACAATAAAAAAAGACGTTACCACGTGCTTGATTACTAAGAAGACAAGAATGGAGCAAAATTGATGATTACTAGGTTTTTTGTTAAATTTCTGCTTATTATGGAGGCTCTAGCTTTTCTAAAACTTCGGGTTCTGATGAGATCTTTAGCCAGATCGAAATACTAGTATCAACCTAGCTAATATGTTTGATTTGCTTTATTTTTGTAAATATACGGAGGTTGAAAGTTCGTTATAAATTGAAAATAACATAAAAATAATCTCGATGTAAATAAAAACAAAAAACTAATATAACTGAATAATAAATACATTTGTTAAGACTTTAAAATTTTTGCTGAATTGTATTAACATACAAAATTGATTGTCGAATTCTAGTTAATTTTTGTTTCTAGTTAGTTTTACATTATATTGTTATTAGAACTGAATTTTGTATTTATTTAGCTGAATAAGATAACAGGAAGCTAACAATTTATTAAAAGTTTAAAAATGTCGACAATAAATTAAGGAACAGAATATTTGAGTGATTAAAACACATTTTATTGATTAACAGCTGAATATATTAACATACAATTTTATTCTCAAATTTAATTTCAGTTTTGTATAAAAGTGAAAAGGATAATTTACAGCTTAATTAAATTTTTAGTTAGTTTTGCAATATAAATATTAATAAATATCAGCTTAAATTAAATTGGTTGATTAAGGTATTTTGTTAGCTGAATTGGATAAAAATAATAAACAAAATTATTAAAAGTTTTAAAATTGTCAATTATAAATCGAGAATTTTTATTTAGTCTTGAATTAAAAGTAAACATTAGCTGTATTTTTACATGCATTGTTTAGGAGGTTATTTGCTAATGCATTTAAATTTTTTTACTAAAAAAATTATAAAAAGTATTTAGTACTAAAAAAGAAATAAAACTTTGTGGAAATGTTTATAGCTGAATTGTGTATTTTATTAGCTGAATTACTTAACATAGTAAAATGTTTTATTATCTTTTAAAAATCAATTTAATATACTCTTTTAAGTTTTTTTAAATTAAAATGTTAAACAGATATTTTCAATGAAAATTAAAACTATTCAACTTCGAGGCCACACTCTATATTTCTTTATTAGGATATTTTCCATCAGATATTTTTCTCTTTTGGTCAGCTTTAAATTCGTAAATTATGAGTCAATTATGAATTAAAGAAACTGCAACTGAATTGAACAAATTTAAACAAGTTTTAATAGTTTGTTAAAAATTAAATACAATAAATCGTTAGCTGAATTATACTATTAACAGCTTAATTGCAATTAAGATAGCTAAATACGGTTTTTGTTTTGTTAGCTGAATTGAATTCCTAAAAGAATTGCTTTTGTTAAACCTAATACAATTTTTAATTATACAAAAAAAAATCATAATGCTTATAAAATATCAAACTGTTGTTAAATAAAAGTGTGAACGGATGTTAACAACTTTTTGTAATTTTTAAAAATTAAATATAATGAAAATTGTTTGCTGAATTACAAAATTAATAGCTGAATTACAAATTAGAAATAAATTAGGTACGCTTTGTGAACTGAATTGTATTGTAATACGAATTTAATTTGTGAAACATATTAAAAATTTAATTTAGTTAAAAACAATATATTTTTTGTTGCTGAATTGACAAATATGCTAATAAAAAATTAAACTGTTGTTAAATAAAACTGTAGAAAGATATCTAAATATGTTCATTATCCAAGTTAAATAAATCGTCAGCTGAATAACAAAATCAATAGCTGAATTCTAATATTAAAAGCTGAATTATAATATTAATAGCTGAATTACAATATTAATAAGCTGAATTACAAAATTAATAGCTGAATTACAAATTAGAAAACTAAATTAGTTACGTTGTGTGATACAAATTTAATTTATGAAACATATTAAAAATTTAATTTAATTAAAAACAACATAATTTTTGTTGCTGAATTGACAAATATGCTAAAAAAAATTAAACAGTTTGTTAAATAAAACTGTAGAAAGATATCTAAATATGATCATTATCCAAATTAAATAGATCGTCAGCTGAATTATAATATTAATAGCTGAATTCTAATATTAAAAGTTGAATTATAAAATTAATAGCTGAATTACAATATTAATAAGCTGAATAACAAAATTAATAGCTGAATTACAAATTAGAAAACTAAATTAGGTACGTTTTGTGAACTGAATTGTATTGTAATACGAATTTAATTTGTGAAACATATTAAAAATTTAATTTAGTTAAAAACAACATATTTTTTGTTGCTGAATTTGCAAATATGCTAATAAAAAATTAAACAATTGTTAAATAAAACTGTAGAAAGATATCTAAATATGCCCATTATCCAAGTTTAATAAATCGTCAGCTGAATTACAAAATCAATAGCTGACTTCTAATATTAAAAGCAGAATTATAATATTAATAGCTGAATTACAATATTAATAAGCTGAATTACAAAATTAATAGCTGAATTACAAATTAGAAAACTAAATTTGGTACGTTTTGTGATACAAATTTAATTTGTGAAACATATTAAAATTTTATTTAATTAAAAATAACATAATTTTTGTTAGCTGAATTGACAAATATGCTAATAAAAAATTAAACAGTTTGTTAAATAAAACTGTAGAAGGATATCTAAATATGTTTATTATCCAAAATAAATAAATCGTCAGCTGAATAACAAAATCAATAGCTGAATTCTAATATTAAAAGCTTAATTATAATATTAATAGCTGAATTACAATACTAATAGCTGAATTACATTTATGACATTCTGGCTTAGGTGTAAGTCCTCATGGACTTGAGTCGGATTAGGCAAGCATTTCCCTTCTCCGAATCCTCTTTTCGACCTAACCGTAACCTAACCTAGCTATTTCATTATCTGAATTGCATTAGGTTTATAGTAAATATGTTAATTTTCCAAATTAAGTAAACCAAATACTTGATTGTTTGTTAAATTCATTATAAAATGCAAATGATATATTAATTTTATCTATAGATTTTATTATAATTTAATAAACACAACTGAATTTTTAAAATATAATTTTTAACATTCTAACCACTAATTAAATTGCAATATTTATGACAAAAACGTGTCATAAAAAATATTTTTAAAGTCAGTAAAAAAGAAAACATACCTGTTGGTTTATCATGATCCAGGTCCTGACTAGCCATAATTTGTTCCTTGGAAGTCATTTTTGAAGTTGTATTTTTTTTTTTAGTTTTCTTCGGAAATAATACTGTTAAACTTTAAATTGAAGTCGAGGTAATATTTGGTAATTGGAGGTGTTATTTTTTTTTTCTTTATAGATAACAAAAAATTTACAGAATTTTGTTAAATTTTTTGCTTGTATAATATTACAAAGTAAAAACAAAAAAAAAACTGCACGTTTTTTTTGAGGTTTGATTTTTTTTTTGAAAAAAAAAAAATAAAAAATTATTGTTATAACATTTTGTATTATTTCGAAAAAATAAAAATTCCGCGGTTGGTTTTTTTTTTTTGTTTTTGTTGGTTGTTGTTAATTCTTTAATAATTTTTATACATTTCGATTAGATCGCGTTACCAATAAAATTACGTTGGTATTTTTATATATTTTTTTGCGTTAAAGCAATTTTTTGCTTTTTTCGCGATTAGTTGTTTGCCGTATAGCAGTTGAAAACGTTCTGATAAAACCTGAGCAACGTAACTGCGATTTAAATGAAACTTTTTTTTTAATACATTCGTTTGGAAATAAAAAAAAAGTAAATAAATATAAACTGCTAATAAAGTATAAAACAGGCGAATGATCTCTGCTGGTCTGGTCTAGTAGTATTTAGTTGACTCTCATTTCGTTTAATTTTTTATTTTTTGCTTGAAAGTTTTATCTTCAAGTTACTCTACTACTGCTTTCGATTTTTGTTATTTTGCGTTATAGTTGTTGCTGATGGCGGCGATATTATAAATGTTGTTTTTGTTGATGATAATAATAATGTGGATGATGATGATGATATTGTAGTTTTCTTTTGTATATTAATCTGGAAAAATAAATAATATAAATTTAGCTAGATTAAATATAGTGAATATTTAATTTGCAATATGAGTACTAATTTAAAATTTATTAAGTAAGTTTAGGTTTTTTTTTCGAGAACCTATACTAAATTTTTTATTATTCATCGTAATTGAAGAATGTTTTTCTAAATTGAGAGTTTTCAATTAGAAAAATACGAAAGCGTGGTAAATCTTTGACAGAATTTAATATTTGTTTATCCCACTGTATCAAAATGATAACACCGCTATGGATGGAATTAGCCGATAACATTAGGCACACAAGTACTACGAGTATTCTCTGGGGCAACCCGGACACAGACAAGACGAGGAAAATTCTGAATCTCAGTAGGAAGGAACTGAGTCTTTTGATGAAAATCATCTCGGGACACTCGACACTTAGGGCCCATCTCCACCGTATTGGTAGGGCGGACTCGGAAGTGTGCCGGGCCTGTGGGGAGGACGAGGAGACCTTGGAACACCATCTCTGTGAATGCCCGGCATTTGCCGGGATCCGGGTCTAAATACTATCAAGTGACCCAATATCCACATTGTGGGATCTTAGCGGCATAGGATGGAAGAAGTTGAGGAGTTTCGTCAGTGCGACGGAGTTCCTGGGGTAGAAAGGTAACATAGGACCGATTGTTTAGAGCGCACAACAAGCCGACATTCTGGCTTAAGTGTAAGTACTCAGGGACTTGAGTCGGATTAGGGAAGTATTTTCCCTTTTACGAATCCTCTTTTCGACCTTACCCAACCTAGGCACACAAGTAAAAAATATAATTTTGCTGTTAGCCAGTCAATATGCAGTACTCAGATGGGAGAACATTTACTTCGTAAGCAGAACTTTATGTCATAGAGCAATACCGGCAACTAATCGTTTTGTTAAATTTATATGAAAATTTAGTTTTATAATGTGTCAATTGACCCCCTCCTATGACAACGCTATATTATAGTGACCGAACAATGGTATACAAAAAGTCAGACCAAGAACCGGTCCCTAGCACCAGGCAACTTGTGCTCATGTCGGAATGGTCCCGTTTCCAGCAGGTTAAAAACAACGATTATTAAACCCGTTTTTTTAAATTTCGTTCCACTACACAGAAAAAACTAAAATTGAATTGGAATTGAATTTGAAATTTAACGTCTTTTTCAGACAATTGCAATTAATACTATAATTAATATGCAATTTTATTTAATTTTAATTGTGAAAGGCGTGGTAGAGAAGAATGAGTGTATTTTCTGAAAATCATAACTACATTGTAAATTTTCAATTTTCTGAATCAGACTGCGCAGTTTCTGGTATTGAACCTTCGTCAGTGACCCTGTTTTTGGAATTGTTTGTTATTTCAATTACAAGTTTAATTGAATTCGGTCCTATTAAGGAAATTGTATTAATTAAAATATTTTGTAACTATTTAATTGACTTAGTTTCAATTAAGATGTGGCCCTACACCTGGCCACACCTATAAAAAAACTAGTATTTCAACTAGACCAACTACTTATGAATTTTTCTGCTATACATAATTTTCTTGTGGAAACTAATTTAAAATACATATAAAACAAGTTTCAAAACTCCTCAAAAGGTCCACATTAGGAAACATGTACCCTCAAGTGGACCTGAATTTAAAAAAAAAAACTCTAAAAGCGTATAAAATTGTTGGAAAACAAAGTTAAATCGACAAAATTTGTATTTAAAATAAAAATTTATTTTTGTTTATTAAATCATTTTATGTATCGTTTTGAGCTGCTTAAGGGTTACCATATGTAATGCTAACTTTTTTAATTGCGGTAAGCAAACGACATTATTTTTTTGTGAAACATTGACAAATTATCCAAAATAGGCAAGAACAGTTAAAGTGATGATTAAAGCATTTAAAAAAGACTAAACCTTTAAAAAAAATTTAAAAAATAAGAAAATATATCAAAGGTCCACTTAAGGGAACATATGGAAGATTAATTATTATCTTTATTATATTTATTAAGTTTTTTATGCAATCAATTATTTTTGTTAAAATTGTGAATATAATTCTTACCGTTTACAAAAATCCGACTTGGAAAATTCTTTATTTGTTATTCACTTTTTATATTTACAAAAAATTACAATTTATATTTCGTTTTTTTTTTTGAAACGACACAATAAAACCAATAAAAACGTGTGCATTCAAGAAGAAACTTTCTTAAAATAGTGATGGCGGAAATTAAACTCTACGATAGTTGAAAGTTTTGACATATTTATGTAACAACACGAAAAAAAAAACGAAAGGTCCACTTTAGTAAACAGGCCACAATTGGGAACATTCTCTTATTGTTTTTAATTTCAAACAAATATTTAGTACATACTATTAAAACTTTAATTGAAATTGTAAAAACTCACCAAAAATTGTAAAATAAGTCTTAAAAACGGTAAAATTGAAAAAATTAACAAAATTAAAAAAATTACCAAAATTTAAAAAAATCGCCAAAAATGAAAAATAACTGCAAAAACTGGAAAAAACTAGTAGTTAATTAAAAAAATCGTTAACAATCGTTGAAAAATTGGAAGAAAATGTGTCTAAATAAAAAAAAAGCTCGTAAAATTGAAATAAAAAAAATTATTTAAGTAGAAAAAATCGCTAAAATTCAAAAAATCGCCAAAATTTAAAAAAATCTGTCAAAATTGAAGAAACCGTTAATATTACAAAAAATTAACCAAAACTTGCTAAAAATCGTCATAATCGCTAAAATTGGAAAAAGTCGCTAAAATTAAAAAAAATACACAAATTTAAAAAAATTACCAACAGTTACAAAAATCGAATTAAAAACTTGCCAAAATCGCTGAAATTAAAAAAATTACCTTAAAAATATTTAAAACGTCCATACCTAAAAATCATGAATTTTTTATTTTCCGCGATATTTTTAATTTTTTTATTTTTTTTTGGCGATTTTTTCAAATATTATAATATTTTACAATTTAATATATATTTTTTTAACTTTTGTTACTCTTTTTCAATTTGTTGTTATTACCCAGCCAGAAATTGCCAATGGTCTGAAAAATCAAGCACTGGCAGAGCACTATTTGCCAATGATCCAACAAATAAAGTGCTGGCAAAGCACTGATTTACAACACTCTGCCAACGTTAGTAAAAAGTGCTTTGCCAGTGCTTTATTAACAAAATTTAAAACAGTAAAAATAATAAAAGCACTGGCACAGCTCTGGCTTAGAACGCTCTGCCAACGTTCGTAAAAAGTGCTTTGCCAGTACTTGATTTACAAAATTTACAACCGTAAAAATAAAAAAGCACTGGCACAGTACTGACTTAGAACGCTTTCCCAAAACAAAAAGGGCATTGCCAGTACTTATTTACAAAATTCACAACCGTTAACTTAATAAAAACAGTGGCACATCCCTTGTTCACAACAAGAGTGGAAAAATTCAAAACTAAATTGCAATTTATGATTTGAAGTTAAGAATATTAAGGTCTCTTATAATAGTCAGCACAAAATATAGTTTTTGTACTAAAATTTTACTTAAGAAATTTATTTTCAAGTATCTTTCTTTAGTGAAATTGTAGCAAAAAAATCGTGCAAACTTATCACAAAAATAATTTGATAAAAAAAATATTCAGTTATTTTGTAATTAACTTAGCTGAAGCAAGCCTTTTGTTATTTCTAATCAAATTACCAAAATCATTCAATAAGAAATAATACAACTCTTTACTGAAGTGAATTCTAAGTAGGACTTTATTGGTCGTTTTTGGTTTTGGTACTGGTAAAGCTCTTATTGCCAGTGCTTTGCCAACGTTTTAAAAATAAAACGGCCAAGCCCTGCCCTATGTTATCATTTTGGGGTTGGCAAAGCACCTATTATATTATTAAAAAAAACCACTTTATTGGTTGTTCTACCAATGCTTTGCCAACGTTTTAAAATTTTGGTTTTGGTTCTGGCAAAGCGCTCATTGCTAGTGCTTTGCCAACGTTTTAAAAGAGGAACGGCCAAGCCCTGCCCGGTGTTATCATTTTGGGGTTGGCAAAGCACTTAAATCTTCAGATATCCAACGCTCTGCCAAGGCTCATACTACCGTTGAAAGCACTGGGCCAATGCTTTGCCGTTCGTATTTTTCTGGCTGGGTATGGGTTATAAAAACTGGAAAATTTGTGTGCACCAAATTCATTTTTAATTAAACATTTAATACATATTATCAAACTTTTAATTGAAAGTGAATTTGAAATCAAAAAAAAAAGTTTAATTGAAATGTGATTGACAATAATTTTGTCTGTGTATTTTGTTTTCATTATAAGAAATTATCACAAAAGAATTATTTAAAAAAAAACGAGCCACATTCGATATTTTTTATTAACATATTTTTGGACAAAATATTTATATGTTCATCACTTGTGTAAATAATTTGCAAAAAAAATCTACAATCCATATTAAATATAGAAAAATTGAAAAAACGCGATTTTTTCAAGGAAATAAAAAAAAATCTACCCATAAGATTTTTATTTATATTTCTTATTTGGGATTTATTTATTTTTATTATTATTTATGATGAATTTGTATAAAAATTTGATTTCTTTGCAAATTAAATAAATTGACATTTTAGATTAAATTTAATTACTTTAGTTGGAAAAATTTAGTTATGGTAAATTTAATTTACAGATATTAAATACTCGTATATGAGGTATTTGACAAAGAATGCCTCAAGATTTTAATATAGAATTTTAATTTCTTTATTTCATCTATCGGGCTAAAAAACACTTACAGATTACATTTACATACATATTTTATACAAAAAAACATAAATTATAACAATTTTATCATCAGCAAAATTGAGGAATAGTCACACATGTTTAACGCATATGCTCGTCCAGCAAGTTCGATAATACCCTCTTCAATTGATGTCTACCAATATTAAAATTAATTCGGTCAGATACCGAATTAAATAAAATGATTGGCTCATGCATTCCATAGTTAGTTCTATGGAAAGAAGGCTCAACAAAATGGTTTACCCTTAATGACTGGGGCGTGAAATGGTAAAATGGATAACAAAGAAGAACAATCTATTTTACAATCCATTATATCTTTTACAAAAATAACGCTTTGGACCTTTCTACGAACCAATAACGATTGTAAATTAAGAGATGGACATCTCTCCTTGTAACAAAGCATATTATCAAAAGTATACTGCTTTCTGAGAGCAAATCTCTAAAAGCGTTTTTAAATTCTTTCAATCCGATTAATATTCACGTTGAAAAGTTTACTTCAGATTTGTATTAAATATAATAAAAAAACATGCTTGAAGTGTTTCAAGCAAATTCAGCATATTTTACATAAATTTGTTTGCCATATTTAATAAATATTTTTATAATTATGACTAATAATTTAAAACTACACAGAAAAAAGTAAAATAGAGTTTCAATTAAAATAATTGTTAATTCAATTAAAAGCTTAATTGAATTCTGTCCTCTTAACGAAATTGTTACATCAATTAAAATATTTTGTAACTATTTAATTGATTTAGTTTTAATAAAGACTTTAATAATATTGTTTTTAGTCTCAAACTAATTTTTAGTAGATGCTAAGGTGTGCGTTTGAAAAAATGGTAACATGCGTTTTCCCCTATAACTTTCATTAATAGCGGTTTTTAATTTTTTGTTTTATCATGGTACCTTTTAAAAATATGTCAGTAAATCAATTAATGACAATCTAGAACTTGTCTTTTCAATTTTTCACACAACGAGTGATGAAAAAGAAGTTGGTTAAATATTTTCAACAAAATCCTTCTTGGACTTATTTCAAAAGTAATTCAACGGTTTAAGGGATACTTGACCATTGAGAGAAAATCTGGCTTAGGAAGAAAACTAGGTCGTCATGATAAAATTGTTCCCCAAATAGTTATTGATATGGCAAGCAATATGCAGTTGTAAAAAAGGATCAAGTCATTCGTAACAATAGGAACAATTAAAAACAGAAATTTATATAAAAGAATGTTTGCAAAAAATACTACTGCCAAAATTCCCGAAGCTAAGACTAGTTGAAAGATATTGGGCTCTTGCTAAAAGAAAATTAAAGGCCACAAAAAGGGCATGGACGACTTTAAGCAGAGATGGAAAACCTGAATCGAGAAGGTTACAGAAAGAACTTTAAAGTCCTTAATAGGAGGGTTTCCAGAAAAGGTGAATAAATTTATAAAGGGAGAATAAAACAATTTGTTTTTTGCTTGTAAACTAGAATATATGTATTTATTAATAAAAAACGTTTTAAGGACCATACATTTTGTGTTTACCTTTTTTTTTTAATTTTTTCTATGCTATCATTTTTTCGAACGCACACCTTATTAAAACTTTATCGAAAGTAAATAAAATCTCAAAACTTTGTAAAAAATCGGTAACATTTAAAACTATATCTCAAATTTTTCCAATGTAATTTCAGCGATTTTTCCAATTTTGTCAATTTTTTTAAATTCTAGCAATTTTTTTTTAAATTTTGGTGGTATTTTTATTTTTATATCAATTTTTTTTTAATTTTCAGCGTGTTTTTTTTTCATAAATTTAAGCGATTTTTTCCATTTTGGAGATTTTTTAATTTTTTTTTTTTTTTTTAATTTTGTAGTTTTTCAAATTTTGGAATTTGTTTCAAATATTAGAGATTTTTTCAAATTTTGGCTACTTTTTTTAATCTTAGAGATGTTTCTGAATTATAATTTTTTTAAATTTTAGCATTTTTCACATTTTGTGTCACCTTTGGCGATTTTTTTCAATTTCGGCGTTTTGATTATTTTTTTTAAATTTTTTTCTTCAACGTTTTTCTTTCCAATTTTGGCTACTTTTTAATCTTATGGATGTTTTTATATTTTTCAGATTTTTTTAAATTTTAGCATTTTTCGGTTTAGAGATTTATTCAAATTTTGGAGATTTTTTTCAAATTTCTGCGTCTTGTTTTTTCTTCAATTTTGGCCGATTTTTCCATTAAAAAGTTTTTTTTTTAGTTTTAGCGTTTATTTGAATGTCGAGATTTATTTATTTTTTTTAAATTTTTTCTACATTTTTTCAATTTTGTCGTTTTTTTAAACTTTAACTTTTTGCCAACATTGGCATAGTTGTCTCAGGCGATTCTTTTCCAATGTTTTTTTTTTTTTGTAGAATATTATTGTAAAACAAATACTGGCAAAACTCTTTTTGAAAACTCTGGTAAAGCGTCTCAAACACTGGCAGTTTCTGACTGGGAAGTTGCACTGGAATTCGTCCATTGAAGTTTTCATAAAGTTTTATAAAAAATTTAATTTATTAAAAGTTTCATTCACTCAATGAAAAAGTTTCATTGAAAAACTAGTTTCATAAAAAGTATGAAACTCTTCATTAATTTTAAGACATTTTTCATTCACTTTGTGGAGAAAAATTTTAATAGGTTAGTGAACATTTTTATATTATTTTTCGTCTACCAAAACTCTCTAGATGGTAGGGTTGACAAAGAATACGCCAAATAAAAAAAATTAGCATTTTTTATTACTATAATCATATAATAAGGTGTTAATTATGCTGATATTCCGGGTTTCTCAAATTAAATTATATGCTGTTGAGATATCATGCTAAAGTATATAAAACTGTCTGCAGTTAAGATAAAATGTCATGAATTGTTTTATTATCACGATTAATAAATTTTGAGGTGAAAAATCTCAAGACTTTTATAAAATGTTTATTTAACTATAAAATACCAGTCAGGGAAAATCACCTTGTATTTTTGGAATTTGTAAGAATACGAAACTCTAAAAAGTTTTTTGAACCCTAAATAGAAGATCTTTTGTTTTCTTTTAACATCGAGGGTCTTTCTCAAGGAAACTTTCTTAAGGGCAAGTGATATTTTAAAATAGAAAATCGATGATATCAAAACTTTGTATACAATATTCTTCAAATTCATGGGGACATTCTTTTTTAACTCCTTTTGATTCCAATTTCTTTGTAAATTTTTATTCACAAACATTTAATTATTATTATTTTTTGATGTCTTTTTCTTTATCACTTTTTATTTATTGTAAAATTTGTTAAAGCCGACGTTATCGATAGTACATGGGTAATTCCATGTCAAATCAACCAATGGGTGTACACTACCTTCTCCAAATTTATGATTTTTCGTAGGAAGACAGATTATTACAGAACTAAAATAAGTGCAAAGTTTGAATGCACTGGCACTTCTGGATCCGGAAATACGTAGTCTTGAAAATCGTAAAAAAATGTCAAAATTTACAAAGTTGTACTTACTTAATTGCAATTTTCTTAAAAAGTATTATAGGTAGGCAACTCATCAAGGTCGCATTTGAAAGCTTATTAAATTACCTCTAATTTGATATACAACATGATTTTTGTTTTGGAAAGGTCAAAGGTCACATCTTTTGACCTATAATTCGGGAAGGCTATATCTTTAAAAACGATATTTTTAAAAATCTGAAAAAAATATATGTTTAAGACTGTTTCCTTCCCTAAAGTTACGAAAAATTTCAGAGTGGTGGTATTCTTGGATCCAGAAATATTAATCACATAGTAAAGGTAGATATTTAACAAGGGAATTAAAACTATGTAGCATAAAGAGCCCTTTAGTAAAAAAAAGAAGAAATGTCTGCACTGTGTCAGAGTTTGAGTCCCGGCTGCACTAAAACAATATAATGTTTAATATTTCTGGATCAAAGAATACCTCCACTCTGAAATTTTTCATAACTTTAGGGAAGGAACCAATCTTAAACATACATTTTTTCAGATTTATTAAAAATATCGTTTTTAAAGATATAGCCTACCGAATTATAGGTCAAAATATGTGACCTTTGACCTTTAAAAAAAAAAATCATGTTGTATATCAAATTAAAGGTAATTTAATAACCTTTCAAATGCGACCTTGATGAGTTGGCCTACCTATAATACTTTTTAAGAAAATTACAATTAAGTAAGTACAACTTTGTAAATTTTGACATTTTTTTACGATTTTCAAGACCTCATATTTCCGGATCCAGAAGCGTCAGCGAACTTAAATTTTAAATTTTTCTTAGTTCTCTGATACACTTTATTCCTGCCAAAATTCAGCAAATTTGGAAACAGTGATGTAAAAAACAGCCATATTTTAAGTTGAGTTGAGATGGTTCAACCCACATATGAAATGAAGTACCTAATTACTTATTTTAAAACTTTTTGTTTTGTTGTAACGGAGCTGGTTTATCTGACCATTAAATCACGATTTTTTAATGTGAATTACACCCAAGAAATTCTCGATAATTTCATACATTGATTGCACAAACTTAAATAGGTACAAATGATAAAGAGTAATTGTTAATGCCAGGGCAGTAACTTTCATGCAAATGCATTTTTTTTTTACCAAATACTATGCAGAATTAAAAAAAAATGCAAATAAATGTAAAAAATGCAAAAATCTGAAATTAAAATCATAAAAAAACTAAAATAATATTCACTTAATTGCAAAATATGCAAAAATATGCATTTATAATAAAATGTTCATTTGTGTGTAAAATATGCAACTACAAATCGAAGCCATTTTGTTGAAATTTTTGGTATAAATGCATATTTTTTAATAATTTGCATTTAATTGCATATTTAAAAAAATTAAACTAGCAATTATTTAAAAATCTAATAAAAAGAAATAAATTATGAATTTTAAACATCACTGAACTAAAAAGAGGAATATAATCTCCTTAAAAACTGGATAAAGTTAAGTGGTTTATACGCCCTAAAATAGTTCAACATATCGGTTATAATCGTAGAGAAAAAATTGTATAAAAAAATCGTAGAGAAAAAAAGTAAAATATTGTTATTTAGAGTCGGCAAATAACTGTGTAAAAAAATATAAATTTATGCCCTTTTTGATGAGAAAATACGTAAATTTATTTCTTTGATTAGCTTAAAAATCCGAAACTTCGTTACAGTTGGTTTTGATTTTTTTTTTTTAAATTGTATTTCTATTTTTTAAAGCTCAATTAAAAGTTTTAATTTTACTTTTAACTTTTTTTTTTTGATATAAAATATAATATGTTTTTTACAAAAATGCATTAAAATGTATCGAGGGCCTAGATTCAAAACTCTCTATCTTTGATTTTCACGAAAATGACTTTTTGATGGTAAAATGTTCAGTAGAACAGCCCTCATGTATGGTGTGAATTTCATAACAAAAATAATTTTTTTTTTCTGTTTTATTTGCATTTTTGTTATTTCTCTATCTTACGCAATTAATTTTTCTGAATGAAAAACCCTCTATCTTTTCAAATAATAAATTTTCAAATATTGTTTGGAATAATTTCTTCTTGCAATACATGTTTTCTTACTATTTTTTTTTTTGCATTGCTGAACATGAATTTTACATTTTTTAATCGTTTATTAAAATAGCGAAAGCCGATTCTGAATTGAATTAAAATTCTTGTCCACTATCAATTCAGCCAAATAAGTGAAAGAATTTGCAAGACTTGAATAGCGTAATACCACCGGAATACCATTATTTTTACGATAATTTACTCCAAACTCCAAAAAAACTTAAAAAAAGTAAAAAAACACATTTTGTTTATATTGTTTATTATTATTTTTTTTTATCTTATGTTGTATTACTAGCCGTTATCTTAAAAACTGACAAATGGCATAAATGAAATCAAAATAATTTATTTTTATTAAAATGCAAAAACCCTCTAACTGATTATTATCATACATAAACATTGAATATTTTTGAGAAGCAAAACCCTCTATCTATCATAAAGTCCCCAATAATGCAACATTTTAAAAACCAATTATATGTGAGATTCAGTAGTTGCTTTAAAAAATATTGTAGTATACTGAATTTTAATAACTCAAGTAATACAAGAAAAAAACAGTTTTTTGGCTCTCCTGAAAAGTCGTGTTTTTAAGATAGAGGGTTTTGGATATAGGCCCTCGATATATTTTTTTAATTTTGATAGGTTCATATTAAAAGTATTAAATGTAACTAATTCTGATAAAAATGATTTAGAAAAAAAAACAGATTTGTTTTTAGGAATTTTCTCTTTTAATAAGTGGGACGTTTTAATTTCAAGTTTCATATTTCTATCTTAAAGGCTTTAATCCCAATTCATATCAAGATTTGATCAAAAATGAAAAGAAAGTATATCTTCATAAACCCAGAGATCAATAAATGAAAGAACCCCAACGAGTTCTTTCATTTTCAAATTCCCAGCAGTTTGGGCTGAGTGATTAAGGGGCCACTGTTTCGCTTTTTAATCTTATTTAAACCGCATTTATATTTATATTGCTTTAAAAAAATCGCTAAATATAGCAAAACATTATTTTTTTTCCAAATTTAAAAAATCGTTAAAATTTAAAAAAAAAATCCCAAAATAAAAAATCGTCAATATTTAAAAAAAACTGCAAAATTTTGTAAAAAACGCAGAAAAATCAAATTAAAAATTTGTTTATAAATTAAAAACTTGTTTATAAATTAAAAATTTGTTTATAAATAAAAAAAAAGAAACTTCAAGATTTCAAAAATTTTAAAACAATTGTCAAAATTAAACTAATCGCTATAATTAAAAAGACGCTCAAATTGGAAACAAATCGGAAAGATTGAAAAAATCATCAAAATCTGAAAAAATCTTTAATTTAAAAAACTTGCCACAATTAGGTTAGGTTAGGTCGAAAAGAGGATTCGGAGAAGGGAAATACTTCCCTAAACCGACTCAAGTCCCTGAGGACTTACACTTAATCCAGAATGTCGGCTTGTTGTGCGCTCTAAACAATCGGTTCTATGTCACCTTTCTACCTCAGGAACTCCGTCGCACTGACGAAAGCTCCTCAACTTCTTCCATCCTATGCCCCTAAGATCCCCCAATGTGGATATTGGGTCACTGGATGGTATTTTCGACCCGGATCCCGGCAAATGCCCGGGCATTCACAGAGATAAGTGTTCCAAGGTCTCCTCGTCCTGCCCACAGGTAGTCCTGCCAACACCCGCATTTTCCCAGATGGTCCTATGCATGGTGTCAGCCCAGTCCACCAGCTCCGTCTTGAGAGCTCGAAAAGGTTTAGCGCTCCCCAAAGTGACTAATTCCAGGGAAGAATCTCCCCTAGCCAAATCATTAGCCACTTCGTTCCCCGCTATACCACAGTGTCCCGGCACCCATATAATCTCAATGCGTCCCCGTGCAGAGAAATCGTTAATTTCCCCTTTACACCTGAGTATCGTCATTGATCCCACAGAGTCCGTAAATAAAGCCCGGATAGCCGCTTGGCTATCCGTGAAAATCACAATATCACCGGTCAAGCCCATGATATTCACCTGCTTAATGCACTCCGTAATCGTGGTGACCTCCGCCTGTAGTACGGTATTATGGTCAGGAAGACGGAAGCATTTGCGTACATTGAAGTCAGCGTCACAGAAGCCCAGACCCGTTTTCCCATCCAGTTTTGATCCATCCGTGTAAAAGTGGATCCCCGGATGGTTCCCCAAGAAGGTCCCATTTAACCATGGTCGGGGATTAACGTGTCACAGAGCGTCGTGACAGACCTCTCTGAAATCCTGTCGCAGTCCCATTCTGGGACACAATACCCTGGCAATTGGTCCAAAATAGTATTTTCGACCAATTGAACTATTTTGGACTTGCCACAATTAAAGAAATGCTAAAATTGGAAAAATTACCTAAATAAAATTTAAAAAGTCTTTAATTTTCACAAAACATATTTTTAATTTTTGTATTTGTTTTTATATACTTCCCTTTGTTGTTAATATGGGTTATAAAAACTAGAAAATTTGTGTGCACCAAATTAATTTTTAATTAAACATTTAATAGATATTATCAAAATTTTAATTGAAAGTGAGTTTGAAATCAAACAATTTTGTTGACGACAACTTTTTCTGTGTAATGTTAAAAAATTTTTAGTTTCCGTTTTGTATTGTTTTCATTAAATATGAAATTTGCCAACAAGTCTCAGCCCTGGTGATTACACTTTAATAATACTATTTTTGTTTCCTTGCTTTTTTAATTAAAGCCTAGAATTTTGGGTAAATATACCATACAATGGGTGTATTTATTATGTGACAATTCCCAATTGGATTTAAAAGAACACATTTAATTAAAAAACTACTAGCATTACAAAACACATTTTTATTTTTAATTTTATTAAATAATTAAACGAATGTGTGAGAGGAATACAATAATAAAATTCGTTATAGCTAAAACACAAGTTGTGGAATTTAGAATCTTAGAGATAAAACCATTTCCAAAATTTAAAAGAAAATGCCTTCGAATCTAAAGAAACAATTTAATCACATTCTTTCACATAAACCTTTTAAACAGACTTTATGTAAAGTTAGTTATAAAGGGTCCGCCATCTAACGTTTTTTTTTCAACTAGTGCTTATTTCGTGAATGGTAACACTTAGCTCATGTCTGATTTGACAGATAATTAGTTTTATCCTTCCGCTGAACGAATATGGTCCGTATGTTCGTTATCTTGTGAAAAAAGTGAAAGAAACTGGCATCCTCATCGATAAACCAAAGCGTGAAAAGCCAAAAACAGTGCTTACACCCGAGAATATTGCTGCTGTGGCAGAAAGTGTGTGTGAAACGCCATCAACATCAATTCACCGTCGTTCTCAACAATTGAACATTTCGGAGACATCATTGAGACGAATTTTGCATAAAGACCTTGGTATGACGCCATACAAAGTCCAACTGGTTCAGGAGTTCAAAAAAAAAGTTATTTGGCGGACCCTTTAAAATGTAGTTATACAACAAATTTGGTTTGTAAGTAATATTTTTAAAAAACAACTGTTTTTATCATTACAATTTACAACTGCAGTTAACTGCACTAATAACTGACATAAACTAACGAAAAAACTTTTATCAGAGCGTTTAGTGACTAAAACGATATCAGTTAAGAGACTCGTTTTTATTAAAAAAAACATTAATTTATAATCATTAATTTTTAATATTGAAAGAAAAATTCATTAAAAAAATTGATTACGTTTTTTTGCGTTTTAATCAATTAATCCGTCAAAAAGGTACAAAAATCAATCGAACTTGATTATCAAATGCAGTAAAACAGTTTTTTATATTAAATTTTATGAAACATGAAATATTAAGGTTGCTTGCAAGGGTTGTACTAAGTATGTCGTAAAAAAAATGTTTTAAGATATACAACAATAAATGATAGTACGATACAACATTTGTACCTATGTTTAGTGTACTATGTTCAAGTGTGCTAACGATTTTCGTCAAATTGAAACTACAATTATACCAATACCTTACAACATACAACATATACAATATGTTAGGTTAGGTTAAGAAGGGTTATGTGCCCAAGGGCACATTTCCACTCGGAGACCAATACGGTCCATTGTGAATCCCTTCAGTGAAAATGTAAGAAAAAATAGGAATAGACAGATAGATAGATTGACAGATAGATATAAAGAAACATCTAGAAAAACGGATAGATACTCCCCAGAACAAGCTCCTATCGTCCCCTTACTAGAAACAGCCGTCCTATTTCCCTGACAAATCTCAGTAAATCTACTGGTTTGCATCCAGCGACACACCCAAGTTCGTCGTGAAATACAACATATACAATACTTAGAACACCTTGTGAAACCCCATATTGTTATTTATTATATAATATAGAATTAATTTATAACGATAGAATTTATAAAACACTTTATTAAAGTAAAAACGAAACTGATTAACACCTAATAAAGTTGTCAATTAACTCATTAATGGCACGTCATAGATCCGCTGGACATTTTCCAACCAAACTTTTCAGGTATATAAAACCATTTGTACACTTAGTGCGCCCTCTAGCGGTGGTATTCGCAATTTAAATTTAAACTTTGACGCTTTTTATGTACTTAACGGGTTAATATTGTTTTCAAATTATAATTTTTATTTTCTGTTAAAACAAATTTCTATGCAACTTTAATACACAATTTGATCTATCGAATTTTCACGATTTTTGAGAATTTTTTCAAAAAATTGTTGTGTTTTTAGACAATTTTTTAAAATTGCAGTATGGTTACACTGCACAGAAAGAATTTCTTGGACGAGTTTTAATGAAACTTTTTCACTAAACTAATGAATGAAAAGTTTCACAGTTTTAATGAAACTATTTTTAACGAAACTTTGTCACTAGTCGTATGAAATTTTTAATAACTAAATGAAATTTTTCATTAAATTTTCTGAAAAACTGCATTAATTTAATGAAAACTGTCAATGGACATTTCGTAGATCTAATGCAAAAATTAATTGATATCATGCAGACAATTCTCTCAGTGTGGAGAATCAATTTTTAAAATTTGTTTGTTTGTTGAAAGAAAATAACTAATTGTTTACACTTAGAAAGAAAATGGATTAATTTTCAGCATATTAGATTAGATTATATGGCACTGTGCACCGCGACCAACTTAGGTCTTTAGTGCTGCCTAAAGTTACCCTAAAGATTCATGCTACCTATAAAGCCAATAATCCTATTAGGAAAAACCTTCATAATGTCCGAAGGGGAGACAAAGCGATCGCCAAGATACTTGGCACGCCTTTCACAAAGCCTCGGACATTCGCAAAGAACATGCTCCGATGTCTCAGCTACCAGTTCGCAAAACCTACACTCATCCGTGTCCGAAAGACCCCTTTTGCGCAGGCGGTATCTGAGATTGCAGTGTCCAGTCAGGTAAGACACCAGGGTACTCAAGTTACCCCTCCCGAGGGACAAGAGTCTCCTCGATCCTGCACTGGAAAAAGAGATTAATCTCTTAGCCTGTCGTTGGCCAAGAGAGTTTTCCCAATATAGAGAGAATTCTGATTCCCTCCACGACCCGAGCTTCTCCCTAACATACCCCAAAGGTATACCACAGAATGGTTCAGGGCCAATAAAGGGCCTTCGGGCCCCGCAATTAGCAAGACAATCTGCCCTCTCCTTGCCCTCATGCCCCTTGTGACCAGGAACCCACCCTAAGGTAAGCGAGTTGCGCCCGCCAAGTCGGTTAAGAGCCAGAATGCATTCCAAGACCAGACCAGATGACACCTCATAGGACATTAAAGCCCTTAATGCCGCCTGACTGTCAGAAAGAATGTAGATGCGAGATCTAGTAGTGCCCCTTCGTAGACACTCCTCCGCGCAGACACAGATAGCAAAAATCTCTGCCTGAAAAATGAAGGGGTATCTACCCATGGGTAAAGCCCGTTGGAAACCTGGTCCACAGACACCCGCACCAGTGTCACCATTCGCATGCTTTGAGCCATCTGTGAACCATACCTGAGAATCCCGCTCTGGCTCCCAGGATCTGTTGGTCCACATGGCCCTGTCGAACAGCATCACTTTAAAGTTCCTATCAAAGATGTACTCCGGTGACCTCCTATCCGTAACCTTTGTAATCGGGTCATCAATTAGGATTCTAGCTATCCTCATGTGACCCCTTAGATCACCTCCCCTCATGTCACCGAATTCTCTAAGTCTGGAGGATCCTATGCAGGCAGCCTCCATTACAGAAATATGCAATGGTGGTATCCCCAGCATAACCCCCATGGCATCCGTCGGGCAGGTTCCGCCTGCCCCCGTTATGCCAATACACATAAGACGGTAGATCTTCTTGAGAGCATCCCTTGCCCCTACCTGTTCAACCTTTGGCCACCATGCCAGGGCAGCATAGGTGATCATAGGTTTAACAATGGTGTTAAACCTATTAAAGTTTTTACAAGTTCTGAAATTTCTTGATCCGATCTTTTAATTTAACCTAAAAGGTTTATATTGCACATAAAATTTTACTCATTAAAAACATTTCCCATATGTCCCTAACCAAATCAGTATATAACGCCGGTCTTTTTTATATAAATGAATAATTCTACAAAAAAGTGCTATAAAAAAGGTCAAAAATTGTACTTTTGATTTAATTGTATGGCAACCCTGGCACAATAATGTTTCAGTTATTTTTTAAATTATTAAAATGCCTTTTAATTCGTTATTATATCTGATTCCGCTTCAAAATTATCCTACCTTAAAAGTAGGTGTTGCTTTAAAGCAACGGCAACGTAAAAAAGTAAAAAAATTTTGTATTTTTTTTTACCTAAAGCGCCCTCTAGTGGAAATATTATCAACCAAATTTGAAACTTTGACAGCAAAAATTAGGATTTTTATATTTTTAAATAATTTTTGAAAGCAGTTCCATCAATAACGGTCAAAAATTGATTTTTTAAAATAAAAAATAATAATTTTTCACAATTGCTTTATTTACGATTATAGTGAAGATGTTGAATTATTTTAGGATATTTAACCCACTTCATTATCTTTATCCAGTCAAAAAATATAGTCGTTTAAAAGTACTGGGTCGAAAACTGTGTTAATAATGAGTTAACAATTGGCTTTTCCCCAACAATTGTTAGAAACTAAAAAACACGTGTTAAATTTAATCATAAAACAAATTGAGAAAGATTTTAAATTGTTGTTTTATTAATAACAACGATTAAAAATCAAATAATCTTATTTTCAACTGTAAATACGATTATTGTACCTCGTTCTCTGCTTTTACAAAAGGCATATTATCTTGATAAATATAAATTTTAAATAAAATTTATAAATTTTTAATACACAGAAAGTAGATTTTGGTTGTGAAAAAAAAAAAATGAATATAGGTATTTATAATCGAGAATATAAATATTGTTTAGAGCACGGAATTTGAAATAATAACACACAGTCACAAAATTAGAAAAAGTCGATTGGGTTTAAACTGCGATATATATTTTTAATAGATTTTGTCTCGCTGATTCTAAACCAGTTTCCCACATTTTTTCATCATGTCTAAATTTTGAGAAAACCGTGATTTAAAACGCGAAAAATTGTGTTTTTAACCATTTTAAAGTTGTGTACACACCACATCCGAACAGCGTAAACATTTCTCTTATGAATATCGATGCGTTTAAAAATTGTTTATAATTATAGGTAAAAATTGCATTTGAAAAATACTCCATAAAAAAAAAAAAATAACAAAATATTACATTTTTAAAAGTGGACTAGGCCACGTATCCGACCAGCTTAAATTTATTTTAGGGTCATTATATCAACTTTAAACTTTCCTTTTTTTTTTCATGGCGGCGAAAAACGTTAAAATTGTTACACCATCTTTGCTTAAATTGTATTTCAAATAAAGGGTGGTTAAATTGTAAGGGCCGATGTTGAATGTGAACCACACCTAAACGCCAAGTTTTTTTCCGAATTTTATTTGGGTTCTCTATTTCAGACTTACTCAATTTGAACCATGGAGAGATACACAATCCAACAACGTGTTAAAGTTATCCAGACTTATTATGAAAATGGGCGTTCAAATCAAAATGCATATCGTGCACTTCGTGATTTTTTTTGGTCAATTTGATCGTCCAAATGTGCGTACAATCGCAAAAATCGTGGAAAAATTCGAGCAAACCGGGTCTGTAGAAGATGTGAGAACACCAGTGCATGCTCGTACAGCTCGTACTGCAGAAAATATTGCTGCTGTTCGCGATAGTGTGGCTGAAGAGCCGTCCACCTCAACTCGTCGTCGTGCCCAACAATTGCACCTCTCACGCTCGTCGTTGATGAACATTATGCATAAAGACTTGCATTTACACGCTTACAAGGTGCAATTGGCTCAAGAACTAAAGCCTCTTGACCATTCCAAACGTCGTGAATGGGCAGAATGGTGGCAAGAAATGGCAACAGTGGATGATCAATTTTCGAAGAAAATCATCTTCAGTGATGAGGCACATTTTCACCTCAGTGGATTCGTCAATAAACAGAATTGCCGCATTTGGGCGAATGAGAATCCAAGAGTGATTGTCGAAAAACCAATGCACCCACAAAGAGTGACTGTTTGGTGCGGTTTATGGGCTGGCGGCATCATCGTATTTTTTCCAAAATGAGGCCGGTCAGGCAGTTACTGTGAATGGTGTTCGCTATCGTGAGATGATAACGAACTTTTTATGGCCCGAATTGGAAGATATGGATGTGGACGATATGTGGTTTCAGCAGGACGGTGCCACTTGCCACACAGCTAACGAAACAATGGCTCTTTTGCGCAACAAATTCAATGGCCGTGTTATCTCACGTAATGGCGATGTCAATTGGCCGCCAAGATCATGTGATTTGACACCGTTGGACTTTTTTCTTTGGGGTTATTTGAAAGAAAAGGTGTACGTCGATAAGCCAGCAACAATTCAAGAGCTAAAGGATGAGATAATTCGGCACATTAACGGCATAGAACCTCCATTATGCCTCAGCGTCATCGAAAATTTGGACCATCGGATGGAGGTGTGCCGCCGTGGTCGCGGCGCCCATTTGGCCGATATTTTGTTCCATACATAATTGAGTAATACCAATATATCATAATAAAATAAAATTACAATAATTTCCTAAATAGTTTGTGTTTTATTCAAAATCAACATCGGCCCTTGAAATTTAACCACCCTTTATAAGGTATCTTTAAAATTGTACACTTAGGAAATTATGCTGGTAAAGACGACTGCAATTGTAGTCAAAAACAAATGAAATTTCATTTAAAGAAAGGACGACTTACATTTCATTAAATTCAACTAACATTGTCAATGGTTTTTTAATGTTCTAAAAATGACTAACAATTGTAGTAAAAATGAACCACATGGTAGTAAAAAATAAACAAACATTTATTTATTTTTATTTTTTTAAATAACAAAAAACAACTGTAAAAAATGAATGTAAAATCATAAAACAGTCATTTTATGTGAGTTGTTTTTTTAAATGAATTACAATGTTAGTTAAAAAATTTATTTGTTCTACAAATGACTTACATTTACATTAAAAATAAAGAAACTGTATTACAACCCAAAACAACTACATGTTTTTAAAGCAGAAGTTCCCTGAGTGTACAAAATTATAACTTTTTTTTCTCAAATTTCATATAAAAAACGTATTTATATTTTTTTGTACATATTTTTTTGATAAGTGTATCTTTACGCTATTTTAACAATTAGTTTTAGAAAATTTCATCGCTGTATCTTCAAAAGTAAAGTGTATTCTAAATATTTATCTTTATTTTGACTCATAGTTTAATAACCAGTCAAAATAGACATATTTTGCAAATTGATCTGCGGTTTTTTCAAAGTTGCGGGGTTAGGCAAAAATTTGGACGTCGGATTTGGAATCAGAGCATCAAAGAGTATATAAATCACATATCGGCAATCAAACCAAGGAAGCTTGTTGTGATGTGTAATCGACTTTTTTTATAGAGTACATTTTTTTTTTGGCCCATTTCAGAGCATAATTTCAAACACAATTTATTTTGAAATTTGTTAACAGAATTGTTATATGGACTCTTCTCAAAATATATTTTGAATTGAGGTTAACAATTTTTTTAAAGTTTGTGGTAGATTTGGTATTTAGGGACTTCAAACCCGTTTGCATGAATCACTTTCTGCAAAGGGTGCAAAAGTTATGACGGTTTAAAAATTAAAAATTTTGTTTTTTATTGAATTCAAATAATTTCGCAACAATATACGAGCACCATTGTTTAATATTTTTTTTTTTGGCATTTGAATGGAAGTTTACTTTCTTTTTTCTGCTTACCAAAAAATCTTTGTCAAATTTTGTGGTGTTTCAAAAAATCACATTTTCGACTTAAAATCGTGCTTTAGGCGATATTTTAAAATGATAATTTGTTTTGGAGATAATATTTGAATTTAGCGTAATCAATTGAAGAGAAAATGTATTTTTCACAAGCTAATTCCAACGATGTGTAGTTTTTTAACATGATGCGTTTTAATATTTACTAAATTTCATTTGGTACATAAAATATTTATTTCTTTAAATTTATAAATGCTTCCTTGGTTTTGTGTTAAAGCATTGACGAATCGTACTAATAATGTTAAAACTGACTAATTTCGCGCCACAGTGGTGATGCGAGGAAGTAAAAAGTGTTTAGATAAAAGATACAATTTTTTAGCAAAAAGTCCTTTTTGAAAAAAACTAGCGATGGCGATTAATATGCGTTGCCACTAATATTTCTAGATTTTTAAAATCTGTAAAAACAAATAATGCAATTTTAGCTAAATTTTCAAAAAGTCCGCATACTTTATTCATTTCAATTTTTTTGTATGCACACCTCTAATTTTATGCTATAAAATAACAAACATCTCAGTAAACTCAGCCTATTTAAAACTAAACAGCGAAGTTTTTTGAACAAAATTCACGCGCATGTTTTTCAACTTTTGTGACGGTCGTAGTCTTTATATGTTAAGGGCACATCAACGAAACATACCTCCACCTGAGCATAATTACAACATTTACGAACCATAGTCGTCAAACTTTTATTTCATGAAAGGGCGTCAGTGCCCGGTACAAAAAACACCAACAATTTCAAAATTAAAAAAAAAATAGTTCAAATTTTTGACTACCATGTATTTATTTGTTATGTGATGGCACGCCAAAAATGTAAGTGTTGAATCTATTTCTCAAGTTTAGGGAGATTGCGTAATACCAAAAGGAATTGAAAGCCCCAAACAAAAAAATATAAAGAACAAAAAGTGTGCTTGTTTTAAACGATTTTTTAAATGTTTCCACTTCGCGTAACAATTAGAAATATAGACCTATGTCCCGAAAATTTTGCACTCCAGCTAGTTAAAGTGTTGTCAATACAAATATATACTCGCTTTTCTAAAATAAAAAAATTCCGTAAGTTATTGAAAAATTATATCAGTTTCAAAGGATTTAAAAATTTTTGACTTAAGCCCATATACAATAATTATTAATTATTTAGGAAATTTTTGAACCTTTTTAGTCAGCTTCAATTATTTACGTTTCAAGCATAATTAATTTCTCCTAAATTTGGTAGTTTTTGTCACGAAAGTTGTTTACAGAATTATTCTATGCTGATTAGAGTTATAACTGTTTTTCTTCAAAATAAGGCGATTCTATATTTATAATTTTGAAACAGAAATCTCCGACATAAAGTATAATTTCTAAAAAAGCAAATTTTTGCCAAAATTACTGAATAACTTTTTTAAAATACTTTTTTACATAATGTGCTTGTTGTTAAGCACATATCGCAAAAAACAATAAAAAATTTAACTTAACAACTACCAAATCATGGGTAAAGTAATGTGTCGCTATAGGGCTTCATGCATTACTTTACATGTTACTTCACTGATGAATTTTACAGGCGATGAGCCTCAAAGTAACTCATTACCTTGTAGGGGGTAAAGTAACTGGTTACTTATATGGTTACATTGTGGGAAAAAGTAATGTGTCTATAAATAGACTTTCATGAAAAAAATATGCATAAAATTTTTTTTACAGATATTTTTTTTTTAATTAAATAAATAACTTTTTTTTTATTAAATAAATAACTTGGTCATGCTGGGATTCGAACCTGGGGTCTCTGGTATTTAACAATTAGTTAGGTGAGAACTCTACCAACTGACCCAGCAAAACTTTGGTAATGGGTGCGATAAAGTAATGCATTACCTTGTAATGTGTACTCCTTACCTGTATCATTATTTTCCAACAAGAAGTAATGAGTTACCTATAATTGAACACTCATGGATTACCTTGTAATGACCTCTCATTACATTTGCATTACTTCAAAACATAAAATAATGACTTACCGATCATCAATTATATAATGCATGAATTATAAACGTAAAGTAATTATTAATATATATTTTTGAAAATCTATTTATAGACACATTACTTTGTGATTTTTGGTAAGAATAATGGTAAGGTGTATATTTTTGATATCACGAACGAAAACACGAAGCACAACAACTCATCTACATTTTAAGCAATAAAATATTGTATGTATCGATAGCTCAGTTGGTAGAGTTCTCGCCTAACTAATTGTTAAATACCAGAGACCCCAGGTTCGAATCCCAGCATGACCACGTTATTTATTTAATAAAAAAAAGTTATTTATTTAATTAAAAAACAAATATCTGTAAAAAAATTTTTATGCATTTTTTTTATGAAAATCTATTTATAGACACATTACTTTTTCCTACCATGTAACCATATAAGTAACCAGTTACTTTACCCATTACAAGGTAATGAGTTCCTTTGAGGCTCATCGCCTGTAAAATTCATCAGTGAAGTAACGTGTAAAGTAATGCATGAAGCCCTATGGCGATACATTACTTTACCCATGATTTGGTAATGTGTGGTTTTGCTGGGGAGCTATCGATACATACAATATTTGATTGCTTAAAATGTAGATGAGTTGTTGTGCTTCGTGTTTTCGTTCGTGATATCAAAAATATACACCTTACCATTATGCTTACAAAAAATCACAAAGTATTGTGTCTATAACTAGATTTTCAAAAATATATATTAATAATTACTTTACGTTTATAATTCATGCATTACATATGTAATTGATGATCGGTAAGTCATTATTTTATGTTTTGAAGTAATATAAAATGTTATGAGGTCTCATTACAAGGTAATTCATTAGTGTTTAATTACCGGTAACTCATTACTTCTTGTTGGAAAATAATGATACAGGTAAGGAGTACACATTACAAGGTAATGCATTACTTTATCGCACCCATTACCAAAGTTTTGCTGGGTCCTTTAGGATCGATAAATATCTTTGGAGTCGAATTACTTTATTATTTTGGCGAAATATTGATTTTCAGTTTAACACAACAAATTTTTCCCAACTTCAAAAAGGTTTACGCTAAAACTTTTTCGAGGACAGCGAAAAATTAATATGTTTTTTAATATTTTTTTATGGACTTTACGAATAGAATAAAGAAAATTTCATAATTGTAAAAAAAGCTAAAAGTTATAACCCTAATGATGATATACTAATTTCAGGTAGTTTTTGTTAATCATTTAAAAAAAATTTACTGTTAATAACCAGTATTTAAACAAAAAGTGCTTGTTAAAATTAATGGCGCATTAACTATCAGTAAATGTTGTAATTAACCACGTCTTAAATGTTTACAAATAAACAAATCTTTGGTTTTTTTATTGTTTTTAAACAAAAAAAAAAACTTGAAATTTATCATACATAATTTTGCGAAAAAAATAAAGAATGTACACGATTTTTTTTTTTTACAAATTTCAACGCAAAATAATAAAAGTTCTATAAAAGCTGGCATTATTAAAAGCTGGCATTAATTAAAAATTAAATTTTTGTAGACTTTGAACTTAAGGCTTTTTAATATTATAACACTTTTTTATTCGAAAAACTTTATTCGTATCAATATTTTCCAAAGAAGAAACATTTTAAAAATTAACATGGACAAATTTCTACCAATAATGAGTTATAATTTTTAGGTACTCTTTGGTAGCACAGACAAAAAAATATTTCTCATTTTTTTCAATTAAATTAAGTTGTTGAAAATTTTTAAAGCTGTCAATTAAAAATTAATTGAATCAATTAAATAATTGCTCAAATTCTCAACTTGCTTGACATTTTTTATTTTATCGCTTTAAAGTATTTTATAAAAAACAAGATAACAATAACATCCCAGCAAAAAATTTTCAAAAAGGTAAGCGGGTTTGTAATCAAGCATTTTGGGCAGAACGCATTCCATACTAGATTACCTACTCGATTCTTTTAACAGGGCGTGAGACTAAAATAATTGATTCTTTAGAATTGATTATTTTTTTTACCGAAGAACCATTTACTTTATATTTTTAAGAACTACATACATTTTTTAATAAAGAAATAGTTCCATTGTAAAACTACGAAGTACTTACACAAAAAAAAAAAAATAAATAAATAGTTGCCTAGAAAAAATAAGAAGTACTTACATTTAAAAAAAAGAAATAGTTCCATAAGTAAATTCAACTTTTACTCACACGTGATTCTCCTAAGTCACTCAAATATAACGATCAAAACTCATACGGAAATAAAATCCTAAAAAGTGAAACATCGAAGTGTTATTATAACATGGGTTTGTCATAATTTTGGAGCTATAAACCACGAAAATATAAATTTTTCAAAAAAAAGAACGATTCAAAATTGAAAAACAAAATACGACTCACGCACAATCACCCTCGAAAATTTTTTTTACACTCACTCACGATAACGTCAGAAATTTCAACGTCCACTCACAATTTTCTGCTCACGTGCGCTTCCCTAATTTATACCTAACCATATTTTAACAAAATTTAGGCAACATGCAATTTCTGTTTTTAGTATTATTTTCCTGCAAATAAAATTTGTTTGAAAAAATATATGAGATAAATACTTTACGAATTTCAGACAGTTGGCATAACTTTATATTAGTTTTCACAACAAATTTTGGTTAATTCAACAGAATTTTAATTGCAATACCCAAAATTTTCAGAAACCGAATGTGAATAGCGTTGTATTAAGTGAATTTATAAGTTGTTATCCTTAATATACACTTTTTCAATTCGGTTGGCACTTTATTTCTCTGTGTGTATAGTTTATATTGGTTATTATTGATATGTTAATAGTTTGCAAATTGTAATTAGGAAATTTTATTGTATCTAAAATGCATAAAAACACAATAACTGGAGTACCGTTTTGAATTTTGAATTTTCATTTTAAGTAAGATATTGGAAATAAAAGTTTTTGTTGCAATCGACAGAAAAAAATCTTTTTTTTTTTAAATATATCTTTAAAAAACCGAAAAAATAACTCCCCAGCAAAAAATTTCCAAAAAGGTAAGCGGGTTTGTAATCAAGCATTTTGGGCAGAACGCATTCCTTACTAGATTACCTAACTCGATTCTTTTAACAGGGCGTGAGACTAAAATAAATGATTCTTTAGAATTGATTATTTTTTTTACCGAAGAACCATTTTTTAAGAACTACATATTTTTAAGAACTACATATATTTTTTAATAAAGAAATAGTTCCATTGTAAAACTACGAAGTACTTACACAAAAAAATAAATAAATAGTTTCCTAGAAAAAATAAGAAGTACTTACATTAAAAAAAAGAAGTAGTTTCATAAGTAAATTCAACTTTTACTCACACGTAATTCTCCTTCGTCACTCAAATATAACGATCAAAACTCATACGGAAATAAAATCCTAAAAGTGAAACATCGAATTGTTATGATAACATGGGTTTGTCATAATTTTGGAGCTATAAACCACGAAAATATAAATTTTTCAAAAAAAAGAACAATTCAAATGAAAAACAAAAATATGACTCAAGCACAATCACCCTCGAAAATTTTTTTTACACTCACTCACGACAACGTCAGTAATTTCTACTTTCACTCACAATTTTATGCTCACGTGCGCATCCCTAATTTATACCTGACCACAGTTTAACAAAATTAGGCAACATGCAAT
The DNA here is from genome assembly GCA_021234595.1 of Delia radicum. Classification (NCBI taxonomy): domain Eukaryota; kingdom Metazoa; phylum Arthropoda; class Insecta; order Diptera; family Anthomyiidae; genus Delia; species Delia radicum. Next base: position 20,528,177 of record CM037855.1, on the reverse strand, counting down.
TTCTGTTTTTAGTATTATTTTCCTGCAAATAAAAATTTGTTTGAAAATATATATGAGATAAATTCTTTTTTCAAAATTAGGAACTACTTCCAATAACGTCCTTTTATTAAGAAAAATTATATGATTACTTCTTGAGTACAAAAAGTTATACATATAAGTTAATAACATTGTTATTATCTTTTAAGTAAATAATTACTTTGTTATTGAGTTCATGCTTTCTGGTTTAAATTTAAAAGAATTGATTACAATACAACTTGCTTTTTTGACTCTATCGTTGGAATGAGTTTGGTATTGCAGTTACTAAATTTGGCAATGAGATATGTAAGCAAATGTGGGCGTCACCTTCTTTTTGGAATGTGTAATTTTCTCCTGGGATATTGTTGTTGTTTTTTGTACTATTTATGTATGCAGTTGTTTTTTATAAATGTTTACGAATTAGTAATACACATTTTAAATTCACTTTAAAAATGTTTTTATAAATTCTCAGTTGCTTTATTAGTTTATTAAGTTAAATAATTTAGTACCAGTAGCTTAAATCTGAATATTTATTTAATATTAGTTTTACAACATTATCATTAAATTGGTACTGTAATTTAAAGAGAAATTTTGTTTATTAAAATATAGCCATATTTTTAAACAGAAAAATTCTAAAAATAAATTCAAAATAATTAAAAAATAAACTCTGATTTCAACAAAGGGGCTAATTTATGCAAAAACAATTTAAAAAATAAAAAAAAAACAACTTTCACATAGACCAGTTTGTTAAAATAGACCAATGTGTTAAAAAAAATCATAAATTTTTGTGTAAAAAATCGTCAAAATCGTAATTTTAAGAATGAGAAATCGTCGTTTTCAATATACATTATATTTCACAAAAAAAGGGAAAAAATTACTTGAAACTTCGTTTTAATCACTTTATTTGTAATAATTTCACCATTTTGACGTCCTTTATTATGAGTTCCTTTACAAACGCATCTGAGTCTTAAGAACACGACCGCTAAAACTCATTATGTGGAATAGAATTTTAAAATCACAATAACAAAATATTAATTTTTTTTCGATATTTTGTTTTACAAAATTTGGGCATACAAAAAAGTCCCATTCATAAAACATTGCTTTATCTAGAATCAAAAACGTGAAAAATCACTCTTTTGTCAGTAATTTGGAAGCAAACTGATTGAAATCAATTAAATTATTAAAAAAAATAATAGTTTTAAAATAATTTTTAAAACTTCCCAAAATATATAAAAAATCCTTTCGGTTATCGCTATTTTTAAAATAAACTTAAAATAAGTCTTTCAAAATGATGAAGTTTTTATGTAGTTGATTTCCAAATCGGTAAATAAATACTTTTTTTTTATAGATTGGAGATCATTTTATCACACTTTATTAAGACGTTTAAAATTGAAATAAACTTGATCAAATTTTGAAATGTTGAGGTTAAGAAGAAGAATAAACGTTTTTCTCTAAAATTATAAACACTATTCATTTTTAAATCAGACTAGACTAGTTTCTGCCTTTTTATGGACAGGCTCATCAGTGATTTTCCATTTAAATTGTATTATTATTTGTGTCTTATAATTGTCAGATTGTCTCTATATGATACATTTTGCGACAACCTGCGGCTGTAAAAATCAAACCTGCGCTCATCTTACATTACACACCCCAGAATGGCCTCGAATCTAATGCAGCTAAATTTTTTCAGTAAAATATAGTGAAAAATTCAATAAAATTAGCAAATTTTGAAAAATCGTCATTTTACATACAATGAATTTAGTAAAATCGGGAATCGTCATTATACAACATTTCACTTCAAAAACCATCAAAATAGAGACAAATCGTCAATAGAAAGAAGAAAACTAATTTCTATGAGCAATTTGTTCACATAAATCTAAATAAACCTATTAGCTAAATGACATTTCAAGCTTTAAAAAAATACATTTGGTATGACAACAACACATTTTCAAGGTATTTTGAGTAATCAATATCGTGTACCTTATACGATATTGATTACCTTTTAATCTAATAATGTTTAATATTTTTTTTTTTATAATGAGCATTTACTTGTAAAAAGTTTTGCGTTTACACCCTTTAAATTTAAATAAAGGGGATTTGGCAATCAAAATATCAATCACATTTTTGTTATTCATAAGTTAGCGTTAAAATTTTGTTTATATTTTTTACGACATAAAATTTTTGTTTTAAACCAAATTGTTCATTTTTATTAAATTAATTTTTTTTTGTCAATGTTAGAAAGTGTTTGTTATTTGTAATGGAAATCAATTTCGCATAATTTTAAACTATTTTCGTAAAGTATTTTGCGATTTTTTAATTATATATAGTTATATAGAAACTGACTTAGAAAATTTTTACAGTTTTGGATTATATATAATTATGTCTAAAATGACAGAAGACGTTTTTGATATTTGATTTATATATAAATATGTATTGGGTTATATCTAATTTTATAAAAATTTAATCAAATTTATAAACCATGTATTATCATATATAAAATTCAGAATAGTATTTTTTTATACATGATTAGATGTGCTTATATATGAATTTTTTTGGTAAAATATTTCGAAAATATTATTATATATAAAAATGTATTGATACATATGTTATTTTATATGATCACATATTTTTATATTAAAGAATGTATTATTATATATTAATTTTTTTTCTCAGGTTAAGATTTGTAGCCAGAAAACTATAAGGCCCAAGTTATTATAAGAAAGATTCAAATGACCCATAAACACGTTTTATGCGGGGTTAAAAAGTTATAGAAAAATATTTCTGGTAAATCTTCAATATAATGTTGGTCCGCCATATTACATTCGCTATTTAAAAAAGTTTAATTAGAACTTCAGATTCGAAATCTAAATTTTAAAACTCTACATTCGATATTTAATAGCCACATTTCTACTTGCACTGAGGATCCAATTACCCTTGAAGGACCTATCCCGTGACTGCTTCTCTAGTAATAATTAACATTATATAATCCTGTGTGATTTTATACAATTACATTTCATTGTGTATTGCCATATATAACACCAAGTCTATTTTTAAATGATTATATTAAAATATATTCAATTATATAAAATTTTATTGACCAGATCCATTATTTTCGAACATGTCATTGAGTATTTCCATACTCGTATATGAAAATAAGTCTATTTTTATATGATTGTATCAAAATATATTTAATTATATAAAATTGTATTATCCATATCCATTATTTTTCGAATAAAATTATATACAATTGCACTAACCCATGTGTGAGCATTTATAATTTGATCCGAAACATAGCGGATTTTGTTTTCGGATTTTTTATTATTTTTTTAATATTAATGTGTTTCCTTTAATGATTAATCAATTTTAAGTTCCTACTTAATTTAAGAGCCGTTTTAGTTGTTTATGTAAAAGTTTTTATATTTAAGTAAAAATGCAAAAAACTAGACGCAAATTATTTAATTGATCTCAAAGAACCTAACTCGTGACGGGTCAACCCAGGGCATGTCACTTTAACTATATTTGTTTTTGTAGTGTTTTTTCTTTTTCATATTATTTCTTTTATTTTATTGTAGTTTTTGTTTAGTTTTCTTTTGTTTTTAAACACACACGCAAAATATATAAGTTTGCTGTTAGCCAGCCAGCATGCAAAAGCAATATGAGCCCAAACGGTACATCCTTTGCCTTGTAAGTAGAAGATTAGAGCTCGATCACATGCTCTACTCATGCCTAATAATTTTTTTAAACTCTTAAATTTTTTAGTATATACTTGTAATTAAAAAATTTTGCTTGCTTCTCTAAATACTTAGCAGATCCAATATTCTGACTAATTGAATAATTTATGATCGTACAGGTTATTCGCTAGTATACTAAAAAAAATTTTTATCAGACTCATAAAGTAACAATATTTGTATAGCACTTATAAAAATCGCATCAAATAAAACTGATTAATATTGACGTTTTCAGAAGTCTTTTGGTATTAAGTGATTATATTGGTAATCAAAAGTAAACTAAATATTAATTTATCTTTACTTATAATCAATTCATTATTACCCTTGGTTTTACGTGTTTTATTTCCTATTTTTTTGCCTGAACTATTTAATTAATAACGTTTTTGATTAGGCATTAAGAACAACTAGTTGAAGAATTGAAGTAAATGTCAGTTTATACAATTTAAAATTTTAATTATTAAAAAAAAAACCCTGGGAAATTTATTTTAAACACGTTATGACAACTTTTATTAGAAATTTGAAGAAAAATCCCCCATTTTATTTGAAAAAAAAATACCATGTTCATTTATACTTTTAATATTTTTAATATATTCTTAACGTGACTTACTTACTTAGAGTAAGCCGAATTGACAAAATTTACAATAGATTGCTTAAACTTTAGGGCAATACGATTTAAAAAAATGTCATCGATTATTATATTTTGTTTACTCATCTTTGTCACATAAAGTTTTTTATTGTAGTATCACGTTTTATCAATATGTTTAATTCGTCTCACTCTTAGCCCTGTCATGCCCAATGTCGCAAACGCGCTTTCTAACTTTGAACACCTGTAACTTTTTTGATTACTTCTTATAATACTTCGTAGTTTCTTGATTATTTATCATTTTATCCTTTCATTCATGTACATTGTACTTCTGATGAAAACAATTTACCCAAACGTTCACGAAAAAAAGTATGGCCTTCTTCTTCCCGCGGAATCCCAATGCTGAGTACGCGAACACAACTATTATGTTGTACTTATAGTAATTAAATGTGCTAACGTCCCAAAACTTATTTAACAAATTGTGAAAAACAATCTGATGTAGGCGTGTCCCTATCCGGATTTCATTCCTGCCCAAAGAAATCTTCAGGGGACTTGTTATTAGAATTTCTAGAGATATTTGTTATGTTAAATCACAAACTCAATGAGAATTTCTTGTCCTCGTCTAGGAGCGAGATTCAAAATTTAAAATATCAAAGAAAAAACAAAAACAACAATTGTACTTTTTTTGTCGTTAAAGTTTGGGTAAATTGTTTCTATCACCTGTTATACCATCAGCTATATGTTTTTTTTTTGTAAAAAACAAACTAAATTTGTTCCGAAAAGAGTTAAAAATCGCCAAAAGAAGGAATTTTGCGGGAAAAGCGCCTATTTGGCAACAATGACAGTTCAACATTATGTTTTTTGCGTTCGTATACTTTTGTTTTCTTTTTGTCTCTATGTGAGAGTATTTTTACCCAAAAAGTAGGGAAACACAGGAAATACAACAAATTACAATTTTATTTCAAATTAATTTCTCAAATCGTGTAAAAAATTAAATTAAAAATTCTGAAAATTGTACGTAGAGTAGAGTTTTAACTTGTTTGCTGCAAAATCACCACGTGATGTTAAATATTGTTTAAATAACAAAAATTACTGTTTCGTTTAATTTTGAAACTAAAACCTTGTGCATAAGGTGCATTTTCCAAAAATGCATTCTTATCACCTTTTTACCATTTAAGTTCCATAAGTGAACTAAAATTACTGCACAACATATTTTAAATTACTTTTTACTTAATGTACTCGTTGTTTTTTTGAGAAACAACGCTTTAATTTATTACCCAAATCAACGAAACACATCAAATTTGAAAAAGTTTGTGTCCATCATAATAGTAGAATTACTTAAAATTTTTAGCGAAATATTAATTTTTAGTTTAATTAAACAAAAAATTGTTGGGAACTTCAAAAATGTTTATGCTGGAAGTTTTTTTTAAACCGCGAAAAGTAAATTGCGTTTCTTTATATTTTTTTAGAAACTAAAATTTGATAAACAAAATCAAAAGTTATAACCCTAATGTAGAGTTTGAACATAGAAATTATATAAAATTTTTAGAAAATATTAACCCTTTCGGAACCCTTTCGGCATGGTGAAGTTTAAGCCAGACTTGGGCGACGTTAACTACATTTCAAAATCGCTCTCTTATGAAATTTTTCTATATCATTAATAATATCAGACCTACACTCACACTTGTGAGCTTAATCGCTTCCTTGGAAAATTTGTAAAATCTTTAATACTAAACATGGGGATTAGTAACAACATATGGGTATTTAATTACAGGGCAATTTCTCAATTACACCCAATTACATGTAATTGAACATAAAAAAGTAATTGGCCTGTAATTAAATACACAGATATCGAAATTATGTCCCATGTCTGGTATTGACAAAATTTAAAATTTCCCAAGGAAGCGTTTAAGCCCACAAGTGTGAGCGTAGGTCTGAAATTATTAATGAAAAATTTCACAAGAGAACGATTTTGAAATTCAAATTCGTCCGGAAAAGCTTAATTGATTAAAAATTTTTCACACTTTATAAAAAAATTTCTCACATTTAACTAATTCGCTTTAAATTAAATTCGTAGACTGCACCGCTAACACACTTAAATGTTAGATGTAATAAAAAATTAAACCTAAACAATTAAATTAACTTATTACTAGGGCAACCAAAAATAAGCTAGAGCTTAGTTTTTTTTTGAAAGAATAGAAATATTTAGACTAAATACAAGTTCTGATCATGAAGTTATGAAAGTTTCAAGCTAGAGCTTTTTAGCTTATTTTTCAATATTAGCTAATTTTAGTTTATTCTGTAAATATTGGCTATTTTTTTACATTTTTCTTTAAAAATTAAGCGGCTATTTTTTAGCAATAGGTATTTTAAAATTTTATTTTTAATTGAAAGTTGAGAATTTGGTTTATCAAAAAATATTTTGATAATCTAGTTTTTGAGCTTTGAAGTTTAAGGAAACAATTTCTCTATTGCATCTTTGTTTGATTAACGATGTCCCAAAGAACAATTTTTACACAAATTGTATTTGTAGTAAAGACTTTAATAAAATGATTTAATAAGTTAATGGTTTATTTTTTGTTATTTAAACAGCTTATTTTTATATTTAAACGGCTTATTTTACTGGTTTACAAGCTGTTGTTTGGTTACCCTACTTATTACTAAGGAATGAGATCAAAAAACCCCGACAAAAAACCCCAGACCCTTTTCAAAAAAAAAGTGACACTCTTGAAAACTTGTTTTGTAGCCTTTATCAATCATATAAAAATAATCTTAAAATCATTTGATGGTTCTGAGTTCTGGACATTTAAGCATATTTTTTTTTTTTGGAAAAATGCAAAATTTTACCATTCACTTTTCTTTCAAACACTTTTTGTAAACAAACTAATGGTCCGATTTCGCTAATATTTGGTAGACGTAATCGGACGATAACTTGACAAAGAAAAGTGCACTTTTAAACATAAAAAGTTATAAGTCATAATCTGTGTCGGGCATTAATTGATCTCTCCCCTTATGTACTATAATTACTAGGGCTCGGTCCTGCATGTAAAAGTTATAAGTGATAATCTGTGTCGGGAAATATTCGATCTCTCCCCTTATGTACCATAATTACTAGGGTTCGGTACTTCATGAAAATACATGTTTGTTGTCGTTAGCTGGAGAATAATGTTAATCAAATATCTTCGCGAATCAAAAAATATGCAACAAAATGACATCGATTTGTTCATGCATATTTTTGCATATTTTTGTATACATGCATATTTTATTGCATATTTTGCTATACATGCCTATTTTATTGCATATTTTGGCATTTTTTGTGTCATATTTTGCTATAAATACATATTTTTGCACATTTTGCATTAAAATGCATGCATTTTATAGAATAATTTTCTGACAATGTTTATTCGTTATTTTAAATTGTTTTAACCACTTTTTAAAACAAAAATTACTATAATTGAGGAACTTATATTGAAAACGTTTGAAAAAAATTAAAAATTAAATGCATATTTTTAAAATTTAAGTATATATTTTACCGTTATAAATATATATTTTATGTACAAATGTAAATGTATTAGCTTCCGAGCCCTAGCAATTACTTTTGTTATTTACGTTGTAATTTAAAAATTTTCATCAACTGTTAATCTATTGTTAAAATTAAAAAAAAAAAAAAAACTTGTTTTATTTTATTATACAAATAAATACTCATTTATTTTTGCACGACATGCACTTGAACTTGAAATTTGATGCTATAATATTAAATTAATAAAACAAAAGAAGAAAATTAAATTACTGTGAACAAGCTAAATTAATAGAACTATTAAAAATTCCGATTTTGTGTAAAAATAAATAAAGGGTCCGCCAAATAACTTTTTTTTTGAACTCCTGAACCAATTGGACTTTGTATGGCGTCATACCAAGGTCTTTATGCAAAATTCGTCTCAATGATGTCTCCGAAATCTTTAGTTGTTGAGAACGACGGTGAATTGATGTTGATGGCGCTTCACGCACACTTTCTGCCACAGCAGCAATATTCTCGGGTGTACGCACTGTTTTTGGCTTTTCACGCTTTGGTTTATCGATGAGGATGCCAGTTTCTTTCACTTTTTTCACAAGATAACGAACATAACGAACCATATTCGTTCAGCGGAAGGATAAAACTAATTATCTGTCAAATCAGACATGAGCTAAGTGTTACCATTCACGACATAAGCACTAGTTGAAAAAAAAAACGTTAGATGGCGAACCCTTTACAATAAATAATGACCCAATATTTGTATTATCGCATTTTAACCAACATTCAGACTTATTAAAATAGGTTAATTGAATACTAATTTGTTTGCAATTAATGAATTTATTACACTTTTACGCAGAGAAGAATTGTTTTAAAAAATTTCTGCTGATTATATTATAATTAACATATGATCGAATTTGACCTTACTTTTGGATGATTTTAAAAATGAAAATGTTGTCGAAACCTTGACTTGGTTGAAGTTCTGAAATATCTGGTTAGTTTCCGATAATCGATATTTTTTTAAACAAATTTTTAATTTTAGTAAAATTTTAAATAATTATTTTTTGAGAATGTATTTAGTTGACCTCTTGTGTTGCTGAAGGGTTAATATGATGAGTCGATTTAGCGATGTCCGTCTATCTGTCTGTCCATGTATTCTTCTTCGCACGCTATAGGTCGCAAATATTAAGATATCTTGATGATATCGTTGTTTGTTTAATAAATTTACGACCTAATTTTTTACGGTTTTTGAAAAAGGCATCCTAAAAACCCGCCATATTGGAAAAAGTCTGAGGAATATTTTTCGAAGATTTTACAACCAAATTGTATTTCCGGAAATTTTTTAGCAAATACATCTACTAATTTCCATTATCCGAGCCGTAAAAGTTTTTTTAGTTTACGGGACTTAAGTTTTAGCGTGTTTTATAATTTTGCTATTGAAAAATTTTCCATTTTTAGTAAATTAAGAGGAATCTTGGCAAGATTTAACCACCAAATTTGTTGTCTGGAAAATTTCATAGCGGATTCATGTGTAAATTTTAGTTATCCGGAGAGCTATTTATTTTTTTTTAGTTTACGGGATTTCATTATTGGTTTATTTGCCAGTCTTTATGACTTTCTTTGTTAGCAAGCTACAGGTCGAGAATATTGAGTTATTTTAATAGAATTTGGCACACAAAGTTATATTTAACCAAGGACAAAGGCCTATGTTTAGACTTAGTGCCCATAATGTACACTGATAATAATTCATGCACCAAAATGCACAGATAACCCTAAAATCGAGTTTTAGATACAATATTTGTTTATTCAATTAAAAGTTTAGTTGAATTCAGTATTAAGGAAATTATAGTATAAATAAAAATAATTTGTTTTTAATTTTAATCATATATATTAAAACTTTAATTAAAAATTATTTTTAATTTCTATAAAATTTTAATTATAATTTCAAAATAAAAAAATCTTCAAAAATTGGTGGGAAAATTGTCAAAATCAAAAATCCAAAATTTAAAATATTTACCAAAAAAATAAAAAATCGCAAAAATTAAATATATTGGCAATATTAAAAAAAATCGCCAAACTTAAAAAAACCTTCAATATTTAAAAAAATGGCAAAATTGGAAAAAAATCACTGAAATTAAAAAAATTTTAAAAATCGCTAAAATTTAAAAAAAAAGATAAAAAAATCTCTAAAATCAAAAGAAAAAAATTGCTAAAAATTTAAACTTTGGGGATTTTTTTTAATATTTTCACTTTTATCACTTTTTTTTTTAGATTTAAAGATTTTTGCAACTTAAATTTTGGTGATTTTTTTTAATTTTGAAATATTTTCACTTTGTTGTCATTATGAATTATAAAAACTAGAAATCTTGTGTGCACTAAATTCATTTTCAATTAAAAATTTAGTTGACATTATTAAACTTTTTAAGCTTAAAATTGTGAATAGTACTAAATGAGTCAAGCGAGTACTATAGTGCCACAAAAAGTGCAATAGTACACTCAAATAATAAAGTTAGTAAAGTCAGCAAAAAAATTTTGCTGAGTCAGCAAAATTTTAGTCAGGGGAGTGCTTGAAAAAAATTTCTAATGTCAGCAAATCTTTTGCTGAGAATTAGCGAGCTGATTTTTAGCAGCAAAATTAGTAGATTCAGCAAAAGTGTTGCTAAAACTTAGTGGATTAAAAATTAAAAAACCCTAGCTAAGCTTTAATATAATGTTTGCTGAATATTAGTAGACTAAAAAAAAACACAAAAAATTTGTAGAAAATTGTTATTTTAGTTAATTTATTTTGCTGAAAATCATAAAACATATTTTTGTGATTCTTTTTAAAATAATTTTTCTTTCAACTACTTACATCATTGGTTTTCTAAATGATGCTATCTTTTAAAGGAACGCTAATGTAGCAGAGAATTAAAGAAAATAAACGAAAAAATAACAAAATGTAACATATACAACCCTTTTTTTCGCAATAAGAAAAAGGAAACATAAAAATTTACCTAATATGTATGTCTTTCTTTTAGTCTGTCTACCTGCTATCAACTGTTATCAACTTGTTCACTCAATTTGACTCAAATACACGTTTAATATTTTTTAAATTTATATATTTTATTTTGTCTTTTAGTTAATTAATAGACAATTACTTTCACAAGCCGGTAAAAACGCAAAATTTAAGTTGTTTCAATCCACTATTTTGTTTTATGTATGAAAAACAAATACAAAATCTTCCATGGTTGATTTTTTTAAGTGTCTTACTAGAGTTGTGCTTTTTAGCATAGTTCATTCTGCGCATAACTTTTAATCTGGTTGTCGTTCACAATATTAATGTGCTAATCAGCACTATTTTTTTTAGCAAAATAAATTAGTAAAACATTAGTAAAATATTAGTAAACCATTAGTTCAAAACAGTTAAGTGCTGACTAAGTATAACTAAAATTATAGTTTAAAACATAATTTTAGGAAAAAATTTGCTGAAAAATAGTATACTTGATTTACAAGATGTTTTACTGACTCTTCTACTAACTTATTTTTTGAGTATACACTAATAGAAAAAACAATTTTTTCCTAAAACTACAGAAAAAACTGCTAAAATTAGCATTTTGTTTTTTTTTTTGCTAAATATGAGTGAGATAAGAATATCAAAAATAAATCTGTTAAATCTGCAAATATTTAGTTATATTTGAGCTAAATCTTAGTTAATTGAAAGTAACAAATTTATCTGCTAAAATCTACAAAAAATTTGCTACACATTAATATGCATACAAAAAATAATCATACAAAAATGTGAAGTTTTAGGAATTCTATTTTTGCTATTTTTAGCAAATTTTTCTGCAAAGTATTTTTTAACTAATTTTTATAAGCTTTTTCTGCTATATTTACAAGTTTATTTCCATGAGTCTACAAATTATATCATCTCTGGCAAATACGCTTAATATTGAATCATTAAAGGTTGGAGTGCTGCTGAAATGGCAACCAATTTTAATTTTCGGGAAAGCACACTAATAGAAAAAATTAGTAGAGTCTAAATATTTTGCTAAAACTACTAAAAAAATTTATAATATAACGAATAACTACTAAACCTAGACGATTTTTTGCTTATTAGTTAAATAAGAATAGCAAAAAAAAAAAAAAAACCGTTGAATCTACATAAATTAAGTTCCATTTGAGCTTAATTTAAGTTAATTGAAAGTAACAGAATTAATCAGATAAATTGGGGGAAAATGTGCTAAATATTACCCTATGGAGAATGAGGAGTCAATTGACCTAAAAGTGACTGGTTAAAGAAGGACTTATCACAGCACTGGTATAATTTTATATTGAAGTGGGTTAAGCAGTGTCAATTGTCCTAAAATTACCAATCCTGCGAATGGTAAAGGGAGGACATACCACTTAACCAGAATGCTTATTAACAAGAAAAAGCCAGTTGGCCAGAATTTTACCCATTAGAAGCTGTTTAGTTTTAGTTTATTTTATACGACATGGCCATTTTGCGACAGTCTTGTGGTAGCCCATCTTTGGTTAGTCCTGTGGCATGCCACTATGTGGTTTAAAGCAGGACAAATGACCCCCTCCTATGACAAGCCAATGTTAAAGTTGCCAGTTGTTTACATAGGGTAGGGTTTAGCAGAGGACTGGTCTCTGGCACGAAAGGAGCGATCCTGTGGCACACGCAGAACCGGTCCCATTCCCCATAGGGTTGTTAACAAAAAAAAGCAAATACATTTAAAATTTTCAAAGTTTTCTTATGATTTTTTATGCTCTTCTGAAATCAGAAAAGTCGACAGTTTTTTAACAAAATTTTTTAAGTAAAATTTTGTACTGCTTAGCACACAGCAATGTTAAATTAAACCAGTCCTGCATAAGCCCTGCCTTAAGCAGTCACCGGATAGGTCTTTTGAGGGCAATTGACCCCTCATACCTCATAGGGTGTTTATAGGTAGCGAATGTTGCAATTCTTTTTCATATTAACATTTCTTTACAGTCTAATTATTTTTTACTAATACTGATTGTTTATTCCGTTTTAAACTTACCTTCATCTATCTTCTTTTTATGTTTCTTTTTTAAATAAACTTAAATAAACACTTTTAGAACAGTTCTTCTGACGTTAGTTCTTTTCTTTTTCTTTATTTAAGATTAATAACCAGCAATAATAAAAACAACAAAATTATTTTTCAATCTTTAAATTGTTGTTAAATATAATTAAGCACACAACTCACGTATTGGAATGTTAAATTTATTTACAAATATAATTATTATTAATATTTTAAAATGCACTTTTAATTTAAAAAAATAAAACAAACCCAAAAATTTAGTTAGTTTTATTTAAACAAAAAAAAAAAACACTGAAATATCGCGTATATTAATTTATTGTACGCTCTTGTTTACTGATCGACAACTGGCAAAACAATAAATGTAACTAAAACATTAATTTAAACGTTGATGTCTAAATGCATTCGAAAAAAAAAAACGAAAAAACATGTTCTTTAGAGGAAAAATTTTACAAAAACAAATATAAAAAAATTCACGCGAATATGCCGAAAAAGTAAAAGATAAAATTAAAGAAATCAACAAAAAAAACATTAATTGGGAAATAAAAATAGTATAAATAATACACTCAAAAAAATAAGTTAGTACAAAAGTTAGTAAAACGTCTTGTAAATCAGGTATACTATTTTTTAGCAAATTTTTTTGCTAAAATCGTGTTTTCAGCTAAAATTTTTGTTATACTTATTCAGCACTTAACTGTTTTATACTAATGCTTTACTAATATACTAATGTTTTACTAATTAATTTTGCTAAAAAAAAATTGTGCTGATAAGCACATTAATAGTGTGGACGACAACCAGATTGTAAGATATACGCAGAATGAAGCAGATGTCGCGGCATGTCAATATGTTGTAGAGAAGAGGAAAATGATACTAAAAAGTACAACTCTAATAAGACATATAAAAAAATCAACCATGGAAGACTTTTGTATCTGTTTTTCATACATAAAACAAAATTGAGAATTAAAACAACTTAAATTTTGCGTTGTCACCGACTTGTGAAAATAATTGTAAAAGACAAAAGAATATATTTAAATTTAATATGTATTTCTATAATAAATGTTAATAGATTAATAATCTAGTGTGGTCAAATTGCAAACAAACATATAGACAGAGTAAAGCGAAAGACAAAGACACACATCTTAGATAGATTTGTATGGTTCCTTTTTCTTATTGCAAAAATAGGGTTGTTTTTTTCGTTTCGTTTCTATAATTATCTTCGGCAGTTGCGTCCTTTAAAAGAAAGCATCATTTAGACTACCATTGATGTAAGTAGTTGAAAGAAAATTTTTATGTTATATATATTTATTTCTATATATTTTCACATATTAAATTAATTCATGTCGTCAATGTGGGAAAATGAAAATTTTTATATTTCGTAATTATTGTAAATTATTTTTAAAAGAATCACAAAATATGTTTTATGATTTTCAGCAAAAATATATTAACTAAATTACAATTTTTTTTACAATTTTTTCAGTTTACTAAAATTCAGCAAAAAATTTATTAATTTTTACCAAGGCTTTTTTATTTCTAATCTATTAAGTGTTAGCAAAACTTTTGCTGAATCTACTAATTTTGTTGCTAAAATCAGCTCGCTGATTTTCAGCAAAAGATTTTGCTGACATTAGCATTTTTTTTGCTAGCACCCTCCTGACTAATAATTTGCTGACTCAGCAAAATTTTTTGCTGACTTTCAAACTTTTTTTTTTGAGTGTACAAGTGATATAATGAGAATAAGAGTAAAAACAATTTACATTTAACGGGCTAATTGTTAATAACAATGATGTCAACATAGTAATTTTGGCAACAAATCAGATAAAACAATTTGTTTTTTTTTTGACACTATGGGCCAAAAAATTTTAACTTATAATGGAGATCTTTTTTGATCATTATCAAATACTTTTTTGTTAATTTGATTATAAAACGCCTCCTAGCAAAGATTAAAAGTTAAAATTTGAACAAAATCATGTTATATTTATGGCACAGCGCTACAAAACTGACCCCTAAAATCGGAAACAAGAGCACCGACCATTGATTCTAAATATTTTAGCCACATTGATTTTAATGGAGTACCCAGTTTTTTCACTTACGAGCCAGAATTTTTTTTTTTCGCAAATTTGCATTAAATTATTGCCAGTTTTAAAACAATTTTTTAGTCATAAAATTTTAAAAATCATATACTTCATCTTACAGGAGGTGTCTTCCGATGGGCTCTCTTCGATCTTAATAAAATTTGGATATGTGATAAAGAAAAAAAAATAAAAATGAGGGACACATATTTTTTTTTATCGGCCCAATCTTATGTTTAGGGTTAAAAATTGGGGTCAAAAATTACCACATTTTTCGTTTTTTCGAATTACCCAGCAAAACCATACACTACCAAATCATGGGTAAGTAATGTATCGCCATAGGGCTTCACGCATTACATTACACCTAACTTCACTGATGAATTTTACAGGCGATGAGCCTAAAAGTAATGGGTTTGGGGGGGGGGGGGGGTAAAGTAACTGGTTACTTATATGATTACATGGTGGGAAAAAGTAATGTCGCTATAAATAGATTTTCATAAAAAAATGCATAAACAATTTTTTTACAGATATGTTTTTTTAATTAAATAAATAAATAGTGTCCGACCGAACAGTTCGGCCAAAAAACTATATTTTGTCGGTTTTTTGATATCTAGAGGCAATGATGACACATTTTGGTATTGGAAACATGTTTGTTGAGCCGATTTAATTCGATTTTGTGTATAAAATTTAAGAGAAAAGCCGAAGTTTAAAGTTAAAAGTTCGGCCGCCGAACTATTTTCGATTTGGCCGAACTTTCTGAGGCCGAACAGTGAATTCATTGCTTAACTACAGACTTTTCTTCAAATTTGACACTCAAAATAGCATCTAATCAGTCCAATGAACATTTTTCCATCCACTAAATTTGTCCATAATGCTTTAAAATACCGAATACAGACCAAATGCATTTTCTGGCCGAACTGTTCGGCCAGAAAATTCATTTTTTTTACAGATATTTTTTTTAATTAAATAAAGAACTTCTTTTTTTTATTAAATAAATTACGTGGTCATGCTGGGATTCGAACCTGGGGTCTCTGGTATTAAACAATTAGTTAGGCTAGAGCTTTACCAACTGAGCTATCGATACATATAATATTTTATTGCTTAAAATGTAAATGAGGTGTTGTGCTTCGTGTTTTCGTTCGTGATATCAAAAATATACACCTTACCCTCATGCTTACAAAAAATCAGGAAGTAATGTGTCTATAAATATATTTTCAAAAATATATATTCATAATTACTTTACGTTTATAATTTATGCATTATGTAATTGATGATCGGTAAGTCATTATTTTATGTTTTGAAGTAATGTAAAATGTAATGAGGTATCATTACAAGGTAATCCATGAGTGTTCAATTATCGGTAACTCATTACTTCTTGTTGGAAAATAATGATAAAGGTAATGAGTATACATTACAAGGTAATGCATTACTTCATCGCACCCATTACCAAAACTTTGCTGGGTACTTCGAATTGTTTCAGAAAAATTTTAGACAAATTAGGTACCAAATGCAAGAAATTTTGAAGCCGCATTAACTGGTATTCGAAACATGTCCGATAACTTTCAAGTATTTTTGTCATTTAAAACACTGTGTTTTGAGCGATATTAAAGCTGGCGTTTTGAATTATAGTGGGATTAAGCTAAAAAATATGTGTAATAACACCTATTAAATTTAATCGAGGGGATGTCTGAGCTTTTTCTGACATTCGTAATTGTTCGGCTTTTATGCGACCTTTGCCGAAGATATTTTTAACTGATATTTTAAACATTTTATATAGGCAATATTGAAATCAAAATTTTTTGTACATCAAAACTGCGTTCAGACATGTTTTCATACAAAAATTTGTTAACTTTGGTCCCATATTATAACCCTTAAACGTGAGATTGGATCGCTTAAGAAAAGTACGTGTCCTTTATTTTTATTTTTTCTTTATTACATATTCAAATTCCATTAAGATCGGAGAGAACCATTGGTTGAACTTCCCTTGTTATAATTCGAAGCCCTTTTTATAAGTAGTCAAGCTTACGCGTGACTAATTATTTTAATATAAATATTAAAACTACTTATTTTTAATTACTGATAAGTATAAGGGTCAGCCATATTTTTTTTTTTTTAAGAGAATCAACACTCTGGAAATTCTTCCTATTTATTAATGTGTTGTTTTCTTTGGAAAGGGGATAGTGGAGAAGAGATGAAAGGTGGTGAAGGATTAAGGAATTCGAACATGGCAACACTGTAATTGCGCGAGATAAGTCTTAGAACAGTTGTTGCTCGCCACCTGATGTAGAGTTGGCGAATTTATTGAAGCTTGTAACAACATATTTTTCTAGTTGCTTATAATCATACTAATAACATATTATTTTGGTAATCACTTATTTTTTTTTTTTTTGTAACGCGAGTTTATAAATTTTGTGCGAATATGCACAACTACTTTCAAAACCGATCTGGTCAATTTTTGCTGTTTTAGGTATTGGTAATGAGAGTCCATTACTGAAATTTTGCTGGGTAGCTTAAAAAATTATGTGTGCCAAAATTCAGCCAAAAAAGTATATATTTGCAAAAGCTTTTTTAACAAACACTTTCATTACAGTGAATGTCTAACGCCCTCAAAGCCCACCTCCCCCTTGTTTAGAAGTGCATCTATAATTTTACATTTTTATTTGCATAAAATTAAATCATTGTTTAAACATTAATATTATTTTAATGATACGAGTACATAATTAAAAATTTAAACTAATAATACAGAATTCATACTGTTAAAAATAGTATAAAGATAATATTGTTCACGTGCATTTTTTAATATTTTTTTCTAAACAAAATATTCACATTTAAGGCAAATGCATCATGCATTTTAAATATCCAATAGAAAAAAACGAGCTAGTGTAAAATGTAAATACAAATTATATCAAGTTGCATAGAGTGACCAGATTTTTAGGAAATCAAAAATAATTAGCTCAAAACAACTGAAATCGAAAAATTATATGAGAATTTATACACTCATATAAAAAAAAACTGTAAAAATAGCAGAAAAATTACGCTGTAGAAAAAACTGCTAAAACTAGCAGATTTTTTTTTTACTAATTATTAAAAAAATAAGAACAGCAAAAATAAAACTGTTAACATTATAAAATTTTAGTTAATTTTAGTTAATTGAAGATATCAATTTAATCAGCTAATATTGCTGATTTCATTAGGGCAGACTTTTATTTGCAAAAAAAAAAAACTAAAAAAAATCTTTAAAAATGTCACATTTTTTAATGATTTTTTGTCTACTAATATTTAGTAAATATTTTTACTGATTTTAGCAGATTATTTTGTTACTTTCAATTAACTAGAATTTTAGCTCAAATATTACTAAATATTTGTAGATTCAACAGGTTAATTTTTGATATTCTTATACTAATATTTAGCAAAAACAAAATCTGCTAATTTTAGCGGTTTTTCGGCAACGCCATTTTAACTCATTTAGGACTAATGGTAATTTAAATGCCCAAAAAGAGAGTCATCGTAGAACAAATCTGGCTAAATCCTGAAAAGAGGTATCGCAAATTGATTTTCGGATGCAGAGGTAGAGAAATTTTCCTTTACTTTAAAAAAACGTTAAGGTAAAATTTAATCCCCTCCCATTTTGTTAGTTAGCGGTTCACAATTCCTCAACTTTACACAGTCGTAAAATCTGCACGAAAATGGTTCTGAAAAATTGGGGAAGTGGAAAATCTGAAAACTTTCATAACGCTTAAAAATCTTAGGTGACCTCTGTATTATAAACAAATATTTACCCATTTATGACCACTCACCTAGGTTACAGGTATGATTTTGTGACAAGTTTTATGAAATTTCCTTACTTGATATATCGATTCTCTTTAAATAAAAATGAAGAGTTTTATGTGGAAGAACATATAAAAAATATTTTATTCAAAAATCATGCAAGAATTATTTAATATCAGTGATTATAACATGAGTCCCAAGTATGACAAATAAAAAAAAAAGTATATCATGTCAAAACAAACACCTAAAATATTGTATGTGTTAAGTTTTAACGATATTTTTAGTAGTTTTACTAAAATTTTTACACCTTTTTTCTTTTACTGTATAAATGCATATTTAGTGTACATTCTTGCATTTTGTGTTGGATACTTCGATAAATGCATAATTTAGTGCATTTTTTTGGGCATAGTTTTTTTTTTTTTAAGTTTCAATCACTTTTTAAGACAAAAAATACTAAAATTGTATTAATTATTAGCCTAAACCTAAACTTTTTAGTACAGTGTTATATTAACGTCATATAGACAGTCGCAATTAATTTTTAATTAATATGCATTTGATAAATTTAATTTAGAAATGTTGAGGTTTAGAAGAAGAATAAACATTTTTCTCTAAAAATTATAAACACTATTAATTTTTAAATCAGACTAGACTAGTGTTTCTGTCTTTTAATGGACATGCTCATCAGTGATTTTCCATTTAAATTGTATTATTATTTGTGTCTAATTGTCAGATTGTCTCTATATGATAAATATTTTCAACAACCTGCGGCTGTAAGAATCAGACCTGCGCTCATCTTACATTACAAACGTAACAATACCAAGTAATGACCGTTTAGCGATCACACCCAAGTATGGCCTCGAATCTAATGCAGCTAAATTGCAGTTTTCTTTCCTATTAGCTTTTTCTGCTTTTGTATATTTAACTCAGATGTGACAACACTAACAACACAAATTTTCTATTTTTGTTTATTTTTCTAATCTCCTTCGTCTCTATTTTACAATGTTACCAGATTGGGGTATGGTTTTAAGTTCAGGGTTGACAACTTTTAATTTGAATAAAACGTGCATTTTGGTTGATTTTGACCAAAAAATTTGTTTAAAATTTGTTTCAAAGTTATAAAATCATGAATTGAATTATTTTAAAGGTGACTTTTTTGAATTCTTAAACTTTTATATATAACAAATATTATACAAATTTAATACGAAATTAAGGAATTTAGTCTAAAAATATACTCATTTTCTTTAAATACTCAGCGTTCGGCCGAACTCCGAAGCTGGTGCCGAATTCTTTTTCGCACACAGAAAATCAATAATAAATGATTTTTTTTTTTTTAATTTGAAGTGTATATTTTATTAGTTTTTTTGCGAAAATTCACTGCCGCCATTTTGGATTTATTTCGAACATTTTATATACAAAAATTATCATTTCGGAAACTACAACATATGACATGTTGACCGTAACACCCAACTTCCTGTGTTTTATTTACAGCAGTTTCAATATCTTTTTCCATATTGGCGTCAACTTCGGGGAAAACTTTACGGTCACCATTTTGGATTTATTTCGAAATCTGTCGGCCCGATATTGACAAAACTTATCAATTTGGAATAATTGCCATATTAATTGTATGAAAAATAAAAAAATTGTTAAATTTAAACTTCAGACTTCTTCAAACAATAAAGTTTCAATTGTTTTTGATAGAACTAACAAAAATTTTAAGGATTTCTTTAAGAAAATCATCATAGCCATCATCATCAAGGATTTCCTAAAAATATATTTAAATAATTGTTTAGAATTTTACAGTTTTTCAAAATGTGTTTGTACGGAATTTTTTTTAAATATTCCCAAGGCATATTTGTCTGTGAAGTACGTTTGTGTCGACGAACTTGAAATCTTGCGAATTAAAAAAGAAGTTTATCTAACTTAAGCATTTTTTTGAGATATTGTTTGTTGCTTATGGTCACCCTAATATAAATTTGTTCCATATGGTAGTCACTGAATATCTAACGTTTACGTAAAGTCTATTGTTTATTAATTCAGATTTACTTTTTTAAAATGTTTCAAATTATGACAGTATACGTGAGACATTTATTTGTAGTACATTTTAGATCAAATATGCTACAGTGAAACTTTGCCAAACTAACCGAAAATTCTTAAAATTTGTATGCACTCCAATCCATTGTGCGGAGGCTATATATTAGTTTATCAATTCGTTTGAAACTCTTAAAAAAAAAATCTGGGACGTAATAAACTATTAATATTTTTGATCAGCATCAATAGCGAAGTCGATTTAGCTATGCCCGTCTGTCTATTAAAATCATTTGCACGCCACCAATATGTGATCGTGGAAGCTGATTTTAACTCTAAATGGTTGTCGTAGTCCTAAACATTTTGGTATTAAAAATGCACAAAATCGGTATGGGTATGTAATTATGATTGAAAATGTAAAACCATACAAAATGGTATTACACGCTGAAAAAAAACGCCCTGCTGGAAATATAAGGTGGCGCAAAAGTAATCCACCTATCAGAAAATGCTATACATAATAAATACATAATAAAAAAAAAACATCGGAAGGTTATTTTTGCGCCACCTTTATAAATGTTAGTAATATAATTTTGTTTTAAAACATTTCCGTTTCTATATTTTTGCAGCTAGTGAATAACGTATACCGACAAACATATATATGTTTGGCTGCAAATATATACATATTTATTATAAGTGTGTTTGCATGTCCCAAACATAATATCTAAAACTTTTAAACTGCAAATATCTCTTTGTTTAGGTTTGTAAATTTGAATCATTGTAATAATTACCTGCAAACATATTCAAAAGTTTTTTTTCTGACAAAACACGAAAAAGTTTAAAAAATTTACACTTTTTAAAAGAATAAGTAAAAAATTTTGAAAAAGACAGCATTTCAAGCAAAGAGATTCTAAAAAATTCCATTTTAAAGCTCAAAAGTCTTTAAAAAAACGCAATTTTTAAGCACAAAATTGTAAAATATGAAAATGTCAAAATCAGCATATATTTTTTTTTTTTTTTTTTATAATTTAACCAATACTCAGGGGATGCCCCCTACTCATGCAGTGCATTGTATTGATCAGGAAAATAGGGTATGGGAAGGAGGAAAGAGGGAGTAGTGTTTGTGGATATTTGATTTAAATTTTTCTAAATTGTAAGTAACAGGGAAGACTTCTGCGGGAAGTTTGTTCCACATACGAATCATTCGACTAAAAAACGAATTTTCTCTGTATGAATAAAAATGACAAATTTGTCTTCTCTGGTAATGGCAATATACTATCTCGAAACATCGCTGAATATTTATTCCGCAAAATTTTACTTTTGCAAATTTTTTTTCGGCATTTTTTTTAAATTTTTTTGCCTTGAATTTGTCGAAATAAAAATAATCTCAGTTTGCCGTTACGAAAAATTTATATATTTCGAAATTTTCTTTCTTAAATTTGTTAAAAAAAAAAACAAAATAATCCCTATTTTTTTTAAGTTTCCTGATGGAAAAAATAGGCACTTTGATGATCCCACAATTTTTATTTTTTAAATGTTTTTTTTTTTTATAAATCTTTTTATTAAATGTATAAAAAGTTTCAGTCAACTTTTTATATTTTTTTTTTGTCAAAATTTTATTTTAATTTATTGAACAATTTTCTTTCATAAAACAAACGGCGTGGTTTGTGTCCGCAATTACAAGTTTTCACTGTATATGTAAACTTAACATGCACAAATGTTATTAAAAATTGTGCTAATATAATATAGTCGTAATTTTTTATCATAAAATAATTTGTTTAATGCATTTGTAATATTTGTATACTTTATGTTAATTAATATAAATAAATGTACTTTAGTAATGCATGTTTAAACGTGATATTTTAATTAAAACTTTTAAATAAACAAAATTTAATATGTTAACAGATTTTGTCTGATGACCAATTGGAAATTAATATTTCAATGACTTTAACTCACTAAGAACACGTCATAGATCCGATAAACATTTTGCTTCATTAAAACATTTTTACATTTTTAGCTTGTATCGCCCTAAAGTGATTATATTGGCAACCAAGGGCACAACATTTATTTTTAAGGGAAAATCTTTCTTTGAAAAAATAAGAAATTATGTTTTTTTTTTGTGTTATCCGAAATAAAATTATTTTTTTGATGATTATATAGCAACCCAGATATTATAATTTTAATAAATATAAAGGGTCCGCCAATTAACTTTTTTTTTTTAAATGCTATAAAAAAAAACTACTGAATAATAAAATAATTTCATTCAAATGGGTGCCTCGGCTGGCCATGCAGTAGCCTACACGATCGGTCCAATTTTTAAGCACATTATCGATTGTGTGCAGCTGTATTTCCTAATCTTCAATTTTTGTGAACAAAAATTCGTTCAACATGGCCCGATAACGATCGCCATTGACTGTAGGCCACTCCTTGCTCATTTTCGAAGAAAGATGGCACAATTATGCCTCTGGACCAAAATCCGCACCAAACAGTGACTCGTTTTGGGTGTATCGGCACACATTCTGCAACATTACCATGATTTTCAAAGTAATGTCGCAATATTTCCCAGCGTTGTTCAAGCTTATACACAACCATATTCGTTCAGCGGAAGGATAAAACTAATTATCTGTCAAATCAGACATGAGCTAAGTGTTACCATTCACGAAATAAGCACTAGTTGAAAAAAAAAAAAAAACGTTAGATGGCGGACCGTTTAGTAGTGTTTAAATAAAAATTATCAAATATTTACGTTTTGATTGAAAACAAAGTAAATTTAAGTAAAAAAGTTGTATATCGCAGCAATTCCATACTAACTGTAATTGTTTTCCCACAAGAGACAAAAAAAAAAATTAAACATATGTTTAAATTCTTCCAAAAAATGGAAGAAGTCCATACTTTTTTTTTATTTATTAAAACAGGTCAGATGTTTTTTATGAATCTACAAAGTTTCATCGTGTAACTCTTATTAGTTTAGCAGAAAATATTCATTGAATATTGTCCTTCATATATATTTCAATATTTCCTACATAACGTGTAATTAATTTTATTATCTGTATTATTTATTGCTCATACGCCTACGTACCATACGTAGCTTTTATATAGAAATTTAGAAATATTGATGAATGAATATATTACACGAATATTTTCTCCAAAAATAATACGAGTTTTCAACAGCGACCGTAAATAATGATTATAGTTCGTTTTTTTTTAAATCAAAAAATCAATCACTTAGAACAGACAAAAAAAAAATTTATTGGACCATTATTATTATTTTTTGACAATCTTTGCATATCCGTCATGATTTTTAAAATTTTGATTTTTAAAGTTTTCTTCAATGGTAATGATTATTTTTGAGTAATAATAAAAAAAAATCAGCCATAATCATTATTTTTGAGCAAAAAAAAAAAAAAAAATATAACTCAAAAATAATCATTATTTATGATTGTTATTTTTTTCGCTCAAATAAAACTCACTTTCAATTTATGACTTTTTTGTGAGGTTTTTTGCCAACATAGTTAAATATCCTCACGAAAAAGTCATAAATTGAAAGTGAGTTTTATTTTGAGCAAAAAAAAAAATAAAAATCATAAATACTGATTATTTTTGAGTTGTATTTTTTTTTTTGCTCAAAAATATTGATTATGGCTGATTTTTATAAATACTGTTACTCAAAAATAATCATTACCATTGAAAAAAATTCTTAAAACTCATAATATAATCATTATTGTGTAATTTTTATTATAACATTCATAATGATTACGGTCCCTGGTTTTCAAACCACTGAATTACACTCCTCGACAAGCTTCCTTGGTTTGACTGCCAATATGTGATTTAGATACTTGTTGATGTTCTGATTCCAAATCCGTCATCCAAATTTACATCACCTCACAATTTTGAGAAAACCGCTGTTAAAGTTACGAAAAATTACTATTTTGGCTCTTTTTGAAATCATGGTTTTCTCAAAATTGTGACTTGATGGCAAAATTTGGAATATAGATTTGGAATCAACAAGACAAAATCTTTTAAAAATATATATCGCGGTTCTAATTTTGTGAATGTGTGTTATCGGTATCTAATAAATATAGAGTGTTGAAAACGGAACAGTGTGTTCATAATAAGTTAATATCTGAGGACTCCATGAAAGTTTTGTAACACACGCTTTCGTTCCTATTATTTTTTCCAACACTGTATTTATTTACTGCGGCTATTAGTGTCATATTAATTTTAAACTGGCAGTTTGTTGTATGGCCGTTAAACATTTTTATTTACCTAATTTATAAGTCAGGGCCATAAATTGAGAAATTCTCTTTATTTACAAAGAGCATTCATAACTAAAATTTCGTATCTAATTTTGATGAAATCATTTCTAGTTAAATATATAATCCAAATTATGTACAGCACTACTTGATCAGGATATAATGAGTTTTTGATGTAGGTTGTAGCAATCAAAAATATCGGTTATACTTAGGCACTGCTTATTGAATACCAATCACTTTCCGAATCTACTTATCGATGTCCAGTCCGTCTGTCCACGTGTTCCTGTTATCCTTTTACAAACTCGATAATATAAAGATCTATGAAATTTGGAGCACCAGCTCTGCTGATTTCAGTTGAAATTGGTCTACATTTGTCAGGCGCAGATCCAGGAAAAGGTTTTGGGGATGGAAGTTAGAGTATTTTTAATTAACTTTTTTATCTTTTCTTCATTTTTGTATTGAAACATTTTATTTTGGGGGAGAAAATGTCCAATTTCCCCCTCCCTGGATACGTGCCTAATATTTGTAGACCACATATAATCAATTTTCTCCTAAATACACCTAGTAACAATTTTTTTTTTAAAGAAATTCTATTTTTGTTATAAATACTTATTAAACAATTTTGGATAAAAGTTTATTTCGATCCTTTACATTTCAAGCTTTTACATACTTTTGTAGGGTTAAATTTAACCTAAAATGGTGTAGTGTTTTATATAGTCGGTTTACACTGACTTTTTAACTTTTTTAATTGATTTTATTTTAGGTGAACTACTTACTGTTTAAATTTATAACCGGTCACGTGAAATATTCCTTATTTTTGTTTATTTGGTGATGGCCACAAAATAATCAATATTTAATTTATGATTGCAATCGTAAAGATTTTAAAATCAAACGCTTTAGCAATTATATGTCGGAAAATAATAGATGTTTATGGTTCTATAAAAAAAAAACAGCCGAAACACAAACATCCGAAAAGTTGAAAACATATTTAAGCCATATTTTAAATCATTAAGTGCAAGAATTGTTTTGTTTTGGGCGCAGCTAAATATTTACTACTGACGTCTACACTCAAAAAAAAAAGTTTGTAAAGTCAGCAAAAAACTTTACTGAGTCAGCAAAATTTTAGTCAGGAGGGTGCTTGCAAAAAAATTGCTAATGTCAGCAAAATCTTTTGCTGAAAATCAGCGAGCTGATTTTTAGCAACAAAATTAGTAGATTCAGCAAAAGTTTTGCTAACACTTAGTAGATTAGAAATAAAAAAGCCTTGCTAAAAATTAATAAATTTTTTGCTGAATTTTAGTAGACTGAAAAAAACGCAAAAAAATTGTAGAAAAATTGTAATTTAGTTAATTTATTTGCTGAAAATCATAAAACATATTTTTGTGATTCTTTTAAAAATAATTTACTATAATAACGAAATATAAAAATATTCATTTTCCCACATTGACGACATGAATTAATTTAATATCTGAAAATATATAGAAATAAAATTTTCTTTCAATTACTTACATCAATGGTTGTCTAAATGATGCTATCTTTTAAATGACACAACTGCCGAAGATAATTTTAGAAACGAAACGAAAAAATAAACAAAAACAAACGAAAACAACCCTTTTTTGCAATAAGAAAATGGAACCATAAAAATCTACCTAAGATGTGTGTCTTTGTCTTTCGCTTTACTCTGTCTACATGTCTGTATATGTTTGTTTGCAATTTGACCACACTAGTTTAAATAAATAAATATTTTATATTGTCTTTTATTTAATTAATAGACAATTATTTTCACAAGCCGGTGGCAACGCAAAATTTAAGTTGTTTGAAGCCTCAATTTTGTTTTATGTATGAAAAAGAGATGTAAAAACTTCCATGGTTGATTTTTTATATGTCTTATTAGAGTTGTACTTTTTAGTATCATTTTCCTCTTCTCTACTACATCTTGACATGCCGCGACATCTACTTCATTCTGCGTATATCTTTCAATCTGGTTGTCGTCCACACTATTAATGTGCTTATCAGCACAATTTTTGTAGCAAAATTAATTAGTAAAATATTAGTATATTAGTAAAGCATTAGTATAAAACAGTTAAGTGCTGAATAAGTATAACAAAAATTTTAGCTGAAAACACGATTTTAGCAAAAAATTTTGCTAAAAAATAGTATACCTGATTTACAAGACGTTTTACTAACTTTTCTACTAACTTTTTTTTTGAGTGTAGTACTTTTTTTAATTCATAATTTTTTAAATTTATTTGGAAATCTATTTCCAGATACAACACCTAACATGTCACAAAGTGCCAAAAATGTGTCAATTGACCTTATCCTATTTCAACGTCATCTTAACGTGACCGTTTCTTGTCGGATTTTTATATGAAAGCTGACACATTTTATACACTTTGAGTCAAGGCGAAATGCCTACCGTTTGAAGTCATTTTGCATGTGCATGTTGACTGGTTGATAGCAAAGTAATATTTTTTGCGTGTGTGTTTAATCAAACAAAATAAACACTACAAAAAAATTAAAGGAACAAATAGTCAAGGAAAGGTACTACACTGAGAAAACACAAAAAAGAATTGAAAGTTTTCATTACGTTAATGCAAGTACATATTCATAAACTTATAAAATCTGTATATCGTTTTACTTATTAAAAGCTTTAAAGCACTCAATGAAGAAATTTCATAAAAACGATGAAACTTCAATAATTTTAAGAAAAATTTGTTTTATTTTGTGAAGAAAAGTATTAGTAATTTTCTGAAAAATTTTTTTATTTTTCATCCAACAAAACTCTCTCTGTGTACAAAATGAAATATAGGTGAAATTCAGTGCAATAATATGTAATCGGTTGATATGGCAGGGAATATGTTTTTTGATGACAATTGATCCAACAGAAAAATTCGACTACACCAACGGAACCATTCGATTGACACACCATATTGTAAGAGCCTATAATTTCTGTTAGGAAGTTAATATAATAACGAAGTAAAAAAAGCATATTGAAATTTGAAGTCTTATCTACAAAAGCTGTTTAGACAATTTTTAAATTTGCAATTCTAGGGTTGCCATATAATGATTTGAAAAAACTATTTTTCGCTTATTTTGAAAGCAATTTTTTCAAAAAAAATATTTAAAAATATAAGGAATGAAGGCGTAATAAACGCGATTTATTGGTATAGATAAAAACATATAAGAAAACTTTTAAAAATAGAAAAAATTTTCATTCAACATTCACTTTTTGAAAAAAATTTACTAATCTAATCAAGATTTTTCCGTCTTTGTAAAAATGGAAGTATGCGGAAAATTAATCCGTTTTTGTTTTTAATATCAACAATGTGTTATTTTCTCTCAACCTGCAAAGAAACACATACATAAATTCGAGCGATCAGAGTTGCCAAATGACAATTTTCAAAAATTGTCTAAAAAAGCGAAAATTTTTAAAAAATTCTTATAAATAGTTCGTAAAGAACAATCGAAATGTTGTGCAATATTTGGCTTGTTGATGCATAATAGATTAAATTTGAAAAAAATATTAACCATTTAAATGCATACAAAGCTTCAAAGTTCCGAGTTCAATTAATTATACCGCCACTAGAGGGCGCGATTAGGCTATACAATTTAACGAAAATGCATACTGGAAAAAATACCAAAAAATGTATTCTTGATAAAATATGGCTTAATGTTATTCCCTCAATAAAACACGCAGCAAAAGACACGTTTGAATATGTTTGCAGACAATTATTTCAACGTTTGGAATGCTTAAAATTTTTAAACTTAAACAAAGATATATTTGCAATTTTAGAATTTTTAAATATTATGTTTGCAAACATACATATAATAAACATTTGTATATTTGCAGCCAAATATATATATGTTTGGCGGTATATGGGTTTCACTTTTTCCAAACTTATATATGTTTACAGCAAATATAATTATATTTGCAAGCAAACATGTTATATTAAAAACATTTAAAACGGAAATGTTTTCCAAACAAAAGTATATTACCAGCATCTATATTTCCAGCAGGGCGTGTTTTTCAGCGTGTTGAAGTTATTCTTATAATCAAATTCTACCCAACAACTTAAGATTTGACAACCGACAATTTTTCACTATCAATCAAATGCGTAATACATTTAAGTACTTTCCACTTAAAAAACATGCATGTATCAGATTTGATTTAAATGATGAAATTTGTATTCGCTTTGTGTTTTTTTGGCCTAATTAATGTATTTTATTTATTTTTATTATTTCTATCTTAAGATTATCTTTTCAGCGACGTCATCATGTCCATTTTTCGAGTGTTTTTCAAGTTCAAGCACTGCGTTGCAAAACTATAATTACACATTAATTTCACTAAATTTCGTAAGTTAAAAAAAGTAGAATAATTTAACGGACATAAAACGGACGGTAAAACCAGTGAAAAATTAATAATATTTAAAAATAAACAATTCATTTATTTTTTATTTTACTATATAAAAATGAATTACAAAATCAATCAGTGTTTCATAACTATAAATATACACTTTACTTAATATATCGAAATTTACAAAAATTTAAAAAAAAATTTTAAAGCAGCAGTTTTAATAATGCATGAGGCCTCCTGTTTTTGAATCATACTGTCTACCAGATTTATTCAAATTTCTTCCGTTATATGTAGATCTCCAAGTATCAATAATTGCTTCTTTTAGATGAAAAACGTATTCATATAGACGGTTTTCTGCTTCAACTCGACGGTTAAGTATTCCCCAAATATTCTCAATTGGTCTTGATCCGGAGAACATGCGGGCCATTCCAATACTCTTATATTTTTGATGATAACCATTACATCATCTGACGACTTATATGTCCTCAGGCATTGTCTTGTTGGAAAGTAAATTCTTTTTCGTTCAATAATTAATATTTCAATAAATTTCACTTCTAATACTGTAATCAGAAGAACTCATTCTGGTGCTTGGAAATGCCAAATCAACGATACCGCCGAAACAATAAGCTCCCCAAACCATTAAGGATCCGCCTTCGAAATTTCTTTTTGAGAAATATCATGGTTCCTTACGTAGGTCTATCCAATAGCTGGACCATCAAGATTGAACTTTTTCTCATCAGAAAAAATTACATTTTAAAGAAATGTATGTTTAAACAGTCCTATCAATTCTCCATTTAGTTTGTAAATACCTTTTAGAGAATTCAAGTGGAGCAGTTTTGTGGCGGGGTAATAACATTGGCACAGACATCAGCTCTTGGCGAGTACTTTTCTGGAAATCCTTTAAGAGCCTACTTAGGGTTTATTTGGACAAATTTACGTAAGGTAAATTCATCGATTATCTGATTGAGACTCTTCATTGAGTTGCTGGCACAGTATTTTGCGACGCTCCCGATCAGAAAACTTTTTTTTGGGCCGTGTTTTATTTTACCATATGCACTCGAATTACTTGCAAAATTACTGATAGCTACATGTGAACGGTTTATTTTTCTAGCAAAATTGTATAAAACACAAACAATTTTTGAAACGCAACAAAAAAAAAAAAACTAATATGACAATATCATATTAGATTTTTGGACTTAAGGTAGAACAATATTCTAACTAAATATATGAAAATATAAAGGGTCCGCCATCTAACGTTTTTTTTTCAACTAGTGCTTATTTCGTGAATGGTAACACTTAGCTCATGTCTGATTTGACAGATAATTATTTTTAACCTTCCGCTGAACGAATATGGTTCGTTATGTTCGTTATCTTGTGAAAAAAGTGAAAGAAACTGGCATCCTCATCGATAAACCAAAGCGTGAAAAGCCAAAAACAGTGCGTACACCCGAGAATATTGCTGCTGTGGCAAAAAGTTTGCGTGAAGCGCCATCAACATCAATTCACCGTCGTTCTCAACAATTGAACATTTCGGAGACATCATTGAGACGAATTTTGCATAAAGACCTTGGTATGACGCCATACAAAGTCCAATTGGTTCAGGAGTTCAAAAAAAAGTTATTTGGCGGACCCTTTAGAAAGTCCGAAAATCAATTTTTGTATTTTTAATGCAAAAATTAAAACGTTTTTGAAAAACAAAAATATTTTTTTCTTTATTTGCTATTCTATGTAATTAACTATAAGTTATGAAACACTAACAAAATATTATTACACAATTTTGCTCTTTAATCAATCTCTTAAATTTTACATAATAAGAGATCGGTTATCACACTCTTAAAAACAGTTATAAGTCTTAAAAAATGTTTTTAATATTACAAAAAATAGCAAAAACCATTAGCAATTGTAGTTATGCAACGCAGTGTATTGATGTGATATTTAATTGAATTCAGTTTAATTAAAACTTTTTTCGCACTATTTTTATTTTTGGCACAAAAATATAATCTGTTATAATCATGTGATTAGGTACTTAAAATGGAGATTTTTTATGACATTGATAATATCATATACATAAAGACAATTAATACATAAGGACAATTAACAGTGCGTTTCACAAAAAAAACTACTAGTTTTAAAACATAAACTGTAAAAAATAGTTTTTTGCAACCGTAGTCTTTTTCTGATAATATTGAATTTATTTTTTCCACTTCAGAGAGTTCTTTAGAGAAATGTTCATTCAGATTTTAAACAATTTACTGCACAATATATTTAAACAGTGTGAATAGTTTGACAACAAATATAACCAACAAGGCACTTGTCTAATATAAATCTGACCACTTGTGACATGTTACTGAAGTAACAAAAAAAAACCTGTCCTCAACTCCGTAATTCTGCGATTTGTCCTAAGATATGTCACACAACTTACCAATATGCTAAAAATGACACTTTTAAATAAAGTGGCCGCTCATATGGCATTTCATACAAAATTTCTCTTGGTCTACTCCTAGAAAATTTTATTTCTCAGTAGAACTTTTACTTTTTTTATGAAACTTTCTGTTTGTATTTTTAATTTTTTTAACTAAAGATATTGATAAGATTTAAAAAATTAATTAGATAGCATTGCCACTTTTGCGGAATCTCATTATCAATCTGGCATTAAATATAAAGTGGCGATTAACTATAATATTAAAATAAGATTAAGGTATTTTTAATAGCGTTCTTTAAGCGTCAATCAAATCAAAGTGCCACGTTTTGTCATTTTAGTTAATATTTTAATCTTTTACCACATATGGTATTAGAATAAAGAACAAAAACGAAAAGTTGTGCAATAATATTGCAAGTCTATTTGACACATTTGATGAAAATTGTTATTTAAATTGTTGATTAAAGCAATTAGTCAATCTGTTAATAGTTATCTTATTAAAAAATTCGGAAATTAGTTGGCATTTTTCCAGGCAAAATTGTTTAAATAGGGGTGGCTGGGGTGTAATTGTAATACACGTTTTCTGGCTCTTTAAAAGACCAAACAAACGATTTTTTAAAGTTGTGCGATTCATCGTACAGACTGACTTACTTGCCAACTAACTAATTTTTTTGATTAATTTTTATGTATTTTTTCAAAAATGACATTTGGGGTAAAGTGAAAAATTTGCGGGTTATATAAAAAAGTAACAGAATTAAAAAGTGGGATCAAAAATTAACCCTTTCAGTAGGCTTGTACACTACAGTGTACACATTTTTAATACTAAAACTATACTTTGGTTTAAATATTTTCATTGCAAATACATACATATATGTTTATTATATGCATGCTTGCAAGTCTCAAACGTAATATCTAAAAAACATTCAAAATTGCAAATATATTTTTGTTTAAATACGAAAATTGTTATCAGTGTAAACATATAAATAATTGCCTGCAAACATATTCAAAAAGTGTATTTTTTCTACGTGCAATTATAAATATATTTTTGTTTAAGTTTGAAAATTTGTACCATTGTAAACATATAAATAATTGCCTGCAAACATATTCAAAAAATGTGTTTTTCTCCGTGTATTAATACAAATTTTTTTTAAAATTGTATAAAAAAAAATTTCAGTTTGCTTATAGTATTTGTATACACATAACGACAACATTTCATTGAAAATGGTTCCATTAAACCTATTATAATGGGTTTTTTAAAAATTGAATCACTCTTTGTTAAATATAATTTAAATTAAACAAAGATTTAACTAACATTTTGAAAATGTTATTGTTAATGTTTATGTTGTGTAATATTACTCATACGTCAGGTGTTCTTAGAATATATTATTTATAGTAGCTAAGGCAACCAAAAATAAGCTATTTTAAATTCTATTTAGACTAAACACAAGTTCTGATCTTGAAACTCTGAAACTATATTTGTTAGAGCTTTTTTTGTTTTTAGTTTTTTTTTTGGTATTTGCTTATATTAACTACTTTTTGCACTTTTTCTTAAAAAACTAAGTTTATTTTAGTGTTTTTCTTTTAAAATATAGTTTTTTTGATATTGTTTAGTAGTGTCCGACCGAACAGTTCGGCCAAAAAACTATATTTTGTCGGTTTTTTGATATCTAGAGGCAATGATGACAAATTTTGGTATTGGAAACATGTTTGTTGAGCCGATTTAATTCGATTTTGTGTATAAAATTTAAGACAAAAGAGGAAGTTTAGCTATAAAGTCAAAAGTTCGGCCGCCGAACTATTTTCGATTTGGCCGAGCTTTCTGAGGCCGAACAGTGAATTCATTGCTTAACTACAGACTTTTCTTCAAATTTGACACTCAAAATAGCATCTAATCAGTCCAATAAACATTTTTCCATCAGCCAAATTTGTCCATAATGCTTTAAAATACCGAATACAGACCAACTGAATTTTCTGGCCGAACTGTTCGGTCGGACACTATTGTTTAGCGATCGGCATTCTGAGGTATTTTTTTTTTGTATTGAATGTTGAAAATTTAATGTTACATGTTGTTGGTTTATCAAAAAAGTATTTTTTGAACTTTGAAGCTTGGAGAAAGCAATTTATCTTTTGCAGCTTTTTTGACTGAAAAAGTTTCATGCAACAAATTTTACACAAATTTTATTCGTAGTAACTATTTTAATAAAAAGTTATAAAATTTAACGGCTTGTTTTTATATTTAAAATGCTAATTTGACTGTTTTTAAGAACTTAAAACATTGTTTTTGGAGCTGTTTTTTTTTTTTTTTGGTTGCACTATTTATAAACCAGCCAGTTTTGAGGGTTCCTGTTCTATGAGTCCAATAAATTTTAAAAATTTTATTGTCAGAAATTACTCAATTTTTGGGCGAAAATATGAGCCTTCTCAACCGAATAATTAAAGACACAAAAATTTTATGAAATTTTTTAATAATGAAAATGAAACTTATTCAAGTTCCAGGCCATACTCTATATTTCTTTATTAGGATATTGTCCTAACAAATATTCTATAGTGTTTTTGCTTTCAAATTTATTAATTAACCACTTTCAGGAATGTGTTGATAGATCTATTTCGGGAATTTTCGAGGTTTCCATCATCAGAACACGTTTTAAAAGAAGTGACAATCCCATGCAAACATCAAACATTCATATAAACTAGTTATCCCACTAAATGAGAACGAATATATAAATTAAAAGTTAAAAATTTTCGCCATTGATCAACAAAAAATTGAAAACTTGTTCGTTATGTGCAAGCTCTACCTTTGGTAGATATACAATACACGCGTTTTGTTTTTATTCTCCTTTTTATTTTTACACTGTTTTGTTTTATTTAAAAACAAAATGTAAAGGGGAATTATTTATTCCAAAAAATGGTTCAAAAATTGAATTTAAATATTTTGTCAACAATCAGAAAAGATTCCAATAAATATTGATTTTTGAGCCTATGTATAGAATTTTTTTTAATATCTTTTCTGACTAATTTATAAATAAAAAAGGGTTTTTGTGAATGAATCACTTTAATACAAAAATTTAAATTTTAATAATATATTTTGAGCACATTTCTGACTCATTTTGGAGCTTGTTTGCTGGCAGGGAACTTAATTTTTATTTAAATGTTGTTTTAATTTCAGCAACACCCAAAATAACTTTTTTTTGTAATACTTTTATTTATTTAACAATATATTTTGTTAAATTTTGTATTTCTTATCAAGATTTATCTTTTTTTCTTCTCTTTTACATTCTCTGATTATTAACAATTAAAGGGTCCGCCATCTAACGTTTTCTTTTTTTCAACTAGTGCTTATTTCGTGAATGGTAACACTTAGCTCATGTCTGATTTGACAGATAATTAGTTTTATCCTTCCGCTGAAAGAATATGTATACGCTTGAACAACGCTGCGAAATATTGCGACATTACTTTGAAAATCATGGTAATGTTGCAGAATGTGTGCGAAAATTGCCATTTTTCTTCGAAAATGAGCAAGGAGTGGCCGTTACAGTCAATGGCGATCGTTATCGGGACATGTTGAACAGGACGGAACAGGAAGCCATTGGTGAAATAAAGCTGCACACAATCGATAATGTGCTTAAAAATTGGACCGATCGTGTAGGCTACTGCATGGCCAGCCATTTGAATGAAATTATTTTCCATTATTAACCGGAAGGATTGTACTTTCAAATAAAAAAAGAAATTTGAGAAAATATTCAGTAGTTTTTTTTTATAGCATTTTCAAAAAAAAAAAGTTATTTGGCGGACCCTTTATAATGTCAAAAAACATAATATTTTTCACTGATGTTTTTTGTTTTTTTGTTGTTGTTTAAAAAGTGGCAAAATTCTTGACGTAAATGAATTGTAGAATACAGTGTATTATTTTTAAGAAAATACATATTATAAAGAATTCATCATTGGTAGGGCAAGGAGTTTCATGCAAATGCACTGAAAAAACTAAGTAGTAGTAAAAATAAGTAGTATCAATTAAAATAATTTAATTGATTTTATTTTCAATTAAGGTTTTAATCATACCCAGTAAAAAACGCTGCTTACATGCTAGCATTACTTTTGGGCAAAATAAGCGCTGATTTTAGCGCTTATAAAATGCTGTGATTTCATGGCTTACAGTAAAATCATATTTCATGTCTATATTATAAAAATTAAAAGTAATGAAATGAATATACCCTACATAACTTATTTTACATAAAATTCTACAGACATTAATATTTTGTTGTTAACATTTTTGACATATAATATAATCATTTTATTTTTTTACCGCTCCACGTGCTAGCTTTTCAGAAACAGTTAAATGACTAATTATTTTTTATTTCATACTCGAAAACAGCAAACACAATCTGAAATCACTCGGGAAAATTGGTACAGATCGTTTATAATACACGATATGAAACTTTCTGCATTACAACCTGCATCCTTGTAAGGGATTAGGGTAACCTGCTTACAACCTGCATCCTTGTTAGGGAAAACAGTAAGCTCAAAATTTTTGTTTGTTTATTTTTATACGAAAATTATTCGTTTCTTTTGCTGCTTCTCAGTAGTATGTAATAGTAAGCACTTACATCAGCGCATTTGTTTTATCCTGCTTCTAAAAACACGAATTTTTTTTACTGGGTATATATTAAAAATTTAATTGTACATTGTTTTTAATTTCAAACAAATTTTTAGTAGATACTTTTCAAATGTTAATTCAAATTTGCAAAAAATCGCTAAAAATTTATTGAAAAATCGCTAAAATTTGAAAAATTGTCAAATTTTCAAATTTAAAAAAATCAACAAAATTTTAAAAATATTGCCAAAATTTAAAAAACCGCTAAAATTAAAAAAAAAAAATCTTAAAAATTAAAAGAAATAAACAAAGTTGGAAAAAAGAAATAAATAATAAAAATAGTTTTAAATAAATCTTTAAATAAAAAATTAAAAGATTTTGTTATTATTGCAGTTTTTCGATGTTTATTTTAGTTTTGACGTTTTCATTTTGCTATTTTTTGTCTTCGCTGGTTATTACTAACAAAAAATGTTCAAATAAATAATAATCAAAAATGCAGAATTTTAGTAATACTTCAGGAAGATTACTGAGAGGTTTGTTGGTCGACTGAATAATAATACAATAACGTTTGCTACTGGTTCTTATAATAACGATTTGTTTTTGAAAAAAAAAAAAATAATAACAAACTTTAGATCATTTAAGTCTAGAATAAAGTAAATTTGTTATTTTTGAATTCTAGTTAAAATATTATCGACAAATTATTAAATTTAAAAACAATTAAAGATTCATTTATGTATTTCCAAATATGACGTGGTTTCTTAGGGGCACATACACTTATACACTTATCCCTATACTACTAAAATAATTAGTAAAGAATTTTGCTAAAACTACTAAAAATTAGTTAAAAATGACGCTGCAGAAAAATGTAATCAATTTAGCAAATTATTTTTTTTTGCTAAATATTACTAAGATAAAAATAGCAAAATTAAATCTTCAAATATTTACATATATTTAAGTAAATATTTTAGTTTCATTAAAAGTTAAATCAGCAAAAAATTCTAAAGGGTCCGCCATCTAACGTTTTTTTTTCAACTAGTGCTTATTTCGTGAATGGTAAGGTAACACTTAGCTCATGTCTGATTTGACAGAAAATTACCCAGGTAGAAAAATACAATCTTTAAAACGTTTTAAAAGCATTTTTCATGATGGTACAAGCGTTTTCAGAACATACCAAATTACAAATTTAAAGCGTTTTGAGAATGTGCAAAATGATAACCCAAATTTACGGTCTGAGGATGGTATTTTATAACGTTCTCAAAACATTGCAAAACAAAATTTTTGAAATGCTTTTTCAATCGTTAAATAAGTATTTGCAGAACATTTTGGCTTACAGTTATTAAGCGTTATGAAAACGACCCAAATGATAACCGCTTTGAGGGTTTGTAATTTTGAACATTGTCAAAACGCTCGAAAGACAAATTTTAAAGATCTTTATGAATTGTTCATAAATACCAATTTACAGTTTTAACGTTCTCTAAGCGTTAAAAAAGCTACAATTAAAGTACTTTGTCATTGTTTTCAACACAAATATCAGAATAATAATTTTAAACAATTTTATATATTTACATTTTGAAAAATAATATTTTTTATTGAATTTAATTAAAATATATTTTAAAGTACCAAAATATAAATTAATAAGCTAACATTTTACAAAATGATGGTATGAATGTTTGAGAATATTAACATTTTTAAATTCAAATATTTTAAACTTTTTTTTTTATATAGGTATTCATATAAATGGAAAATATTTCAATTTTAAAATATTAGCATTTTGCTGCGATATGCCGGCTCATGCCTTTATTAAATGTTGCAAAGGACACACCGGATTTTATTCTTGCGAAAGATGCACTGTTCACGGAGAAACTGTTAACAACACTCGTGTATTTAAAGAAATTAATTGCGAAGAAAGAACTTTGCGATCATTTAGGGGGAAAAAAATCCGGGTCATCATTTAACTAAAGAAAACAGTCCGCTTCTAGATCTAGTAAACTTTGATTTAGTAAAATTCGTAGTCCTTGATGAAATGCATATGTTGCATATTGGCGTTAGCAAATATTTGCTACAAAATTTAATTTGCAAAAAATCACATTCATTTGTTTCTCAAGAAAGTGTTGCGGTTTTACATCAAAAGTTTTTGAACATTTCTAATGACGTAACATCAGAGTTCCAAAGGAAAACATTTGATATAATAGATATAAGAAATTGGAAAGCTACCCAATTCAGATTTTTTTTATTATATGGTGGAGCTTTTGTTTTAAAAAATGTTTTAAGTTCTGATCAGTACAGACATTTCTTACTTTTATATACATCTTGCAGAATTTTGTCGTCTACCACATTAGCGACGTTAAAAACTGATTATGTAAAACGTATTTTAAGGAAATTTGTTGAACTTATGCCACATTTTTATGGACCAAATTCGCAAACAATGAACATCCATAATCTTATTCATATTACGGATGACGTAGCTAATATTGGGGCTCCTATATCTCACTTTTCGGCTTTCGATTATGAAAACTGTTTAGGCTTTATAAAATCAATTGTAAAATCACCGAAAAATCCTATTGCACAAATTCAAAGAAAATTGCACATTTTTCACAACAAAAACGTACAAAACAATATCCCGTTGGTTTATCCAATTTTTAAAAACACAAAATATGCTCTTGGAACCATTTTAGAATCCTCAAAATCAATTTTTGTATTGTTTTCCTTTGTAAATATTGAAGGTTTTAAATTCACTACATCTCACCCTGATAATATATGCTTACTTAGTAATGGAAATATTCTAGTAATTAATGAAATTTTTAGCATTAACAATAATGAAAAACACAAATATGATGATATATTTTTAAAAGGCAAAACTTATAATGAAATAAATGATGTATATCAGTATCCACTCTCATCAAAAGAAATAGGTTTGTATAATGTTAAAAATTTAAATGAAAATTATACTGAAGTTAGTATGCATTTAGTAGAAGTGAAGTGTATACTTACAAAGTTCTACAATGAAACAATTGCTATAACGTTATTACATAAATAATAATGAAACATGTAAAATATGATTAAAATAATATAAATAAAGTAACAAAACATTGTAATTTTAAATAGTTTAACTAGCGTTTTATTAAGTTTTGAAAAAGTCCTCTAAAATATTGCTTTATCTGTCCTCAAAATATAGTGCTTTATAAAAGATATACAAGGACTATACACTTTATATAGTCGCTACATTATGGGCTGGCCATATTGAGTGATTTATTGAACTCGGTTCATGAAGAGAAAAGCAAATAAAAAAATTGCATAAGAAACCGAGTTCGCATATAGATAGACCCCCTTATGACAGTGTTGTTTTTTAATCAGTAAAATATTTTGTAAAAAAAAAGTATTTCTAAAGTACTATTGGCAAATGTTAGAAAAACGCTTTAACGCAATGGTTTTACATTGGTTTTATTTTATAAACCGTTGTAAATTTTGTATGATAAGAACTTCTAAAGTACTTTTTACAAACGTTGGAAAAACGCTTTGAACCAATGTTTTTACAGTGTTTTTATTTCACAAATATTTGTAAGTTTTGTATAAAAAGTATTCCTAAAATACTTTGTCCGAACGTTCGAATAGCAATCCAAAATAATGTTTTTTAAATGCTTTTTTTCGTATTATTTGCAATTATCGCTTTGGAAACGCTTTTATTTTAGTACCATCATAAACAAACGTTTTGAAAACTCTTCGTTTTTTGTACCATCCCAAATTTCTACCTGGGTAGTTTTATCCCTCCGCTGAACGAATATGGTTGTGTATACGCTTGAACAACGCTGGGAAATATTGCGACATTACTTTGAAAATCATGGTAATGTTGCGGAATGTGTGCGAAAATTGCGTACGGATTTTGGAAGAAGAGAAGCACCGTCAGCTACGTATGTTCGTTATCTTGTTTGGCCACCTCGGAGCTGCGATTTGACACGGTTGGACTATTATTTGCGGGGGTGCCGTCAAAGATAAGTGTTACGCCAACAAGCCAGAGACAATTGACGCTTTAAAGGACAATATTCGTGAAGCCATTGGTGAAATACAGCTGCACACAATCGATAATGTGCTTAAAAATTGGACCGATCGTCTAGGCTACTGCATGGCCAGCCGAGGCAGCCATTTGAATGAAATTATTTTCCATTATTAACCGGAAGGATTGTACTTTCAAATAGAAAAAGAAATTTGAAAAAATATTCAGTAGTGTTTTTTATAGCATTTTCAAAAAAAAAAGTTATTTGGCGGACCCTTTATATAGTAGTAGACGAAAGAAATCATAAAATAATGTAAAATATTTAATTTTTTTTAGATAAAAATCGGCCGTTCTAAAATCAGCTATCTACAATTTTTTAGCAAAACTTTCTGTTGATTTTAGTAAAATAAACTGTTATTTACATACTATGAAATTAAGGGTAAATATAGCAGACATTTTGTTGATATTATAGTTTTTGGTTTTGCTGTTTTTAGTCTACAATTATTTTTTCTGATTTTTGTAGAGTAAATTTTCATTTTCAAGTAACTAAAATTTAACTCTAATATAACTAAAATGTTGCGTAGTTAACAGTTTTATTTTTGCTGTTCTTATCTAACTAATATTTAACAAAAATTTTAGCAGTTTCTTCTTCAACGTAACTTTTAACAAATTTTTAGTAGTATTGTACTATGACGCGATTTTTGACAAAACAATTCTGTTCTAAATTTATTAATATAAATTATATTTTTTATAACACCAATTTTCTAACGCCTTCTTTTTTTGGAAACAATAGAGTGTACTCTACTAATAAATTTAATATTTATCAATATAATAATACATATTATACCGTATGTACATAACATTTTTGCTAAATAAAAATTATCACTATATGTACGAGGGCGGTCCCAAAATTAGCCGAGCTGACGTATAGATGGCTGCAGTAGTGGTCGACCAATTAAGGTGTCCACGCCAGAAACGGTTAAGAAAATCCACAAAATGGTATTTGATGATCGTCGGCTGAAGGTACGTGAGCTAGCTAAAGTGATAAGCATTTCAAAAAGTGCTATACATTGCAAATTGACGAACAATTTGGAGATGAGAAAGCTGTACGCAAGATGGGTGGCTCGGTTGCTCACCATAGAATAAAAACAGCGTAGTGACAAGATTTCAATAGAGTGTTTGGCGATGTTTCACCGCAAAAAAGCCAAGGTTCGAGGGAGTCTCATTTTTTGTGAATGAGACTCCCTCGAATTATTTTCTATTTCCAAACATGAGAAAATGGCTCTCTCGGTAGTAAAAGATTTGTCAACAATGAGGATGTAGAGTCTGCGGTTAAAGGCTACCCAGCCAGAAATTGCCGATTGTCAGAAAAATCATGCACTTTTAAAGCACTTTATTTTTAGTACTATTGGCAGATATTCAAATGAAATCACTGGCAAAGCGCTTATTTACAACGCTCTCCCAACATTGGCAAAATGTGTTTTGCCAGTACTTGATTAATAGAATATACAACCGTAAAATAATTAAAGCACTGGCAAAGTCCTGATTTATAACGCTTTGCCAACGTTAATAAAAGGGGCTTTTAAAGCATTGAATTTAAAAAAATGTAAAAAAATTGAAAAATGTTGTTTTTTATGTTTTGAAAAATATTTTTTAGACGAACTTTTTTTTTATTTCTCAGCATTGGCAAGTTACGTCCAACAAACGTTACGTCAGTGCTGGCAAACTAGCACAACCAACGGTTAGCCAGCTGTTATCATTTATTTACGTTTTAAGCTACCAAGCATTATGTGTCTCGTTAGCTCAGTGGGTAAAGCTCTCGGCTATCAGTCTGGCGGCCAGGGTTCGAATCCTAGCAGGACAAACAAAATTTTAAATTAACTTTTTTTTTGGAAAATCAATTCGTAGACCACATATTATTTGGGTTTGCAAGTGTTGCCAACGCTGTCAAACTGATCGCCCAAGTCCAGCCCGGTGTTATTGTTTTAGAACTTGCAAAGCACTTAAATCTTCAGAAATCCAACGCTAGTACCACTGTTGAAAGTACTGGACCAACTCTTTGCCTTTCGTATTTTTCTGGCTGGGTACTTTAAGGAGATAGGGTATCAAAGCTATTGAAAAAAGAAAACAGTGTATCGAGCTATAAGGCGATTATGTTGAGAAATAATGATATTTTTCCTTAAATTTGTTGTGGCTTCTTTGTTAGGTCCGCTAATTTTGGGACTACCCTCGTAAGCCAAGTAGTTTATAATCGTATAATCTTTCTTTTTTAGTAAAGACTTTTTTCATTATCATTTCGTTTATATCTAACGAAAAGTGCTAAACAAAAATAATTTTTTTAATTATTTTATAATATTGTATTCCATTTAACTTTGTATGATTAGATTTATTGTTGTTTTTT
Organism: Delia radicum; assembly: GCA_021234595.1. Taxonomy (NCBI): domain Eukaryota; kingdom Metazoa; phylum Arthropoda; class Insecta; order Diptera; family Anthomyiidae; genus Delia; species Delia radicum. The sequence continues at coordinate 20,485,430 of CM037855.1, read as the reverse complement.
TGACGTCTGTAAAAAATTTCCACAAAATTGGAATTTCGTTTTAACAAAACAAAATATCTTATAGATTTTACAATTCGTATTATAAATTTAAATTATATTTTGTGATACGGAATTTTTTGTTTAATAAAAAGTTACTATTCTGCAGGCGTATAAGAGTTGATTGAATATTTATTACAATTAATCGTTTAATTAAAAACAAAAAAAGTTTGAGGGTTTTTATAAGAATTTAAAAAATTTACCTAAGATTTTATTCAATACAGAAATTAAAAATGTTAAAGATCTACTATCGATCTAGAAAATCGTCGTAAATGAATTTGGCTTGAATGCCATCATGAAATCAGTTCGAAAAGTTCTTCAAATTTTAAATGAAGGCTGTACGTTCTACTCAAAAATTTTTATATATATTTTAATTCATTGAGTACACGTCAAAGATCCGCCAAACTTTTTTAACCAAAATTTGCAAATTAATGGATTTTGTAATTTTTTCCGTTAAAGAGCCCTCGATTGCAACAAATTTAGCATAGATGTTAAGGAGCTTAATTTTTCGAGATGATCCCGATAGGCCCATCCGGAGCTGCGCAATAGGGCCCCAAAGTGAGGCACTTCGTATATAAGAAAACTTTTAAAGCTAACCAATGTTATAAATCCGACTTTCAAGATTGTAACATATTATTGTTCTATCAGAAAATATGTACAAAAAACAAACTCACATGTATGGTCTATCTCATATTCTTTCTGAGGGTTCAATTTTGAAAATATTTTCTTTTGAATTTTTGCCTTGCCCTAGGCTGCGGTTTTGCAAACTCTAGCCCAAATATTTATAAAATTGGTCAGCTTAAAAAGCCTGTGGGCCGCTTTTTAAACTTAAGCTCCTTAAGCCTTAAATCACTAAGACCGTCTACAAAAGGTCCTCACTAAAATCCAATTCCAATTAAACTTAATATTTTAGAGCTTTAACCGAGAAACACATTTTATTTGGTTTGAATTTTTCTATCGAACAGTATAACCTATCTTGGCTGACTATTTAAATCGGACTAGAAAATTATTTTTAATTTTGGTGCATATTAAAATTTAAAAAAAAGTGTTTTCCCAGAGCTCCATCGATTCGGTAATTTTTTTTAGTAAGCAATTGAAATTTTTCTTTTAATATTTTGTCTAATTTTTAAAATTAAGATTTTGTTCAAATTGAGCTTTTTTGCAATCTAAAATTACCTTTATGTTATTTTACCGGTCTTCTGTTAGTTTTTTACGTGAATCAACCGCATCCATTAGGGCGCTTCAGCATTTTCACAAATGTAAGTTAAAGGCCAATTTAGAAAAAATTATTTCCCTCCAGTACCAAAACTACTTCTGAAGTTATTGAGGTTTGAATTTTGAAAATTACACACAGAAAACAATTTTGCTATTTGCCAACTGATATTCGGTTACTGCGACTCAAATTCGGTTATTACGACTTTCAGTGGGTTGGTACAACTGAACTTTTCACAACAAAGTTCAGGGTTGGCATTCAATACTTTCTCATAATAACGGTAGTTGGCTACCAGATTTGCATCAAGACCGAAATGAAAATATAAAAAAACGAGTTTCCATTGAAGACATGTCACTTCTTGTATGATCGGTTTTATTTCGCTATTTTATCGGTTTGGTTTGGAAATATCTTGAACCAAATTTAAAATAACTAAATTTAAAATAACGCTAAAATATCGAAAAAATAACAAGATTTTATGAGATTTTGAATTAAACCCTGGGATATTAGAAGACAGATGCCAGTATTGAAATCGTAGCTTTAAAATGTTCATATCGGTAGAGGCTGAAACTCTTGAGTAGTTATTTTTTTGTTTTATAACGTATTTTTGCACAACACACCTTCATCCCTCCTTCAAACAAATTTCAAAAAATTCTCAAAAATCGTTAGGGCCACAAACTTCTAAATTGCACTTCATGAGCTGCAAAAATCTAAAAAAGCGGAAATGTTAAAGGCGTTTTAATATGTTTTTTTTCGATTTTAGAAAATATCACGACGAAGCGAAAAAATAAAGACTGCGACAAGCTGAAAATAAGTAATGAAGAAGTTGCAGATTTCATCATCGTTAACCTAATCTGGAAGCACACTGAAGCGAATGTGGATTTCGGAACAACATTACTATATTGATGTTGCCGTTGCTAAAAGTCAAACCCACAACCTTCTGTGTAACATACCAACGCGCTAACCATTAAACCAAAACGACCACTTAAAATATCACTGGTTTGATATACAAAAGTTTCTTTTTTTTTTACATATTTCTTGTTTTGAATACAGAATTTTGACCTTGTTAAGATCAAATTTTTCCCCGCCGGCTCTAAGATAATGTCGAAAATGATTCATTGTGAAATTCATCTAAAATTTAATTCTTATTGTGAAAAAAAATTTAACTAAATCCCTTTTCAATATTTACTTTAGAAATTGCGATAAAAAAAATGTGATAACCTGATTATAAACTTAAACAATTTTGTAGATTGCATGCCAGAATGATAAATAATTGTCTATCTATCTTTCTGGTGTGTATGAAGTGAATTGCATTGCATTTAACCATTTCACGTGTTAACATTTTGCAAAATCATGTTCGCTTTATCGGCCGACACTCGTGTGATTTGTTTTTCATGCCACATTTGTTTAATAAATTTTTTTATAATTTTATTTTTTTTCTCTTCAAATAAACTATTAACCATAATTATTGTTCGTTATTTTTTTTTTTTTTTTCATTTATAGGTATTGTATATTTTTAATGTCGCTAATAACCATTTTTTTTATCGCCTATTTAAACGTGTTATCATACAACGATATTTATTTGATTTTTTTAAATTTATAACTTGCGATATACAATTAAATGGAAAAAGGTGCAAAAATTTATTATTGAGTGATTTAATGTAGATTTTTATAGTGAATTATTCCACTATAAATAGAAAGTGGAAGTTTTTAACTGACACATTTGTTATTGTTTCCCAATTCAGTAATCAGGCCTAATAACAAATAATAGTTGAGCTAAATATGTGGCCTACTTCAAAAATGTTCGACACCTGTTGAAACTGACTTTATATGCCTCTTATTTATCCTGATTTTATGAATTAAGAGGAACGATGAACAGGGTTAAGTTGACTATACTTAAAAGATATAACGTGCTAAGTTTCATGTTGAAAAGTTTTTACCAATCATCATTTGAGAGACGAAAAACTGAAACAAAGTTACGGGCACAATGGATATGCCAGACTGCCGCAGTTTCGTCCAATTGAAAGACTCGTCAGTGGTTAATTTATGTGTCAATTGAACAAAGTATTTTAAATTGTTATATTGCTCTGTATGAAAAAATTTTTACCTTGTGTCGTAGTGAGTTTTAAACCCACAGCCATACAACAGACTATGACTCGTAGCATCAGCTCTTAGCGAGTTGAGCCATGGTCGAAACAGCGATGAGTGTTGCTAAGTGGAGTTTTGTCAATCACTGCATTCATAATGTAATCAGAAGAGACAGAGTTAACTAATACCTATTAACAATTTATTTTTCAACTAGAATGCTTTTTCTTTTTAATCATATTGTTATCTCTTTTTCACAAGTAATTATTTTTAAATTTTATGAATTTTAGATTTTTTTATAAATTGCAATAACTGAAAATTTTTGTTTTTTGCATATGAAAATAAGTATGTGAATTTACCCACATTTTGTGTAATAAACCATGTTGCTAAACATTTGTGTACACATTTTGTGTGTACTAATTTAAACAGAGTAAATTTACCCAACTTATAGTAGGAGTACTAGGCCGGGTCGATTTGTATGGAGGCAAAAAAATTGCTCAACGTTCAAGGAAAATCGTATTCTAGGGATCAAAATAAGAAACTTTGCCGAAGGAACCATACCTCTGATGTCCCGACTTTTGACCCGTAGGGTAAATTTTTAAAAATTTCCCTTTTGACCCATTTAGAGTGCCCCAATCGAATCCAACCCAATAGAATATAATTTATACATTCATCTGCTAGAGCGTAGAGACCCTAATCTTGGAAAGACTCCTCCTACTTTCTGAAATATCTCTACCCCGAGATTTGTACATTTTGCTATAAAAACAAGGCTAAAAAGGCCCTCTTTCAACTTAAATTTCAACCCCTTAACGGTCACCTAGAATGATGATTTATGCATTAATCTGCTAGCGCGTTTCCCGGAGAAGAAGTAGCTCCAATAACCTTGGAGAGATTCCTCCTACTTTCTGAAATATCAAAGTAGGCTTTTTTCAAAATTTGACCCTTTGGGTCAAAAGTCGAATTCGTTTTAGAGGTATGGTTCCTTCGGCAAAGTTTCTTATTTTGATCCCTAGATCCCTTGAACGTTAAGCGATATTTAAATCGGCCTGCCCTAAGGAGTGCAGTTACCCACTATAAGTTAGGTAAAATTTAAAAGAAATTAATAAGAGTGTAGTTGATAACCTACCTACTATCAGGTACTTGGTACAGTACCAATTCTTTTTTTATTGTTTTTATTTTTCTTAATGTTTTTTTTATATTTCTAGTATCAGGCATAGGAAAAAATAAACTCTACTATATATTAAAAATTATGTCACTGTTATCTGAAAATCTCCCGGTCTGGTGAGGAGGTACGTTCATATAAGGGCGTATGTATTCAATATTAAAACCAGATGTTTTTCGTTGGTAAAAACATGTATATTTTCAATATTCAGCCAATTCAGAAATACTGTGCAAAAGGTGTGTTTTTTTTATTGTGATATCTCTTGATAATGTTAAAGGCATTTATAAAATAAATCATGTGTTGAATAAACTTTGTATTCTACTATAAACAACGCGAGACTTAATCGTGTTAAACAATTGATAGTCCTGCACATGTTTTCAAAGATTAAATCGAGCAAAAAAAAAAAAAAAAAAAAAAAATTAAAGCTCATTTTGGCTGTGACCAATAATATTTTAACCCTTTGACAAACACTGGCTAATATGCGGCCTATTTTTAGTTGATATTGTAGTATACACTCTAACAGATATTAGCTAGATAAAGTGGACCTACAAAAAAAGGATTTTAATGAACGAAAAATAATGAAAATTTTCAGTGATTCAATGAAAATTTTCTCACAACGTTAATGAAAAACTTCTTAAAGCTAATGAAAAACTTTTTACAGTTTTATTAGTTTTTTGTTTTTATATATGTACATCGAGATTATACGTTATTTTTAGCTTCCAACCTCCGTATATTTACAAAAATAAAGCTAAACAAACATATTAGCTAGGTTGATACTTTTTATTTTTTATGAAAATAGTTTTTTAATGAAACTTCTTCCCTGAGTAAATGAAACTTTGAGTAATAAAATGATATTTTTCATAAAATGTTATGAAAACTAGCATTCACTTAACGAAAAGTTTCAGTTTTTAATATCGTGCATATCAGCGTAATTGATATCAGATCATAAAGCTTGATTCACAAGCTATCCACTCCTAATCACACATGTCGACTATTTATTTAACAATATTGATGATACGAAATGACATATTCAAAATAATTTTACAATTCGTATCACTAATACTGCTAAATAGTAGCCTATGAATGTACAGAGATGAATATCATGTGAATTGCCCCTAACAAGCTGAACGCTATCCATCCCTATCCACCCATATCTAATATTTCCCAGTATTTTTGTCATTTTCAAAAGAGCATTGGCAACAAGCACCTGTAATGGGAAATAGTCAATATGGATAGATAGCGTCTAAATTGCCCCTTATAATTTTTTTTTTGGAGTTTTTATTATTTTTTACACTTTTGTATGAAAAAAATGTCGGGGATTCTTTATAAAAAACAGCTTAATCTAGGGGAATTTTCAAACAATTTGGGAACAATCAAAAAAAATGCTTCGCAACACAGCTTCTGTATCATTATCTGGTCTCTAAACTTTTCCATGCCGTCACGACTTTGAGAAAATCTTGGATTAGAGTGCGGCAAAGGGCATTTTTGTTAAAAGATATTTATGTTGACAACACTTTTGTTGAGAAATAGTGGTGCATTTATCACACTCATAGAAATAAATCTGTAAAAATAGCAGAGAAAAACTACTAAAATTTAGTTAAAAATTATGTTGCAGATAAAACTGCTAAAACCAGCTGGTTTTTTTTTTTACATACACACAGAGAAAAATTTAGCTATTTGCCAACTGAAATTCGGTTATTACGACTCAAATTTGTTTTCTTCGAATTTCAGACGTTTGGGTTGGCACAACTTAATATTAGTTTTCACAACAGAGTTCTGTTCATTCAACTGAATTTTAGTTGCAACACCCAAAGTAATCAGAAAGCTAATGTAAATATTGTTGTACTAACTGAATTCGGTTGGCACTTTATTTCTCTGTGTTTATTATTAAAAAAATAAGAACAACAGAAATAAAACTGTTAACTTTACAAAATTTTAGTTATATTCGAGTTGAATTTAAGTTAGCAAAAACTTTTACTAAATATTTGTAGACTAAAAACAGCAAACAAAAACTGTAATATCAACAAAATTTTTGTTATTTTTATCTTAAATTCAGTAGAATGCAAATAACATCATATTTTGCTAAAATCAACAGACATTTTTGCTACAAAATTGTAGATTGATTGTTTTTATCAGCAATAAAAAAAAAACTAAAAAAAAACATTAAAAATTTCATATTTTTTATGATTTTTTTGTCTACCAATATTTAGCGAATTTTTTTTTTGCATATTTAAGCATATTAATTTGTTACTTTCAATTAACAACAATTGCAAATAACATCATATTTTGCTTAAATCAACAGACATTTTTGCTACAAAATTGTAGATTGATGACTTCAGAAGCGCAGTTTTTTATTAGCAATAAAAAAAATAAAAAAAACATTAAAAATTTCATATTTTTTATGATTTTTTTGTCTACCAATATTTGGCGATTTTTTTTTTGCATATTTTAGCATATTAATTTGTTACTTTCAATTAACAACAATTTAGAAAAAATAAAACTAACTATATTTGGATTCAACAGATATGTTTTCGCTATTCTTATCTTATAATTACCATTATCATTTTAATTTTCATTATCTTATAATATTTAGCAAAAAATTCTGCTTATTTTAGCTGTTTTAACTAATTTTTAGTAGTTTTAGCAAAAATGTTTACTCATTTTTTGCTATCATTGCATGAATCCGCAAAAAGTTAGTCAAAAGGTCGCTAGTGAAAGGGTTAAATTTGTTTATGATTAAATTTGTTGTTAGGCTCACTCAAATACACGGTAAAGAAAGCCGCTAGTGATTGTGACAAAATTTGAAGAACTCCATTGTGCATGATTTGAATTATTTTGAGATGGGAATGATTTGAATTATTCTGTGTATTATTAATGAAATTTGCAGAACGAACTAGCTTTTTTTAAATATAAATTAAATTAACACTTGGTTCAAAATATATATGCTCAAAATTTGGGGCCAAATCAGAAATGATAACCCGATGCACGCCTCGATGCAAATTTCGGATTTTTCGAAAAAATAAGAAAAACAATTTTGGAAAAAAAAAATATTAAATAGGATAGTTTTCGAATAATTTCCAGTTTTAAAACCCGATTTTTATAGACCATTTTCTGGCAATTTTAATAGATATTAAAAAAAAAAATGATATATCAAAATATAATATTGAAATTTTTTATTTAATTTGTTTGAAAAATTCACAATTTCAAACGACGTGTGCATAGATGTTTTGGACTGACTGTATAAATTTTTTCAAAATAAATCGCTCTCACCGTAATGCCATTTAACTGACGCTCAGATGCCATTTTGGCATTCTTATCTCAAGTTAAAAAAAATTCGACTAATACTACGTTTCCACTGTGTTTTGGAGACATTTTTAAATAAAACATAAATTTTATCACCACAACACATGTTTTGCTCAAAACACGTAAGTGGAAACATACACTGAGAGAATTATTTGCATGATATCAATGAATTTTTGCATTAGATCTATGAAATGTCACTGGAACTCGTCCATTGAAACTTTTCATTAAAATAATGCAATTTTTCATAAATTTTAATAAAAAATTTCATACGACTAATAAAAAAGTTTCATAAAAAATAGTTTCATTAAAACTATGAAGCTTTTTCAAGAAGTTTAAGAAATTTTTCATTTATATTATGATGAAAATTTCATTAGTTTATTGAAGAAAATTTTATTAAAACTCGTCCAAGGATTTCTCTTTGTGTAGCAGGCACGTAGCCAGAACTATGTTTTACCGGCCCAACAACAACAAGAAAAAAAGTTTTTTTATGTATTGTTTTTGTTGTTGTGTCGGTAAAACATAGTTCTGGCTAAGTGCCTGCTGTGTTGTATAAGGCTGTCAACTTATGACTGTCTAACATGGAAATATAGAAACAGATATGTGTTGCAAAGAAAAACATTGATAGCTAAAAATTGATATCTCTAAACTACAATTTGTTTCATTTTGCTACACTCATAATAATCCATGCTTAAAAATATGAAATTATTTTTCGTAAATTTATTTTCATACAATGTACAAACTTTTTGTAAATATTAAAAAAATTTCGTTTCATAAATTTATTAATTTCGTAAATAATACAAATATGATTTCGTAAATTATTTTGTATATATTACAAAATATATTACAAAATTTTTCGTAATGTCAATATTGTACCCATTATTTTTATGCAGTTTTTTTATGAAAATCTATTTATAGACACATTACTTTACTTACACCATGTAACCATATAAGTAACCAGTTACTTTACCCCCTACAAGGTAATGAGTTACTTTGAGGCTGTAAAATTCATTAGTGAAGTAATGTGTAAAGTAATGTATGAAGCCTTATGGCGATACATTACTATACCCATGATTTGGTAATGTGTGGTTTTGCTGGGAAGTTTACAAACATGCCAAACGAATTATTTTTTATGCATAATGCATGCACTGTCTTAAGTTGTTAAACATTTTTTAGTTTAGTCTTATCAAATTATGACCATCATTGTTTTATTGGGACACAATACTATGAAAAAGACGAGAGTAAGTAGTGTGATTGTCAGTTGATATCAGTTAATAAATAATTAAGGCATTTATAAAATAATCATTTGTTTTGCAAACTCAGGTTAAATATTTTATTTAGTCATTTTATTTTGCTGAAGAGTTCACGAGACTAAATCGTGTTGAAAATAAAAGTGATAATTGACCACATGTTATTAAAGATAAATTAAAAAACTTTGAAAATAAAGTTAAAAATAGCTTGTTAGGGCTGGGCCACATTCTAACACTAATAAATTATTGTTTAAAAATTATAAAAATTAAATTTATTTGATAGGTTTTCCCCAGATCTAAACTCATTTGATGCGATCTAATCACACATATAGTTCCAAAAAAAAATCAATAAAACAAAAACTTTCTTAAAATAAACGAAAATTTGTTTATTTTACAAAAGTTTTTGTTGTTTTGACATAAATATAATATTTTTATGCATTGATTATTATGAGTGTACGACTACCTTAACAGGTCAGAAATATTAGGTCCATTCGTTTACACCAAAATTTGCACCAATTTGTACAAATTTGTACTGAATTTTACTGAAATGCGTTCGCGTACACATAAATTTGCAAAAGAGAGCATCTACTAAGAGAGTAAAGTGACAGTTGTCAGCAAAAAACCTGCAACTTTTTACTGAACAAATTTTTGCCAGTAAAATCCAGTAGAAAACAAAAACATATGATTAAATTAAGTAAACAAACAAAAATAAGCATACATTTAGTAATAAAAACATTTAAAAAATCAAAAGCTGAATTAAAAATGCGGCAAAAACTGAAAATAATTATTTTCAACCTGAAACAAATTCAAGTAGTCAGTTACAATTATTATAGTAACAATTTATCAGTTTTCTAATATCTGTGTTAATTGTTTTTATTTACATTAATATATTAGAGATGTAAAGCTAATGAATATATGAATACTTCTTACTGCATATTATTCAGGGTACCGAATATCAAAAATCAAGTCTTCATGTATTTTCGTATGTTATTTAACTACACAGAAAAAATTATGGGCCAAAAATATCTAATTAATCGATTGTTTGAATATCAATGGCAATTTAAACAATTTTTTAATTGATTCAGATAACATTTTTTTTTGAATTTTCTAATATATCCATACAGTGTTGACAACATGTAAACAAAATTTTTAAAAATTTGGCTAACTATTTTTTATACGGAGGTTGAAAGCTCGTTATAAATTGAAAATAACATAAAAATAATCTCGATGTATATAAAAACAAAAAACTAATATAACTGTAAAAAATATTACTTGAGCCAGAGTACAAACTAAAATTTTTTTTTATATAAATAGAACATTTTTGGTTACCAAGTAGTCAAGAATGGAGCAAAATTGATTATTAATAGGTTTTTTGTTAAAGTTCTGCCTATTATGGAGGCTCTAACTTTTCTAAAACTTCGGGTTCTGATGAGATCTTTAGCCAGATCGAAATACTAGTATCAACCTAACTAATATGTTTGATTTGCTTTATTTTTGTAAATATACGGAGGTTGAAAGCTCGTTATAAATTGAAAATATTTTTTTTTTATTTTATTTAGATTAAATAATCAAACAAAGGTTTAATTATATCAATATATTATTTAATTTGTAAATAAAAAGAAAAAAAATCGCAAATGATTAACTTTTAATAAGTTGAATAGTTTACCGATTTCAAATACACGCAAAATCGTAGTTATTTCACTAGAGTTTGCAACACTCTTTTTGTTGAGATATTCGTGTACCCACGAAAACTTAATTTAGTTTCGTGTTTGATCTGTGGTAATAAAAGTGCACATGTGGATTTAAATAAACCATATCGAAAAAGGACAATTAAACTATTACTTTTGTAAATAATTAAATTTTCAATAAGTATAAGTGTCATTAAACTATCATTTTAAAGTTGTTTGTGATTTTTTTAAGAAAGCAATTCAATTACAAGAAAAAGTTCAAGACAAGTCAAGCAAAACAAAAATTTTGTCTTTACTTTTATTTGTTTTCTTATAATACATTTTTATATTAAAAAGCTTTAGTTTTATTATAAATAAAATGTCAATTTAATTTACAAACCTACATTTCTTTTTTTATTAAATGGGGGCATAAAACAAAAATAAAAAAATACGAGTTTTCAATTAAAACTACCATTGTTTTCTTCTCAAGTTTCAATTAAAGTTTTAATCAATTTAACTAAACTTTTAAATTGAGGTTGTAAAGAAAAACAATAACTCTTTTAATTGATATTATTATTAATAAACTGTCTGCAAATTTTTTTAGTTAATACTATCATTTCAGTGGTAGGTGCAAAATCAATTAAAATATTAATTGATTCAATAAAATTTTTAATTGAAACCCGTTTTTAGTTTTTTTCTGTGTAGAAACAAAATTAAAAGTCATGTACAAACTAAACAAGTCTAAAAGCTTCCACAAACTTTTATTTAATAAATACAATTACTGCGAATTTATAATTATTAAAATGCAATTCATCAAGTACCAAAAACAATATATACTGGGTAGTCTAAATAACACATATTTTACAACACTAAGCTTTTTAGCGCTCATATGTTTCAATTAACCTGCAAGTTTTTGCAATTTTTCCGTTCGTTTACTTTTTTGTGCAAGAGCCAATTTTGAGAGTAAAATTTTCATTTTGCCCAAAATTTACTCATCTACTGGATTTTACTGGAAAAGTAAACGAATGGACCTATTGTTGTGTGCAATATTGCACGAAAGCTTTCTAAATGTCTAACAAATGTCGAACGGTTGAGGTTTTAAGAGTACATAGAGATTTTACCATGTTCTCTGATATTTGTCTTGTTTTGTTGCTCACACTTAACATGAAAACTGTACAAACTGATAGAAACCGACAAACAATTTAAAGATTTAACACATAATATGTCCAATGTCAAATTTTTTATGGGATTTCATAACATGTATAAGAAATAACAAGCCTATTATAAATGACTCATTCCATATAAAACCAACAAAAAATATCTAATTTTCGACCTCTACGGTTTAAGCTACAAGAGTCATTGATAACTCATTGATAACTCATTTTAAACTCATTTACTTAATTAGTGGTTCACAAAATTACTTCAATTCTTGACTGTAAAATTTACTGTTTTCTAAATCCGTGATTCAAACCGCAGTATTTCAAAAAAATGGTAAATTAAAATTTTTGAAAAAATGTATTATTCTTCTATACCGTGACAATTCTTGACGGTAAAATTAATTTTTTCTAAATCAGTGATTTAAACCGCAGTATTTAAAAAAAATGTTTTTTAAAATTTTTGAAAAATTTATGTTAATTATAAATTAATCTTCCGTGACCTAATCCCTATGTTTTATTCCTGCATGTTTCTGAGTTATCGCCTTTTTGGTTTAATTTGTTCACAGTTTTATTCATAACTCAGGATACCATAAGACCGTTGGACACGGCATAGGCAAGTAATTTATATTAAACATATATTTTTTTTTAAATTTAAAAAAAAAAACAGTATTTTGAAATACAGCTTTTTTAACCGCGGTTTTTGAAAACAATGCATTTTGCCGTGGAAAAGAAAATAATTTGTGTACTGTAGTAAAACCACAACTTAAGTAGCTTTAAAATGAGGTATCAATGGATATGGAATATTAAGTACGACTACTTTTTTAAAACTTTCGAATATTTTTCATAATTTAAAACGCGATATTTCAAGATCCGCTGGAATTAGCTGTCCTACATTTACGAGGTTATAGTTATATGATGTACATCTCCTATACCAAGTTTGTTTGAAATCAGAAGGTGTGAATTAAATCGAGTGGTTGATTTTATATGTTTTTCAGTCAAAACGAAGATTTTTTATTGAACTACTTCAATCACTGGTTTTCTGACTTATGCCAAAATGTTGAAAACTCGATTTTTTGTAAATAACCCAGCCAGAAATAATTTGGATACTTTTTTGATTGTTCGTATTCTATGAGTAGAAAATGAATCAAATAAAACACAATTTTGAAATTTCAAAATTTTATTGTCAAAACTTGCTAATTTTTTGGACGAAAATATGAGCCCTCCAAAAGAAAATCATAAAAGACACAAAAATTTTAACAAAACTATTAAATCAACAAAATTGTTCAGAATTGACTCAGAAATATAATTGAATTTAAATATTTTGCTAACAATTCAAAAAAGGCCCAAAAAATATTGATTTTTGAGCATTTAGAATTTTTTTTAAATATGTTTTCTAAGTAATTTTTGAAGGCTGTTTTCGACTTTCAACAAAATTTTGAAATTTTAATAATATATTTTCAGCCTATTTCAGACCATATTTCTGACTCGTTTTGGAGCTTGTTTGCTGACAGGGAAATTTTAAAAGCGTTTCATTTTTAGTCGTTTCAAATAAATAAAGAAACTTCTTTACAATTTTTAAAATATTTTTCAAATCTTTTTCAAAACACTTAAATTTGATTTCGAAATATCTTCAATCTATTATATTTTTAAACCGAAGAATAATGTCTTTTGCAACCCATTCAAGATATCGTCCAGTCGTACGGTTAGGCAATTGGTTCGAAGATATTTGCTTGGAACAAGAAAAATTACGTGCCTTTAAAAATGCACGCAATCGCGGCGAATTGCTGGTAGAAAAAACACGTCAACTTTTTAATAATTTTCACAAAGAAATCAATTTAGAGGCACCCAAAGAAAATATACACTTTGGGGCTGTAGTCCAATTGATGCCAGCCAATTTTCGCATATGTGAATATTCCAATTCAGACGTTCATCCAGCTCTCTCGGTTACCATCAATGAACGTGTTGTCCGCCATAGTCAAAAGATCAATGATGAATGTGAATTGACCATAGCACCCTCTGTAAAACCATGTGTACGAAATTCATTTCGTATCATTAGTGGTGATGAAGAAGATCGTACAAATGAACTTCTGAAATATGGACAACAATTTCGTATGGAATGTCTGGAAACTCATGATGACCCATTGCTATTGTTTAGCGCCCAAAAATCTTCGGATTTAACCTCAATGATAAAATCTTCGTTTGACTCAACAAAATATGGTGAAATTAATTTACCATTGGGATTGTGTTTTAAGAGGGTAAGATGAAAATTTTCAATGAGAAAAATTTCAGATTCTAATATAGAAAAAAACTTTAATTTATAAGAATGTCTTTCCAAAGAATGCCATTTTTTCTATTGAGAAAACCCTCAGGTTATCAACAAATTCTAAGATATGCTCAATTTGTGTAGAAAAATTCGTGTATGCTGACGAGATCTTTTTTTTTATCGAAAATACCCAGATTGTAATATATTTAAAAAAAAATTATTTGAAGGAATTTGTTTTTGGAAAGAAAGCTATAATCTTAAGAGCTTTTCTTAAAGCATCTTGTTTTGAGTATAGTAAAAATATGGTGTCAGACGTTTTTTAATACAAATCCATTTTTTAATATTTTCAGAATTGTGGTCCCGGAAAACTTACACCCTCTGCCTACACCAATTGGTATTGTCAACATATTGATACTAATTATCGTTTTGAAACAGAGGGTACACCATTGCCGGTAAGAGAATTAAAATTTCTTTATTTTATTATCAACATAACATTAACAAATTTATTAGAGCAATAAACCGTTGGTTATAACACATGCGGCCACAAATCGTAATATAGCAGCGGAAAATATAATTATACAAACTTTATTTGGACCGGTAAATATAAGAACTAGGGTCATATTTTATTGCTAAAAGAAATTAACAACACTAGGGAAAAACTTTGCTGAAGACATGAGGAAAACACCTCGAAATAGCATAAATACTTTGGCCCACAGTCAAACCACAATTTAAGACGAGTTTTTATTAGCAATATTTGGGATGTCAGTTTCCTAAATTTTGGGATGTCAGTTCCCTAAACTTCAAAGGATGATTTTAAACTCACAATATTTTCTTAACTTCAAAACTCTTCGTTTAAAATTGATTTTTCCAAATTAACGGGACATTCAATCCCACTTTAAAAACTTTTTAAAGTTTTTTTTCAATAATTTTTTTATATCACATTTCGATAGTTTGAACTTTTTTCTATATACTGTGAAAATTATGGCGAAAAATTCTATGCAACAAAAAAGTTACAGCTTGTTAAACAACATCTTTACGCAATATTTACTTTAAATCTTTTTTTCTCAAAACAACATATTGACAATCGGTTAACGCTTAGATCGATTAGAATGAATTTCAATTGAATATTTTTAGAAAAATACATTATATTGTGTCTTTCTTTCCCAAAAGAATATTTTTAATAAACAATTTCTTTACTTTTTTTAAATGCTTAAATATTGTTGTTTTATATTGAATTCTAATTAGTGTTGCACCCTTAAAGGCTGAAACATAATTGGCTTAAGTGATTTAAGTCAGATGTTGGTATGAAACTTAATTTAAAATGTTTTTAAATTCAAATAATTGTATTTACAAATTTTCATTTTATACCAACACCAGACTAACGTCACTTAAGCCAATTATGTTTCAGCCTAAGTCTTTCTAAAGGAAGCGTCTGTCATATTTCGACAGAAAATATTTTTTAAATTATGATTCTTATAATAACTAAATAATTAAACTAAGGCTACAACTTCTTGTAATATAAACCGATTACAGCTTCTAATGGGAATCGAACCCATAACCTTCCACTAATAAGCTAGCATGCTACTGACAACACTGAGGGCACTCTTTCATTAAAGAAATTTATTGGTGTTTTTAACTCTCTTGCTCTCTAACAGTTTTTCCCTTTTATTTATTCCCTCCTTAAAACGAATCCTATTATTTGTCCTTAGGAATTTTTGGTGTCTGTACAAAATTATAAAAATATTTATAAACGCGAAACTTGGCAAAATATCTGGATGATAAGCAATGGCCATTAATTCAAATAGTATTAATATTTTTAACAATTTTTAGAATATTTTTATATATTTTTGAATACAAAATTTTTATAATAAATTTATTTTTACATAGAATAAAAAATTTAGGTCTTATTTCTAATCAGTTAATAAAATATGTAAAGTGTGAAATTTTTTGCTACAAACACAGTATGAGGAAGTGTTAAATTTTCTAATTGCCAATTTTTTCTATTTTAGTTAAGTTTGATAAAAAATTTAAAAACAAATAGGCGTGTTAAGTCGTTTGAAAAATCAGGTCAAGAAAATCATAAAATTTAACTTTGAATTTCATTGTTTTGCGGTTTTTTTTTTGGGCCACCCATAGTGAGTGTTAGAATTTTCGAATGTGGAACAATGTGAAAATTTAGTATAAAAGCATATTCTATTGGAACTAGAAAACAGTACAATTCTAAACTGTATTAAGTAATAAAACGTCTAGAAAAATTATTATAAAAACAAAAATGTTGTTATTTATAATATTTGCCGTAATGGTGGCACATATTTCTTGTGCTACCCGTATTATTGGTGGACAATTTGCTAGTCCTGGTCAATTTCCTTATCAGGTATCCTTACAACTGAAAGGACGTCATCATTGTGGTGGTTCTTTAATATCGGAAAATTTTATTGTTACCGCTGCCCACTGTACAATTGGTCAAAATCCTTCCCAAATGAAGGTGGTAGTGGGTACAACGGATTTATTGGCTGGTGATGGCAAAGTTTTTAATATTGCTCAATTTATTATACATCCTCAATATAATCCTCAGTCGCAAGATTTTGATATGTCTTTAATCAAATTAAATGGGGCAGTTCCTTTGGGTTCATCCTCAGTGAATAAAATTGAATTGGCTTCACCTGATGCTAATTTCGCTGCTGATACTATGGCCACCATAAGTGGTTTTGGTGCTATTAATGGTAATCTTCAGTTACCCAATAAATTGAAATATGCTGATGTCCAGTTATGGAGTCGTGACTTTTGTAATCCTCAAAATATTCCTGGTGTAACCGATCGTATGATTTGTGCTGGCCATCCTAGTGGCCAAGTAAGTTCTTGCCAGGGTGATAGTGGTGGACCTTTGACAGTGGATAATAAATTATTTGGTGTTGTATCTTGGGGTTTCGGTTGTGGTGCTGAGGGTAAACCCGCCATGTATACTTATGTGGGTGCTTTACGTTCTTGGATTAAGCAAAATTCAGGAGTTTAAACCGGTACATGATGGACTAACGGATTTGCTTTAAACTAACGGATTTTGTGGATAATATTGTCGAACTTTTATTTTAAAATTTTCTAGTAAAAATTATATAATTTTCACATTTTAAGATTAAATTTAATAAAACAACATTTTTAAGAAAATAGTACCCAATTGTGGCTATTTTTAGAACTTTTACTGTTACTTTTACAGTTTGGAAAACATTATATTTGTTGTAAAGGTAGTTGGCTGCACTATTTAATTACCTAAGACACAAGCCAATATTCATTCATAATAATCAGGGACAGGAACTTCATGCACTTAAAAAAGGTGTTGCCTATAATATGTATGAAAAATCTATAAATATGCACTAAAAATGAAATAAATATGCACTTACATTTTTTTTTAATTTATAAATACTTAAAATTTTATGTTAACTGTGCAAAACGTTTGCAGAGAATATATTAAACAATATAAATTAACTTATAGAATTAAATTAAAATTGCTGAAAACACGAAAAATACTTAATTTAAAGCATATTCCTTTTTTTTGCTTCGAAAATATCAAAATCTCATTTCAGGTTTTTTAAGTCTACGGTGGGCGGAGCTTGATTAAAATGACTTAAATAAAATTTATTTCTAAAGGTTTAATATTTTTTTTGTCAAACATAAAATTAAATTGAAACAGTTTTTTACGAAAAACTAAAAAAATGCAATAAAAATAAGCATTTTAATCAAAATTGGCAAAAATATGAAGTAAAAATATGTATTTAAACCAAAACATGCAAAAATATGCATTTATATCAAAATATGCAAAAATATGCACTAACAAATCGATGCCATTTTAACGAAAATTTTTTGATTCGCAAAGATAATTTATTTACCCAATTCTCAGACTTTAGAAAAAAACATGCATTTGCATGAACTTCCGGTCTCTGATAGTAATAGAAGGGGCAATTTACACATATAAAAATGAGTAGTAGGTATAGAGTATTTGACTTTTTTTATGGGTACTCGATATTTTCAGAGTTGTATTTTGGATAGAAAAACAATAAAAAAAGACGACTCCGCTAAAATAAAATAAAAAAGTTTCAAAATATTTTTTTAAAATTTTTATAAATTGATTGTTCGGTTTGAGATCAGAAAATTGACACTTAAAACAATTAAGATCAGTGTTGCCAGAAGTAGGGGAAAATCCCTACAAGTAGGTTTTTTTGCCTTCAAAATAACGGCGCAGGGGAAAAGGGACAGATATTTCAAATTAGTCAAAATGTAGGTACTTTTTCCAAATAATGCAAATCTTTTCAAAATGATTATATTTTGAGAGATATTTCGGTAGAAAAAATTAGTTTCTTATAATTTGTCATTTTAATAGAAGATTGTTTGTTTTTTAACTAACAATCTCTTTGGAAGTTATTTAGAAAGTTATCCTTTGGAAGTTGTAGTGCAGCATTGTATGAACAGCTTCCCACCTATGAAAAACCAATGTTAAATTTCACCGACGAAAAGCAATACAATTTTTGATGGGTTATGTAAAAAAAAAACACCAAATAAAAATTAAATAGAAACGGCTAGTATGAAATTATACTTTTTGATAGCTGGCATGATTTTTGTTTTGGCAAATATTGCCAATTTTAAATCTATTCTAAAAAATATTTTGGAAAATTTAACAAATTTCTATTTTCAAATAATTTTTGAACAAATTTTCGATAGTAGCATTTGGATATTAATTTTTGAAAATAATTGGAATTGTCGTCGAAAGTATGAACATTTCAAAGCATATTTAGTTTATAAAAATGTAAAAAATTTCGTAGCGATTCTGTAGGGGAAAAAATTCGATAATGTAGGGAGAAAAGGTATTTTTATTGCTTAGTGTAGGTATTTTTTAAAAAACCCACTGGCAACACTGATTAAGATTTACTTTTTAATTTAGTCAATACATTTATTTTATTTAAAACTCGATATTTCGTACAACGATCCGTTTTTAAAATTTGAATTTTCATATTTGTAGAAGATTAAAGTGAATTTTAAATGTAAAAACCGTTGAAAGTATCGAGTATCCAAATAAAAAATATCGAGTATTGAAAAGTAGCCGAAATTACCAGCACTATACCATACTAACCCAAATTCCAAAAATGTTTAAAAAACTTAATTTGAATTTTTTGTTTAATGATTTTAATCAGTATTTAAAAACAATTTGAAACGTAATTTGTACAATATATTTTATTATATTATTTCGGTTTTTTTAAAATTATTTTTGAATTATTTATTATTCCAAACGCCATCGTTGTCGCCAACTTCTTGCATTACATTTTTCCAAAATAGTTTGTTTGCGATTTAGACTGATGGATAAACATTGATTGGTATACTGGTTTTCTATTTGTTGAGTTATAAGATTAAATTTCCAATACTGCAAAAAAAAATATTTAAATTTGAAAAAAAAATTTCAGAAAAACTAAAAAGGTTTCTAATATAATAAAACAAATTTTGCTATTTTTATAAGTTACTTTTTATATTAACCTATTTTTTACTAAGCATGGATTCCGTGCACATTTTGTTGACAAAACTTGGGTGGAAGATACGTTACTTTCCCAGAAAGCTTTTCCTGTAAATTGTATAGCCTAACCGCCACCTCTAGCGGTGGTATAATTAATTCAAATTAAAAACTTGGACGCTTTGTGCGCACTTTAACAATTAATCTTTTTTAAAAATTTAGTTTTTATGTATTAACAATTAAAATTTCTATTAAAAAATTGCAATTAATTTTGATTGTTGCTTTCGCACTATTTTTAAGAATTTTTGAAAAATTTTTGAATTTTTAGACGGTTTTTGAAAATTGTGATATGGTGACTCCAATCGCTTCTTTGCTAGTTGAGAGAAAACATCATCCAACAAAACTAAAACGGATTAAGTTTCCGCATACTTTTATTTTTACAAATGCGGAAAAGTCTTGAGTTGATTAGTAAATTATTTTCAAAACATACATGTTGAATTGAAAATTTTTCTATTTCTAAAAGTTTTTTTAAATGTCTCTATTTGATTAGTAAATTATTTTAAAAAAATACATGTTGAATGGCAAATTTTTCTTTTTCTAAAAGTTTTTTAAATGTCTCTATCGATACCAATAAATCGCGTTTTTTTTCCCGGTCTTCACTTATTTTTAAATATTTTTTGAAAAAAGTGCATTCAAAAAAAGCAAAAAAAAAAATTTTTTTTTAAAACATCATCATTGTAGGCAACACTTCCTAATATGATTTTTACTGCGTTGTTATATTACCTTCCTGTCAAAAGTTATAAGCTCTTAAAAATTAATGTGTCTTTAAAGGACAAGTTGTTAAAAAATGGGTAAAGTTTATTTATATAATTTCATAGACAATAGGCAATCCTGAAAAAGACATTCCCGAAAAGGTCTGCTATCCTAGCCTTCGTGAATCACATTTTTGTTTTGGGACAACTGATTGTGATAGAGGGAAAAATATCTCCAAAGAAATTTATTGCACTCAGGGAACTTCTGCTTTAAAAATATGTAGTAGTTTGGGTTGTAAAACAGTTTCTTTATTTTTAATGTAAATGTCAGTCTTTTGTAGAACAAATTAAATTTTTTACTAACCTTGTAGTTCAATTGAAAAAAACAAACCACATCAAATCGCTATTTTACGATTTTACATTTATTTTTTACAGTTGTTTTTTGTTATTTAAAACAATAAAAAAATAAATGTCTGTTTATTTTTTACTAACATGTGGTTCATTTTGACTACAATTGTTAGTCATTTTTTGAACATTAAAAAACAAATGACAATGTTAGTTGAATTTACTGAAATGTAAGTCGTCCTTTCTTTAACACATTGAGTGCCAAGCGGTTTTGACGAAAACCTTCCCAGGAGGCCACACATTTTTTTTTGTGAAATGAGTGTATTAGTGATAAAAAACGATTTCTGAGATATCCCTAGTCCATTCTACCCCTTACTTTTCATTTTATATAGTTTTTTTTGTGTCGTACATTTCTCTACGACGTGGCACTACATGACGGTTATGCATTTGTAAAAGTCGCTGTCGTACAAAAACGTACGACGCTTTTTTCTTGTTTTTTATTTTTGTTTGATTTCTTTTTTTTCTTTTTAGTTAAAATAAAAATATAATAAAATAAAAAGCAAATACCTAAAATGTCGAAACGATCGTTAAGAGAAAAGGAAATATTGGAAGTCGACGATGAGTGATGAAGATTTTTCTAATAATGATGATTTTGATTGGATACCGGAGGTTTCGGATTCTGACTCTGAGCATGACATAGATCCTGTGGGAATCGATGATATGTTGTTTGAAGATGGTATCAATACGGAAGACGAAGCTGAAGAAGACAGATGTTAAATACCGAAGTCAATTGGACTGAATTTTCATCATGTCAAAAGACCTTTACATTTACTGGAAAATCTGGTATCCAGCAAAATATTTCATCAGACATTTCCTGTTTGGATACATATTTGCTATTTCTAGACAATGATATCATTGATTTAATTGTCAAAGAAACCAACCAATACGCACAACAGATTTTGGACAAAACCACCGTAACTAGATCTTCGAGAAAAAACAATGGGTACCGACAACAAACCTTGAAATTAAAAAGTTTCTGGGAATTCTTTTATCGATGGATTTGGTGAGAGTTGGGTCTCTTTCAGATTATTGGTCAAAAGATCACCTATTTCACTTTACCATTCTTGGAAAAACAATGTCCCGAAATCGTTTTTATTTCACACATTTTTCACTTTATAAAACCTCAAAAAATCATCCTAGATCCATGAATGCTTTTGCAAAAATGTTCAGTAAGGGATTCTTTATTTAAAAATCGCAACAAATTCCACTCAATGTCGTATATAAAAGAACTACAGGCTCTAAGTAAAAACAATCACTGTCGTACGGAAACGTACGACATGGCACCCCACGACGGGATAGGTGTCGTACGGAAACGTACGACGTGGCACTCAATGTGTTAAGTGAAATTTCATTTGTTTTTAACTACATTTGCAGTGGTCTTTACCTACATAGTATTCTAAGTGTGTGAATGATTTCCCCAATTTAGGAGTGATTGTCATTATAGAGAGATTTTTTTTTTAAATATTGCCTTTTGATTAGAAATCTAAAATAAAACGGCTCTTAATATAAAAAAAACGAAATGTGAATTGTTTTTTTTTTTATAAAATTTTGCAGAAATTTTTTATTATAAAAAATTTACCTTATTTTCTGTAGATTTATTGCAAATTTTAAGCACAGCATTGCCAGATTCATTCACCAAACATAAAATATTTTTACGGATTTCATTGAATTTTGTAATCATCCAAAACTTAAGATCAAACCAATGTGTAATTATATAGAAATAAAAAAAAATTTTTTTTTTTAATAACAAGCAAGATTAACAGGCCTAGTCCTACTTGTGACTCGTTATGACCGTCTTAAGACCTTTTTTAAGACTAAAAGTCTTAACTTTCTATTCAAAACATTAATAAAATTCAAATTTTATTTGTCACTTTATGATGAGGTCTTTATTTTTTGTATTTTTTAAACAAAATTTCAAATAACTAAAATTTTTTGTGACTCTTGCAACCACAAACACATGGAAATACAGTCTTAACTAGAGTCGCAATTTTTTCGTAAGAATAGGCCTCTTAGTTAAGGCACATTTAAAAGCGAGAGAAAACTACTCTATTGTGAATGTTTTAAGTTATTTAGAGGTGGTTTTGCTCTACCTTTGAATGTGTCTTTAAAGCTTTTAAACGCGGTAGAGTAAAAACTGCTACAAATATAATAAAATCGATTTTTTAATAGAACAAATAATGAGCATTTAAAGCTGTTTTGAAGTGTAATCTTGATTTATCTTTACCTGATCTCCACCATCGCCATGACATTCATTGAAACCAACTTTTGTAAGTTCTGTGTTACTGTCCGGCGCATCGAGACATCTATTGGTTTCAACATGTCTAATCTATAATTACATAAAATCATTAAAATTATTCACCAGGGATGGAAAGTTTATAAGTGGGTAGTAAGTGTAAAAGATTCTCAGATTAAGTTTACATTAAAACTTTGAATTTTTGTTGGCAACCTCTTTTAAAAACCTCTAATTACTTACCGCTCCATAGGCTATTGGTATAAATTGTTCTGGATAAACATTATCTAAATACCATTGGAAATTTTTGCAACCCAAACGTTTGCTGTAATATAAAGTTTATAATTCATTAGAAAATATTTCAAAAACAGCTCCATTAAAATAATATTAAAAATAGTTAAAGACTACAGGTTAGGATGGTCACAAGATATGAATTTCTGATTTTTAATTGGGGCACCCCCTTAAAATGTGCCAATATTCGACAAAATTATCACGTACCTCATTGAGCTTAAAGTTAGAAAATTTTTCACATAAAATCCTAGTATTTCGTCCTTAAAAGCAAAGCCATTTGTCCCAGGAATCTGAAAATTTACTATCAGTAGACCAAAACCCGCAAAGAGTTTTAAAAAGTTAGCTCGTATTGTTAATTTATAACCTTTTGAAGTTGGACTATTTTGAGTCGAATTTTCCGATTATTTTTTTATATGCAATCCAATGGAGCAGATCAATATTTAAATTAAACAATTGGAATTAAATATTTTAGGTCTATATTATTTAAATAGATTAATTTGTATACTTTTTGTGGTTTAATTTTACTTTTAGCTAATTTTTTGGTACATTTTCTGCGTTTTTCGATTAATTTATTTTTGGGGTTTTTTTTTTCATTAAAAAAATACAAAGAAATAAAAAACTTCGTAGAGAACTTTATGGAGAATAACAGGCTTTTTATTTTTTGAATTCAGATTATAATTGCGCCCTCTACCGTGAGCAAGGTGGTGCAATTTTGTTTTTAAAACTGTTTCAAGAAAAATACAATTAAAAATAAAAAAGAAAACAAAAAAAAAAAATTGTCCGAAAGTACAACAAAACTCTGGTTCGATCAAAGAGTTTATATAAATAGAGAGAATACACTTCACACGCCTCTCAGCAACAAAATACCGAACTCGGGCAAGCAAATGAAAACATTTTTTTACACTAAAAAATAATTGCAACGTGTTGATAACATTTTTTAGCTTAAACCACTCACATTTATTTTCCTTGTACTTATGACCTGTTCCACGATCTCGAACGAAAACCTAAGCGAACGCAAACTAGTCACTCGAATTCGAATCAATTTGGGTTTCTCTATTTCGAAAGCTATCGTTCGCCTATACTTACGTGTCTCAATTTTGAAAATCGCAGGGGGAGAAAGTTTTTAAAAATTCATTAGAAAACTGCATTTGCATTTCGTGCGCACTTAACAATAATTTTGTTTAAAAATCTCCAGTTATAAAGTAGACAAGTTTGCATTTTTTTTAGCAATCATTTTGTTTAAAAAATCCAGTTATAAAGTAAACAAGTCCATCTTCCAAATATCGTTTAAATTAATAACATGCGATATACAATTAAAAAGTTATGGCACTTCAAAGTGAAGTGCTTTTAGCATTTTTTTGATATTTATGAGAACTAAAAACGTGCATAAAATCACGAGTTTTTACAAATTTGGAGATCTGAAAAAGGAAATGTACAATTGGGACCATAGAGTATTCATGTACAAAAAATAAACAAAATCAGAGGACCCGTGTTCAGATTTTTTGCGTTTTCTAATGCAATGAATGATATATTTTTTTGAAAATATTTTGTTACTCGAAATCAAAGTCACTTGATTGACTGGTTTTAACATTTACGTTCGCACTGTTGACAACTCGTTCGAAATAGGGAACCAAATTTTGTAAGAAAACTGTTACGTTTTCATTCGACTTGTACTTCAAGTCATCGTTCGCATAGAAATTTAGTTAGAGAAACTCAAATCAATTTTCTTTCGCTTAGAAAGCGAAAGAAAGCATTCTTTCGAAATCGAGAAACAGGCCATTAGAGAAACCCAAATCAATTTTAGATTAGAAAGCGAAAGAAAGCATTCTTTCGAAATCGAGAAGCAGGCCATTAATATATTTTAATTTTATCTTGCTTATTTTATAGTTAAAATTTAAAAAAAAAATAAAAATTTTATTAAATATTATTCAAAAACATGATTAAAATTAATTTAAACTTTTAAATTTCTACAACATGTTTTCATTTGCTCGATGCACTTTTACGAACAAATAAAAAGATGGCAGATTGAGAGAGACTGAGGTGGATAGAAACCCACTAGTCCGATAAGCTGTAATTTTGGAACTATTTCCATACAAATTGACATTAAAAAAGCTTCGTGCAATGCAGTTGTGAAATAAAATCAATTTCCTTTTCACAACGTTTTTTCTTACTCTCTCTTTTTTGGTTACTTATTCTCTTAACGGTGTTGCCGCATTTTACCTATATTTTGTAAACAAATAACATATGACGAGTAAAATTAACACATAAGTTTTATGGCTCTTATGTACTCTTAATGTACTAGCGAATGTACAAAGTACTATAAACCAACTTAATATGTTTGATTCTTAAATTTTCATTCAAATATATTATTTTGTTATTGTTTTTTTTTTTTTAAATTAATATGTGAAAACTAAGAAATATTGCATTGTTAATAAGCGAAAGAGATGTGGGAGTAGGAATGAAACCCTACGGTAGTCTGTATACTTAAATATAAATGACAGCTTTTGCAGTCACTGTCGAACGTCATTATTTTAAGTTCTTCTTCTATCGCAGTGACAATCGTTGTACGTAAAGTTTATGTAAGTGCTCCATCTGATCAAATTATTATTGCACACAAAATGGCTACGAATGATTTCGTTATTACTCTAAAATGGCTACCAATGATTTCGTTAGTTTTGTAAAATTTTAACAGGCTTCACCAAAATTTATTTTCGTTTAATAAAAGAAATATTTTTGTATTCTACTAGAAAACTAGCTACAACAGTTTTTTCGTAAAAAGTTGCATTGATTTTCGGTCAATATTTTTGCTGATTTCTCACGGATTAGGAATAGAACATACATATAATGTTAACTTACCGCAATTCTATACGATCACTAACATCGCCCGCCATTATGTCTGAATAATTGCCATAATATTTATAAAATATTTTAGCATAATCATCTAGCCAGACATTAACCAGCCGAGCGAAATTTTTAATGACTACATCATCTTTTGAGACATACTAAAGTTTAGGTTAAAAAAACACTATAAATTGTTTAAAAAAATTTAATATTTTTACTTACCTTAATAGGATTTTCATTCCTGTAAACATGACCAACATGTGAACAAAAAACCGCTTCTAAGATACCGCCACACATCCAAGTTTTAAAGGATAGCTCTAAATTTTCAGCACCCCAATATTCGTAACTAGTATCATACAAACCGAGAAGATCGAAAAATTTCCGATCAATAGCAAACAGACCACCAGCCATAGTAGGTGTATGCATTGGATCAGCGGAATTCTAAATGCAAAGAGATATATATTCAGATTTTCAAGAGAAACGGTTGCCTTTGGAACAAATCCAAACAAAAATCGTCGATAGTAGTAACGATAATGGTACATATTTTGAAGCAAAATATACCAGAAAAGTTTTTTAGAATCTATTGTCAATACAATCTTTGAAGTGTATCATATTCTTTGGAACTCACTGTATATAATTAAATTGTATAAACCCTGTTCTAAGTCGGAGCAAAATCAACCGATGGATTTAGGAACAATTGTTAGTGCCCGACCGCGGACTATGCCCAAAATATGATATTTGGTCGGTTTTTTTTTTGCATTTGAAGAGAGTGTGGACCCGTTTTAATTCGATTTTGAGTAAAAGGAAAAAGCTGAAGTTTAGCTGTAAAGTTAAATAATTCGCCTATAATAATCCAATTTGGCCGAACGTTTGGCAGACGGAATATTCATTGCTTCACTACGGACTTTTCTTTAAATTTGACACTCAAAATTGCATCTAATAAGCCCAATAACCATTTTTCCATTTGTCAAATTTGTCCATAATGCTTTAAAATACCGAATACCGACTAAAACCGTTTTTGGACCGAAGTGCTCGGTCGAGTACTAATAATTTTTTTATCCGTGATAAAACCGATAGTACCACAAGTTCCAAAGCAAAATAAAGTTTTCTTAATCCGGTTATATGAAACTGATAATTTTGCTGGTATGTCCAAAAACCGATTTTTGGGTCAACAAATTTTACTCAGATTGTTTAAAAAATATTTTAATACGGCAAAGAAAACGGCTAGAGCATAAATCACCCATGAAAAGCGTCATTTCCAAATACACCTCTTTTAGAGTTGATATTTTCCTTATATCTCTTACAGTTTTCTTTGCACTCTCGATGTGGCCTTACATTATGCCGTTTCATTTCTCTATCAGAAATTTCAATCCAATCGTATTCAAAGCGCCAATTAAAACCACCTAGCAAATATTGAGCATTTTCACCTGGTGCTATAAACTCAAATGTCCTGTCATCAATTATATCTATAAACGGAGTTACAACAGTTTTAGTGTTTCTAGCAATACGATCCAGCAATGGTTCCAACCAACCTAAATAGATAGCAAAAGGAATAAATTGAGTTGTTTTACAACTTCTGACTTAAGGCCCATTGAAACAGTAGGGAAAACTTTACAAAGTACGTTTGGATACTGAAAATCATTCAAAATATAGTTATTCAGAGGCAGGTTTTCACTAAAAAAAAATTAATAAAAAATTTATTTAGAGTCTAATGATTTCTGTTACACAATTGACTTTATAAAGTACATCAAATAGAAAAATTACTTCAGAATATTAAGGCTTTTTAATAGAGAAATTAAAAAATTACTTTTTATATTAAAAAGTTTTTTTTTTTTTGTTGAAGAAAATATTGTTATAATTACATTTTACATATTTCAGAAAAAGTACTCAGAATTTATAAGTTAACGATGTCAATTTTTAGTTCTTTAAACTTTATTTAAGTATAGTATCGTCGAGTACGAATAAATATATTTTTGATAAAGCTTTAGTATAATTTCAAAAACCCGATTTTCCATTCCGATCTAAAAAGCTTATATATCATTCACAATAGTAATAATTAAGGTATTTCTTGCTCTATCTGTAACCGTTTTCTATATTGTTTAAATGTGCCTTTTTTAAAGTGGCTTAACACTACTAAAAACTTACCTTCAGTGCATTCACAGTGTGAATCTAAAAATGTTAATACTGGTGATGTTGAGTAATTTAAACTGAGTAGTCTAGCCCGTATTAAACCTTCGCGTTTTGTAGCTCTAACAATTTTAACCTTTGAGTTGCCAGCAAAATAATCGTCTAAAGGTTGTTTCAAATGGGCTATAAAAAATCATAATAATTTAGTCAATTCATTTATTTTATTTAAAAATCGATATTTCGAACAACGATCCGTTTTTAAAATTTGAATTTTCAATAAAAGTTAAAATTTTCGTAACATTTTTGTAAAAGATTAAAGTGAATTTTAAATGTAAAAACAGTTAAAAGTATCGAGTATCCAAATAAAAAATATTGAGTATTTAAAAGTAACCGAAATTACCATCACTATACCACACTACCCCAAATTCCAATATATATTAAAACAAAATATGTCCTCCAAACTAGCACGCCGAATTTCGTAAAGAAATTAATTTGACGGCCGATTTTAAATAAAATATTCTTTATCGTTTTTCTCAATAACATCGTTTTGGCGTATGCCGAATTAGTTGTAGCCAAAATAACCGAAATTAAAAATCACCCAAAAAATGTTCATACAAAATTAGGATAGGAACTGTGATAGAAAATACTACGCTGACAGAATTATCTACATGATATTAATGAATTTTTGCATAAAATAAATGAAATTTTGCTCGAATTCGTCGACTGAAACATTTAATTAATTTAATTCAAGTTTTCATAAGACTATATAAGAAATATAATATAATTTATTATTTATTGAAAAAGTTTAATTAAAAAATGGTTTTATAAAAAAGATGCATCTTTTCATTAATTTTAAGGAAATTTCTGTTTATTTTGTGAGGATATGTTTCATTGATTTACTGAAAATTTTAATTATTTTTGTCCAACAAAAAGTTTTTTAAATAAAGGGAAATTCACACGCTATCCACCACTGTCCACCAATATGTACTATTTCCCTGTATTGGTGATACGAATGCTAAAATTATTGTAAATTCTCTTTTAAAAATGACATTTTGTATCATTAATACGTTTGAACATGGGGATAGCATGTGAATCAAGCTTAACCTTTTTCTGAAATTTAAAAAAAAAATATATATAAAAATGTAAAAAGAACGTTGGGCGATGTTGGGAAAAACACTTTTTTCCTTGTTTTTTTTTTTGAGAAATATTTATTTCTCAATATTTTTTAGGTGATTTTTCGTTTGGACTAGTTTCCGTTTCATTGAGAAAAGTATTTGCATGATATAAGTGAAAATTTGCATTGAAAATGCGCTGAAAATCATCAATTAAAACTTTTCATTAAATCAATGCAGGCTTGCATACAATTTTATGAAAAATATTATTTTATTTATTAAACATTTAATTCACTCAATGAAGAAGTTTCATAAAAAGTGTGAAGGTTTTTTAGTTTTGATAAATTTTTCGTTCTTTTTGTGAGGAAAATTTACATTAGTTTAGTGAATATGTTCATTAATATTTACCATACAACTTCTCCCCATTATACTTACTCATATTTGAATAATCATCTATTAATATTACTTGACCTACTAAATGTTCGGGTGAACGATTAAGAACAGAATGTACGGTACGTATTAGTGTCGACCATGCTTCATTGTGGAAACAAATTATAACATCTGTAACTGGTAGATCTGCTAGATAACGACCCGGCTCTTTGCACCTAAGTAAAGAAATTCAGGCACTTGCAGTTTTTAATAAAATTTCTTTTAAAGTCCTTTTAATACCAATCTCTGCGTACATCTGGCAAAGTTCTATTTACCGATATCATATCGGATACATATTGATTAAAATAGTTTTTATTCCATCCTTCCGTAATAGTTTTATTAAGTTCATCAGTTAAGTTATCTGGTAAAATAAAAGGTTTTCCCATTTCACCGGGTCCAGAATCAGCGGAAGAAGCTGCAATGTAAAGTTTTTTATATTAAATGCAGCAAATTATATAAAAGGAAGCTATAGTTAGTTTTAATTGACGCCACAATAAATTTAGCCCAGAAAAATTTTAATTTTATTAATCGATTATAAAATGGGTATCTATTTTAGAACAGATTCCAAGGATGCAAAATCCTTGAAACTAGTTTCGGAATTCATTTCTTGGACCTTCAAAGTAAGATTTAACTGATAGAGAACTAGTTTGTGATCTGGTTTTAGAAGACCTGCCAAGAATATTTGAATATTTGAATATTCTTGCCAAAGCAACCAGTTCTTATTAGGGAACCTGTTGTAAATAGGATAAACTTCATACAAAAAGAATCGTTTGTAGAACATAAATTAGAACCTATTGTAACACAGTATAAGTTGTTCTGCAACCTGTTTTTGGATTTTACTGGAAAGAAGCACCTGTAAGGGCTAATTTTTGCTAGTTTTTTGGTAAAAGCTACTTTTTGCTATTTTTACGGAAAACTTACCAACATTTTTAAAGTTTTTCCAATTGTTTTTCCATAAACTATTCTCAGATACTTTAAACACTAAAACTAAAGCTGCAATCCAAATGACAGCCGTAATGACAAACATATCCATTACTGTAATTCTGTGTCGATATCTCCTAAGTCTAACATTTACCAAGATAATTCTTACAAAGTTTTTTGAACGCGACATATTTTGCTTCCGTTGCATTTTAATTAATATAATAATTCTGTAAATTTTTTTAAAAATTTGTGGAGAAACAGAACATTTCCACCTAAAAATTAAGTACTAACTAACAAACTATTAAACAAATATTGTTAAAGGTTTGTAATTTTTAATGGTTTTTCTTGACTGCTTATGGTTTTATTGATTTGCTATGGAAATTGCATAACTAATTTTATGACTATTAAATTTAGAATGTCATGTGTTCCATGATAAAAACACAAATAGAATCGACCGATGATCTGAAAATTTGATTAATTTTTTTGTACACACATGCGCCATGGAGCCCATAATACATCGCCATATTCAGTTTTTCAAATTTTCAAAAAATAGCAATTTTTCCACGGTTTTAGTTAAAAAAAAATTAAAAAAATCACAAAAGTATGTAATTTTTGGAGAGTTATATATTCGAAGGTTCATATCGTATCGACTGTCCTATTTCACATTTATGATATAAATAAGATCCATATCAAAAAAAAAATAATTTTTTTATGCAAATGCAATTTTCCCTTCAAACAAGGATAAATCGAAAATTTATTTTTCAAACAAGTTGACGTTTATTTGGATACAATCGGTCTTATAGTTTTCAAGATACAGCGTTTTTATTATTTTTCTACATATTACTTTGTATAGGAAAACGGCATTATGGCAACCCTGCCAAATTATATTTTCAGCTTGCCTAGAGCATCATTAACAATCTGGCGTTTCATTTGTTGAAATCGGTACAATAGTTTCTGTGTTTTAAAGGAATCACTCATTCAATCCTCTATAACTCTGTTTACTGAATTTGTACTCATGGCAACCCCGGTAATATAAATTTTCCTGTTGCCCTAAGTATCATTAACAATTTGTCGTTTAATTGGCTCAAATCGGCATTGTAGTTTTCAAGATACAGCGCTTTTATTATTTTTTATAATATTGCCCTTTGTAGGAAAACGGCAGCATGGCAACACTGTCAAATTAAATTTTTGAATCTCCAAAACTTTTCTACCAATTTGGCGTTAGTCTTTTTGAAATCGGGCAAATAGTTTCCGAGATACAGAGTATTTTATAAATCCCGCATTTGAGGAAAGTTCGGGTACTTGGCAACACTGGAAGTGTATAATTACAGCGCCATCTATTGGTCAACCTGATTATTTTTTGGTCAACATGGCAACTATGCCATTATAGGTTTTAGTTTTTATGATATGTACTTCACAAATTGGCATTTAAATCATTGGTCATTAGTTTTCGAGTTATTCAGCTTTTTATGAACAACTCATACATAATGTACTGTATATCAAAACTGGCGATATGGCAACCCAGCCAAAATAAGTTTTATTATTCTTTGAAATCTCCTTATCAAATTGACGTTTGGTTGATGAAAATCGCTTCAGTAGTTTTCGAGATATAGCACATTTAAAAAAATTCAGAAATTTTCGATTTTTTTCAATTTTTGGACCAAAAAAAAAAATCAGGTTGACCAATAGATGGCGCTGTAATTATATACTTCCAGTGTTGCCAGGTGGCCAAACTTTCCTCAAATGCGGGATTTATAAAATATTCTGTATCTCGGAAACTATTTGACCGATTTCACTGAGACTAACGTCAAATGGTGAATGAAGTTTTGAAGAATTTTATTTGGCAGAGTTGCCATGCTTCCGTTTTTCTACATAAAGCAATATTATAAAATAATAATAAAAACGCTGTATCTTGAAAACTACAATGCCGATTTGAACCAATTAAACGTCAAATTGTTTATGCTGCTTAGGGCAACAGGAAAATTTATTTTAGCAGGGTTGAAGAGTACAATTTCAGTAAACAGTGTTAGAGAGAATTGAATGAGTGATTCCTTTAAAACGCAGTATATCGGAAACTACTGTACCGATTTCAAGAAATCAAACGCAAACAAGATGAAGGATTTCAAACATGGCAACACTGTAATTGCGCGAGGAGATAAGTCTTAGAACAGTTGTTGCACGCCACCTGATGGAGAGTTGGCGAACTTATTTAAGTTGGTGAACTGTGCACTCTCGACAACTTTATTGGCCCATCAACCAAACAATTTGGAAATGAAAATCAGCAAAAAGAAAGAAATTTTGCCGACAATAATTTATTTAGAGATGGAGGAGATTAGAAAAATAAACAAAAAAAATCTAAACATAGAATATTTGTGTTGTTAGTGTTGTCACTTTTGAGTATAATAAAGCCAAGAGGAAAGAAAGCCGCAATTTAGCTGCATTACTTTTGAGGCCATACTTGGGTATGATCGCTAAATGATCATGACTTGGTATTATTACGTTTGTAATGTAAGAAGAGCGCAGGTTTGATTCTTACAGCCGCAGGTTGTTGAAAAATTTATCATATAGAGACAATCTGACAATTATAAATACACAAATAATAATACAATTTAAAATAGAAAATCACTGATGACGCCTGTCCATAAACAGAGGCAGAAACTAGTCTAGTCTGATTTAAAAATTAATAGTGTTTATAATTTTTTAGAGAAAAACGCTTATTGTTCTTCTTAACCTCAACATTTCTAACATAATTTATTTTGTTTGGACTAGACATATGCTTTATGGCGTTCGTGTACTTTCGTGTTTTTGTCTTTTTTGAGAGTATTATTTGTTAACTCTCATTTTACCGAACTTTGCCCAACAAGTAAGAGTACAAACATAATATAAATTATATAAACAGCTAAAAGAGCTTTTCTCGAAATCAAAATATTTCAATTGTGAAGATTTTTGAATAAAACTCGGTTTTAAAATCCTAATAAGATTTAGATCTTTATATCCTCTCAGTATACTGTCATATAACTTTCATACGTAACAAAAACTTCTACGCAACACATGGTGAGTATTTTCTTCTTTCGTTTACAATATAAATTTTCAGCAACTTTAATAAAATTATTTAATTTATTTCTTTTACTTCTTTTACTTCCAGATTCAGCGATTTATTAATGGACTTGAGGATTCTGGTGGCATGGAGTGGAGCAATGGGTAATTATTGTATCGTTCCAAAAATTATAAAATGTGTTTTAATTTTACTACTTTTTTCTCTTTCCAGCATTTATCAAATGTGTCTTTGGGAAACCGGGGTTTGACCAGCATACGTTTCCCAATCAGGCCTATTATGGTTCCACTGCGGTCCGGCCATCCGCATAAGCAAGGTGGTCCATAATGTTACAACCAAAATGAAAAAGGATGGGACTCGGGGAATGCGTCTACCCCCTCCCACACCATCAATTCCTAGGTCGTCGCCACGAAATTTTTTTCGTGCCGCCGCCAGATTATGTGGCCGCCGCCATTGTTTCATATTTTTTAAATAGATAGAAAAACACCCCGCAACAATATTGGGGTTTATTTCATAATAAAAAAACTTAAAAAAAAATTTTAAATTACTCCCAATGAAATGTACAAGCAAGCGCCGCTTTATTGTTTTATTTTGACAATAAAATTTTAATTTTCCCGTTTTTTTAATTTTTTTTTGTTAATGTGATTTTAGATACCATTTTTCGCCTATAAAACAAATTTTCACACAAAAATTATTTGATAAACTTTTTATACATTTTATAAAATGATTATGCTTTTAAAAGCAATTTCTTCTTTTACCAAATTATTTTTTTATGAAAATCGCTAACGAAGTTCTAATATACAAAATGCGGGGGAAAAAGCCGGATAATCCCGTTTTTTCGTTAGGCTATGTATAAAACACCCTCGCGTTTAAAAAACTTCTTTTAAAAGAACCTAAAATTATTATTCAGAACTTTTGCTAAAAAATGAAATATTAAATAATTGGTTTTCTAGAAACTTTTATTAAAGAATTTTGTATTTGAATTTTTTCTATTAAAAACCTATCACATTCTAAAGAATACGCTTATGCGGCCAAAGATATGTTTGTTTTCGGGGATTTTGAACAGTTTCTCATAGAAAACTTTCAAATGTCCACTAAAATTTTGTTATTATAAAACTGTTTTAAACTTACTTCAAAAAATATAGTCCTCCACCAAACAGCGCCAGCACTAAAACCGCAATAGCCAATACAATGGCTAAAATAGACATAATATTTGCGGAATGTTCAGTTTCACTTCTTAAAGCATTGGCACCGGTACCAAATTAAAGCACACTTTTTTCTCTGCCATCACACCAAGTTTCATAAAAATATCTTGTATATTTCACATTATTTTAGATTTTCAAAAATAGCGATGGAAAATAAGGCGAAAAATTTAGATTGATTCAAAAAAATCATGGGACTTCCCCGTTTTTTGAATAACTCGGTCAATTCTGGTCCAATCTGGCTGGAAAACCTACTGTTTTGGATTTTCGACGCTTTTTCAGAATCTTTCACCCAAATTTGATTTTGAGCGTCCCCGAATTGTTTAACATTTTTGAAATATGGCAACCCTGAAATGTAAAAACATTTTCTAAAACTATATTTGTTTTAATCGCTATAATTTCTTAACTAGTAGAGATATTAACATGAAACTTTTACCATAGTGTAGAATGGAAGTAGTGCTATATAACGGGTTGCCATTTTCCCCATCCAGTACCACTTTTCAATCCCATTTTTTTAGATTTAAAAATTCAGATTGATTCAAAAAATCATGATTTAAAATATAATTTTGTTTTTGAAATAATTCAAAACCTAGTGGACCTGGGCCATCAGAACCGGTACCAAATTAAAACACACTTTTTTCTCTGCCACCACACCAAGTTTCATAAAAATATCTTGTATATTTCCCATTATTTTAGATTTTCAAAAATAGCGATCGAAAATAAGGCGAAAAATTCAGTTTGATTCCAAAAATCATGGTCCAATCTGGCTGGAAAACCTACTGTTTTGGATTTTCGGCGCTCTTTCAGAATCTTTCACCCAAATTTGATTTTGAGCATCCCCGAATTTTTCAACATTTTTGAAATATGGCAACCCTGAAATGTAAAAACATTTTCTGAAACGATATTTGCTTTAATCGCTATAATTTCTTAACTAGTAGAGATATTAACTTGAAACTTTTACCATAGTGTAGAATGGAAGTATTGCTATAAAATGGGTTGCCATTTTCCCATCCAGTACCACTTTTCAATCCCATTTTTTTTAAATTTAAAATATAATTTTGTTTTTGAAATAATTCAAAACCTAGGGGACCTGGGCCATCAGAACCGGTACCAAATTAAAGCACACTTTTTTCTCTGCCACCACACCAAGTTTCATAAAAATATCTTGTATATTTCCCATTATTTTAGATTTTCAAAAATAGCGATGGAAAATAAGGCGAAAAATTCAGTTTGATTCAAAAAATCATGGGACTTCCCCGTTTTTTGAATAACTCGGTCAATTCTGGTCCAATCTGGCTATTGTTCTGGATTTTCGACGCTCTTTCAGAATCTTTCACCCAAATTTGATTTGGAGCGTCCCCGAATTTTTCAACATTTTTGAAATATGGCAACCCTGAAATGCAAAAACATTTTCTGAAACGATATTTGCTTTAATCGCTATAATTTCTTAACTAGTAGAGATATTAACTTGACACTTTTACCAAAGTGTAGAATGGAAGTATTGCTCTAAAATGGGTTGCCATTTTCCCATCCAGTACCACTTTTCAATCCCATTTTTTTAGATTTGAAATATAATTTTGTTTTTCAAATAATTCAAAACCTAGGGGACCTGGGCCATCAGAACCGGTACCAAATTAAAGTACACTTTTTTCTCTGCCACCACACCAAGTTTCATAAAAATATCTTGTATATTTCCCAATATTTTAGATTTTAAAAATAGCGATGGAAAATAAGGCGAAAAATTCAGTTTGATTCAAAAAATCATGGGACTTCCCCGTTTTTTGAATAACTCGGTCAATTCTGGTCCAATCTGGCTGGAAAACCTACTATTTTGGATTTTCGACGCTCTTTCAGAATCTTTCACCCAAATTTGATTTTGAGCGTCCCCGAATTTTTCAACATTTTTGAAATATGGCAACCCTGAAATGCAAAAACATTTTCTGAAACGATATTTGCTTTAATCGCTCTAATTTCTTAACTAGTAGAGATATTAACATGCAACTTTTACCATAGTGTAGAATGGAACTAGTGCTATAAAATGGCTTGCCATTTTCCTATCCAGTACCACTTTTCAATCCCATTTTTTAGATTTAAAATATAATTTTGTTTTTGAAATAATTCAAAACCTAGGGGACCTGGACCATCAGAACCGGTACCAAATTAAAGCACACTTTTTTTCTCTGCCACCACATCAAGTTTCATAAAAATATCTTGTCTATTTCCCATTATTTTAGATTTTCAAAAATAGCGATGGAAATTAAGGCGAAAAATTCAGTTTGATTCAAAAAATCATGGGACTTTCCCCGTTTTTTGAATAACTCGGTCAATTCTGGTCCAATCTGACTGGAAAACCTACTGTTTTGGATTTTCGACGCTCTTTCAGAATCTTTCACCCAAATTTGATTTTGAGCGTCCCCGAATTTTTCAACATTTTTGAAATATGGCAACCCTGAAATGCAAAAACATTTTCTGAAACGATATTTGCTTTAATCGCTATAATTTCTTAACTAGTAGAGATATTAACATGAAACTTTTACCATAGTGTAGAATGGATGTAGTGCTATAAAATGGGTTGCCATTTTCCTATCCAGTACTACTTTTCAATCAGATTTTTTAGATTTAAAATATAATTTTGTTTTTGAAATAATTCAAAACCTAGGGGACCTGGGCCATCAGAACCGGTACCAAATTAAAGCACACTTTTTTCTCTGCCACCACACCAAGTTTCATAAAAATATCTTGTATATTTCCCATTATTTTAGATTTTCAAAAATAGCGATGGAAATTAAGGCGAAAAATTCAGTTTGATTCAAAAAATCATGGGACTTCCCCGTTTTTTGAATAACTCGGTCAATTCTGGTCCAATCTGGCTGGAAAACCTATTGTTCTGGATTTTCGACGCTCTTTCAGAATCTTTCACCCAAATTTGATTTTGAGCGTCCCCGAATTTTTCAACATTTCTTAAATATGGCAACCCTGAAATGCAAAAACATTTTCTGAAACGATATTTGCTTTAATCGCTATAATTTCTTAACTAGTAGAGATATTAACTTGAAACTTTTACCATAGTGTAGAATGGAAGTAGTGCTATATAATGGGTTGCAATTTTCCATCCAGTACCACTTTTCAATCCCATTTTTTTAGATTTAAAATATAATTTTGTTTTTGAAATAATTCAAAACCTAGGGGACCTGGGCCATCAGAAGCGGTACCAAATTAAAGGTCACTTTTTTCCCTGCCACCACACCAAGTTTCATAAAAATATCTTGTATATTTCCCATTATTTTAGATATTCAAAAATAGCGATGGAAAATAAGGCGAAAAATTCAGTTTGATTCAAAAAATCATGGGACTTCCCCGTTTTTTGATTAACTCGGTCAATTCTGGTCCAATCTGGCTGGAAAACCTATTGTTCTGGATTTTCGACGCTCTTTCAGAATCTTTCACCCAAATTTGATTTTGAGCGTCCCCGAATTTTTCAACATTTCTTAAATATGGCAACCCTGAAATGCAAAAACATTTTCTGAAACGATATTTGCTTTAATCGCTATAATTTCTTAACTAGTAGAGATATTAACTTGAAACTTTTACCATAGTGTAGAATGGAAGTAGTGCTATA
Organism: Delia radicum; assembly: GCA_021234595.1. Classification (NCBI taxonomy): domain Eukaryota; kingdom Metazoa; phylum Arthropoda; class Insecta; order Diptera; family Anthomyiidae; genus Delia; species Delia radicum. The sequence goes on along the minus strand of CM037855.1, from coordinate 20,446,825 downwards.
TAATGGGTTGCAATTTTCCATCCAGTACCACTTTTCAATCCCATTTTTTTAGATTTAAAATATAATTTTTTTTTGAAATAATTCAAAACCTAGGGGACCTGGGCCATCAGAACCGGTACCAAATTAAAGCACACTTTTTTCTCTGCCACCACACCAAGTTTCATAAAAATATCTTGTCTATTTCCCATTATTTTAGATTTTCAAAAATAGCGATGGAAAATAAGGCGAAAAATTCAGTTTGATTCAAAAAATCATGGGACTTCCCCGTTTTTTGAATAACTTGGTCAATTCTGGTCCAATCTGGCTGGAAAACCTACTGTTTTGGATTTTCGACGCTCTTTCAGAATCTTTCACCCAAATTTGATTTTGAGCGTCCCCGAATTTTTCAACATTTTTGAAATAGTGGCAACCCTGAAATGTAAAAACATTTCCTGAAACGATATTTGCTTTAATCGCTATAATTTCTTAACTAGTAGAGATATTAACATGAAACTTTTACCATAGTGTAGAATGGATGTAGTGCTATAAAATGGGTTGCCATTTTCCCATCCAGTACCACTTTTCAATCCCATTTTTTTAAATTAAAACTATAATTTTGTTTTTGAAATAATTCAAAACCTAGGGGACCTGGGCCATCAGAACCGGTACCAAATTAAAGCACACTTTTTTCTCTGCCACCACACCAAGTTTCATAAAATATCTTGTATATTTCCCATTATTTTAGATTTTAAAAATAGCGATGGAAAATAAGGCGAAAAATTCAGTTTGATTCAAAAAATCATGGGACTTCCCCGTTTTTTGAATAACTCGGTCAATTGTGGTCCAATCTGGCTGGAAAACCTATTGTTTTGGATTTTCGACGCTCTTTCAGAATCTTTCACCCAAATTTGATTTTGAGCGTCCCCGAATTTTTCAACATTTTTGAAATATGGCAACCCTGAAATGTAAAAACATTTTCTGAAACGATATTTGCTTTAATCGCTATAATTTCTTAACTAGTAGAGATATTAACATGAAACTTTTACCATAGTGTAGAATGGAAGTAGTGCTATAAAATGGGTTGCCATTTTCCCATCCAGTACCACTTTTCAATCCCATTTTTTTAAATTTAAAATATAATTTTGTTTTTGAAATAATTCAAAACCTAGGGGACCTGGGCCATCAGAACCGGTACCAAATTAAAGCACACTTTTTTCTCTGCCACCACACCAAGTTTCATAAAAATATCTTAGTATATTTCCCATTATTTTAGATATTCAAAAATAGCGATGGAAAATAAGGCGAAAAATTCAGTTTGATTCAAAAAATCATGGGACTTCCCCGTTTTTTGAATAACTCGGTCAATTGCTGGTCCAATCTGGCTGGAAAACCTACTGTTTTGGATTTTCGACGCTCTTTCAGAATCTTTCACCCAAATTTGATTTTGAGCGTCCCCGAATTTTTCAACATTTTTGAAATATGGCAACCCTGAAATGTAAAAACATTTTCTGAAACGATATTTGCTTTAATCGCTATAATTTCTTAACTAGTAGCAGATATTAACATGAAACTTTTACCATAGTGTAGAATGGAAGTAGTGCTATATAATGGGTTGCCATTTTCCCATCCAGTACCACTTTTCAATCCCATTTTTTTAAATTTAAAATATAATTTTGTTTTTGAAATAATTCAAAACCTAGGGGACCTGGGCCATCAGAACCGGTACCAAATTAAAGCACACTTTTTTCTCTGCCACCACACCAAGTTTCATAAAAATATCTTGTATATTTCCCATTATTTTAGATTTTCAAAAATAGCGATGGAAAATAAGGCGAAAAATTCAGTTTGATTCAAAAAATCATGGGACTTCCCCGTTTTTTGAATAACTCGGTCAATTGCTGGTCCAATCTGGCTGGAAAACCTACTGTTTTGGATTTTCGACGCTCTTTCAGAATCTTTCACCCAAATTTGATTTTGAGCGTCCCCGAATTTTTCAACATTTTTGAAATATGGCAACCCTGAAATGCAAAAACATTTCTGAAACGATATTTGCTTTAATCGCTATAATTTCTTAACTAGTAGAGATATTAACATGAAACTTTTACCATAGTGTAGAATGGAAGTAGTGCTATAAAATGGGTTGCCATTTTCCTATCCAGTACCACTTTTCAATCCATTTTTTTAGATTTAAAATATAATTTTGTTTTTGAAATAATTCAAAACCTAGGGGACCTGGGCCATCAGAACCGGTACCAAATTAAAGCACACTTTTTTCTCTGCCACCACACCAAGTTTCATAAAAATATCTTGTATATTTCCCATTATTTTAGATTTTCAAAAATAGCGATGGAAAATAAGGCGAAAAATTCAGTTTGATTCAAAAAATCATGGGACTTCCCCGTTTTTTGAATAACTCGGTCAATTCTGGTCCAATCTGGCTGGAAAACCTACTGTTCTGGATTTTCGACGCTCTTTCAGAATCTTTCACCCAAATTTGATTTTGAGCGTCCCCGAATTTTTCAACATTTTTGAAATATGGCAACCCTGAAATGCAAAAACATTTTCTGAAACGATATTTGCTTTAATCGCTATAATTTCTTAACTAGTAGAGATATTAACTTGAAACTTTTACCATAGTGTAGAATGGAAGTAGTGCTATATAATGGGTTGCCATTTTCCATCCAGTACCACTTTTCAATCCCATTTTTTTAGATTTAAAATATAATTTTGTTTTTGAAATAATTCAAAACCTATGGGACCTGGGCCATCAGAACCGGTACCAAATTAAAGGTCACTTTTTTCCCTGCCACCACACCAAGTTTCATAAAAATATCTTGTATATTTCCCATTATTTTAGATATTCAAAAATAGCGATGGAAAATAAGGCGAAAAATTCAGTTTGATTCAAAAAATCATGGGACTTTCCCCGTTTTTTGAATAACTCGGTCAATTCTGGTCCAATCTGGCTGGAAAACCTATTGTTCTGGATTTTCGACGCTCTTTCAGAATCTTTCACCCAAATTTGATTTTGAGCGTCCCCGAATTTTTCAACATTTCTTAAATATGGCAACCCTGAAATGCAAAAACATTTTCTGAAACGATATTTGCTTTAATCGCTATAATTTCTTAACTAGTAGAGATATTAACTTGAAACTTTTACCATAGTGTAGAATGGAAGTAGTGCTATATAATGGGTTGCAATTTTCCATCCAGTACCACTTTTCAATCCCATTTTTTTTAGATTTAAAATATAATTTTGTTTTTGAAATAATTCAAAACCTAGGGGACCTGGGCCATCAGAACCGGTACCAAATTAAAGCACACTTTTTTCTCTGCCACCACACCAAGTTTCATAAAAATATCTTGTATATTTCCCATTATTTTAGATTTTCAAAAATAGCGATGGAAAATAAGGCGAAAAATTCAGTTTGATTCAAAAAATCATGGGACTTCCCCGTTTTTTGAATAACTCGGTCAATTCTGGTCCAATCTGGCTGGAAAACCTACTGTTTTGGATTTTCGACGCTCTTTCAGAATCTTTCACCCAAATTTGATTTTGAGCGTCCCCGAATTTTTCAACATTTTTGAAATATGGCAACCCTGAAATGTAAAAACATTTTCTGAAACGATATTTGCTTTAATCGCTATAATTTCTTAACTAGTAGAGATATTAACATGAAACTTTTACCATAGTGTAGAATGGAAGTAGTGCTATAAAATGGGTTGCCATTTTCCCATCCAGTACCACTTTTCAATCCCATTTTTTTAAATTTAAAATATAATTTTGTTTTTGAAATAATTCAAAACCTAGGGGACCTGGGCCATCAGAACCGGTACCAAATTAAAGCAATATCTTGTATATTTCCCATTATTTTAGATATTCAAAAATAGCGATGGAAAATAAGGCGAAAAATTCAGTTTGATTCAAAAAATCATGGGACTTTCCCCGTTTTTTGAATAACTCGGTCAATTCTGGTCCAATCTGGCTGGAAAACCTACTGTTTTGGATTTTCGACGCTCTTTCAGAATCTTTCACCCAAATTTGATTTTGAGCGTCCCCGAATTTTTCAACATTTTTGAAAATATGGCAACCCTGAAATGCAAAAACATTTTCTGAAACGATATTTGCTTTAATCGCTATAATTTCTTAACTAGTAGAGATATTAACATGAAACTTTTACCATAGTGTAGAATGGAAGTAGTGCTATAAAATGGGTTGCCATTTTCCCATCCAGTACCACTTTTCAATCCCATTTTTTTAAATTTAAAATATAATTTTGTTTTTGAAATAATTCAAAACCTAGGGGACCTGGGCCATCAGAACCGGTACCAAATTAAAGCACACTTTTTTCTCTGCCACCACACCAAGTTTCATAAAAATATCTTGTATATTTCCCATTATTTTAGATTTTCAAAAATAGCGATGGAAAATAAGGCGAAAAATTCAGTTTGATTCAAAAAATCATGGGACTTCCCCGTTTTTTGAATAACTCGGTCAATTGTGGTCCAATCTGGCTGGAAAACCTACTGTTTTGGATTTTCGACGCTCTTTCAGAATCTTTCACCCAAATTTGATTTTGAGCGTCCCCGAATTTTTCAACATTTTTGAAATATGGCAACCCTGAAATGCAAAAACATTTTCTGAAACGATATTTGCCTTAATCGCTATAATTTCTTAACTAGTAGAGATATTAACTTGAAACTTTTACCATAGTGTAGAATGGAAGTAGTGCTATATAATGGGTTGCCATTTTCCCATCCAGTACCACTTTTCAATCCCATTTTTTTAGATTTAAAATATAATTTTGTTTTTGAAATAATTCAAAACCTAGGGGACCTGGGCCATCAGAACCGGTACCAAATTAAAGCACACTTTTTTCTCTGCTACCACACCAAGTTTCATAAAAATATCTTGTATATTTCCCATTATTTTAGATTTTCAAAAATAGCGATGGAAAATAAGGCGAAAAATTCAGTTTGATTCAAAAAATCATGGGACTTCCCCGTTTTTTGAATAACTCGGTCAATTCTGGTCCAATCTGGCTGGAAAACCTACTGTTTTGGATTTTCGACGCTCTTTCAGAATCTTTCACCCAAATTTGATTTTGAGCGTCCCCGAATTTTTCAACATTTTTGAAATATGGCAACCCTGAAATGCTAAAAACATTTTCTGAAACGATATTTGCTTTAATCGCTATAATTTCTTAACTAGTAGAGATATTAACATGAAACTTTTACCATAGTGTAGAATGGAAGTAGTGCTATAAAATGGGTTGCCATTTTCCCATCCAGTACCACTTTTCAATCCCATTTTTTTAGATTTAAAATATAATTTTGTTTTTGAAATAATTCAAAACCTAGGGGACCTGGGCCATCAGAACCGGTACCAAATTAAAGCACACTTTTTTCTCTGCCACCACACCAAGTTTCATAAAAATATCTTGTATATTTCCCATTATTTTAGATTTTCAAAAATAGCGATGGAAAATAAGGCGAAAAATTCAGTTTGATTCAAAAAATCATGGGACTTCCCCGTTTTTTTGAATAACTCGGTCAATTCTGGTCCAATCTGGCTGGAAAACCTATTGTTTGGATTTTCGACGCTCTTTCAGAATCTTTCACCCAAATTTGATTTTGAGCGTCCCCGAATTTTTCAACATTTTTGAAATATGGCAACCCTGAAATGCAAAAACATTTTCTGAAACGATATTTGCTTTAATCGCTATAATTTCTTAACTAGTAGAGATATTAACTTGAAACTTTTACCATAGTGTAGAATGGAAGTAGTGCTATATAATGGGTTGCCATTTTCCCATCCAGTACCACTTTTCAATCCCATTTTTTTAGATTTAAAATATAATTTTGTTTTTGAAATAATTCAAAACCTAGGGGACCTGGGCCCATCAGAACCGGTACCAAATTAAAGCACACTTTATTCTCTGCCACCACACCAAGTTTCATAAAAATATCTTGTATATTTCCCATTATTTTAGATTTCAAAAATAGCGATGGAAAATAAGGCGAAAAATTCAGTTTGATTCAAAAAATCATGGGACTTCCCCGTTTTTTGAATAACTCGGTCAATTCTGGTCCAATCTGGCTGGAAAACCTACTGTTTTGGATTTTCGACGCTCTTTCAGAATCTTTCACCCAAATTTGATTTTGAGCGTCCCCGAATTTTTCAACATTTTTGAAATATGGCAACCCTGAAATGCAAAAACATTTTCTGAAACGATATTTGCTTTAATCGCTATAATTTCTTAACTAGTAGAGATATTAACATGAAACTTTTACCATAGTGTAGAATGGAATGTAGTGCTATAAAATGGGTTGCCATTTTTCCCATCCAGTACCACTTTTCAATCCCATTTTTTTAGATTTAAAATATAATTTTGTTTTTGAAATAATTCAAAACCTAGGGGACCTGGGCCATCAGAACCGGTACCAAATTAAAGCACACTTTTTTCTCTGCCACCACACCAAGTTTCATAAAAATATCTTGTCTATTTCCCATTATTTTAGATTTTCAAAAATAGCGATGGAAAATAAGGCGAAAAATTCAGTTTGATTCAAAAATCATGGGACTCCCCGTTTTTTGAACTAACTCGGTCAATTCTGGTCCAATCTGGCTGGAAAACCTACTGTTTTGGATTTTCGACGCTCTTTCAGAATCTTTCACCCCAAATTTGATTTGAGCGTCCCCGAATTTTTCAACATTTTTGAAATATGGCAACCCTGAAATGTAAAAACATTTTCTGAAACGATATTTGCTTTAATCGCTATAATTTCTTAACTAGTAGAGATATTAACATGACAACTTTTACCATAGTGTAGAATGGAAGTAGTGCTATAAAATGGGTGCCATTTTCCCATCCAGTACCACTTTTCAATCCCATTTTTTAAATTTAAAATATAATTTTGTTTTTGAAATAATTCAAAACCTAGGGGACCTGGGCCATCAGAACCCGGTACCAAATTAAAGCACACTTTTTTCTCTGCCACCACACCAAGTTCATAAAAATATCTTGTATATTTCCCATATTTTAGATTTTCAAAAATAGCGAGGAAAATTAAGGCGAAAAATTCAGTTTGATTCAAAAAAATCATGGGACTTCCCCCGTTTTTTGAATAACTCGGTCAATTCTGGTCAATCTGGCTGGAAAACCTACTGTTTTGGATTTTCGACGCTCTTTCAGATCTTTCACCCAAATTTGATTTTGAGCGTCCCCCGAATTTTCAATTTTTGAAATATGGCAACCCTGAAATGTAAACACATTTTCTGAAACGATATTTGTTTAATCGCTATAATTCTTAACTAGTAGAGATATTAACATGAAACTTTACATAGGTAGAATGGAAGTAGTGCTATAAAAATGGGTTGCCATTTTTCCATCCAGTACACTTTTCAATCCCATTTGTTTAAATTTAAAAATATATTTTGTTTTGAAATAATTCAAACTAGGGGACCTGGGCCATCAGAAACCGGTACCA
>CM037855.1:19934206-20439255 GCA_021234595.1 Delia radicum | reverse complement strand
TTTTATGTTATTATCAAGTGTTCAACATATTTTATAAAGTGCTTTATTATTTCAATGTAACCTTTTATTAATTTGAACTTCTAGCAAATTGCTAAAAAAATTATATGAAGTGATGCATTGGCATTTATGGAACTTTGTAATATTCAAAATATTATGAAACTGTTTTATAAATTAAACAAACGCTTCATTTTCAGAATGATTCATAGTTTTATGAAGATTTTCATTAATTCTACAAACATTTCATAAACATTGACTTTATTGAAGCCTGTTTCATAGACGAGTTCCAGTGACAACTTTCATTAAAACTATGAAGAAATTTATTACTGAAGTGAAGATAATTCTCTTAGTGCTAAATCGAGTTTGAATTAAAATATTTGTTAACTTAGTTACAAGTTTAATTAAATTCGGTCCTATAAGAAAATTGTAGTGTCAGTTAAAGTAATTGATTTATTTTCAATTAAAATTTTAATTATATCTATTAAAAATTTAATTGAATATTGTTTTTAATTTAAATTTTTTTTTTGTCGATACCATTAAAACTTTAATCAAAAATTTAAAAAAAATCACTAAAAACTGACATACAATTTAAAAAATTGCTAAATTTAAAAAAAAATCTGCGCATTAAAAAATGACAAAATGAAAGAAAAACATTAAAATTTTAAAATAATTTTAAATTAAAAAAAATCTTCAAAATTGACAAAAATTTACAATTTTTTTTTTTCAATTTTAACTTTTTTTTTTCAAATTTTGACAATTTTTCATAATTTAAGCTGTTTTTTTATTAAATTTTTTGACTTTAATCGATTTTTTTTTTTTTTAAATTTTGGAATTTTTTTTACTTCGTTGGCTTTGTGCGTTTTAAGAATTCTAAGTTTTGTGTGCACCAAATTTAAACAAAAGTTAAATTGAACTTTTATTGACAATAATTTTTTCTGAGAGAAAGATGAACCTATGGATCATCGTTTTTCGCATGCTGTCCTATAAATTTTTTGGCCCCGTTTTGCGCTTTTCCCATGAATCGCACTTTTGTCTCTTCTTTTTAACACAAAATAATTGTTCAGATTTGTTGTTTTGCTTTATCCATTGACAAAAATAGTAAAATCTGAGAAAAACGAAGGATTCACTTGCTAATGCTGCATATTTATTAAACAGATTTGATATTCAAATGTTGTTGAAGGCCGCATCAGAATTTACCCATAAAAAATTAAAAGAAAATATCTTATTTTTAAAATTGTATGTTTAAAAAAATGTTGTTAAAACATGCAAAACCTTAAAGCAATTTTATGAAAAATCTGGTCCATAAGGACAAAAAACTGGGTACGTCATTAAAATCAGCGTGCCCGAAATATTTATGATCAGCGGCCGGTACGCTTGTTTTGTTTTTCAAGTTTGCGCAGTGTATTTTTTTTAAAATATTTAACCAAAAGATTCAACACTGTAAACTTTACGTTTGTTTAGATTAATTCTTTGAGTGTATTACAAGCAATGCTTTATAATTAGTTAAATTCATGTAGTTATTTACAGGTTTAAAACAAACTAAAATAACAATTCTAAAAAAAAAACTAATAAAAAGTTACTAAAAAAAAAGTTTGGCAAAAAATTATAAATTTTTAATTAAAAACTATAATAAAACTCTCTTAAAACTATAAAAAAAAACTAAAATAAAATCAATCAAACATTAAATAATTTTTAAAAAGCTCAAAAATTAATTTCAAAAATAGAATTAAACATTAAATAATTTTAAAAATTATTTAAATTAATTTCATTTTATATAAATTTTAAATTAAAAAAAAAAAAAAAAAAAAAACTATTTTTATAAGTTTTAACCATGGCAAAATCAGTTACAGGTAGGACTTAGAAGAAAACACTTCTCTTCATTGACAAAAAATATAAACATAAACATACCCCAAATATCAAAGAACTCAAAACAAAATAAAATTTATTTTGGAATTTAATAAATTTGTTTAATTAATGCGATCTTTTTGTAATTCACCTTTATTAAATTCTTATGTTTTTATAAATCATTTAAAAAAAATGTCGAGGTGAATAAAAAAATTTGGTGAAAAAAGTACTTGAGGTTAATATTCAACACTATTCATCTCTATATGTCTGGTTACAAAATGGTCAAATCACGCAATTTAGTAAAATTCACCAATTTGTATGAAACATTTTGAGGCTGCCTTAAAATTCACCAATTTGTATGAAACATTTTGAGGCTGCCTTACATTTTTACTCATAACTTTTGAGGTGCTAGACCGATTTAGCTCATTTTGAACACTACACTTCTAATTAAGCTACCAAACAGTCTGTGTGCAAATGAGCATCCTTGCTTTCGTCGTTATTGCATTTTATTTTTACCCATTTCAACATTTTATTTCATCCATAGTAAAATAAAGATCAAAAATATGCTAAAAAGAGTAAACTTCAAGGGCATATGAAAACAAAACAAGATCAAAGATTTCAAAACCCTTTGGGGGTTTTAGTCTACGAATGGTCTATTTTCATTTTCCGTTGGAATGGTACGGGATGTTTTTTTCTTGTTGCACAGTGTAATTGCTTTGTTGCCAATATAAAAAATTTTGATTTAGTGTTATTTATTATTGTTTGAATTTCTTTTAAATATATATTTTTTTTTAATGTTAAATGTAAACAATTTTTCTTAAAAATACTTTGAAGTTTCGTTTTTCTTTGAAATTTAGGGGTGTGTGTAAAAAAAATTTAAATTATTTTGACTCTCCTTATAAGTCAACCGCTAAAGTTATGCCATGTTTTTTTAACTAAATTTTATAAAATATTATTTGTGCTTTTTTCTTTGTCTTATTTTTACAACAGTCATTTATAATGTCTTTTATTTATATATTTTTTTTTTTTTTTAATAATTGTCTTTAAATTTCTTTTTAAAAAATATTGCACATGTTAAAGATTTTTTTTTTATTTTTCACTTAAATTCATGAATTTAAAATTGAAATGTTTTTCTTTTGTGTTTCCTTTTTTGCTATTTCCAATGTTTGTAATATTTCAAAGAGGTTGGTATGAATTGGGTACCATTCCCAAAAAAATAACCTCACAATTTTGATGGATCATAGTTTTCCAAACGCCATTGTTGTCGCAAATGTGCCGCATTACATTCTTCCATTAAATTTTATCACGCTTTTCACTGATGGCTAAACATTTATCGGATGAACCGTGACGTATGTGTTTAGTTTCATTGTTATATGTCCAGAACTGTAAATAAAATATGAAAAAAGAAAGTGGAAAGTGGAAAGCATATCAAATATTAAGTAGTTAAGTGAAGGAATACAAAATTGATTTTATAAATTACACTAAAAAAATGTTGTACACTCATAATAATCCATGCTAAAAATACGAAATAAATGTCAAAACACAAAATCTTTTGTAAAATGAACAAATTTTCGTTTATTTTACAAAATTTTTGGTTATTTTGACATTTATTTGTATTTTTACGCATAGATTATTATCAGTGCAGGTGCACCCAGAAAACAGTCTCGGTAGTAGCAACGGTATTTGTTGCCAATCGAATGCTGTGGTTGTTGTGACCGAATTTTTCGGTTGTGACAGGAATCATTCGATTGAAGCAACATAAACTCTTTCACACGACAATAGATATTCGGTTGCCCTCAACAGAAATTTGGTGATAGCTGCCAAAAAATTCGATAGTCACAACCGAACCATTCGATTGGCTACATATACGGTTGCTACACTGATAGAATTTTCCTTCATGGTATTAATGAAACGATTTCATTAAAATCGATTCATTGGTTTAATGAAAAATTTCATTAACTGAATGAAAATTCATTAATATTGGTATTTTTGCGAGATTTTATTAGTTCGGTTTGAGATCATGGCAAATTTTTCTCTAAATTAAGAGAAAAATTATAATTTTTATATGATAATTAACTTTGACTATTAGAAAAAACCACAGAAAAAGTTTTTTCTAATAGTCAAAGTAAATTATCATATAAAAATTATAATTTTTCTGTTAATTTAGAGAAAAATTTGTCATGATCTAAAATAAAATCTCACACATAAACTTATAGATCAACGATAAATTCACTATTATTGGTATTTTTTTCATTAACATTTTTTAGGACTTTTTTATAATTTCAGAAAAAAAAAATCATTAAATTGATGAAAAATTTTCAAATTTTTTTCAATAAAAATTTGACTTGTAATAAGAAAAAAAATTTTTTTTTGTACTATCATTTTGAAATAGAAAAAACTAAAACATTTCTTTTTAAACAGAATAAAAAAAAACTTTGATATAAATAAATTTTTTTTATTAAATTTTGCCTAGAGCTAACAGTTTTTGACGAATTTGAATAGTTGGTTACTAAATTAATGGGAACAGATTCTCTCAGAAAACGATATAGTTTTGTTCAAAACGAGACCTGAATTGTTATCGTTTTGACGATGTTACACAAAAACGTTATGCTAAACGATAATACATTTTGTTTTTAAACAACATTGTTAACAATATTTAACATTTTTATCTAATATGGTCGTAATTTAACTACAAAAAGTGGACTATAATCGTCGATCGTTCTACAGAATTCCAAGACAGATCGATAAAAATTACAATTTTTTGTACCGACATATAAGGAAATATTTCAATCATTAAAGTTCTTAAAAAAAGTACAGTAATTAAAATATTTCTTTTTATGGATAAAAAAAAATTTATTTTCAAAATTTCTAATTTGTATGCTAAAATAATCATAAAAAGTTCAAATTATTAAATATCAACGAAAATATTTTATACAAACTATGAATTTTATTCATTAAACACATGAAACTTTCATAACGATTAGGCTGGGAGTAATGAAAAAAATTTCACATACTTTATAAAATTTTCATTGGGTAAATGAAACCATTCATGAAAATTGATTTAATGAAACACCTTTCATTGACTCAATGAAACGTTTCTTTGGGGACTTTTTTATGAAAAAAATCATTGTATTAATGAAGGAATTCGTTAATACTACGCACAAATTTCTATCAGTGTATTACCGAGTCTGTTTTCTGGGTGTACCTTTTAAATAAATGTTCTAAACATATCTGTGAACTTATGACAACGGCATTTCCCACGAATTTTTTTTTTAGAAAACTTATTTTTTCAAAGGTGAAACTCCACCCCCAACTTGATTGGAATATCGCGTTTTTTAGAAAAAGAGAAAAAAACTTTTATTTGAAGATCTTTTAAATTTTAGAGTTTTGTAATATTGACGATTTTTTCTTATTTTCAATTTTGTTTTAATAAAAACTTAAAATTGAAACCAAAAACCTACATTCAAAAATTGCCAAATTGCAAAATAATTTCAAACTTAAAAAAAGGCCAGCATAATAAGTCATCAAAGTAACAAAATTGTAAGAATAGCAAAAATCGTCAAAATTTAAAAAAAGGGCAAAATTTAAAAACGCCATATTTTAAAAAAGTCAATAAATATTGCAAACAATTTTAAATTGAAAAACGATTTTTTAAACGTTTTTCTTTCAAATTTTGTCGACTTTTTTATATATTGGAGTTTTTTAATTTTGGGTTTTTTTAATTTTGACGATTTTTTTTTTATACTAAATGCAATGTTCTTAAAATTTTTGCAAAGAAACAAAAAATTACATAATAATGGCCCATGTTAAGGCCATTTTCAATTTTGGCGATTCTATTTAAATTTCGGATTTTTAAAGTTATGGTTAATTTTGTAAATTTTTAAAATTATAACGATTTTTGAACACAGGCCCTTTATAATGTTAGTGATGTTTTTTTTTTAATTTAAGGTTTTTTATTGTGGCTATTTTTTCGATTTAAGCGTTTTGATTTTTATTAAATAAGTTTGGCGATGTTTTTAAAATGTTGGCAATTTTTTTAAATTTCGACCATTTTTTATGTTTTGGCGATTTTCTTAAATTAAACGATTTTTTAATATAGAGCATTTTTTTAAATTTTAGCGTTATTTTTGTTTTAATTTTAACATTTTTTTATAGTTAATTTCACAAATTTAATTTTGTTTGTTGTGCGCTCCGGTAGGCTAGTTGGTAGCGTGCTGGCTTATCATTGCGGGGGTCGTGGGTTCGATTCCCACCAGAGGCACTGGTCTGTTTTCGCTACAACGCGCCGAAGGCCATAGTAGCTAGTGCTCGGTTAGGGTAATAGTATATAATTTGTAATTATATGATTATTAATTAATAAAATAAAAAAAAAAAATTTTGTTTGTTTTAATTTTTGCCCTTTTTGTCAATTTAAGCAATGTTTTTAGAATATTTAAAAGTAAAAGAACAATTACATAATTGTGGCCTATGTTAAGGCCATTTTTCAATTATGACAGAGTTTTTTTTTTGATTTGGTTTAAATTTCGATTTTTTTAAATTTATATCAATGTATTTTTTTAAATTTTTTGTAAATTTTTTAAAATTATAACGATTTTTGAACACATTCCTTTTTTAAATTAAGCGATGTTGGTTTTCTTAATTTAGTGTTTTATTTATTGTGGCATATATTTTATAATGTGTCCTTTTATCGAATAAAATTTTTTTTAATAAACCATTCTTGATTTTTTTTTATAAAGAGAAGCAACACTCAGGAAATTCTTCCTATTACTTAATGTGTTGCTTTCTTTGGAAAAGGGATAGTGGAGAGATGAAAGGTGGTGAAAGATGAAGGGCTTCAAACATGGCAACACTGTAATTGTGCGAGTAGATAAGTCTTAGAACAGTTGTTGCTCAACACCTGATGTAGAGTTGGCGAATTTATTGAAGGTGTTTTTGTTTCATAGCCCTGATTCATTATTTTACTTCGGTGGGGTTAAGTGCTATGGGGTGGTTTATAATTGCTGTTTATATTAATTTATAAAGAGAGTAAACCCCTTAAGTGTCGTTATCAAATTTGAATTTAAATTTGTTGCATTTGGTGCATTTTTTTAAGACTATATTTAGTTTTGGTTAAACGGGTTTTTCACACCCGCTTACCCGAAAAACCAGTGTGTTAAAAAGTTGGTTTTTTGAAAACACCTCGGCAGTGTTTTTGGAGAATATATTCAAAAAAATATAAATCTCAAGAATAATGTGAATTTTGCTTATTAGAACTACACGTCATATAATGAATATTATTATATGAAATAGTGATTTATTATACGCCGTGTGGTTCTAACAAGCAAATTTTAAAAACAAATTTGTTAATATTTAACCACGCCCACTTGCCCACTTTTTGGAAAAATTAAAAAGTTGTGCCATTTTTTATTCGTATCATATGCCATTAAAAAAATAGTGCTTAAACAGACGCGTTTTCGGAAGGCATTATTTAATTACGAAGCGCTTTCAAAGCATATCTAGAAGGCATGATTTCTGCGCGCGATGTGAAAAGCGCTTCTTTCATGTGGTCTTAAAAGCAACAAATTCATGCCTTCTTAGGGTATAATAAGCGCTTTTTTGTATGTTGACAACATTAATGCGTCATGGTATGCCTTCTTTATTGCTTCATTTTAGGCATTATTCACTGCTTCAAAGAAGGCATTCTGAGAAGCACGACAGAATGCCTTCCCTAATTGCTTTATCGTATGCAAGGCGGTGAAGCTCTATTTCGGAAGCATAAAATGTAGTTACTGCTTACCAAATCCTGGTTATTTTTTGCTGGGATAGAACAACAGATATTATAAGTTTGACATTGATACGACATACTTTTTCATGTAGCGGGGTGGAGTTGGCTTAGAAAGCCTCATGCATGATTTTATTTATATTGCCAATATGAGAAGTGCTTTCAGATGGTTAAATAAAAATTTTAATTTGCTAAATTAGTTAAAAAAAAAACTGTCCTTGTACAATTCAATTTAAAGTTGATACCCGACTTAACACTTTTGGCAAATGAGATTAAGGTGTGCTTTCGAAAAAATTGAATAAAAGGTTAAACATAAAACCTTTATTATTAATTAAAAATATATTCTAGTTTACAAGCAAAAAGAAAGTAATAATTTTTATTCTCCCATTATAAATTTATTCACCTTTTCGGGAAACACTCCCATTAAGGACGTTAAAATACATTCTGCAACCTTTTTGGAGCATGTTTTCCTTCTCAGCTTAAAATCGTCCATGCCCTGTGACACTCTTTATGTGGTCTTGTATTCTCTTTTAGTAAGAGCACAATATCTTTCAACTGGTCTTAGATCCTGGCAATTTGGGGGATTTGCATCCTTTGGTACAAAAACAATGTAATTTACTTCATACCACTCAAGATCTCTGTTGGTATAGGGGCCAAGATGCCAAGTCAGGCCAGAAGTATGTGCACATCTTGTGTTGGCGTATAAATGGTAGTACTCTTTTTTGCAAACTTTCTTTTATATACATTTCGCTTTTATTGTTCGCGTTGCTACAAATGACTTGCTCCTTTTCGCTCAACAGCATATTGCTTGCTATAACAGGAACTTTTTAGGAAATATTTTTTATCATGACGACCAACTCGTTTTCTTCCTCAGCCAGATTTTCTTTCACTGGTCAAGTCTTCCTTGAACCGGTGAATTACGTTTGATACAATCTGGCAACTAACTTTTGATTCCTTGGCTAATTTTGTATATGTCCATGAAGCATTTTGTTGAAAATATTTAATTATTTTCAAACGAACTCTTTTTTTTGTCAATTATTTTGTGAAAAATTGAAAAGACAAATTCTATATTGTCATTAATTTATGTACTGACATATTTTTAAATGTACTATGGCCAACATTTTTTGAAGAAAGCTCTTATGATGACAGTTATAAGGGAAAACGCATGTTAACATTTTTTCGAACGTACACCTTAGGACTACAAATGATTTCTGTATAATGGAGAAATCATTTGAATTGCTTATCTCATACATAACCCAACCCCTTCTTAGGATTTTCATAAAATTTCATAAAAAAATTATTTAAAAAATATACCATTACATTCAGTTAGAATTACAATTACCAAGAGTGTTTTAAATGAAAAAAACAATGTACTTTGTCTGTTAACAAACTCATACATTGTTATTAAAAACATAGACATAACATTAAAGTTAACATCTACATATGTTATGTATGTATGTGTCTATTATCATTGCTAATGGCTTAGAAAATTTCTGTCTGTTGTGACATGAAATTTATTTTTACTTCTTTACACTTATTAATTCTTCCTGCTGCATAAATGCTAAGAAATAAGTATAAGGGAAAAGAAACTTACCTGATTTCCTTTAGAACCATGACAAGGATATAGCATAACATCATGTCCTGCAAAATCGAGACAAGCCTCATCTCTACGAATTTCACCAGCTTTACTAAGCATCCAATACTGGGTGGTTGGGTTTAGAAGTGACAAAAAACAATCCAAAGTTAACCATACGTAAAAAAGTAATATGTTGTAGTATTCAGCAGCAGCAACAACAACATCATCATCACCATCATTACATTGCATTGTGTTGCAGACAATCATACAAATATTCATTTTGTATGTAACAAGAAAATGTAATAATTTCAATGAACACACAGACACATATACACCCAGTTTAACATGACGTTAATATGATGCCACAATGTTTTAAAGTTATTTGAATGTATAAGTACGTTGGGAATAGTAGGTAAAAAACGTGTAGAAGAAAGAAAAATTTTATTAATAAAAAACATATTTAATAATGTAGAAAATATATTAAATAAAAATAGTTCATGGTGTTTCATATGAATTTAATTTTAATATTACATTAATACAGCATTTTAATTTTTGAATGCGTAATATTTAATTTAATCCTAAAAGTATGCATTAATTTTATGGGATATTACAAAAATTAACCCAGCAAACAGAAATAAAACAAGTTGTTGAATTAGAAAATAGCACAACGCCACAAAACTGAGCCAAAAGTTTGCATATGTTTCGATATGCATATGCTGAAAATTTGAACTCTCTAAAATAATTACGCAGAATTGAAACTTTAACAATTTTCGTGTGTAAATTTTGCTTTATGTCTCATTTATTAATGAAATTTATTATGGAAATCTTAAAACCTTACATGTTATTACATTAAAATTGAGATAAAAAAAATTATAAACCCTTAACTTTTCAGTGAGTTATAATATAAAACAGTTATACATGTTTTAAAAAACAATATGCAACTAATTTTTTATAAAATTTGCTTTAAGAATATACAGCAATAAAACCACTTTCACACTAGACAGTAAAACACGTGTTTTGCCAAAACACGTATTTAAGCTCTTTATTCTATTCCAACGATTCTTTATTTTTTTCCTAAATACGTGTTTTGCAATGTAGTCTGAATGCCGTATAAGAGTATTTTTTTTTGGCATTTTTTAAATATGGGCAAACGTTTTTTTCTCATAACTCACTGAAAAGTTTTTAAAATGAGTGTCTCATTTTAAAATGTATACCTTGACAAATAACATGTAATATTTTCAGGTTTTTCATATCTTTTTTTATGTTTTTGAAGCTGTTTAAAACGAAAAAATCGTAATTTTTTTCCTATTTTATTGTACTTTTACTTGAATTTTTAAGTTTTTGTATTAAGCTTTCATTATTCGCAGTTTTTATAAATTGATAATCACCCGCATCGTGAATAAAAAGGGAAATGTTTGTTCCCATGTAATTTTCATTCCCCCTCAAGTGAAAATTGGTATCGTAAATTTCCCCTGAAATTGTATTATGCTATTCACGAGTGAATGATTAGACAAAGGGAACATATTTCGAGGGAGCTTTTATTCACGATTGGAATTGAGTGAAAAGGGAAAACAATTCGAGGGAAAAAATATTCACGATAGGGGTAAATAACATAGAGTACAAATTTAAGCTGACAGTGGACATAAATAATAAATGATAGATAATCTCAAATTTTCAGGCATGGTACCATTTTTGAATTAAAAAAAAAACACAATTTTAATGTACATTCTCAGTTTCAAATTTTAAGTCCCAATTAAATTTCTCAATTTCAAATGGAAATTCCTAATTTCATTTTGAATTTTCTTAATCGCAAATAGAAAATCTTATTTTCATTTGAAAATTTTGAAATTCGAAATAAAAAAGTTCATATTCATTTGCAATTCAAATTGAAAAATTTAATTTCGTTTGAATTTTTCCAATTTCAATTAAAGAAGCACACTTTCATTTGGAATTCCCCCAATTTCAGTTAAAGAATTCTCAATTTCAATTGAAAATGGAGCAGTATGAAGCCTGCCAGACATGTCGGTATGTCGGTATAGTACCATTTCCCAACCACGAAAAAATCTTAACTATAAATCTGAAATAAAGAAATTGTACAATAAATATTTGCTATGATATTTTAACAGCGATTATTTGTGCACTTAAAACTAATTGCCTACTTTTAGGATTATATTTAAATAGGAAGCTGAAACAAAATTTATAAATTATAATTACACCATTAACATTTTTATTTATTTAAAAATTTTTTAAATACTTATTTATATTATAATATATAATTAACAAAAATATTTGTTTGCATATAATTATTTAGCCACAAACTCCGTTAAAATGAAATTTTCTGTTCATTCACAAACCAAAATTATTTAATTAACAGCGTGCTGCGTATTGTATTAATGATCATTGGCTACCAAAAAAAATATATAAAAAAAATATTCTAGGCGAAATTTTTTTTTGCTGCACTTGAATTTATTTTTATATAAACGTTAATTACCAACAAACCGGTGAAAGCCCAACCAACAAAGCTAAATGATAAAATATAAAATTATAAATAAAATAAAGCACCAAAAGTGCCCTGGTATAAGTACAGGTTAACTCTACAAGGAAACATTGTGAAAAAAAATCTACAAAGCTATTTGCAGATATGGGATTGTGGAATTTGTAGTGATTTATCATTATAAAAAAATACGGTTAAAAATGACAGTGATAATCCTGGGGAAATTAAAGTGAAATGAAACTGTATGTATTCAAACTAATGATAATGTTACTGAATTTCTAATTAAAATCAATGCCAATGAAATTTTTAAATTTCTATATTATCACTACTAAACTAAGAGAATTATCTGCATGATAACAATGAATTTATGCATTAGATCTATGAAATGTCTTTGAAATTCGTCCATCGAAACTTTTCATTTACTTAATGTAGCTTTTTATAAAATTTTATGAAAATTTTAATTTTATTTACTAAAAATTTCATAATATCAATGAAAAAGTTTCATTAAAAACATTTTCATAACAATTATGAAGCTTTTTCATAGAGTCTGAGAAATTTGTTATTCACTTTGTGAAGAAAACTGCATTATTTTAGTGAAGAATTTCATTAAAACTCGTCTAAGAAAATTCTCTTTCTGTACACAGAAAGAACTTTGTTAGACGAAAAATAATGAAAATTGTCAGTAAATTAATGAAACTTTTCTTCACGAAACAAACGAAAATTTTCTTAAAATTAATGAAAAGCTTCATACTTTTTACGAAACCAGGTTTTAATAAAACTTTTTTATTGAGTGTATGCGATTCTAATGAAATGAAATTAAATTAAATGACAGTTTCAATACACGAATTCCAGTGCAATTTCATTGATTGCGTGCAGATAATTCTCTCAGTGTATAGGAATTGATTTAATGGAATTCTCAAGTGATTATAAATCGTAACATTTAAAATAATTGTAATTTTTATGTAATGAAACTTGTTTATTTATTACACTGAGAGAATTATCTGCATGATTTCAATAAAAATTTGCATTAGATCTATGAAGTGTCACTGGTACTCGTCCATTGAAACTTTTTGTTCAATCAATGCAGTTTTTTTTATAAAGTTTTCCAATTTTATTTCATTTATTAAAAATTCCATAAGACTAATGAATAAGTTTACTTGAAAATTTGTTCAAAAAAGTTAAGCAGCTTTTTCATAAGGTTTAAAAAATCTTTCTTTCATTCACTTTGTTAAGAAAACTTCATTAGTTTAGTGAAAAATTTCATTAAAACTCGTCCAAGTAAATTCTCTCTGTGTATAATAAACTATTCCCATGTTTGTTGTATTTAAAATACCTGGCAGTTTGTTAAAAAAAAAAACAAATAACACGGTGCTACAAAACACAAAAATTGCAATAACTTTTCAATTGACCTCGCGTAGTTGGTACGTCTAGCTGAATGTATAACAAACCCGGTTTGAAAAGTTTGAATATAACCTCAAATTTTCGAGATAACGATAAAAGAATATTTTTTTCGACCGATTTTGAAT
Source organism: Delia radicum (assembly GCA_021234595.1). Classification (NCBI taxonomy): domain Eukaryota; kingdom Metazoa; phylum Arthropoda; class Insecta; order Diptera; family Anthomyiidae; genus Delia; species Delia radicum. Next base: position 20,426,056 of record CM037855.1, on the reverse strand, counting down.
TTTTAAATGGTATTTAAAAAAAAATTACCTGGTCTTTTTAAATATATATTCTTTTTATATATTATTAATATAAGTTCGATATAATTTTTATTAAAAATAAAAATTATGTTTTTTCGACCTTTAATTGTGCAATTTCAATCAAACTTGTATAAAAGACAAAGTATGGTCTTGTTTTTAAAAACAAGTGTAGAAATTGAAAGGAAAGGAAACAAAAACGTGTATTGAATATTTAGCAAAGGTAAACATACACACAAAAAACAAGTTTTCAATTTATTTTTGATCAATGGTGATAATCTTTAACTTCGAGCTCATATATATATTAATTCTCATGTAGTGAGTAAACTAGTTTATATGAATGTTTGATGTTTGGCATGGGATTGTTACCTCTTTCAAAACGTGTTCTGATGATAGGAACCTAGAAAATTCCCGAAATAGATCTAGCAACACATTCCAGAAAGGGTCAAATAATAAATTTGAAAACAAAAACTCTATAGATTATTTTTAAGGACAATATCCTAATAAAGAAATATAGAGTATGGCCTCGAACTTGAATGATTTTCATTTTCATTTATTATTAATAAAAGGTCCGCCATCTAACGTTTTTTTGTTCAACTAGTGCTTATTTCGTGAATGGTAACACTTACTCATGTCTGATTTGACTGATAATTAGTCGAAGTTTTGTCGAATCTTCGGTTGAAAAGTTATGGTACTTTTTCTATATATATAATGATTCAAATTTTTGGTTTTATTACAATTTTTTTAACTTCTACGAGGTTTTTTTATTATTTTAAAACAACAGTATTATTCAGAGTATATCGAGCCTTCATTTTCTAAAATCGGTTGAAAATTGTTAAAGTTATGGTATGTACAACTTTCAACCGATTTTAACAAAGCCTCAATTTACTCAGGAAAGCCCTCACATTAAGACTTTTGTTCTTTTCAAAGAATATTCGACAAAAAACCTAGTAGAAGTTGAAAAAGTTTGAAAAAAATTTTAAATTTTAATTGTTGCAAAACAAATTTCTACCTACATATTTTAAGAAAAACCAAGTAGTTTTCTTTGAAATAAAAGCTCCAGTCTCAAAAAATACTCTTTTTAACGATATCTCTAAAATTTGAGGGTATATTGTCACTTCTCATACCGGTTTTTGTAATACACTCAGCTATACTTACAACCTACACTTGGACATTTGAAGAGTGATTTTTCTGTGTAGCACAGTGTAATTGGTGAACAACTTCATGAAATATAAAACTATTGTGAAAAAATTCTTCAATTTACAACTGTGTTGAACACAAATTATGTTTGTTAAATAGTCGTGTATTTTGCATTTGTATAAAAAGAATTTATGTTCAGATGAAAATGTTTATGTCAAAACAAATATAAAGTTACCAACGAAATGGTATAATTTTCTAACTTTAATACAAAATATTCCTAAAGTATTACTTAAAACTATAACATGACACATGTCTTTGTAAATTTTTTAGGTGAATTTAACGAAAACTCTGTGGAAATGTATAAAACATATCAAAAATTACTTTATATTACTAAATATTGGTTCAAAGGACCATTGAAATAACAAGTATGTTTATTTGAAGGACCAAAAAAACATATCATACATTTTGGTCCAAACGAACATAATCGATAGAACATAAAAACAAATCATAAACTTTAATTCTGAGGACCACAAAAATACAAAAAAAATAGTTCGAAGGACCAAAAAAACATATCATAAATTGAATTGAAATTTAAATTTTCCGATTTCCTCAATATTTTCTCAGAAACCAATAAATAGTGGATATTAAGATTAAAAAATCTTTTTGTTTAATGTTGAGTTTGTAAGGTTACAAACTTTGCTCTGAACATTTTCAGTTACACGTACACTTAAAAAAATAAGTTAGTAGAAAAGTCAGTAAAACATCTTGTAAATCAGGTATACTATTTTCAGCAAATTTTTTTGCTAAAATTATGTTTTAAACTAAAATTTTAGTTATACTTAGTCAGCACTTAACTGTTTTGAACTAATGTTTTACCAATATTTTTCTAATGTTTTACTAATTTATTTTGCTAGAAAAAATTGTGCTTATTAGCACATCAATAGTGTGAACGACAACCAGATTAAAAGTTATACGCAGAATGGATTAGATGTCAAGATGTAGTAGTGACGGGTAAAATTATACTAAAAAGTACAACTCTAGTAAGACACTTACAAAAAATCAACCATGGAAGATTTTGTATCTGTTTTTCATACATAAAACAAAATTGTGGATCGAAACAACTTAAATTTTGCGTTTTTACCGGCTTGTGAAAGTAATTGTCTATTAATTAACTGAAAGACAAAATAAAATATATAAACTTAAAAAAGATTAAACGTGTATTTGAGTCAAATTGAGTGGTCAAGTTGATAACAGTTGACGGCAGGTAGACAGACTAAAAGTAAGACATACATCTTAGGTAAATTTTTATGTTTCCTTTTTCTTATTGCGAAAAAAGTGCTGTATATGTTACATTTTGTTATTTTTTCATTTATTTTCTTTAATTCTCTGCTACATTAGCGCTCCTTTAAAAGATAGCATCATTTAGACAACCAATGATGTAAGTAGTTGAAAGATAAATTATTTTAAAAAGAATCACAAAAATATGTTTTATGACTTTCAGCAAAAAAATTAACTAAAGTAAAAATTTTCTACAAATTTTTTGAGTTTATTTGAGTTTTTTTCGGTCTACTAATATGCAGCAAAAATTTTAATAATGTTTAGCAAAGGTTTTTTAATTTCTAATCCACTAAGTTTTAGCAAAACAGAATCTACTAATTTTGTTGCTAAAAATCAGCTCGCTGATTTTCAGCAAAAGATTTTGCTGACATTAGAAATTTTTTTGCAAGCACCCTCCTGACTAAAATTTTGCTGACTCAGCAAAATTTTTTGCTGACTTTACTAACTTTTTTATTTGAGTGTAGGATCTTGAGGGTTTAAAACCCATATATTTCTAAAATATTGCTATTTGGCAACATTATCTGAAAACTTCTAAAGAATTACACTGTTATACATTTTGTGGTACTCCAAATGGTAATTATTTACATGAAAATATAAAACTTTGCAATAAGGTCGTCCTTATAAGATTGACAAGTTTAAATAATATTTTTTATTTTTTTTTGTAGTAGTTTTTTTGGTTTATACTATTGCTGCGGTTAAGTTTTTTTTATAAGATTATCAAAAGGTTCATTAAAGATTATGAAATGTATTTTGCAATTAATGCAAGGTATCACTTACAACATACAAAAATTTTAAGTTAGGAATCAGATTGGTTGAAAAATAAACGTAATTTTTGGAAATTATCTTTGATATTTATTATAAAATTTTGTATTTTAACATACGACAAATTTCAAAAATATAAATAATACAAATATATAAATAATTTGTTTAAAAATTTAACTTTAAATGTCCTTTTGAAAGGACATTGGTTGTGATTACGAAAATCCGAGTACGCAGTTTCACTACAAGTGGTCTCCTGTTTAACATGAATATCGATTTGATCCTGTGTGGCAAAACATATTTATATATAGCGTAGCGCACTAAGTGAATATACAAAATTTGATATTACACACAGAGAAAAATGTAGCTACTTGTCAACTGAAATTCGGTTACAACGACTCGAATTCGGTTATTACGAATTTCAGACGATTGGCACAACTAAACATTAGTTTTTGCAACAAAATTCTGTTAAGTCAACTGAGTTTTGGTTGCAGCACCCAAAATATGGAGAAATCGCATGTAAATATCGTTATACTAACTGAATTTATAAGTTGTTACCATTAAAATACACTTTTTAATTCGGTTGGCACTTTAGTTCTGTGTGTGTACATTTTAAAGATACTTTGGAAGAAATTTCTTTTATTTTTGAACCCTTCTTATTGACTACTTGAAATTGATACTTTGAGTTAATTGCGAAATAAATTTCATTAAAATTTATTATGTGCTTTTTGAGCTATTCGCAAATTAAGGGAATTTTTTCAATTTCGTTAGCATTCTGGCGAAAAAATAAATTTTTGTGCAACACTGTTTAAACAAAAGAATTTGATCAAAAGTTATGATAACTCAAACATTATGTATTTCTTACCCATTTTTTACAAACTCCTAACTTTGAGCAGCTACTAAACGCGAAATATAACGAATTTTGAAAAAGAAAAAAAAAAAAAATACTTAAACTCCACATTTTTTAGGAGAATGTTTATAGCAAGTTTAATGACATTTGAAGGACCATTATCTAAAAGGAGTGTCGAAATTTTTTAAAAGCTCCCGATAATTGTCTTCGACATTTTAATTTTCTTTCAATATTTTATACAAGCGTTAGCGAAATATCCAGACTTTTTTATTTATATTTTTGCCCTTTAGAACTTTCCAATTTTGAAAAACCAGTTAAAAATACTATACCATAAGCGACCGATTTCCATTAATTTTCAGTTTTATTATTTTATATTTCGTCAAAAACTCTTTCAATGTGAAAAATTGCTGATTGTAACCGATTCGATGCGGTTATAGGTAAGGGTAATGCTATTGTCTTTTATTTCGGTATCGGTTGTTTAGGGGTATCGATATTTCAGTTATTTCGGTAACGGTTTTTTTTTTTAGCGAAAACTGTATTTTAATTATTTCGCTAACGGCATTTAGGGGTAACGGTGTTTTAGTTATTTCGGTAAGGGTATTTTAACGATAATGGGTTTTCAGTTATAACGGTCTCTGCGATATCGTTATAACCTAACCTCACTGTATCATGAGTTTTTGTTTTTTTCTTTAATTTTTCTGAATTTACAAAAAATCTAGATTTTTAACGAATTTTTCACAATATCTCAGAAATTATTTTAGCGATTCCAAAAATTTTTTATATTCGTCGATTATAATCGGCTAAGAGTTATCCGATTTGACCATGTGAGTTTTTGAGAAATTGTCACAATAACCCGCATGGGTTTATTTTAATACCACCCCAGTGTCCAACCAAAAATTGAATTCTGTACTGAACACTGATATATATAAAAAAAATTTGCTTAACCTCAAATATAATGTGTTTATGTATTTTATTTGAACCAAAAAAAGCCATAAGCCTTAAATAATATTCACCATTTTCAACAAAAAAAAAAGAAAAAGTATAAATACATTTTGTGGTTTTGTGTCAGGGTTAAGTGAATGTAATGAATGAATTAAATGTGAATATAACTGAATTATTTATATGAATGTAGAACTTTTAGAAGGTTAATTAAATTGCTCTAACCAAATTTTGTTTTAATAATATTATTTTAAACAAACCGAAGCGTTAAAGCATAAAATAATAAAATAAATCAAAAATAATTTAAATTAATGATTAAAAAACTAGGTAACTCAAAATTAATGAAAATTAACAATAAAGATTTTAAATAAAAAGTACCTGATTTCCACCCTGACCGTGACATTTATAAGGATCAACAGCGCCTTGCATGTCGTCCGGTTTGGCGGCTGAATCGAGACACATATCGGTATCGATATTAGCAATCTGTAATTGTGGTTGGTAATATGGTAGTTTTTTTGTATTTTTTTTGAAAGAGAATTTAAAAATAGATTTAAAGAGTATATAAATAGACACAATAAAGAGCATGCCATAATTGCGGGAGTAGAGGAATACAATTTGTTTTGGAGGAACCCATAACCTTTTTTTGTTGGTTTTAGTTTAAAACTACAAATTTTGGTTGTTTGTTTTATCTGTTGTAAATAAAAACGGAGCTTGTGGCGGTCGCAATACAATTTTTTTTTTTCGTTTTAGATTTTCGTAGTTTTACTTTAGTATTTTTTTTTTTTTTTGTATAACAAACCTGATTTCCACCTTGATTGTGACAAGGATATAAGCCAACAGGCTTTTTCAAATCTTTTTTACGTGCCGGTGAATCCAAACATGTGCGACCGCCAGCACCTAAATTTCTTATCTGTGTGTTGGCATAAAATATATATAAAAAAATTTGTTAAATATTTTAGTTTAATTGTTAGTTGTTGTTGTATTTTTTTTTTTAATATTATCAGGTAACCAATTTGTTTTCTCTGGATATTGTTTTAGTTAGAGTGGGAGAGAGGGGGTCATTTTGTTAGCTCGTTAAAGCATTTATGGGTAAATAAAAAACTTGTATGGAATAAAATTCAATACTTACCTCACCATAGGCAACAGATTCACCTGGTATAAATAGTTCAGGATAGACATTATCTAAATACCATTTAAAACTTTTACAACCCAAACGTTCACTGTGGAATAGAAAAAAGGATAATAAAAACAGTTTTATATTAAAAAAAAGCAACTAAATGTATGCTACATATTGTTTAGTAGATAAACAACTAAAAATATACAGTCTTTTTTTGTATATACATTTTAATAGAATTTAAAAATTGTATATCTTGTGTTTTATGTGGAATCTACTTCTTAATAATCGACCAGTGGTGGCTCCAGCTCTAGGCTTTGAGGGGTTAACACTTTAAAAACAAATTTCAATTCCAGAACTGTTTCTGAATGCCAAATTAAATTTACCTCGTTGTTCATATAACACTTGCGAAATTGCGAATTTAGTAAAAATGGTACGTGATGGAAAAATTTGAACAAAAGATTTGGAATCAGGAGTTTGGAACCCAAACAACACAATTATTGGAATTATTTACGTGTCATTCAAAATGAATTACAACACAAGAATTCCGTTAAAATCAAGAAATCATCTAAGATGGTGCCAATGAATGATAAATCTATATTCCAGAACGGACGGTACAATTCCTTAAAAATGGATTATAAGTTAACGATCATAAAAGTGTAGCCCGTCTGACCAGACTTGGGCGACGTCAATTACATTTCAAAATCGTTCACTTCTGAAATTTTTCTTAATCATTAATAATATCAGACCTACACTCATACTTATTCGCTTAATCGCTTCCTTGGAAAATTTGTAAAATCTTTAATACCAAACATGGGGATTAGTAACATCTGGGTATTTAATTACAGAGCAATTACTTAATTACACCCAATTACATGTAATTGAACATAAAAAAGTAATTGACCTGTAATTAAATACATAGATATTGGAATTATGTCCCATGTCTGGTATTGACAAAATTGAAAATTTCCCAAGGAAGCGTTTAAGCCCACAAATGTGAGCGTAGGTCTGAAATTATTAATGATATAGAAAAATTTCACAAATGAACGTCGCCCAAGTCTGCGTCTGACAATCCGTTTTCGCACCACCACTCACGCAGTATGGCACTGTGTGTGTATTTTAGTGAGACCTTAGATGTTATTGCTCCCATTTTTTTATAATTAGTTTGTAATTTTAATTGTAAGCTAATTTTTTATAAATAAATAAATAAATAAATACCGTCACCTCAACCCCACCATAATCCTGAAGAAATTCTCAATGCAATCGTACATTCAGGGAACTTCTGCTTTAAAAAATTATAGTTGTTTGGGTTGTAATACAGTTTCTTTATTTTTAATGTAAATGTCAGTCATTTGTAGAACAAATTTAATTTTTTACTAACCTTGTAGTTCATTTAAAAAAACAAACCACATCAAATGACTGTTTTATGATTTTACATTCGTTTTTTACAGTTGCTTTTGGTTATTTAAAAAATACAAAAAGTATATGTTTGTTTATTTTTTACTAACATATGTGGTTTATTTTTACTACAACTGTTAGTAATTTTTTGTACAAATGACAACTGTTACTTGAATTTAATGAAATGTTAGTCGTCCTTTCTTCAAGTGAAATTTTATTTGTTTTTGACTAGAATTGCTGTAGTTTTTATCTACATAATATACTAAGTGTAGTTTTCGTAAACACAAAACTCTTAATTCAATCGCGGCTTTTAAAATTTTTTTAGCTAGAGGAACTTATTAAATCAATAGTGATTTTCAAAAGGATAAACTCTTATTTCCAACTTAATTTTTAAAAATACAAAAACTTATTTCAATTGACGTTTTCAATTGACGTTTTCAAAAGCAGAAACTCTTTACTCAATCGGGGATTTCAAAAGGAGAACCTCCTTTTCCAATGATGGTTTTCAAAACTCGTTTTCAATAGAAGAAACTCTTTGTTCAATCGTGGTTTTAAAAAGGAGAAACTATTTTATAATCGTGGTTCTAAAAAAGAAAAATGTTCAAATGTGGGAAACAAAACTCTGTATTGATTCTTTATTTTTAAAAGGAGAAACTCTTTATTCAATTGTGGTTATAAAAAAAAGAGAAACTCTTATTTGAATCGTGATTTTCAAAACAAAACCCTCATATTTCAAAAGCGGGCGTCAAAAGCAGAAAATCTTATTCAAATTACGGTTTTCAAAATCAGAAACTCTTCAATAGTGGTTCTCAAAAGGGAAACTCTTACTTAAATTTTGTGTTTAATCATTTAAAGGGGATACCATAATTAATTTTTAGAGACTTCTAAAGTTAATTAATTTATAGAGACTTCTAAAGTCTTGTGTTAGTCCGGTTTTCTAAAGATTGCAAATAAAAATTGTAACTTTGAATCTTATTGCTTTAAAGTTTAAATTATAAACTAATCTACTTCATTCCAAACTTACCGCAATTCTCTACGTTCACTAACATCACCAAAATCACCTTTGTCATTGCCAATTCGCTGATAATAATATTTAGAATAGTCATCTAACCAAACTTCAGCCAAACGTACAGAATTCTTTTTAAGTACATTAACGCCTGTGCGCCACTAAAATAGAAATAGATAAAAAGTGAAAAAAAAAAATTAGATGACAAACACATTAGAAGATATTAAACAAAAGGAAAAACTGAAAACTTTAGACAAATGTACAAAGGAAGTTAAAAAAAAAATGGAGGTATAAGTGAATGAATGCAAGCATGCATGTGTTAGTAGATTTAGTGAAGTTAACCTAGTTACACATGCATACATGCTCTCTTACACACTCACACACACTTATATATTAACTTATTACATACGGTTTTATGGTTTATAAAACCCAAGTAGAAATTTGTGGCTTAAATTGAGTCACTAATTATACTGTGTTTTTTTTTGTCGTCATGGTTGTGCTGTTGTTGCTTTCATTTTAGCATAAAAATTGCCTTTGTCCTTAACAAAGAACAAAAAGAATAGTTAACAAAAAAAAATCTTAATGAAAAAATAACAAACTCATCATTATATTATACAGCAAGCACTATGGGATAGAAAATCAGAAAATAGAACAACTAAACGAGCAATGTTATTATAAAAACTGTCTTAATATGCTAATGCAATAAAGATTTTTCTAATGACAGGTCCTTACATTTTTTTTGTTCTTGTCACCGAACTTCCCCAGAAAACCAATGTAAAAGGCGTAGTATAGATATTTTAAGTGATGATCTTTCTTCTTAAAAAATTTGCTTTTTCCGACCTTTCCACATTGGTTTTCTGGGAAAGTTTAGTTGAGGCGAATAGAAACATGTAAATACCTGTCATTAGATAAAACTGCATTGCGTTAGCAAATTAATACGTTTTTTTATAATAAAATTGCACTGGTTTTTGTTAAAATAAATATATTCACAAAAAACTAATGATCTTTAACTCTAATCTTCCTCACGTCCATATTTATTTAAAAATATCGAAATATTAACTTTTTATGTAAATTAGTTTTAAAATTTATAGTAAAATGTATACAAAATAATTATATAAATTTTCTAAATCGCTTTCTCATAACTACACTGATAATAACCCATGCGTAAAAATACAAATAAATGTCAAAATAAGCAAAAATTTTGTAAAATAAACGAAAATTTGTTCATTTTACAAAAGATTTCGTTGTTTTGAAATTTTTTCGCATTTTTAGAATGGATTATTATGAGTGTAGAGTTGTCAAATATTCAACCTATTTGAAAAACTGGTTTTCGAATACTTAAAAACCGCATTTTTCAAAACACGGTTTTCGGATTTTTTAATTAAAACCCGGTTCGAATAACCGGTTTTTGTATTTTTTTTTTTAATGTTGCTATAAATTGCTAATATCAGATTTTTTTGTACAAATTTTACATAATTAACAAAAATTTAATGTTGCCATTTAATACTACATAAACAGAACTTCTGACTAAACAGCCTTTTTAATTCTTTTGAGATTTAGGAAAATCTAAAAGCTTGGTTATCATAATTTTAAAAATTTTTAAATTACAGCGGAAGAAAACAAAACGTCTTGCGATTAATTGAGTGTTTAAAATCGAACTTATTTAAAATTACAGTAGCAATAATTGAAGAACTTTTCGACTAAACTTATTTAAAACACATTTAAAGTAGCAAAAGTATATTTGGAGGGTGTTCATTTCATTCATTTAGTTCATTTCGTTCACGAACTAGTTCATTTTCAAATGATCTTTTATAATTTGCGCTCATTATATTCAGAATTGGCCATCCCGTTAAAAATCGGCATATATGGATGCATACATGAGAGCATATGGTTCATACATGCCCATATGTACCCATACATGATTCATATCGCACACCCAGTTCAAAAGTGACTTAACTCAAAATTTAAATTTTTCGGGTTAATGTGCTTAAACTATGCACAATACACCTGTTTATAAATATAGAAATGTCAGTGTATTTTGTTGTTGTTAACTGTTGCTAAAGAACAGTTATATCTTTCTTTATGTTCGAATTGGTATAAAGTTGCAAATATTTTTTTTCGATTTCTGAAAAATTAAAAATTTTGAGTTGAGTCACTTTTGAACTAGGTGTGCGATATGTGTATATAAATGATTCGTATATGTTCATATGAAGGACCATGTTTATGTGTGTAAATTGACGAAAATTTAGGTAATATTTACATGTATTCACACTTATGAGCATATACGAATCCTATATAGCATATACGAATCCTATATGAACATGTGTAAACTGGAATATGGGCATGAATGAGTTCATACATGTCCATAAATGGGTATATTTATCGGCCCCTATCCGCCAAAAAAAAGTAGGGTTCACGATTTTGAGATTTACATTAACATCTTTATTTTTCTATCATTTGCATCATTCCTCACTATTTCATAACTCTAGGAAGTACCGTTAAGAATTTCATCAAAAACAAAAAAGACGTAAGCGCCAATTCCTATAGGACAAACTACAGTTTGCTTACAAATTTCATGACAGAAAAGTGTCACTTATATCGTTTTTTCTTTAATGAATAACTCAATATCTTGGACACGCTTGAGATTACGTTTATTATGCAGCGTTGGATTCGCAATTCAGAACACTTTTTTTGATATCCAATATGTGTATATTTTCTTTGAACCATTCAAGAAATAAGGAAAAGAAAACAAAATTGTGTCAGATTATACCCCCTTATTTAACCCCTAAAAGTGAGATTTGGCAGCTAAAAATATTTAATTTGCATTATGTTTTGGCCTTTTATACCATATTTAAATTTTATTGCAATTGTATAAACCAAAGCAAAATGAAAAAAATAAACTAAAAAAGCTTCTCCTGCTAAATTATGCTTTTGGCGCTTATGTCGTTTTGGCGGTTGGGGCTCGATATGTTAATTTTTAACTAGGAAACTTAAATCTCAATATCAGATAATTCAAATTAAAAAAAAAAAAAACAAAAAAGGCACAAATCGAATTTGTCGTCAGGATTTAATACTTGCTACCATTTTAAATTGAGAGAACCCTTGCAACTTATTTCAAAAAATCTCAATTTCATTGAAATTGTCTAATTGAAAAATATTTGAAAATGCTTAATTATTCGAGACGAAAAAAAACGGTTTCTCGAATAACTCAGGACTGTTTTTGAGTTATTCTCAAAAACGGGGTTTAAAAAACCGAAAAAATAGAAAAAACTAGTTTATCGAATAATTCGGAAACCGGGTTTGGCAATTCTACCCATAGTACAATGTGCTATAACGTTACAATTGTACATGTGGTTAACAATAAACCAAACACTCACACACACTCATATACATTTTTAAACCGATGTTGTTACACATCCATAGCCGTGTGTAGTGTTTCACTTGCAAGTCCATTAATTGTTAAAACATGACCAGTGGTTACTACTTTTCCACTGCTACTGTTTGTAGTTTGTTACTGTTTATGTTGTTGTCGTTGTTTTTTTATATTTTCCTCGGTAAACAAATTTTTCTCTTTATTAAAGTGGACACACATGTGACGCGCATTATATATGTATTTGTGTTTAAATATAATCAAGTTTCTCCCTAGTGTATGCTATGAAAACGTGCCTATTTTAATACCCACATACACATACACACATACATGCACAAAAAAAAAACCGTGTATGGATTTGTGCGTTTTTATGTTGAGCTTTAATTTGTAAGTAGGTAACATAAAAAGTGTTCGACCGAATTTGAAAAACTTTGAAAGGTATTAGCCAATACATGAAAAACTTATCAATTTTTAAGAAGTTTTGAAAATTCGAAATTTGTGGATTTCTAAATATGCTAAAGATTGAGGAACTCACAAAAGTCTAAAATGTTTAAAATTTAGAAAAATACTTCTTGGCAAAAAAGTACATTTTTATGTAAAAAAGTAAGGGAGTGTTCCTTAATGTGAACCTACATCAAGTTTTAAGTGGAATATGCCAAATCCAAATATATCCGTTTATATGCCAACTCATTGGACATTTTTTTTTGTTGGCTATGTATCACTTGTAGCAACAATTTTAAAAAAGTTATATAACAATTTTCAAAACAATTTTTTTTTTGGAAAACATTAATCCGTGCCGAAGTTTGGCCGAAAATGACTCATTTGTGAAAAAAGTCTATCTTTATTAAAAATTCGAAATTTCGAAAAATTTAATTTTTCATTTAATGTACTCAAAATTATTCTGATATGAACTTCTGACTTCATTGAATATCATTAACCCAATTTAGCCTGGAATTAAAAATGAACCACAAATTTGATAAAAGTGAAAAACGTGTTTTTAAAAATTAATTTTAAAAATGTTTTAAAATGCCTAATTTGGAGATGTCGATTGCTATTTAAATAATATAATAGCTGTAATTAAAGAAGAAGAAAAATAAATTTAAAATATTATAAATTGTGTTTGTGTGTGGAGCGACTCCTTTCCAGGACATTTTATTAGCACTACAATGACCGGACCAGTAATTTTGACTGGAATTTCACCTAGTTTAAGAAAACAATTTGTTTAAAGCTACTCTGCTCAAAACAAGTCTTGTGTTTTTTAAAAATTTGACAAAAACACACTTTTCATTCGATCATTTTTCAAACTGCATTTAAAGCATTTCGAAATGTTGAGATGTTTAAGCGATATTTGGGACATAAAGTAGACATGTGCTATTTTGTAAGAATTTTCAATTAGTCTTTTTAGTGTAACTTCTTTGAAAATTGTACAATTTTTAATTAATTTATATATTCTGAATCTAGAATTCCAAAGTTACAAAATTATATCAATAAGTTTTTCTTTATCTGCAATAGTTAATAAAATACATTTGAAGCAATAGATGATGCTAGAGTATTTTTTAATTGTGTACTCTGTGTTTTACACATGCATGGTAAACGATTCGATGCCGATATCGGTAACGTTATTTTCTTTTATTTCGGTAATGGTATTTAAGGGGTAACGACATTTCATTTATTTTTGTAAAGGTGTTTTAGCATAAACGGTATTTAATTTATTTCTGTAAAGGTATTTTGGCGGTAATGGTATTTTTGTTATTTCAGTAACGTTATTTTAGGGATAACTGTTTTTTAGTTATTTCGGTAACCGTATTTTAAGAGTAACGTTATGTTAGTTAATCAAGCAATGCCAACGCACACCGATATTTTTGGGCCTATTATGCCCAAGTTCCAATGACTGGCTAGTTTATGATCAAACTTTGGGAAAATATATCTGTTTATAGCGATTTTGTATTTTCGATCTTATCCGATTATTTTGGTAACGGCATTTTAAGGATAGAGTCATTTAAATTAATTGGGTAACGGTATTGTATTTATTTCGGTAACATTAGTTTAGGGATATTGGTATTTTAATTATATCGGTAACGGTACTTAAGGGATAACGTTAGCCAGAATCGATTAGATTAGAATCGATAACGGTATTTTAGCGTTATTGCCTGCCATCCCTAGTTTTATATGAAATTTATTTCATAAAATCTTAAAAGTTTTTTTTTTTTATAAAACCATACAACATTGTAAATTTCTGAATACATTGATATATAAATCACAATCTAATTAAAAAAAATATTTTTGACAACTTTTTAAATGTTTCCGGACATTTTACAGGTTTCTGCACACCTGAAGCGTTTTCAGCTAAAATTTTAGTTAAACGCTTTTATAATAAAACTAATTTTGAACTAATGTTTAACTTAACGTTTTATAGCCCATAAAACGTAATTTTTATTAACCCTGCAGTACTATCGTCTGGGCGGAATCCACCCATAAGGCTGAATTTTTGTTTGTTTTGTGAGAGATGTACATTAACAAAATATTATTTAAAATAAATGAATTGCCAAACTTATAAAATTTAATTTTTTTCCTGTATTTTGGTGTTCATTATAAATGAAACGTCAAACTTATAAAATTTATTTTTTTTCCTGTATTTTGGTATTCATTATTGAAAAAAAAATATATTATTTGAATTTAACTGATATGAATGATAGATACTAATATGTAGGGGTGGATTAGTACTGCAGGGTTAAGATTGTAAAACAATTCCATTTGATACACTTATTTTATGCAATTTTATCAATACAGTGTTAATGTTTACACTTTTGATCAGAACATACCCACTAGGAAATTTAATGAATGACTTGTTTCAGATTTTCAATAAATTTGGATATGTGATAAGCACTGAGAGAATTAACATGATGCATATCAGTGAATTTTTGCATTAGATCTATGAACTTTAACTGCCACTCGTCCATTGAAACTTTTTATTGAATAATGCAGTTTTTCATAAATTTTAATGAAAAATGTCATATTATTTATTAAAAGTTTCATAAGTCTAATGAAAAAGTTTCATTAAAAATAGTTTCATTAAATCTATGAAGGTTTTTCATGAAGTTTAAGAAAATTAATAGTGAATTTTTATCATTGATCTATAAATTTATGTGTGAGATTTTATTTGTTCGGTTTTAGATCATGACAAATTTTTCTCTAAATTAACAGAAAAATTATAATTTTTATATGATAATTTACTTTGACTATTAGAAAAAAACCACAGAAAAAGTTATTAGACACTAGCATGAATGTAATGCATTTTCTGACCCACTACGGTCTTCATCAACATTCTTCGAGCGTTAATCGTAAATATCATCTATTTAACTCACATGTTAAAGAAATTGGGTAACGTTAAATCCCACATTACTCTGTGTGTTGAAAATTTTCATGAATTAATGCAGTTTTTCATAAAATTTAATTAAAAGTTTCATACGCCTAATGAAAAAGTTTCATTAAAAATAGTTTCATCAAATCTATGAATGTTTTTCATGAAGTTTAAGAAAATTTTCATTCACATTGTGAATAAAACTTCATTAGTGAAAAAAATTCTTTAAAACTCTTCCACGAAATTCTCTCTGTGCAGAATGGGTTATAAAAAAAATAATTTGTTAAAATATTTTTTTTTGAATATAATTTAAAAAAACCTTGTATTTTGGAGAAAAAAAATGTATAAAGGGCTAGGACCAAAATGAAGGTTACTAAACGAACAAACGCAATTCTTTATCGTACTAATCTTATTTTTAATGGTAACAAAGATAAGGTCAATTATGGCTCGTTATTTTTTTTTTTTTTTTGGTTTTTTACGTTTATTGCAAAGAAACCATCAAAAAATCAAATGTGTTAATGAAAAAATATGTCCACTTAACTAAGAATTATGAAAATTAAATTTTTAAACTTTTTGTTTTATTTATTATATTATTTCATGGAATTAATTCGTTTTAATTAAAATTATGTATAAAATTCTTATCATTTACAAAAGTACGACATGGAAAATTCTTTAAAACATGTTTGATACTTTTTTACTTTTTTATGTTGACGAAAAATTACACTTTATATTGCGTTTTTGTGCAACGACACAAGAAAACCAAGAAAAATGTGTGTATTGACTTCGAAACTTTTTTTAAAATAGAGATAGCGGTAATTAAACTTGAGAACAGTTGATAGTTTCAATATACGCAACAACAGGAAAAAAAAAACACGAAAGGTTCACTTTAGCGAACATGCCACATTAGCGAACATGCCCTTATTTTTATTAAAAAAGTACCTATTGTTCGGTTTTAAATATTCAACAAAATTGCTCTTCTTCGTTTGGCCGCCAGTATGTGGCAATTTTAATCAGTTAAGTTTCATACCTTAGCACTACAAATTGGTTGAGTTTTTATAATATAATTTGGACTTTTTTTTTGCCAAATTTTAGTGGTGTCCTGTTGTGGTACATACAACAAATTTTAGTTAGTCTCATATGTACAATCTGTGTAGTAGTTATGAAACAACATGTATGTATGTAGTTATGTATATCACTAGTGGCACCATGTTTGTATATGAGATTTAATATTCGGAGCCAGTCGGTTACTTTTTTCTTTTTCTTTAACCACTAGAGGCATAAAATAATTTGAACTGAGTCTTGATTAATAAAAGTGAAAAGTGTCGTGTATACATTGGAATGTGAGTATCACAGTGTAGTCTTGTTTAAATTGTTTGTGTGAACAGTGTTGATTTTGTGTTTTTGTATGTTTTAATTTCAGAGAGTTTTAATTTAATTGAAAAGCACATAAAACACATATACGAGGGTGGGCGAAAAATTAACTTATTATAAATTAAAGAGATATACTCAGGGAACTTCTGCTTTAAAAATATGTGGTTGTTTGGGTTGTAATACAGTTTCTTTATTTTTAATGTAAATGTCAGTCATTTGTAGAACAAATTTAATTTTTAACTAAGCTTGTAGTTCATTTAAAAAAACAAACCACAACAAATGACTGTTTTATGACTTTCCATTAATTTTTTACAGTTGTTTTTGTTATTAAAAAAACAAAAAAAAATAAATGTTTGTTAATTTTTTACTGCATATAAGGTTAATTTTTACTACAATTGTGGTTAATTTTTTGTACATTAAAAAACAAATGACAATATTAGTTGAATTTACTGAAATGTAAGTAGTACTTTCTTTAAATGAAAATTCATTTGTTTTTACGTACATTTGCAGTGGTCTTTAAGTGTACATTTTAATTCTAAGTGTACATTTTAAATTAAATGCATTTACGCTTTTATAGGCAATTTTTATATAATTTGATTTCTCACTTACCTTATATGGTGATCTCTTTCGGAATATATGTCCCACATGTGAACAGGGTACAATTTCTAATACCCCACCGCACATCCATGTCTTAAAGGATAATTCCAAATTTTCACCACCCCATATATCGAAACCCGAATCATAAGTACCCAATAATTCAAAGAATTGACGATCTATTGAAAATAAACCACCTGCCATTGTTGGTGAATACACTGGTTCAGCAGAATTCTGTAATTAAAAATGATAAAAGCAAACCATTAGTAAATTTCTATACAAGAAAAAAAAACTTAATAAAACATTAAACAAAATAGAAGCTATTGGTATTTCACCAAAGAATAAAACATTGGAAATGGCCAAAACCAAACAAAAAATTGACCAGCAAAAAAAGACAAATTGTTCAAACTAATGCTTAATGGTTTCGAATAAAAGCCTTCATGCATGCAGACAAGCAATATGTATTCATTTCTTTACAAACGTATACTTTTTCCATCTATTTTTCATTTTCGCAGGTATTTTATTTAGTTTTTCTACTTCTTTGTGGGTTTCTAAAAGGGGGGAAATGTATTAAAAAAATATATGTATATGTTTGAAGGATTAGGGGAAAGGTTATTTCGTTACTTTTCTTAAATAAAAACTCTTGCTTTTTTTAATGTTCGTCTTAAAAGAGGATAATTTTTAAGAATGTTTGGCAGGTAATACCGCTAAAATACCGTTATCGATTCAAACTCCATTCAACTGACTATCGATATCGCTAAAATAGCGTTCCGAAATAGTTGAAAACCCGTTATTCGTAAAATACCGCTACCGAGTTAACTGAAATACCGATATCCATAAAATACCGTTGCCAAAATTAATAAAATACCGTTATCGCTAAAATAAATGAAATAGCATTATTGTTACAATACCGTTGCCGAAATAATCTAAAATGGCGTTACCTTTAAAATTCCAATACCTTAACCGTATTTTTAACTTTACCTACCCGTGATAAATACTATACTATAAATAATTAAAAAATTTGTTCGTATGTAAAAAAACATTACGCTTTTAATACAGTTACCGAAATAACTGAAAAATCGTTATCGCTGAAATATCGTTACTGAAATAACTAAAATACTATTACCGCTAAAATACCGCTACCGAAATACTTAAAATACCATTATCGTTAAAACCCGTTACCGAAATATCTGAAATATCGTTACCGCTAAAATACCGTTGCCGAAATAAAAGAAAATAGAGTTGCCGTTACCGATAACCGCATCGAATCGGTTACCATCCATGTTTTTAAGATTTTCCTTTTATTTAAAATGTATCTTTTGTGATATCCCAATGCGCACAAAAACGGATGCGGATCCGTTACGGACCCGTTCCGGATCCGTAATAGAGTTAAAAAACGGAATTAGTGTAATCGCGATTTGACAGTGTAATCGCTAATTGAGTTTTTTTTAAGAAAAGGTCATTGTGTGGACCCAGCAAAATCAGTTTTTAATAATTGAGTTTTTTTTTTATGAAAAGGTCCTTGTGTGGACCCAGCAAAATGAATTTGTAATAACTTTTTTTTTCTAAGTTATCTAACACTTACCCACGATGTCGAATGAAGGACATAAGCGAATGAAACCCAGTCACTCACTTTGTAATAGATTTTGTAAATTGAAAAATACAAAAACAAATACAAAGTGAGTGACAGGCTTTCGTGCGCTTATGTTTTCTTTCAAAATCGTGGGTTAGGCCATTAATTTATTTTTTTGTAAACAAACTTTTTTTAATATTCTATATTAATATTAATTGTTTTTTATGTTTTTAATGTATTTTACTTTTATATGTTAATTTTAAATGAACTGACTGAATTGTTTTTACTTTATTATCAAATGACTGTGAATTTAATAATAATAATAAAAAAAAATTAAAACAAAAAAATTCATCTCAATATTAAATCTTTTTTATTAAAGCCACGCAGTGGATTCCGTTTTATTAAAATACACGGGTCCGCAACGGATCCTAATATGATGTCCGTAACGAGTCCGTAACGGATCCAAAATACGGACATAAATTCCGTTTTTGGATCCGTTTTTTTAAAGAATTTCTCCCGCTTGCGGATCCAAAACTGATCCGTAACGGATTCCGCTACGAATCCGTTTTATGAAAACAAACGGGTCCGTAACGGATACTAATATGATGTCCGTAACGAGTCCGTAACGGATCCAAAAAACGGACATAAAATCCGTTTTTGAATCCTTTTTTTCGAGAGGAATTTCTCCCGCTTGCGGATCCGTAACGAATCAGTAACGGATTCCGTTACGGATAGAAAATAAGAAGATGCGGATCCGTTACGGATCCGCAACGGATCCGTTTGGCACACTGGGATAGTACCATTTATTAAAGTTTTTAATACCGTTTTGTTATAAAAGTACCTTTGGTTAAAAAGTACCTTTTGTAAAAGAAAGTAACTTTTTCTAAAAAGTACCTTTATATAAAAAAGTACCTTTTATTCATATAGTGCATTTTATTAAAAATGTAAGTTCAATTAATGTTGGTATTTTTTGATTTCGGGGTCACGCCTCTTTTAAAGTGGTCGGGTCTTCGAATGCGCAAAAGGTTTAATATAATTACATAAATAGAGCGTGTCGGCTCGGCAGAAAATGTTTGTTGTTTAATTACATTTCAAATGATATGTTATATTATACAACAAAGATGGGAGTAGCTTAAAAAGTATTTTATTACACAACTAAGAACAAATTTTACAAAAATTAGATTTTATATATTTGTATTAGACATGTTACGAATAGTGCATTCGGCTCTTTATTCGGTTTTAACCGAATATTTGCCAAATAGTTCTTTTATTCATTTCCATATAAATTCCATTTTAGATACAGACGAAATTAAACAGAACCATAATACTTTTTTAGGTTGAAAAATCATTTGGAATCTATATAAGCAGCCGAGTTTGATACTTAAAAGAAAAATATTTTGTGAGAAACTTGATTTTATCAATTTTTTATATATAAAAAAGATATTTTTAACCAATTTTCATTTGACCGAATAATTCTGTCAAATAGTGCTATTATACGGTATTCGGCCGAATAGTCAAAACATGCCGAATAGTTACCGAATATCCATGACATCTCTAATTTTTTTCAATCAAAGAATACTATTTTTTCGGAACCAAATCATACCTAAGCTTTCTACCTTTCCAATGATGTATCACATGGTGCCATTTTCCAATATGAAACCAATATTTTCATAGAAAAGCCATGCACTGAAAAATTATTGCCTGCTAACAATGAATATTTGCATCGTCGTTCTATGAAGTATCACTGAAATTTATTCATTGAAACTTTTCATTAATTTCGTGAAGTTTTTCATGAGAGTTTATTTATTAAAAATTTTATACGCCTAATAAAAAAGTGTCATTAAAAACTGTTTCATAATAATAATGAAGCATTTTCACAAAGTCTAAGAAATTTTTCATTCACTTTGTGAAGAAAATTGTATTAAAGAGTTCATTAAAACTCTGTGTAAAAATGTGTCATACGAAGGAAGTCAAAACTTGAATAAATAGTCTTAAAATCATATTTATTTAGTTGAAGAGCTTGTTCAAGCTTAAGTTTTATTAAAGTTAGGAAATAAATTATTCAAATATTTAAAATCATATATTGGTTACAACAAATGTTTGTTTACATTTTTCCCAGTAAAAATTACCTTTTATTAAAAAAGTACATTTTATTAAAAAAGTACCTTTTTTTAAAAAAGTATCTTTTATTAAAAAAGTACTTTTTATTAAAAAAGTACCTTTTATTAAAAAAGTACCTTTTATTAAAAAAGTACATTTTATAAAAAAAGTACATTTTATAAAAAAAAAGTATCTTTTATTAAAAAAGTACATTTTTTTAAATAAATTAATTTAGTTAAAAAAGTGCCTTTAATTAAAAAAGTAGCTTTTTATTAAAAAAGCATTTTTTATTAAAAGGTTTCTTTTATTAAAAAAGTACATTTTATTATTAACGTACCTTTTGCATCTTTTTTAAAAGAAGTAACTTTTATTAAAAAAAAAATGTTGGCAGAAAAGTACCTTTTATGAAAAAAATAATTTTTTTTTTCAAAAAAAGTACTTTTTTTCAAAAAGGAGAACACATTTTTTGATAAAAACAGCGGGAATTTAAAGTTTCTTTTTTTTTAAATTCATTTTTAAAGAATAAAGAACATCCTTTTCACTAACCATCGAATAAAGTAATAAAACACGATACATTTTGTTTGTCAAGAAAATATGCAAAAGGTGTGTACGTGTATTTCATATTAGCAATAGGGCTATACTTATTTTTAAAATTTAGATCTCTAAAAATCCTGATTCAGGCAAAAAAGTAAGATTCAAAATATTTGTCGACGGAAAATAGTTTCTGAATCAGAATAGTTTTGTTTTTACATTCTAGCAGCATAGAAAAAGCTGAGAGTCTTGCCTATAGAACGAAATTGGTTTCAAAAATTGTAAAATTTGTTTATTAAAAGTTTTACAAGAAATGGTACTTACATAAATATTTTGATCATATCCTACATATTGTTTTCGTATATAAAGTATTTAAATGTTTTCACATTTACCCCCATTGGAATATGTTTTTAGTATCCTTTGGAAAACAATAAAGAAACAATACAACAGAAAAAGAGCTTTGTTTAGCTTAAGGTATTTAATTTACAGATGTTGAGTTCTAGTATTTTTATACCTAAATTTTCATGATGTACGTTTCATTCTAGAAAATTTATAAAAAAATGCGTTCTTTGTTTTTTTCAAATTCTAACGCACACATAAGCTCAACGGGGTTTAAAATTAATTGAAATAGTTGATATATTACAAAATGGTAAAACCAAAACAAACAAAAAACCAAACAAAAATATTTTAAATTTTGATAAAGACCTAATGGATGAGAAAAAAAATATTTACATATTTCATACTTTAAACTAAATGAAATTTTTCAACTGAATTATAATCAATATTATTTGGCAAAAAAAAATAGACATAATTTTTCAAACATAAATGGGAATTTTTCATTACCATTGAAATTTCATTACAATTAGTTGATACTAATGAAAAGGAAAAAAAATTGCATTACCATTTAATGATAATGAAATGACACTAATGCATACAAAACATAATTATAATTGATAACAAGTAAACACCCTGTTAAAAATCGACATATATGGATCTACACACGATTCATATATGTCCACATGCATCAAATACATGATTCGTATGTGTTCGTAAATAATTCATATATGTTCATATGAGAAATCAGAGATGTTAATGTGTGTGCATTAACGAAAATTGAGGTAATATTTAAATATAAAAATCATACATGTCCATTAGGGTGGGGCGATTAGTATGGAAGGAAAAACATCTTAATGGGCGCTTCGCGTTTCTGATTCTTGGGATTGTACTGAGCAAAAAAGTCCACTAGACCATACGTCTACGGTGAAAATCGAGCTTCTAGATTTTGAAAACATTTTAAAACATTTAATCATTGAAACAAAATCCTCAAATCATTATCATTATTAGAAAAAATTATATTAAAAATAATTTCATTACCATTGATATTAATGCAATGGTAATGAAATCAAAATTTCATAAGTCCACTTAATTCACTAGTCCCATGTTTGATTTCAAATATATTTGGTTGAAAAAATGAGTGAATTTCATCGATTGGTTTAAAAGTTATGGAGAAAAGTGTTTTATCCAAACACGCCATAGTTTCCTAGAAAAGCAGTATTATTTCCACCCCATTTCTAAAAGCGAATAATTTCTAAATTCTATTTAAATATTTGTTAATACCCCACAGTGAGATACATATATGAAAAAAATAATGTTAATAAATGTAGAACTTCTAAACTAATGATCTACAGGGTGTATATATAATCCTTTAAATTCCTAGGAGGAACATAGGGCCAAAGTTGACTACCTAGAGTATAAAAAATATGTTGGGGCGTGTAACTTTTGTAAATGTGGACGGATTTAAAAAATTGTGGTCAAAAATAGTGAACAAAATCATCTGTCCTGACTTTAATTATAAGCCGTATGTCAAGATATTCATACCAGATATTAAGAACACATTGTTTCATAATACGAAAACAAAAATGTTCTGAAATCAGCGTGCAATTTTTTTAACACACTCTCAGTAATTTTGTTTGTAAAAAGTTTGTCTATTTCGACCAATGCCTGACGTAGGGTTCATTTCCAAAAACTATTCAAACTACATTAAAAGTTTTTTTAAAGCCCGATCTTTCAGAAAATATTAAAATTTGTATTGTTTTTAAACAAAGTTATAAGATTACAATTTTTCATAAATTTTGAACTTTAAGTATTGTTCACGACTAAACTATTAAAGCTTATTCAAAAAAGTTTGCTATCTCTTTTGTCGTAAAGCATTATTAGCGTGGAGCATTTTTTTGGTTTTATATCCATTAAATAAAAAAGATTTTTTTTTCAAGTTTGATATAATTTTTATTAAAAATAAAAATTCGTTGTAAAAAACTAAATTTTTAGTTTTAAATTTAAATAACTTTTAAATTAAAGGAGCTAACCTATCACTATATCTTACAACGTAAATTACTACAGGCTTAGCCTTTTTGAAATCGGTCCACATTTACAAAAGTTACACTCCCCAAAATAATTTTTTATACACGATTCAGTCAACTTTGATAACCTATAAGTACACCCTGTACTCAAACAGGATGGCCAAATCACAATATTACAAAAGACTAATTCCTCTTTTATAATTTCCAATTTGATTCATACCGATCCGCTCAGTAGTTTAGAAGTTCTATATTTATTACCATTATTTTTTCATATTCCCCACTGTACACTAGGGTTATAACTTAATGCATTTTTTGCAAATATCAACTTCTTCATTGCATAGCCGTATAGAAAATGAAAAAATGTTAAAAAATTATGTACTACTTTTCCGCCATCGTAAAAAAGTTCACGCACCAAACGCGATTAAGTTTTGAATTTTTGTTTTCCTTTTAAGTATACAAAAAAAAAAACATTTAATTACAAAGTATTTAGTATTTTATTATAATTTTATTAATATAAAAAAAATTTCATCATTTAGATCGAGGTCGCAAAAAAATCGCGTTATTTTGACGCTATTTCGCGGATTTTTCAAATGAATTCAATGTTAGTGTCAAGCTATACCTGCTATGATACAGTTATATATATTTATTAGAGTTCGTTTTCAAATTTTTTTTTTTGATTTTGATTTCTGGATATTATCACTTTTCAGAAGGATTTTGTATCAATAAAAATAATGGCGTATTTTTTTTTAATTCCAACTCCTTCCCGTGCCTATAGGCGACTCAAATCGCGGATTTTGGGTCCCTTTTCCCATACAACAAAAACGGCTAAATATATGTCAAATCTTACTTCAGTATTCGATTCTACGGGAAAACTTAGGCCCATAAGCTTTTTTTTAGTTTTTGGAATGCAACAGAATGCATAATTAGAGTGGTCCAAAAAAATGTTTTTTAAAAAAAAAAAATGAAAATATTTTTACAATGAAAAAATACTTACATCTGAGAAAAATGGTCCAAAAATTTTAATTTTGTAGTTACCCGTTCAAAAGTTATTAAAGTTTAAAAATTTAATTTTTTAGTGAATACAAAATAATTTATTGGTCTATATAATAATTTATTGGATTTGAGTCGCCTATAGGCACGGGAAGGAGTTGGAGTTAAAAAAAAAAAATACGCCATTATTTTTATTGATACAAAAACCTTCTAAAAAGTGATAATACCCAAAAATATATTTTTCAAAATTAACTCTAATATTTATATATAGTAAACAAATAAAAAAAATAATATTTTCAAAACTATAAAATAAAAATTTTTGGGGGAATTTTAGAAATTGCATTCGGAGCGTGACTTTTTCCACAAAAATTACCCAAAAAAATAATTTTTATTATCAGTACATAGCGCCCATGGCGTGATGCGGTGAAGAAATTTTGTCAGAAAAAAAAGTTATAACCCTACTGTGCACCCCAAACTTCAAAAGTAAGCATCCTACTTTGTTATTCCCAAAATATCACAAATTAAGTTTAATTTTTCTTTTTTAAAATTCGTTTGTAGTATATTACTTATAACCTAATATCATGCTTCAAACAATTTCTGAGCTTTTAACATAAAGTTTGCATAAATAAATTATGAAAATCTTGACACTTAAAGTGATCATTATAAAAATGTAAATCATGGCCTTTAGTAGAAGGCAAATAAATAAAAATTTCATAGAAAATATGAAAAAAAAGTCACGTAAAACAAAGAGAATTCTATATCAGCGATTCCCACCAGCTTTTGCTTCTTGGACCCCCTTAGCGCACTTCTAAAGACTCACGCACCCCAAAATTGGATGTTTTTAAATGAAAACAAAAAAACACTACAAACATTTCCTCATAAATTCGCTATATAAAATCCCTGCCCAGGAAACTGGGAAAAAGTCAATAAGGATGAGGGCTTTGTCCTTCTTTATATAACAATCTTATTATGTTACAAAACTACGACTCAGTTTTTTGTCTCGTTCTTTGGCTTCGATATTTTTCTCCGAATTTTAGTTGGGCACTTTTTGAACTTTATATATTTTAAACCGTTTGCTTTTTTAACTTTTCTGACCAAAAACTCTGAACTGCTGATTTTCTGTTTGACAGGCTAGAGTTTTTCATCAAAGGGTCCATTATTTAGATCAAATATACCCTTTTTAATAACGGTTCGTGGACTTCTATTAACAGTACGAGTGTCATTATAATTTTTTAACAAAGCTAGAAACCGTATTTTGTAAAACTTAAAATTTTTTTCAATTGCTGTAAGAGTAGGATTTGGCAATTCTTTATAAATTTAAATCATTTTGTGTCTTACTTTTTGTTGATCATTAAGTTTTGAAATAACTAGCTAATACCCAGTAAAAACTGCTCTGCCAACGAATAAATCTATTGAGCAATATCAGCGATGAATAAAAAACTTCCTATTTTATGACTAAATAACTTCTAAAGAAGTTGTTTAGGCAGAAAACTTCCAAAAAATCATTTATCGAATGCTTCCTTCCTATGACAAGCCAATGTTAAATTCATCGATGAAAATGCCAAATTAGAAGAGACAACATTTTTGATACTTTTTGTACACAATTTAATTTTATTTTCAAAGCTCATTTGATGAAAATATTTAAATTGAAGTATGTAAAAGAACTTAAAAGGTAAAATGCGTGCATTAGTTTGACTGATCTCACTCCTTATAAGCGAGGTTCGTATTTACTGAAGTAAAATTTCTTTTAAATTTTTTTATTGTGCACAAACTATAAAAAATTTTAAAAACTTTTTTTAAATATTGTGAACTTATTTCATTTGATTTTATAAAAATATAGTTTTTGATACATTTGGGAAAGAATTTCTGTGTGTTTAGATAAAATTAGGCAATTTTAGGCGAGAATAAATTTATCTAAAACTGTAGCCCCACGATCAAGATTTTCTTGATAGTTTTTTACAAATACAGTTTGTCAAAATATGTAAAAATTGACAGCTGTGACGTAGGCTGTACGCAAGTTGAAAGCAATTTAATTTTTCAAGGTGTCGTCGTCAAAGGAAAAACAAAAACTACTTCAAAAGAATTGTAATCAGCTGTTTTCTTGAACGTAAATTGATACACTCCACTTGAAAGAGAAATCTGAAGCAAGTTCGTTTCAATTTTAGAAAGTGTGCGTATATTGGTAAAAAATGGGAGTGATAGGCAAAACTTGATCGTGTAACCCTCAAGTAACCAACGGAGGCAACAAAAATTTTTTTATTAATAAAATTGCAAAAAAAAACTATTGTGTCATTTTTTAAAATTTGTTTTAGACATTCATTTGACGGAACTCTTCGCGAACCCCCTGGAATACTGCTACGGACCCCAGTTGGGAACTGCTGTTCTATATCATACCTTTTTATAAATGGCGTTATTATTATCAAAGTATTTTCTGCTACTTTTTTTTCATAAAATTTTTATTTAACAAAAAGATAATACTTAAAAGTATGCTACAGCTTTTTAAATAATTGACAAAGAGATATTTCTTTATTATATAAACAAAGGCAAATGAATGAATGAATAAAATACACTCATAGAAAATAAAGTCAAGGTAAATACTCTGTCTTTTGATACAAAAAGCTTATAAAAATTATCCTTCTATTGTAAATGTAAGGCGATTTAAATATAAATTTACCAATCCTATTACATATAGAGTATAGAAAAATTCCCAAAACTTATAATAAGAAAACGAGAAAGTTTTTCTTTTTCATAGTTTGTGTCTAATGTAGCATATAAAATTTAACTTTTTATGTTGATGTTAAATTTGTAACAATGATTTGGTTTGATAATGGTGATAAATAAATGGAAGTTCTAAAGAAATTTTGAACTTAAAAATAACTTAAATAAACATTAGAAGAATAAACAGTGTTTGCCATATTATTGTGGACACTAAATTTGTATACAGTGTGAAGCAAAAAGGGAGCCAATGTGTTAAAAATAAAAACTGAAGATGTATTTATTCTCCAAATCTTTTTGGAAAAACGAATCTCATTAGATATAAAGGTAAGATAATTTGCCATCTTCATAATCATAAGAGTCCAACCTTTTGGTCCCACCCACATATATTTCCCACAAACTCAAATTGTATAGGAGAAGGCCATTGGCTCTATAGGGGAGGCCAAAAGATTGTACCTCTATTATTATGAAGAGGACACATTATTATATCTTAATACCTAATTAGATTCGTGTTTTCAAAAAGATTTGGATAAAATAAATACATCCTAAATTTAAATTTTGAAAAATTTGTTTGCTCCACAGTGTATATGTAGGGTTTCCAGCCAACTGTCCGGCTAAAGAAAAAGTAGCAGTGCCAAATTAACAGCATTTATTCTACTATATGAGAACAATAAAAAATGAAAAAACTTTTTAAATGTTTCCATATAGTGGACGAAATCGGCAACAATATATTTTCAAATATTCAGAGAACCATTCTGTTCAGAACTATAGTTCTGAAACAAAAATAAAAAACATGAGCGCAAAATTTGTCAATATTGCCATTCACGCAATCAATCGGACCATGTATGTCGAAATTTATTCCGTTTTAAATTTGGTTGCTAATGTTTACACTACATACAATGCTCTTTAAGGCAACGAAAAGTTAAAAATACGAGGACGGCTCAATAAGTCCGTGACTTTTTGAATGAAACACATTTCTTTTGCAAAAAAAAAAAATATTTTTCCACATAATCTCCTTTTAGCTCAATACACTTAGTCCAACGTTTCTCCAGTTTTTGTATCCCTTCCAAAAAATACGATTTTTCGAGGTCCATAAAATAGGCATTTGTTTGATCAATAATTGCATCGTTGGAGCTAAATCTCTTTCCACCGATCCATTTCTTTGGGTTTGGAAATAGGAAATAGTCACTGGGGGCTAAATCTGGAGAATAAGGCAGATGAGGTACCAATTCGTAGCCCAATTCGTGGAATTTTATCATTGAGACTGCACACGTGTGCATCCGTACATTATCTTCATGAAAAAGAACTTTTTTCATGGCCATATGATCATTTAAAATCGAAACCACACTGCCATATGAAATGCCTATGGCATCAACAATCTCACACACTTTTACTCTTCGATCAACCAACACCATATCGTAGATTTTTTCGACATTTTCGGGTGTGACCTCAATTGGCCGTCCAGAACATTCAGCGTCATTTATACTTGTGCGACCACAATGAAAGTCAGTAAACCACTTTTTTACCATTGAAATCGATGGTGCAGAGTCCCCATAGTATTTATCAAGCTTTTTCTTGGTTTGATTGACGGTTTTTTTTCGCAAAAAATCATGTTTAATGAGCACTCGAAATTCATTTCATTCAATTTTTAAAAAAATCCACGAGATTGTATGTTTTAAACAGCTGTTAAACGCAAAGTAAATGACTGAACTTGCTCAAAATTTGACAGAAGTCTATTAACAGGTGGTACTTGATGGGAGCAGTGTTGCATTTCATATAAATACGAGGGAAGTTCGAAAAGTCACGGACTTATTGATCCGCCCTTGTATATAAACGAAAAACTGTTTGTATACCGGAAATCTGTCCAGCGGAGTACTTAATAAGTTAAGTCTCGTGTATTTTTATAAATTGCAATAAATCAGTGAAGAGGTCTCTATATATATATTGCTGTTGAATATCTAAATTGCGTCATTTATAAAAATATTTGCTTACATTTTTTCTGTTATTTTTATAACTCAATTTTAAATTAACTTTTTTGCCATATAACCTACTATGTCAGGGGTGGCAAGACTTTTTTTATCGTGTGCCAAAAACATACATATTTTGTTGTAAAAAAGTGTCGCGTGTCAGCTTTAAGAAATTCGGAAATTTTTTTCTTTTAAAAATGTAAACAACAGAGAAGGTGAATTTGTAGTTTTTGCTCTTTTCACAATTTTTTTTGAGTAAAACACATGCTTTGCAAACAAAATAGTGTTTTCCTAGTACAATATTAGTTGTACCTTTGGTTATTATTAACACGATAAGTTTTACAAAACTAGCAGTGTTTTGCCAGTAATATATTTTTTTTTTGGTACGGTTGGCAATTTCTACCTGTGTAGTTACTTTAAAAAATTGCCAAAAAATACCCGAACTACAAGAGGCCATAAAAATGAAATTCGAACTAACTTTGCTAAACGCTTTGCCAGTTTTGTTTATCCAACACTCAACTTTCATTTCGCATTGGAAACATCGAGGCTGACGGCGATGTCCCAAAAAAAAATATACTTGATAAAATACCGAATATTGATAAAAATTAGAACGCAAATAAAGGATTTTTTTTTAAATTTGGAAACTAATTTTGTTGTATACAATTGTAGCAAACAATTATAATATTCAATTATAATTGTCTATTAAAGGCATTGACATTGCTCAATGCTAATTAAAACAAGATTTCATTTTGATTGTTTTAAGCAATTGTAATGACAAAAAATGTAATTACCATTGACAGCAAGCAATGCCAATTAAATAATCAATTAATTTCTCCATTTAATTAACTAGTTCCAAGAATGTTTTTGAATAAAGCATATTTTCTAATAGGAAAAACAAATATTTAAACCTCTATACATTTTTTAACAGAATTTTTGTAGTAAAAGTACAATGTTTGAAAATATTCAAAAAAATGTTACGTGCCGCTACTGACACGCGTGTCATAGTTTTGCTGGCCCTGTTCTATGTTATCAAGCAATCTCCCCTATGTCAAATGTGATTCTTTGAAAATAAAACCAATCAACCTTATCAAAATAAAATTAATATAAATATCACATTAAATGGATGAACATATAAAAAAGTATTTGGATAAATAAAAGAGGAAATGAAACGAAATCCACTTTATTTAACGTTACCTACAAAGACTTAAAAAATATACTCGTGATATAGAAAAAAACAAACACAAAATTCTTAAAAAAAAAAAATGATAAATGCCTATGGAGATGGAATAAATGTATATAAATAGCAGAAAACCCTGCACATACCCAATTTGTCATACAGAAGTCCCCAAGGATATGGTAACAACTCATATGTGATAAAAAAAAAAAATACTCAAACATATGAAAAAATATACAAAAGATAATATAGAAAAATGGTGGAAAAAATATAGAATATTTTTTTTCTAAAGCTTTAAAGGATTTTGTTTAAAATGAGTAAAATAGTTGAATTATTTTAAATTGTTATTGCAAAATATTGTTTGAACCATTTTAAACATATGCCTAAAGGTATGCTGTAGTTTTCCTTTAATTAAGTATTCTAAAAGTATGCTTTAATATTTTTAAATTTATTTATAAGGATTTTGAAATTATTTTTGTATACAAACAAAAAATTTCATTCCAATAGAATTAAGTTAATTTACAAAAAAATAAATATACAAATAAAACTTCAATTAACTTGAAGTTATTTGCTATATAGATTTTGTTGTATTTGCAACAATTTAAAATTCTCAATTGCTTTATAAAACTTTTAAACAGTATTTATAAAAAATTTTCTATATAACTTTGCAATAACTTTTGGGAAGATATGAGGAATTTAAAAAAATTGTCGACACTTTCAGGTAAACTATTTTCAACTATAATAATATTTTTTGTATGACATGAACCACCTTTCGTGTATGTAAACTCCATTCGCTTTATTCATTTATCTTTAACGGTGCAAACATTATGGCGGTTTTAAGTTTCAAGCAATTTAGAAATATTAAAATTACAGTTTTTGCCTGGATTTAATTAAAGCTACATCACATTATAGCTCTTATTGTATTTATGACATTTCCAAATATATATTACACCACCAAAAAAATATAAAACTACACTCAAAACATTTTTTTGTTATACTTATATTAGAACTAGAAAACACATTTTTTCCTGTTTAATGATATTTATTGTGATTGTGAAAGTCGTGGTAGAGAAGAATGAGTGTATTTTCTAAAAATCATAACTACATTGTAAATTTTCAATTTTTTTTCTGAATCAGACTGCGCAGTTTCTGGTATTGAACCATCGTCAGTGACCCTGTTTTTACACTTATTTTTAGGGATTCATGCTAAATACTTTTAAACTCTCAAAGTTACAAATTTTATATAATGATGCTATTGGATGTTATGCAAATTTTGACTGCTCCTTACAATTTATAGTAATCAACATTCTTAAATAGAAACACAAAAATTGTAAATTTTGGACTGCACTTATAGCTTTGTCTTCTTACCAAAATTTTTGCATTAACTTATTCATTTTTATGAATTAGTTTTTGAGATTCGCTTTAAATCTATTTTGGCCCATAAAGCATAAAGTAGGCAACGAAAAAAATTTTATGGAACATATTATTTTTGTTATAAATTTCATTTCAAAAAAGCTAAGGCCAGTTTTATGTTTAATTAAAGTCAACTTAACCCTGTTGATATAAATTTATGTATTAATTTATAAAAACCTTGAGAAATAAGAGGCATCTAAAGTCAGTTTGAACTGGTGTCGAAAATTTTTGAAGTAGATCATATAAAAAAAATTTAAAAACTATAAAATAAATATAAAATTTAAAAAATTTATAAAATTTATTTCCCCAATTGAATGGCTTTTTATGTTTTAATTTAATTAAATTTATTAAAAGTGCATATTTTATATATATTTAAACACAATTTTTTTTATAAAGAATATTGATAAACACAGGTACCGGAAAATGTTCTATTTATTGTTGTTATCAAAAATAAATATCAAAGAAAGTTTGATATAATTTTTCTTAAAAACAAAAATTATGTTTTTTTCGACCTTTACTTGTGCAAAGTTTAGTAACGTCATGATGCTTGTTAGGAAAAGACCTAACCACGTGCTTGATTACTAAGAAGACAAGAATGGAGCAAAATTGATTATTAATAGGTTTTTTGTTAAAGTTCTGCCTATTATGTAGGCTCTAACTTTTCTAAAACTTCGGGTTCTGATGAGATCTTTAGCCAGATCGAAATACTAGTATCAACCTAGCTAATATGTTTGATTTGCTTTATTTATGTAAATATACGGAGGTTGAAAGCTCGTTATAAATTGAAAATAACATAAAAATAATCTCGATGTATATAAAAACAAAAAACTAATATAACTGTAGGAAATGAAATTATTCAAGTTCGAGGCCATACTCTACGTTTCTTTATTAGGATATTGTCTTAACAAATAATCCATAGAGTTTTTTTGTTTTCAAATTTGACCCTTTCATCAAAGTGTTGATAGGTCTATTTCGGGAATTTTTTAGGTTCCCATCATCAGAACACGTTTTGAAAGAGGTAACAATCCCATGCCAAATATCAAAGAACTGATATATGAGCTCGAAGCTAAAGATTATCACCATTGATCAAAAAATAAATTGAAAACTTGTTTGTAATGTGCAAGGTCCACCACATTTTCATTTTCAATATCAAAGAAATTTTAAAAGTTTTTATAACTCAATAGAAAAGAAAAAAAATCAAATATACCCAGGAAAAAATTACACATTCCAAAAAGAAGGTGATGCCCACACTTGCTTACATATCTCATTGCCAAATTTAGTAACTGCAATACCAAACGCATTCCAACGATAGAGTCAAAAAAGCAAGTAGTATTGTAATCAATTCTTTAAATTTAAACCAGAAAGCATGAACTCAATAACAAAGTAATCATTTACTTAAAAGAAAATTACAATTCTATTAACTTATATGTATAACTTTTTGTACTCAAGAAGTAATCATATACTCGTTATTGGAAGTAGTTCCTAATTTTGAAAAAAATAAGTTATACAATTTTAAAGAATTTATCTCATATATACTTAAAACAGAAATTGCATTTTTTTTTTGAACAATTTATATTTTCGTGGTTTAAAGCTCCAAAATTATGACAGACCCATGTTATCATATCAATTCGGTGTTTCACTTTTAGGATTTTATTTCCGTATGAGTTTTGATCGTTATATTTGAGTGACCTAGGAGAATCACGTGTGAGTAAAAGTTGAATTTACTTATGGAACTACTTCTATTTTTTAAATGTAAGTACTTCTTATTTTTTCTAGGGAACTATTTATTTATTTTTTTTGTGTAACTACTTCGTAATTTTACAATGGAACTATTTCTTTATTAAAAAATGTATGTAGTTCTTAAAAATATAAATTAAATGGTTCTTTGGTAAAAAAATAATCAATTCTAAAGAATCAATTATTTTAGTCTCACGCCCTGTTAAAAGAATCGAGTAGGTAATCTAGTAAGGAATGCGTTCTGCCCAAAATGATTGATTACACCCCCCGCTTACCTTTTTGGAAATTTTTTGCTGGGTACTTTCAACTGAAAATATCCCTCAAGTTGAAAATCGAAAAATATCTTCAGAAAAAAAGTTGAAAAAATTATTTTGAAAAATAAAAGGTTTTTTTGAAAAATTAAACGTTTTTGTTTTCATCTTTTGTTTTAAGTCTAAAACTATTAATACGAGTATAATTGTGAAATGTTGGTTTGATTCCAGTAAAAATCATACCATTTCAGTGCGTTTTTTTTTCTTGCTAAAATGTAATTTTATAACAAATTAATTGTATTAGAAAGCATTTTTTGGCATTCCGGTGTTATTTTTAAATTTTTAAAGTACTGTTTTTGTACTCAAAAAAAAAAGTCTATAAAGTCAGCCACATTTTTGCTGGGAGGATCCTTGCAGAAAAGTTTCTAATATTAATATCAGTAAAAGTTAGTAAATTTAGCAAAAATTTTGTTGAATTTAGCAAGAATCTCCCAGCGAAAATGCTGCTAGCTTTACATACTTTTTTTGAGTGTGATAGATTTTCTAGTAAAAATATTTTTATTTTCATAGTTTTGCAAAAAAAAAAAATTGGAAGAAAAAAAATTTGCAACATTTTTTTTAACAATTTGTTTGTTTACAGAATATAAATAGTGTCCGACCGAACAGTTCGGCCAAAAACGATATTTGGTCGGTTTTAGGGTATCTAGAGGCAATGATTATAAATCTTTTATTGGAAACATGTTTGTTGAGCCAATTTAATTCGATTTTGTGTATAAAATTTAAGGAAAAAGCCAAAGTTTAGCTATAAAGTTAAAAGTTCGGTCCCCAACTATTTTCGATTTGGCCGAATTTTTCAAGGCCGAACAGTGAATTTATTGCTTAACTACGGACTTTTCTTTAAATTTGTCACTCAAAATCGTCTCTAATCAGCCCAATAAACAAGTAGAATAAAAAGTAAAAAAAATAAATTTTAAAATCAATTAACTGTACCAGAAAGCTTTTTAAGCGTTCCCCCATCGTTTTGAATTTTTTTAGGTTTGAATTGATATATATTTTTTTAACTTCCTTAGAATAATTATAAAAAAAAATTTGCAAAACAAACTTCAAGATAAAATTTATACCAATTTATCAGGTTACAATGTAAATTTTGAATCCAGTGTTGTAATCTATATTTTCTACAAGAAAGCCTCTTTTAGTATTCCACCATTGTTCTGCAATTTATAAGTGAAATTTGAAAATCTGCAATTAGTGGTATTCATGGCACTGAAATTTCTTATTATATTATAAACAAAATTATGTAAACACCCTCCACATGGATATGATTTTAAGAAATTTCACAAAATGTATTATTTTTTCATCAAAGATGAAAATATTTTTGTTTAAAAATATAAGTATTGATATTTTTAAATTTTGCTTAAAAACAAAAATTAAAAAAATTGATAAAAATCAAATATCTATCCCGAAAATAAAATTTTTATACAAAAGTGCTTGTTTTAAGTGAGGAACAAACAAAATAAAACGTTTTAAAAAGTATTAAAATCTGGTGCCAGTTTAAACAGTTGTTAATTAATATAATATAAAACAGCAATTAAAAATATGCGTTAAATATTTTTTAATTTCATTTGTATATTTAACATAAATTTAACCATTCTATAGTATACTATTGGGATGAGGTTGCAAAACTAAATTATCTGTTTTAATAAAATTTCAATTTAATTATATTTTATCTTTATACAATTTTTAATTAATAAATAAAACAGTAGTTATTATTAAATTTGTTTTTATTTATGAAAATGTTAATTTTTTTCGTATAAAAAAAGTTACAATTATATTTAATTAAATTATTTGCTTTAGTAAAAATTTCTAAAGCATTTATGAATACAAAAAAAATGGATTGAAAAATACGAGTACCTATCGATTCAATTAATATTAAAAGCATACAAATATTAAAGCAAACAAATTTTTTTTTCCCAGAAAAAAAAATACGAATATGTGCATGCAATAACAGAAAGAATTTTTCTACAAGTCTAAAAGTATGCAATAATATTCAAAAAAAACTTTTTAATAAAAGTATGCTTTAAAAAATAACAGCATTATTTAACTTACAAGTATGCAATGCTAAAAAGTGTGCATAACTATGCAACGAGAAAGAAAGAACAAACTGCACATTTTTCAAATTAAAGCTTCCCATTTTTTAGAGTTTAATAAAAATACATTATAAAAGAACAAAGAAAATGAATACCTAAAAGAAATTATTATTTAAAATAAAAATGTAAGAAAAATTGAAGAGCATGTTGCAAAATTTATGTAAAAAGCACGTGCCAGATCAAAAATATAAATTGGAAAAATGTATATAGGTACAAAACCGACTAAATTGTACTCTACAATATAAATAGCACACATCTTCTAAACTATTCAGCTATAAAATACAATTTAAAATACGTCTCAGACAACAAAGCCTAATAAAAAAATGTTGGTCTTAAAAGAGACCACATTTTTTTTTTTTTTGATTTTTCAGCGTTGGCAAGTTACTTCCAACAGACGTTGTGCTAGTGCTGTTAAACAAGCACACCCAAAGGCTAGGAAGTTATTTATTTGGGTTTAAAGTTTTTTCCAAACTTTTTTGTATGAGAACTTTTCAATATTTTTTTTTTATTCCATAGGATATATCAGAAATACTT
Source organism: Delia radicum (assembly GCA_021234595.1). Lineage (NCBI taxonomy): Eukaryota > Metazoa > Arthropoda > Insecta > Diptera > Anthomyiidae > Delia > Delia radicum. The sequence goes on along the minus strand of CM037855.1, from coordinate 20,389,309 downwards.
TTCGTTTGATACCCAATTTGTATATATTTCCTTTGAAGCTAACATTGTAGAATGTAAAATACAAAAAATGGGCTCAGATTTGACCCCAGAAATGATACCCTAAGATTTAGCATCTAAAAAAAAAATAGTTTATTCCACAGTTTGTAATCCCTCACAACATATCCAAGATTCATTGAGATATGCAGGTTACACCACTGTGTAGTTTCCTTGTTAGTAATATTTAGTTAATTTTTACATTATTTCAATATAAAAATAATGTGTTACCCACAAGTACTTATTTTTATCATTATTTTAAATCTGAGAATATTTGAAAAACTACTTTTAGATTTACTTTATAAATCTACTTTAGAACTCATTTTTTAAACTCTAGTAAGAACATATAGTACTACTTATTTTTGATTTTTTGTAAGCTGGAAAGTAATTACATTTCCTGCCATTTATATTGTTATCTATCAGGTATAATATGTCCAGATAGCTCAAATGTTACAAAAGAAATTTTTCAACTAAAAAATATTTATTTATTTCTTAAATTTTTTTTTTTTTTGTAAATTTTCTAGTGGGTTTTTTTAGGCAAAAAGTGTACAAATTAACCCTATATGGTCAAGTTACATAAAATAATAATTTGTATTAAGTGGAGATGTTTGTTTAGCAATTGTAAGGCTTTACAATATTGTAGTCATAAAAAAAAATTTAGTTTCATGGGTCTTTTTTGTCTCCTGGCCACTAAGGGTTAACGAGTTTTAGGTAAATGTAAAGATTGTCTAGTAAACTTGAAGTAATATTTTTTCGCAAATTATGCAAAGTTTGATAAAAACATTACAATTTTGTTAAATTTTTGAGAAAATAAAAAATTTTCATAAAATGTCCTGGAAAGGAAAACATTAAAATTTTATTAAATTTTTGGCAAAATAAACAATTTTCATAAAATGTCCTGGAAAGAAATCACTGCAAAAATAAACTCGAATTATCATTTTTCCAATGCATTTTTTTTTCTTCAATAACAACTATTATATTATAAAAATAACAATCAACATCTCCAAATTAGGCATTTTCAAAAACTTTTAAATAATAAATGAAGCAAAAAATTAATTTTTTTTTGAAACTTCGAATTTTGGGACTTTTTTCACCAAATGAGCCATTTTTGACTAATTTTTGGCAAGTTAAAAAAAAAAGTGTAAGAAAACGGGGGGTGTAATTAATGAAAATCGACAAATCGTTATTTTAGGGAGGGACATCCTTATATAAGCCTATAAAATTTGGAAACAGTTCTCTCTTTAAAAATAACCTGAATATTAAAAGAATACCTAAATTTATTATATATATTTTCCACTATGCATGCCTACAACTTCCTAATAATATATTTTCATGCAAATTTAACTTTTGTCATTGCTATTAACAAAAAAAGTTATAGTATAATTTAAAAGGTATATTCATATGGAATTTTAATAGCATATTTTTCGACTTATTTGCATATACATAAAATATGAACATTAAAATAAAATTCTAAAAAGATATAGAACCAGTGTTGCCAGTTCCGACGATTTATCGTAATTCAGACGATGTTTAGTACCCAAAATAACTAAATCACGATTGGACGATTTCTGCTTCCTAAATGATGATTTTATGACAATAGTTTAATATGTCAGCAAAACATATTTATTTGTCATTCTTACAAAATCACCGGATCTATTTTTGGATTTATGTTATTTCTTGAACAATTAAAAAACTTTATTTTTTATCGAAATCAAACATTGAAATAAATATATGAAATAGATATTGATCTGTATATGACTATATATTCTACTATATATGACCATATGTAAGTGTATATGGTACAATCAATCAAAAATAATTCTATAATTTTTATATATAATTATATATGGCAAAACACTTCAATATTTTTTGTTTTGTAATGATTACCTATTAATATATACGTTTTATTTTTTATCTGTGCGCCCCGGTAGGCTAGTTGGTAGCATGCTGGCTTATCAGTCGGGGGTCGTGGGTTCGATTCCCACCAGAGGCACTGGTCTGTTTTCGCTACAACGCGCCGAAGCCTATAGTAGCTAGTGCTCGGTTAGGGTAATAGGATATAATTTGTAATTATATGATTATTAATTAATAAAATAAAATAAAAAAATAAAATAATATTTTTTATCAAATTACTAAAAACCGTTGGTTTAAAACCAACGAACATATAGACTAAAGAATAAGCAAATCACTCAACATCTGTTAATTTGTATATGCCAACTCGTTTTAAGAGAAACATTTTTATAGAGGTTTTTAAAGGCACATTTTTTAGTATGTATAAACAAAATGCTGTGTTAATTATACAGAACATATGCGAAGAATACATTAAGCAACACAAATTAACTTTAAATTGTAATTAAAATTGTTTAAAAACATGAAGATTAATTAATTCAAAGTACCACTGTTAACACACTTTTTTCGAAACTCTCTTAACACCAGTTCAGATTTTTAGAAGAGGGCGTTGGAAGAGGGTTGTTAAAACAAATGAAACACCCAACCCTTACAATATGCGAAATGTGTTCTAAATTTTAAAAATTAAATATTTGCTTAATTCCACTACAGGCAATATACTTTCTACCACTGATCCTGTTTTGTGGCTAAAAAAAAGTTGTTTTGGATAATCTGAAATTGCTAAAGTGCTATCGTCTTGATCCAAACTACCGACCGTATAGCCGATGAAAAAGATTCCGATATAGGTATATATAATTTCATATCACATCATATCTCAGCTGATCTGAAAAATGGCATAAATGACCTTAACACATAAGATCCCATGGGATTTCATTAGATATAATTTGATCCGAAAAATGGGTCTAACTTATTTGATCAAGTTATACATACTTTGATACAAGTTGATATAAATTCATAAAATTTTTACGAAATCCGCACTAGTTTTTTGGTTTACATGCCAAATAATAATGAAAATTTAAATATAAATCAATTGCTTGGAAAATTTGACGTGTTTTCAATTTGACACTGTGTTTCATAGCTCTAAAGTCATTTTGTTTTCCAATTATTTCTTAAACAACTAAGCCGATCGCTTAGGTGCTTTCGGAAGATTAATCATCTCTGTATTAGCTTTCGATTGACGCAACAACAATAGTAGTTGTTGCATTTGGTTTAATTATAACTTCATTATGAGACAATTTTAGAAATTAGCCTTTAATGATAAACCCTTTAGCTAAAAATAAATCTTTATTAAAAAACATTTTTGTTTCTTTCATTTGTCTATAGCTTCGGTTAATTTTGTACCAAAAAAACATGAATTTTCAGCCAAATTAGTCCAAAATCTGTATTTATAGAAAATTTCTTTGGCTTTATTGCATTATATATACTTATATGTAACTATACATGGAGGTATATATGATCTGATATATAGATATATCAATTATATATGATTAGATAAAAAAGATCAACTGACATATAACAAAAGATATGATGATATATAGCGATATAATAAAATCTTTCGTAAAAATTAGTATGAGATGTAAATATATGTCGTTACATATGGCCATAATTAGATATAATTATATCCAGCTATATATGACTATATATAAACTTTTTACGTTGGGTAGTTATTATTTTTAATTATTTTGTATAACAAGGACGTGTAAAGTTTGCAGTTTATTTCTGCTCTTGAAAAAAAGTTTGTAAGTCTTCTACTTGTATCAAATTACATATAATTTGATCATATCTGATAGACCCATTTTCGGATCAAACAATTGAGATATGATTTATTAATAATTTTCGTCAAAATAAAAATGAGATGGAAGTATATACTATTACGTTTGGCCACATATGTAATTATATATAATTATATCGAGCTATATATGACTATATATAAACATTTTTGATCAGGTTGTTAAGGAATTTCCAATTTTTTTGCATGAACTTAAAATTCAAAAAATTGTGCTACTCAAATGTTGTTCACAGAATTTTGTACAAGTAATTAACAGTTTAAGTGTTAAATATCGCTGTGAAATATCACTATTTTCGAAGTATAAACCATTGAAGTGTCCAAAATCGTGTTATATTACAACGATATCACGTTATCACTTGAAATGTGAATTGTCCTTTACTTTATCATTAAAACTTTATTCCACAAATATTTTTTTTTTATTTTGACAATTTTTTTGACATTTTTTCATATATTAAGATGACGATTTTGACAATTTTTTTCTGAAAAATTGTACGATTTTATGCACAACAAATCTGGCAACACTGGATATTACTTTTTTTATGACAAAGAGCGAAAAAATACTGAACTTCAAGCCATCAAAAGAATGTTTTTATGATTCTGAAACTATTTTTTAGAAAGCTAAAACCTAAATTGTATTTAAGTGGCTTTTCAGACTTTTATGAAATGTAACGAGCAAAAAACAAACAAAAAATTCACAAAGAACAACAACTTTGAATTTTTCCATTAAATTTCATCTCCATTTTTTTTTTTTTTTGTATAAAGTCTGCTGTCAACCAGTTCATCAAATTGTATAATAAACTTGTAAGTTTTTTCCGTGTTGATATGAGGAAAAAAATCGTTAGTACAGAGTTTTTTATTGCAAAATTTATGAGTAGTATGTAAATTTTATGTTGCCAACATAAAGTTAAATATATTTTTGGGTGTCTTTTTTTTGTTGTTTTTTGATGCCAAAATTTTAAATAAATTAACTATTAATCAAAATGTAAATATAAATGGACAAAAAAACTGTGTATTAAATAATCTAAATTTTTTATAGCAACTAAAAATATGTTGTTATATTTCTTTTCATAGCAGCCACAAAATATGCTATATTTTTATATTTTAATAAATAAATTCCATTTCGTTATTAGTAAAGCTACTAAAAGTATTTAATGTTTTTTATAGATAGATTAACAAATATTGTTTTTTTTTTATTTATAGAAATTATAGGAATTGTTAGTAACAGACGGTTTTGATTGCAAAATTTTTACTAACTTTTAGTCAAATATAGCAAATTAGGTTAAGCAATTTTCCTTAAAGAATAGGCCGTAGTTGGGAAATTTTTAAAATTAAATAAAAAAAAATTAAAAACTCTAAAATTATAAAATAAGAATGATTATTCCAGTTCAAGATCATTAGCTGTTTTGTTAATATTTTTTTTTTTTTAATACTGTGCAGTCTTATCTTAAAATTATTTATGTTTTATGGGCTCTACAACTTTCTCTTAATCCGCTGTCGTCCTTCACTATATCGATTTGAAACCATTTAAATGTTTATGTAGCAAACAAATTAACACAGTCTCATATGTTTATAATTTATTTTGAAATATTTCAATATTATTTACATTATACTCGTCAGTTATTTACGGAATATTCATACAATTGATTGATTTTATAGCCTCAGCACAATTTATTATCTTTTTTTTTTTTTTAAACGCTAAAAATTTATTTCAATTGTTTGTCGATGCTACACAAATTTTAAAATAATATATTTTATATATTTACATATATACTTTGTACGTATAATAGGGTGTCCCTTATTGCAAATGGAAGTAATCGAAGCGAAATTTGGCCGAAAATGGCCCATTTTTGAAAAAAGTGAGTTAATATTCACAAAATTACTTAAAAATTTTATTCTGACTTCATCGGATATTATTAACCCACTTTAGCCTAGAATCCAAAACGACTCACAAAATTGATAAAAATTGAAAAAAAGCGTTTTTGTTTTTAAATTAATTTTAAAGAGATTCTAAAATGCCTAATTTGGAGGTGTCGGTAATATATTTTATATATTTACATACATGCTTTGTAGGTATAATAGGGTGTCCCTAATTGCAAATGGAAGAAATCGATGCAAATTTTGGCCAAAAATGGCCCATTTTTGAAAAAAAGTGAATTACAATACACAAAATTACTTAAAAATTCAAAATGATCCACAAAATGATAAATTAATTTTAAAGAGATTTAAAATGCCTAATTTGGAGGTGTCGGTATATATTTTTATAATATAGTAGTTGTTATTAAAAAAAACCTGATCACAACATTATATGAAAATTGATTTATTTGTAAAAGGTTAAACAGAATTTGGAATTTTTTATCAACGTTTGTGTGATAAAGTGTGCTCCCAATTAAAAGCTAAGACACAGAAAGGTTAGGTTAATAGAGACTGAGTTAAGCGATAGTTAAAAATAAAACATTTTATTAATTCAAATTTTACACAGATTTATATTCTGTAGCATCTTAAATAAAAGTTAAGCGTTTAATTAATTTTTCTGGTATGCTTTCTATAAGCAATTTCTGTTGTGATTTTTCTGTCCACTAATATCAAAATTCGGAAATAGATTTGAGATTTGGTAAATTTTGATAGTTTTTTTAATTGCTACTATTCCGGGACGTTTCTAAGACTATCCGCTACATAAAACTTCCATCCTGGAAGCTGAAAAAAATCCGCAAATACATAACTTTTGTCGTCCATAATACAACATTCGAATTTTGAAACAAAATCTTTTTTTTTTTAAGTTTTGTTCGTTTTTTGGCTTTAGTATTCTTTTTTGCATTCCTATCCGGAACTTTTTGCACTTTAAATGTACTAAGCCCAACAATTTTTTCAACTTGGAGTACAACATGTTTCGAACATTGCATTCGTTGTGCTGCTTCGTGACCAGAAACCTTTGCATCAGCTCTCAAAATCTTCTCCACCTTTTTGGCTTTGGAAGCGTTCCTGAGTTTCTTTGTTTTACCAATTTCAGGTTTTCTGCATATTGTTAGGTCCTTGTTCTTTATTGTGAACTAACTATACAATTAATTTTGACAAATCAAAAAATTTTATTATCGGATGAATAAAAAATATTTAAATCAATCGCAAAAAAAGTTATAAGGAAAAATGTTTCTTAACGTTTAATTGACCGCACACATTTATACCACCTTAATTTGACTACACACAGAGAAATAAAGTGCCAACCGACTTAAAAAGTGTATATTAATGGTAACAACTTATAAATTCAGTTAGTACAACGATATTAACATTCGATTTCTCAATATTTTGGGTGTCGCAACAAAAAGTCAGTTGATTTAACCGAAGTTGGTTGCGAAAACTAATGCTAAGTTGTACCAGCCGTCTGAAATTCGTACTAACTGAATTTGAGTCGTAGTAATCGAATTTCAGTTGGCAAATTGCTAAATTTTTCTCTGTGTGTAGACTACAATTATCTTTACTTTTATTTAAAAATCATTTAACTCTTAGTGGCCTGGGGACAAAAAAGACCCATGAAACGCAATTCCAATTATGACGACAACATTGCACAGCTTTTAAATTGATACAAAAAAAAAATCTTCACTTGATAAAAAAAATTATTTAAAATTTTCTTATTTTTCTTCGATCTTTTTAAATAAATTTTTGTCTTTTGTTTTATTGAGCTAAAGATCCTTTATTTAATAATTATAATTATTTATTTCCAATATTTCGTCTTCGCTTTGGAAGACTTCTTCAGGGAAATTTTTTTTTTTTTTTCCTGAAGAAGTCTTCCAAAGCGAAGACGAAATATTGGAAATAAATAATTATAATTATTAAATAAAGGATCTTTAGCTCAATAAAACAAAAGACAAAAATTATTTAATGCAATTTAATCCATATAGGGTTAATGTTTTCACTTTTGATCAAAAAAAAGACCCACTAAGAAATTTTCAGAATGACTTCTTTTAAATATAGGCTTAATTGGCATATGTGATAAAGGGTACAAAGCCAACGAACAAACGCAATTATTTATCGTACTAATCTTATTTTTAAGGGTTGAAAAGGTGAAGGTTTCGTTTTTTGTTTTTTTTTATACATTTCTTCCAAAGAAAGTACAAAAGCAGGTATTAAATTAAAGGTATATTAAAGATATATCTAACGATTTACCAAAAAAAAAAATTAAAGGTGTATGCATTTATTCTGGGACACTTTTTGACCCCACCTTGTTAACCCTTAAAAGTAAGATTAGTATGATAAAGAATAGCGCTAGTTCGTTATTTAGTTTAATATCATCTATCACATATCCAAATTTAATCAAAATCTGAAAGAAATGATTCTGTAAATTTTTTAGTGACCAAAAAAGAGGTCAAAAGTGAAAAAAGATTAACTCTATATGGATCAAATTGCATAAAGTAATGATTTGTATTAAGTGAAAATGGTTTTCCATCAGTTTAAAAGCTTTACACTTTTTTAGTCTTAATATAAATTACGTCTTATGTACCTCTTTTATTCCCAGGCCACAAACGGTTAAAATTTTGTTAATCAAATTTAGGTGATATTTGTCGGAAAATTAGGCAAACTTTGATGAAAATATTAAAATTTTTTCAAAATTTTTGACAAAATAATAAGTTTTTCTAAAATGTCCTTTAAAAGATTCGCTTTGCACACGAACTATTTAAATTTTTTCTTTAATTACAACTATTATTTTATGAAAATAGCAATCGACATCTTCAAATTAGGCATTTTAAAAAATCTTTAAAATTAATTGGAATAAAAATATGTTTTTAAATTTTTATCAAATTTTTATTCCAGGGGTTAATGATATCATATGAAGCCAGATTTCCACATCTGAATAATAATGAATAGATGAAATGAATAAATGAAATGAAAAATAAAAATTTTCAAAATTTCGAATTTTGGGAATTGTTAATAAAAATGCACTTTTTTCACAAATAGATTATTTTCTTCCCAAATTTGGCACGTATCGATCGATTTCTTTCATTTGTAGCCATTTGTAATTAAACTGGGCGGTGTAATGACAAATCTGTTTTTAAGAGACTCCCTAATGTACATATTTACATAAGTACATACATACTTTGTATGTATAGTATAAGCAAACATGACTATTTTTCAATTTTAATTTCATTTACCGTTAACCAGATAAAATTTATAACAAATTTATTCTTTAACCATATGATTGATATGATGGCGATCATGACGCCTGTACCAAAACTAATAACAAAGATGGTCTCCTAACCAGAGAAATTTGATTTAGAGAATATTTGTAACTCCTTTGGCGATAAAATTACTCTTAAAAGGAAATAACTCGGAATTTATTTGTTTAAAGGTCAAAGGTCATATAAATTAAAATTATATTTCGAAAGACTATATTTTTATAAGCGATATTGTTACAACTTCTAAAAAAAAAATATTTGTTTGTTACTAAATCTTCCGAAATTTCTAACATAATTATTTTATGGCTTCCTAAGTTATTAACCAAATAACTGCTCAATAAATTTTTAAAATGTTTAACTACATCCGCACTACTTACGATAACTAAATACAAATGTGAATTTTTATCTACTTTTTAGTTTGAATACAAAAAAAGTTGATTTTGCATTTGATAATAGTAGTATCATATTTGGGACTGATATTATGTGTAATGTTCTACGTCATTGTAAATTATTTTCACAAGTGCAAAATGTATATAAATTTGAGTAATACCACAACCTGGTGGTTTTTGTATCAAAACCCGTTAAAGGTTTTTGAGCTGCAATCGATTGCAGGTTTTTATTTTTATTAAGGGTTATTTTAATACAAACAACATCCTATAAAAAGATGTAATTAAAAAAAAAAATTTAAACAATTTCTTTTCGAAAAACATTTTTTCGAACCAAAGTTATTTCGATAAAAACCTATAAAATCGGTTAGATATTTTTTGATCCCCTACGTGGTTATAATTAGTTAGTGCTGATGTTTGTAACACTTAAAAGTAGTGGACATGGGCCCACCTTTTGGTATACCAATACTGAGAATAAACTTTTGGTTCGTTTTAGCGATGTCCGTCAGTCTGGGTCGGAAATATTAAGATATTCTGATGAAATTTGGTACACTAACTTATAAACCCCACGAAGCCTATAGGTTTTGGTTGAAATTAGTGTATGTATCGACATAGTTTTCAATAAATATATGGTCCTTATTTTTTGCTGTTTTTCAGAAAAAACCTAAAAAACCTCCATATTTTAAAAAGTATTATGAACTTTTCCTAGCTTTTATTATTAAATTGTACTCTAGGAAATTTTCAACCGGATTTATATATAAATTTTCATTATCCGGGCTGGAATTTTTTTAAGGAAATTTTAGATAAAGTAGGAGGAATCTTTCAAAGATTTAACCATCAAATTGTTTTCGGCAAATTTACAAGCATGTTATGTGGAAATTTCATTATTTGGGCCGTAAAAGTGTTTTTATTTTTGAAAGGGCATCCTTAACAAAATGTCATATTGTATTGCGCTAATAGTAAAAAACTAGTAAATTTTTTTGCTGAAACTATTAAAAAATATCAAAAAATTACGTTGCTGAAATTAGCAGAGTTTTTTTTTAGCTAACTATTAGTAGCATAAGAATGGCAAAAATAAATCTGCTGAATCTACAAATAACAAAGTTATATTTGAGCAAAATTTAGCAAGAAAAAATCTACTAATGTTAGCAGTTTTTTTTTGCACAGTAATATTCAACTAATTTTTAGTACCCTATAGATATTATGTAGGTAAAGACGACAACAATTGTCGTCAAAAACAAATGAAATTTCACTTGCAGTAAGAAAAATAACATTTCATTAAATTCAAATAACATTTGTCATTTGTAATATAAATTGTAGTAGAAATGAACCACATATGTTAGTAAAAAATAAACAAGCATTTATTTTTTTAAAAAACAAAAAAACAACTGTAAATAATTAATGTAAAATCATAAAACGAAGTCGATTGAATTTGGTTAAACTAGCCCATGTTTTGACCAATTCCCCATATAAAGGCCCCCCCCCCCCCACAAATAGTACAAAACGACGTTGCTGAGAAACTGCTAAAATTAGCAGATCTTTTTAGCTAAATCTTACTAACGAATAAACTACACAGTGGTGAATCCTCAGATTTTAATGAAACATGGATCTTTTGTAGATGCTCAATCGCACGATTAGGGGCTATAAAAATGGGGGGTCAAAAATTCCAAATTTGTGTATGAAAATATGTCTAAAATTTTGGAAATTCAAGCTACCCGGTATTAAAGGTTGCAAATTATTTCAAATATTTAATATATGGGAAATAAAAAGTCATCAGGATAAGTCGTGGTTAAGCCGAACGGTTATGATAACTGAAATAAAAACTAATATGTTAACTCGAACTCAAACCAACAACAACTTCCCAAACAAATGTGGTATTGGAAACAAATGTGGTATTTGAATAACCAAAATGTTCGGCTATGCACGGAGATGTCTTATAAGAAGTGAGATCGAGAAAAATCAGACAGATTTTCACTTACAACTGCTTTTATATACGACACTGAACTTTTTTTTCTTATTTTATACACATAATCTCACGACTTTTTAAAACATAACATGAAAAAGGTTATAAGCGATAATATGTGTACGGAATTATTCAATCTCACTCCTTACAGTGGAGGCGTCTTTAAAATAGCTTTAATTTGATTCCCAATTTGCTTATAGATTTATAACTTATATAAGAATTATACACACAGAGAAATAAAGTGCCAACCGAATTTAGCAGTTTATTTTATTGGTAACAACTTATGAATTAAGTTAGTATAACGATATTTACATTAGATTTATGAATATGTATTTAAGGTGTTGAAACTAAAATTCAGTTGAATTGACCGAACTTTGTTGTGAAAACTAATGTTCAGTGGCTCCCAACGACTGTAATTCGTAATAACCGAATTTGAGTCCTAGCAACCAAATTTCAGTTGGCAAATAGCTAAATTTTCACTGTATGCATTAGCAAAAACGTTCAATTTGGTTATTTTTGACCCCACTTTATAACCCCTAAACTGGAGATTTCTTACCAAAAAAAATTTTTATTGTAATCTGCGTATTCGCCACCGTGCATTTTCCTGGCCACATTATAAATCATACCCTTTCCTTGCCCTTTATTAAAAAAGAACATTTTTAAAAACTGATTTTAATTATCAAATTTTCTTTTTTGTAAAGTGAATCAAAGATTTTAAGCTAATAAATGTAACAATCTAACTTATTTTAATTTAAAATCCACAAAAATGCTATTCTTTTGAATTCTTTCGAAATACCTCAAAAACCATAATATATTAAACGATATGATGTGCAAGAGTTTTAAATGCAAACCAATACCATTTAATCTTAACATTCAATTTTCAACTACATACACATTTTTTCAATATTTGCATATGGATTCATTGTTTTAAAATGTTTACAAAATTGCTCCAGAAAAATAAATCCATTTATTTCAACGAATATATGTATATATGTATGTATATTGTTAAGTAAATATTTTCCCTCAACTCATTTAAAGCACATAGTAGTTGCTATTTTTGTTTTATTATAGTTTTTGTTGAATTTTGAATGAAAAAAAAGAAGTTTTAAAAATTTCTATATTGCAAAAGAATTGTTCTGTACCGCAGTAGAGTGTGGCTTAAACTAAAGAATTGGCGATTCTTGATATAGACAAGAAGTGAAATTTTTTCCGTGAACTAATTTTCCAAAAAAATATTCAACAATTTGTTTTTGTCTGTATTTATTTGACTTAAAAGGCTTGAATATTGTATTTTCGGCCCACTCTAATATACCCATGTATATAAAATTTGTTAACAAAAATTTGAAATTCGTTTGCAAAATGCAAAATTTATTTAGTACACAGATGAATATTTGCATTAAATCTATGAAATGTCACTGTAACTCGTACCTTGAAACTTTTCATTAACTTGCTACAGCTTTTCATAAAATATTGTTAAGAATTTAATTTTAATTATTAAAAATTTTATACTTCTAATGAAAAAGTTTCATTAAAAAATGTTTCATAAAAACTATGAAGTTTTTTCATTAAGTTTAAGAAAATTTTCATTCAGTTGGTGAAGAAAACTTCATTACTTCAGTGGAAAATTTCATTCAAACTCGTCCATGAAAATTCTCTCTGTGTAGTATTTGATTAAATGTGATTTTCTGATTCAATATCAAATATTTTTGCATCGATTATTAAATCTGATAGAAATAATAAATTTTTAGTTTAGAATAAATAAAAAAAAAAACATATTTAAAATTTCTATGAAATTCTGTGGATTTTTTTTAGATTTCCCCATTAAAAATAAGCTCATTTCAATATATTTCATTTAAGGACGAAGAAACGCAAGTATTTCTGCTAATTTCATGCACTTTAAAACGAAAATAGGCGCTTACACTGAGGGAATTATCTTCATGATATAATTTGTCACTGGAACTCGTTCATTGAAACTTTTCATTAAATTAATGCAATTTCTCATAGTTTTATGAAAAATTGCATAATATTTATTAAAAATTTCATGCGATTAATGAAAAAGTTTCAGTAAAGATAGTTTCCTTAAAACTATGACTCTTTTTCATAAAGTTTAAAAATGTTTGATTCACATTGTGAAAAAAATTCCATTAGTTTAGTGAACAAATTTCATTTAAACTCATCCGAGAAATTCTCTCGATGTATAAATTGTGGTAAAATACCCGAAATATGCACCAAAAATCACGCACTTTAAAACATAGATCATAAAAAAAAATGTGGGTTAGGTCCCCGATGGAAAAAGTTCTGATATAGGTATAGGATATAGGTATAGGATACTCATATATATAATTCCATATCACATCATATCTTAGCTGATCCAAAGAATGGCATATATAACATTATCGCATGGGAGGAATCCCATGACATCCGATATGAATTAATCCGAAAACTGGGTTCATCTAATTGGATCAAGTTTTATATAACGCTACTGAAAGGTCTTGGCTTTGAAACATATCCTTCTTAATAGACCTATGTACGCCAAATCCAAATCTGGCAAACCAAATCTACACAAAATTATCTTTAATTTGGGTATAATCATGTCGGTGGTTGTATAAGTACTGGTATTGCTAGAAATTTTAAAAAATCCCTTTTTAGTTTTATCCTTATAAATTTTATTTATGCAAAAACATTTTAAATTATATTACTGTGCATTAGAGCGGCATTCTTTTGTTTGAAGCAAAACTTTTTTCGGAAAATTTAAATTTATTGTATTAGGTCTAAAAGTTACACTGAGCGAATTATCTTTACTTCAGTTATGAATTTCATCATAGTTTTAATGAAAATTCTCACTGGAACTAGTGCAATGAAATTTTTCATAGAATCTATGAAACAGATTTTATTAAAGTCAATGTTTATGAAATGTTTGTGGAATTAATGAAAATCTTCATAAAATTAATGAACCATTCCGACAATGAAGCGTTTATAGTATATATGAAACATTTTTATTAAGAAGTTTCCTTTAATAAATAAAACTTTATGAATGTCTTGAAAAATATAATGGAACTAAGACAATGAAATGCTTTATATGATTTTTAAACAATTTCATTGAAGTCCAAAATTAATAAATGTCTACACTAAAATAATAAAGTACTTTATAAAATATGTTTAAAACTTGATAATTAAATCTTAAAACCAAAGTTTCAAATGTATTAAAATTAATGAAATTATGAATCAGTGCCAGAATTCGTCAATTTTTCTACAAATTAAAAATGTCTCATGCATTTTTTAATACCACGTACATAAAAAAAACATGAAATAGCATATTTCTAATTGTCCTGGTTATTAAAGTTCGTTTGAAAGATTTAACTGTGGGATAACATAATTTTGTAAAAACATTTTGCATCAATAAATTATTGAAAAATATTTTGATTTATTGCAACCCGTTGAAAAATTATAAAGTTAAATAACACAATGCTAAATATATGCCATCAGAAGAAAATTTCTTAAAATTATACGATATATCGCGACACATTTAAAATTTGTTGAGCTTTTAAATTAGAACAAATTTTCAATGTTTTTGACCAAATTAATATCTTAATAAATTTTAAGCGACTCGAGCTGTATTACACATTTTTGACGACTCTAATTGATATCCAGTGTATGACAGATGCATTTAAAAAGATAATTAGTGTCCGACCGAACAGTTCGGCCAGAAAATGTATTTGGTCTGTATTCGGTATTTTAAAGCATTATGTACAAATTTGGCGGATGGAAAAATGTTTATTGGGCTGATTAGATGCTGTTTTGAGTGTCAAATTTGAAGAAAAGTCTGTAGTTAAGCAATGAATTCACTGTTCGGCCTCAGAAAATTCGGACAAATTGAAAATATTTTGGCGGCCGAACTTTTAACTTTATAGCTAAACTTCTGCTTTTCTCTTACATTTTATACACAAAATCGAATTAAATCGGCTCAACAAACATGTTTTCAATACCAAAATTTGTCATCATTGCCTCTAGATATCAAAAAACCGAGAAAATATATTTTTTTCGCCGAACTGTTCGGTCGGACACTAAAGATAATATTATTATTTTATATATAAAAATTTAATGGTAAAGTAAGACTTCAAACATAGTCAGCTAATTCTATCCGTCAATAGACACGGAAAGGAAATTTTTACAGTTGATTTTCGTAGTAAAAAAATTTCAGTTTTGTTAAAGACAGTGTTAGTTGTTTACTACATTCTTTAGTTGTTTTTCAATAGTTCAAAACAACTAAATTTTTAGTTAGTTTAACGGTAATTACCTTAGTCGCCGCTTTAACTGAAATTACAGTTGTTTTAACTTTCATTTTCAGTAGATTCTACCGTAAAACTTTATTAAGTGTATTTGAAATACAGGTTGTGCTAATAGATGAAAATTGTTGAGTAGTGCTATGAGTGTACAATGTTCGTATTTCTAATTGTTATAAATTTAATAAAATTCTAAATAATCATTATGATAAACACATACATTTTTGCAAACCGAATTTTAAAGACAATTTTATAAGAGTTTTGTTAAAGACTAAGAACAGGTCAATAATACAATATGTACTCAATTGTGTATTTGACATACATACTCGTAAATAAATAATTGAATCTTAAAACAATAACAAATATTGATAACTTATCATGGATTTGTGCTATTCCATATTTGCGTTGCTTAAAAATCCCAGAGTAAGAAAACGAAACAAATTCAAACAGAATAAATATATGTAAAAAATAAATCCCCTCTACTGCTTCTTAAAAATACAGATAACATACAAAGTGTGTGTTAGAGATGAGCAAGTGACCGACCTAAAATCAATGGAGATGGTCAACGATTTTTAAATATTGTATTTTTTTTTCCTTTCTCAATATTAAAAGTTTTATTTTTTGGTCTGAACAAGTTATTGAGTTGGAATTATTGTTGTTTGATGGTATACGTAAAATGGTGGAAGAGGATCATATTATGATTAGGATTCGGTAATTAGTATAATATTAATGATCATAGTATGATCCTTACTTTTCACATGTGACCCAATTTTCTTTTCTTTCGTCTTATTTATGTTAGTTCAAAAAATATATACGAATGGGTATCAAATGAGAGGCATTTTGAAAATCTATTCAATAAAGACAAAATATATTGAAAATTTCTCGAAAAAACTTCAAAACTATTTTAAAAATCCATTTCTTAAATAAGATTGGACAGGTATGTTCTTGGCTAATATTTCTTACTTTTGTGCCATCTACTATGATTAAATTCTATTTAAAAGCATGGTGTAATAACCATGATTTCAAACCTGCGTACCTCCTTTATCATACGACATAAACTTAAAGTGGAGATAGGTTCATCTTAGATTGCCGAAAATATTTTTCGAGCACATATCTAAGATAAATACATATTATTAATAATTGTTGTCACATAAAAAAAAAAATAAACAAACTAGACAACAGTGGATAATACCAATCAAATTTATAGAAAATATACTCCTAATGAGTGGACCGTACGAATCATACTGGTGAACTGCAGTTCAAATAAGGTAATAATTATTTCAAAATGGGTTTCAAAGTTGTTCGATACTTTTTTGTTTTAAATTTTTTTATTTTATTTTTTCTATTTTTTGTATACCAATAGAAAGGTCATCCAAATACATTACATTTTGTACCAAATATGTATATCGTTTCTCTAAAGAAGCATGAAAAAACGAATATAACAGAAAATTTGATAATTTTTGACAACAAATTTTATCCCTTAAACATGAAATTGGGCAGCTATAAAGGCTCTCATTCTTATTTATTTAGTCGTCTTTATGACATATCCAAATTTTATGGCAATCGGAGGGAACCCATCAGCTATCCTTCGTTGTTAGCATTATGTAATAATTAGAAACTCATTTGTATCATAGTATGATACTTATAATTATTATTATGATCCTACCAGATCATATTAAGGATCATGTTATGATATAAGGTATATAAATATTGTGGAAGATATACGCAGAGAAAAAATGTTGTTGAACATGATTGTCGTCAAAAAATTTTCATATTATGGTCCTAACAATCATAAACATGATTCTAGCTGATCATATTATTATCACTGGGAATGATTTTATCATCATCATCATAATATAATTATGGGAATCATATTATGATTGTTACGTGTTTCAACCAAAACATGATGCTCTTAAACGATCATACCACAATGCTCTTTTTTCTGCGTGTAATTTAGCCATTATAATTGTCTTAAACTGTCGCGGATTTTTTTTTCAGACGATAATTTTGCAAAAATAAATGTCTTACAAATGTCGGGGATTTATCTTAAGGATGAAAATTAATTGATCCTATATTAATTTTATTTTTTATATAAAATATCACGACACTTAAAACAAATTTCGTTTAAATATTATCACATTCTGCTAGTAATCCTAGAATATCAGAAAGGAGAATCTTTTAAGTGATAACTCCGATTTATGTGAAATTTGAATATGTTATCAAGAAGACAGTAAGGGATTTGTAGTTTTTGATAAAGTCGCTATTTTAAATTTAAGTAATATTGTTTTTGTAAAACGTTAAAGTACTCGTTATACGAAAAATCTTGATACCTATTTTGTATAGGCTATGGACCAGTAGACGCATATTTAAAAACAAAGTAGACACATATTTAATAGCAAAATACCGCTCTTAAACGGCATTTAATTTTATGTTGCAATTTGATTTGTAAATGTACGATTTTGTGCGAAAGAAATAAAATTACTGCGATAGAAAACTTAATAAACAACTTTACTGTGTGGTTCACGGGGAAAACGCAAAATTTGCCTAATATTTAAATGACAGAATAACGAAAAACGATGACATATTAGTTCATCTTTTAGAAAAAATGGCACAAAACTAATCATTCTTTATAATATGAACTGAATTTTCAGCGTACCGTCTGAAGAAAACGAACCCCACATTATAATGCATATGTATTTAATTTTTACTGCAATTGTGGTTAATTTTTAAAACAGAATGCAATGTAAGTTGAATTTACTGAAATGAAAGTTGTCCTTTTGTCAAGTGAAATTTCATTTGATTTTAACTAAATTTGCAGTGGGGTTTACGTTCATAAATAGTATTCTAAGTGTACAATTTTAAAAATAATATATTTTCTTCTTTTTAGTTTAAACGAGCTTCAGATCATTTATTTTTTTCCAATATTTCGTCTCCACATTGGGTGACTTCTTCAGGGAACAAATATTACAATTCGAAAAAACTAGTTTTAATGTAATATTTGTTCCCTGAAGAAGTCACCCAATGTGGAGACGAAATATTGGAAATAAATAATTAATAAATAAATGATCTTAAGCTCGTTTAAACTAAAAAGAATAAAATAAAAGAAGATCGAAAAAAATTTAACATTTATAATATATTTTCTTTTAACTTTTTATGGTTAATACTAATAAGACCTTCAACAACATTTGGGTATTAAATTTGTTTAATAAATATGCAGCAGTAACAAGCAAATCCGTGTTTTTTCTCAGATTTTACTTTATTTTGATATTTTTCCACATTTTATCATCTCATTTCGCAAACGTTTTTGTGCATATGCAAAAACACATATCCGTTTAATTATTCGCGTAAAAAAGAAAGAAAAAAGAAAGTACGGTTGATGGGAAAACGCGAAATGTGCTTAAAATGTATATGACAGCATAGCGAAAAAAGATGACCCATTAGTTCATATTTTAGTATAGTATGTAAACAGCTTAAATAATTACGTGTACTAAAATTCAGACAAAAAAAGCGAAAGCTAGCTAAACAAAAACTTTCTTTACAGTGAATGTCTACAAACTATTTTTAAATTTTATTTTAAAAATGTTCACATTTTATTTTAAAATTCATACAAATAAATTTTAAAATAAAATTTAAAAATAGATATTTTGTAGACATGCACTGTAAAAAACGTTTTTGTTTAGCTAGCTTTCGCAAATATTAAGTTTTTTGTCTGAATTTTAGTACACGCAATTATTTAAGCTGTTGACATATTATTTGCATCAAACTAAATTTAAGGAAAAAATAGCAAAAGTTTTGTTGATACAGTTTTTGGTTGCTATTTTTTGTTTAGAAGTATTTAGCAGATGGGTTTGCTGGTTTTAGCAGAGTAAATTTGCTATTTTCAATTAGCTTTAATTTAACTCGAATATAACTAAAATTTTGTTAGTTGCTACTCGTATCTTACTAATATTTAGCAAAAAACGTATGCTAATTTTTGCAACTTTTCGTGTATCATAGTTTTTGCTAATTTGTAGTAAATTTATATTTTGCTTTTTTACATTATTATTTCTATGAGTGTAAGGCTAAAATGTGTCACTCACTTTATCATCAATAGCACTTAAATTACATTTGAATATGGATTAAAGCAAGGAAAGAAAACAATAAAAAAACTGAAATCTACATTGATTTCATTTTCAAGCGGCCTTCAATCTTCGGCATAATCTCTCAATACCTCTCAAGTCTGGTTTTTTCATTTGTTACTGCTTAAACTCAAAACTTGATGAACAAGTCAGTCTTAAGTGAAACGTCAAACGTATAACATCGTTGTTGTCCAAACAACATCATCTTCATTTACATTTGATAAAGAATTAAATTTTTAAACTACAATTAGACAGTGTTTAAAAAATTTAAAATGCAATTTTCAATTGTATTTTCACTATTTTGTATAGTGGCCTCAGTGGTGGCAAATAAAGTTGGACCACCCACTCCCACTGGACCACAAAAACATATAGTCTGCTATTATGATTCTTCTAGTTTCATAAAAGAGGGTAAGTTACAAACGACGCGACGTGTCTGTCTTCAGATTTAATTAGAATCTATGATTTTTTTTTTCTGAAAATTGATAAGAATTTTTTGATATGTTGCGTAATACATTTAGTAAAAACAAAAAACCACAAATTAAATTCAATTGAAAAAATAAGTGTTGAGACAAAATTGTGTTAATTGATACTAATTATTGTGAAGAAAAAAATCATTTAAGTGAATTCTCACACAGATATATTCACATACAACGAATGAAAACTGAGCCGGTAAAAAAAGTGTATTAAATGAAAAAGTGACAATTTTCTCATAAATTAATGGAAATTGCTTAAAAAAAAAATCGCGAAACTGGAACTGATAATTAAGTAAAAAATCTCAACAATTATTATAACAATTTTCTTGGAAATAAATGAGATCATTTGCAAGAATTTGTTGAAATATTAAAAATAAAAAAATAAAAATTGTGATCTCTAACTCCAAGATTTTATTTTTCGATTGCAGTTAGTTGACTTAAAAGAAAACTTCTGAGAGTCTGTCGCTTAGTTTATTGTTCCCCAGCTCTGGTATTAACAAAATTTCCCCGAGAGTATAATTGGAAAATACAATTGAATAGGGCCAAGTCTACTTTGCTATAGCTTTCATTTGATAACACGGTGCTACAAAAAATTGCAATAACTTTTCAAGTGACTCAGGGTTGCTGAGTGTATTACAAAACCGGTTTAAAAAGTTTAAATATATCCTAAAATTTTCGAGATAACGGCAAAAGAGCATTTTTGCGACAGGCTCATTTAAACATTTGTGGCTCAATAATTTTTCCACCGATTTTGAATTTTTAAACGGCAATTAAAAGAAAATTATCTCATTTTTTTAAATATATATAATTTTGTGTATTATTAATAAAACTTCTACGAGCCTTTTTCGAATCTTCTTTTGAAACTACAAAATTCTTAAAGCTAGCATTTTCCAGAGTAAAATGAGAATTTATTTGTTAAAATCGGTTGAAAATTGACAAGTGCTTTTTCTATAATTACAAAGGCGAAGTAGGAAGAAACAAAATTTTGTATATATAGAAAAAGTACTGTAACTTTGTAAATTTTCACCCGATTTTAACAAATGAAGGCTGAATTTACTCAGGAAAACACAAACTTTAAAAATAATGTTGTTTTAAAGAAAGCATAGGAAAAGTTGGAAAAGTAATTGTTATTAAAATAGTCTCTACATATTTATATTAACAATAAAAAGAAAGTATATATTTTTTGAAGGACCAGGTAGTTTTCTTTTAAATTCCGTTTAAAAATTTTAAAATCCGATAAAAAAAATGACTGAGTAACAAATGTTTAAATGCGCCAGTTGCAAAAAGAGTACAACTTTATCTTGAAAAATTGAGTGTATATTGCAATTTCTCAAACCGGGTTTGTAATACGTGGTGTATTAGGACATTTGACGAGTGAATTTGCTGTGTAGCACAGCGCAATGCATTTTCCAAAATTTGCTTTGGAGGAAATACAAATAATGTTAAAAAACATTTTTATTTTAGTGGGTGCGAAACCATTTAAACCCGTGGATCCGTAAGTTTTGTCTTCTCTATCAAATAACAAAATTTAAGCATAAATTTACTTTAACACGGCGTTATCATACGTTTTGGAAACCTTGTGACAAGTTAGGTGAAGTCTCTAAGACTAAATTTAAGAGTGAATCTTGAAAAATTTACAAAATTGCCTTTTACCAGGAATAATAGCAATTCTAAATTTTGAGTTTTTCTGCAGTTACTTTAGAATATGCACACAGAAAAAACTAAAAACAGGTTTCAATTAAAAAATTTATTGAATCAATTAATATTTTAATTGACAATGATAGTATCAATTAAACCTTTTGTTAAAATTAAGAAGAAAAAAAAAGTTATAAATAACTTCTACAAAAAAAAAAATATGATACTTACAAAAAAAGTGTGTGATCTATACGTTGGTATGTGTGTTTTTTGCAATGCAGAGTCTGTTTGTATGTGTGCTTCTTTTGTTTGTTAACTTCAAATGTATTTTGTATTTTATACTGAAAATTTTCTATTTATGCATACAGTGTATGAAAAAATAATATGATAATTGCGTCTAAAATAAAATATGTATTTATATATTTAAAAGTCAATTAAAATATTAATTGATTCAA
Organism: Delia radicum; assembly: GCA_021234595.1. Taxonomy (NCBI): domain Eukaryota; kingdom Metazoa; phylum Arthropoda; class Insecta; order Diptera; family Anthomyiidae; genus Delia; species Delia radicum. The sequence goes on along the minus strand of CM037855.1, from coordinate 20,367,101 downwards.
TTAAATAATTGTTTAGAAACAAATTAAATTTAAATCACATCTTTAATTAGATATTTTAGGTTAATAATTTTTTCTGTGTAGCTATATTTTAGCGAAAACACACTTTAACGTCAATAAGTATAAAAAAACGCTTTAAGAGGATGTCCTTTAGATATATATTATTGAAATCCTGTTTGTCCTTGGACAAAAATAAGGGCTTTTTTAAAGTTTAAACATCAATTTTATTATTAACAGTTTTTAAACAAATGATCAAAAATTGTGTCCGTTTAAAAATATGAATTTTTCAAATTAACCGAAATTTAAATTTTGATACATTCTTGCTTTCAAACCTTGCACTACATACGTAAAATTACACCACAAACAATTTAGTATTTTTAGTTTTTTATCGAAAAATCTTAATTTTTAAATCTAAAACACTAATTTGACGCATTTTTGGTTAATTTTATACAAGACGCCTGGAGCCGGGTTAAAAATCGATCTGGGCTCGAGTCGAAAACGTTCTGCTAACAAGACATACACTTTACCGTATGAACCAAAGGCTGACATGTTTTCTGGCTAACAACAAACTTATAATTTTTACGTGTGTATTCAAATGTAATAGAACCAAAAATAAAAATAAATAAAAACTAATATGTGCAAACATAATTCACCTAAATTTCCAATAAAACTAAATAAAGCTGAGATATAAATTTTATTAAATTTTCACTTTCACCCAAAAGTTAAATACAGAACATGCCCGAAATTAAAGTGCAAAACTGGTTCATTTGAAAAAATTCAAATGAACCAGAAAATTAATAGTAGAAAGGTGCTAACAAATGATATTCATAGTTTAACACTAATCGTACCAAGCGAAGTAAAATTACTCATTTCAGTCTTTTATTGAAAATTTATTTTTACCATATTATAACACAGGGTGAGTTTTAAGGAGTTTAAAGGCTTTTAGAGATTGGATTTTTTTTAAAAGTTGATCAATTTTGAAAAATTTCCAGCAAATTATAAAAGATGTGTTAAGCTTTCAAACTAATGTATTTTTATCCACCCGGATTTAATAGCCAAAAAGCTACAAGGTCTAAAACTCAACCACCTAATGCTTTCAGAGCTTTTAACTTTTCCAAATATTAACCATAAATATTATTAAACGCAGCCACTTTTAACACAGGGTGTCAAAGAATTAGATAAATTCGTGTTACAACTACAATCAATAAAAAGCAATATTATTTTCGAGATAGCCATCTTTAACACCGAGTTACTCAACAAAAAACAATTGTTTTCTCAGTCTCCGACTCCTTGTTGTATCCGTCCATATAAAATTAATCAATCGAGTCATTAGTTAAGGACCTAATCCGCAATAAGTCATTTTATTTGATAAAAAAAATACATTATTCCACTACATAATTGGTTTTTTTTGTTTAGCGGTACACTTACAAAGGGAGCCTCCTGATATGTTCTCTCCGATCTTAATGAAATTTGGAAAAAAAAAAAATAAGGGACACGTATTTTTTTTAGCGACCCAATCTAGTTAATAAATTTTTGTATGGAAACATGTCTGTAACTAATGAAATTCCGATTTTTTTAACGCAGTTTTGATGTACTCGAGAAAACATAAATTTTGACATTTATTTAAAATATTTAAAATGTAGATTAAAACCGAACAATTACGAATGTCGGCAGAAGCTCAGACACCCCCTCGATTACGCTTAATAGACATTAATGTATATACACACAGAAAAAAATTTAGCTATTTGCCAACTGAAATTCCGTTACACAGAAAAAAAAAATTGCGCCAAGTAAACATTTTGTTGAATTAAAAAATAAAATCAATTACTTTTTTAATTGATTCAATTAAAAAGTAATCAATATTTTTGTTTTTTAAAAGTAATCAATATTATTTAAAATATTGATTACTTTTTAATTGAGTCAATTATAAAAGTAATTGAGTCAATTAAAAAAGTAATTGATTATGTTTTTTTTATTCAACAAAATGTTTACTTGGTGCAATTTAAGAAATATTTTTTTGTGTGTACTATGACTTAAATTCAGATATTACGAATTTCAGTGGGTCTGAACAACTAAACATTAGTTTTCACAACAAAGTCCGGCAAATTCCACTGAATTTTAGTTGCAAGACTAAAACTATTCATAAATCTAATGTAAATGTCGTTGTACTAACATTAAAATACACTTTTCAATTCGGTTGGCATTTTTTTTTCTTTGTGTATTTTTTACTTAATTCAACTATAATTCTTTAACAAAACGCCAGTTTTCATATCACTTAAAACCCATTGCTTTTAATGACAGAAATACGACATGTCTCGTATACCAGTTAATGCTTCTCAAAATGCTCTTTAATTTGGTAACACATTTGTCTTCAATTTCTCGAAAACAATTCGAAATAAGTCGAAAAAAACGTAATATGAGGTAATTTTTGAACCCACTTTTTTTCTTCTTTATCACATATTCAAATTTTATTAAGATCGGAGAGAACCCATTGGCAGACTCCCCTTGTTAGTATTAAAAAGCGGATAATATAAAAAATTCCTAAAGATTTATAATGGAATTAGTAAAGAACTTAACTAAACAAATTTAAACAAAACCCAACTTAAATTAAAAAAATGTTTTTAAAAAAAATATTGCAAAAAACATACAACTTTGACAAGTTCTGGCTTACCCAATCGCGGAATAGGTACTTTGAGATTAATTGACTTAATATTCCCCGTAGGGTGTTTATTTTCCGCGACTGATAACATATTTGTTTAAACCTCGACTAACGAATATATGACAGCTTCATATTGTAAAAAAGAGCTTTTATTTTAAATACAGCTTAAAGTTTAAAAATCCATTTATATTTAATAGATTCCTTTATTTTTAGGCTTAGCTAAATTAATCGTCGATGATTTGGAACCTGCTTTGCAATTCTGTGATTGTCTCGTCTATGGCTTTGCTGGTCTTGAACGTGACTCATTCAAAGCTCTTAGTACCAATCAAAATTTGGACTTGGATTTAGGCAAAGGTCTTTATCGTACCGTTACACGCCTAAAGCGTAAATATCCCAATATTAAGGTCTTGTTGAGTTTTGGTGGTGATAAGGATATTGAAACTGGTGAAGATGCCAAGGATTTGCCAAATAAATATTTGGAATTATTAGAAAATCCCACGGGACGCATGCGTTTTATTACTACCGCTTATGCTTTGGTGAAAACTTATGGTTTTGATGGCATTGACATTGCCTGGCAATTCCCTAAAAACAAACCTAAAAAGGTACACAGTGGTATTGGTAGTTTCTGGAAGGGTTTCAAAAAGGTATTCTCTGGTGATCATATCGTAGATGAAAATTCAGAAATGCATAAAGAACAATTTACTGCATTTATGCGTGATTTGAAAAATGAGTTGAGACCGGATAATTTTTTGTTATCGGCTACAGTATTGCCGAATGTTAATTCGTCATGTAAGTTCGAAGCAGACTAAAAAAAAAATCATTATTTTATATAACATCTTTCTCCTATTAGTGTTCTATGATGTCCCGGCTATAGTCAACTATGTAGATTTTGTTAATTTGGCTGCTTTTGATTGGGCCACTCCCGAACGTAATCCTGAATTAGCCGATTTAACTGCACCCTTATATCCCTTAGCTGAACGTAATCCCGAATTTAGTGTTGATTATCAAGTACAATTTTGGTTGCGTCAAGGTTGCCCTGCCTCCAAAATCAATTTGGGTGTTAGCTCTTATGGTCGTCCCTGGAAAATGACTGAAGATTCTGGTGAAACCGGTGTTCCTCCTATTTCAAAGGTAGAAAATGATGCTCCTCTGGGAGTCAATACTCAAACTCTGGGTTTGTATAGTTGGCAAGAAACTTGTTCTCTCTTACCCAATGCCAACAATATGTATTCCAAGGGTGCTGATGCTCCTTTGCAAAAGGTTGTAGATCCTCAACGTAAGAATGGCGTTTATGCTTATAGACCTGCCGATAAAAAGGGTAACAATGGTATTTGGGTAGCCTATGAAGATCCCGATACAGCTGCTGAAAAAGCTGCTTATGCCAAATCTCACAACTTGGGCGGTATTGCTTTATATGACTTATCTTATGATGATTTCCGTGGTCTTTGTACCGGAGATAAATATCCTATTTTACGTGCCATCAAATATCGTTTGGTCAATTAAATATTAAATGTTTAGTGTATAAATATTTTGCACTCTTTTTTAAAGTTTTAGGTTAAAGGAGTTACAAAAAAAAAACACTTTTATTCTGCATAGTTTTTGTTTTTTTTTTTAATGGAAAATGAAACAAATAAAAATTTTAATAAAAACACATTTAAACAAAAAATTTACATAAACTATTTTATTATGGCTGAAAAGGTTTTCTCTTGAAGAGAACTTTTAATTTGTATAAGTATTTGGAATTTAAAGTATTGCTGGGGTTAAAATAACAAAAAAGCTTTTATAGAAGCTTATATTTATGTATATTTATAATCTTGTTTTTATAATTAAAATTTCTAATTAAGTCAACAGCCATGGCTTTTATATAAAAGCTTTAATCTATCTTAATAATTATTATTTGTAATAAAACAACTTTATTAAATACTGAAAGTTTTATAGAAAAGCTTTACTTGTATCATGTCAATATCTTAAATATTGTTAAAAATTTGTATTTAATATAAAAACTCGGATAAAAGCACTTGGTAAATGTAGTTTCTTAGCTCACATTGACAGTAATTGTGATTTTATAAAAAAGATTTCAATCAAGACTTAAAGTAGCTTATTAAGAAGTTTCAGTTTAATTTATAATCGTGATATAAAAAGTCTTGAATTGTAATAACTATAAACCTCCAATCTAGTCGTAAATCTAAGTTGTCAGAAAAAGCTGCGGTTTAAGGTAAAAAGCTCTAATCTACTTAACAATTGGTGCTTTATGTAATATTAGATCGTTTATTGTTAAAATTTAGTACAAAATTCGTTCTGATAACGCTATTTTTTGGAACTTTACAAACACTTTTAACATTTTTTTATCTGGTCACTACAGAAAAGGTTTAAAAAGCTATTACTTAGCCAGTCGACATTCGTGACTTTATAGAAATAAAATACAAAGGAATTTAAAAAACATTGTGTCCTTGGCGAACAACTACTTGAAAAAAAAACTCGACCATTCAAATGTGTGAAAATAGGCAATTTTGCATTTTATTTTGAATTGTCAGGTTTGAGAGCATAATTAAATAGAAAAGGAGAAAATAACTTTTGTTGTTGGGGTAATCAATTAACATCACCTATTTCCTGTGGTTGGTTGATATATATACCTGATCAAAACCTTGAGTTTATTGTGGGTGGTGGATTAGAATGAGGCTGAGGATGACATAGTATCTTAGGTCGAAAGTGCTGCACTCCATCTAGCGCTGATCCCCACAATATTTGTTTCATGTTCTCTTACATTTATTAACAACTAGTGCTTTCTATTTGTAATAGTAACATTTAATTACGAGGGCGGATCAATAAGTCTGTGACTTTTCGAACTTCCCTCGTAGTTATATGAAATGCAACACTGCTCCCATCAAGTACCACCTGTTAATAGACTACTGTCAAATTTTGAGCAAGTTCCGTCATTTACTTTGCGTTTAACAGCTGTTCTGAACATGCAACCTCGTGGATTTTTTTAAAAATGGAGAAAAAGTGAATTTCGAGTGCTCATTAAAAATTATTTTTTGCTTAAAAAAACCGTCACTCAAACCAAGTAAAAGTTTGATAAATACTATGGGGACTCTGCACAATCGATTTCAATGGTAAAAACTTTCGTTGTGGTCGCACAAGTACAAATGACGCTGAACGTTCTGGACGGCCAATTGAGGTCAATACACCCGAAAATGTCGAAAAAAATCCACGAATGGTGTTGGCCGATCGAAGAGTAAAAGTGCGTGAGATTGTTGATGCCATAGGCATTTCATATGGCAGTGTGGTTTCAATTTAAAATGATCAGTTGGGTTTAAGAAAGCTGCAAGATGGGTGCCGCGTTTGCTCTAAATTGACCATAAACTTAATCGTGGCCAAGAAGGTGATGGCAACAGTTTTTTGGGATGCAGGCGGGATACTCCACAACGATTACCTTCAAAAGGGAAAAACAATAAACGGCGAATATTATACCAACTTATTGGACCGACTTAACGAGGATTAAAAAAAAAAAACGTCCCCATATGGCCAAGAAATGCCTATTTTATGGACCTCGAAGAATCCTATTTTTTGGAAGGGATACAAAAATTGGAGAAACGTTATACTAAGTGTATTGAACTAAAATGAGATTATGTTTGCAAAAAAAACTGTCTTTCATTCAAAAAGTCTCGGACTTATTGATCCGCCCTCGTAAGTTCTCAAACCTGGCAATTCAAATAAAAATCAGCAAGATTTGTTAAAGCATATTTTTGCATATTTTGATCTAAAGTGTATATTTTTGATAAAATTATTTTAGTTTTTAGAATAAAAGTATATTTTTCGAACATATTTCAAGTTTTTTGTTTTTTTTTTTAATTTTTCGTCATTGAACAATTTTATATTTCAATAAAAATATTTTGGCCAAACATTTTTTTTTTCAATGTTTTTCGTGGTTTGCAAACCGATAGCGGAAATTAAGCCATTTTTTCAAATTTACATTTAATCATTTATCACCTTTATCTCCTTTTTTATTACCAATTGAAATAAAATTCACAAAAGTTATTCCATCTGTACTAAAAAATAAATCTTATACGATTTTTTAATGAAAAATGTGTTATAAGAGCATATTTTTAAAATTTTTAGATTATATATCCAGTTTTTTAAGGCATTTTTTATGGGCATAAAATCGATTTTTTGAGCATATTTCTGATCATTTTTATTTAATTAATTTCAACCATTTACACTATTCCTTCCTCTAGCAAATTACTAACAAAACATTTGTTCCATTTAAACCACAAAAAGAAACAATAACACGCTTGTTAATCATTATTTCGATGATAATGTGTAACGGAAACTCTCCAACATCATTAGGAAATCCTCAAATTTAAAATTTATACTAAACTTTTCGCTTGTTTTAACAACATTTGCTGTTAGACTATGGAATAAATGTTGATGACAGCAATAATTTTGCTACAGGCAAACAATTAAAATTACAAAATATTGTTACAATCGTTCGTTACATAAATGTTGGGTATAAAATAATATCAATTTTCTATTTTTGTTTTTTTTTTTTTCATATTTCCATTTGTTATTTCGCTCATCGTTGTTATTTTTCACTTGTTTGGTATTGAATTCAGAGCAGAATGTGTACACTAATGGAAAAACCTAAGTAAACATTTTTGCTAAAACTACAAAAAAATTAGTTATAAATTGTGTGGTTGAAAAAACTGCTAAAATTAGCAGATTTTTTTTTTGTTAAATATTAGTAAGATAAGAATAGCAAAAATAAATCTGTTATATTTACAAATATTTCTTGATATTTGAGATAAATTTCAGTTAATTGAAAGTAATAAATTAATCTGTTAAAATCATTCAAAAAATATTGGTAAATATTAGTAGACAAAAACATCATAAAAAATATGAAACACTTTAAGTTTTAAATTTTTTTTAATGCGAATAAAAATCTGTTCTTAACAAAAATTTGTGCTGATTTTGGTAATATATGGTAAATAAAGCAGAAATTAAAAATTGTTGATATTACAGTTTCTGTTTGCTGTTTGGTATACATATGTTTCTGTTTGGTATACAAATGTTTAGTAAACGTTTTTGTTGATTTTAATAGATTAAATTGTTATTATTAATTAGCTAAAATTCGGCAAGAATATAACTAATATTTTGTAAAGTTACCAGTTTTATTTTTGCTGTTCTTATTTTCTTAACCCTCTAACGCCTGACGATGACATTTTTTATCGTTTATAAAATTGAACCCAAATGCTTCGAATGAGTGTTTTATATAGTTCGATATAAAAGTGAATTAGCTAAAAGTTTTGCGAAGAAACTGTTCGTATTCAGTGCACTGTTAAAACGCGAGAAAGCTTTAAAGTTCAAATTTTTAAAAAATTCAAAAAATAATTATTTTTTAATTAACTGAGATTTCCAACAACTAAAACACTTATTTAAGTTGATTTAAAACTCTTGAAAATTAAGTATAAGTAAGATTGAAGTATTACCTTTAATAATCAGTCCTTATTTTTCTTCAAGGACGAACAGGATTTTATCAGGATATCTCTAAAGGACATTGTCTTAACTTATAAAGTAATGGACGGATCGTTTTGAAATTTGGTATAGAGAAGACAATCAGTAATAGTAGCAAAAGTCTAAAGTTTGAACAAAAAATATTGAAGTTAAGATACTTTTTCGCCCTATTTCGCATTTTGCAAAAAGCGAAAATCGCCATATCTTCTTAAAAAGAAGCACAAAAAAGTTTATTTTTGGATTGTGGTTATGTCTTGGTAAGAGCAATAATTTTTGGTACAAACTTTTGTTTTACTTGCATTAGTTTTCGAGATAAATTTTAAATTATTTTTGCTCATATCGCCAAAAGTAGTCAGCGAAAAACATTTTTTAAGAGAAATTATTATTTTTTTTTGCGAGACGAATACATGGTATGAATTTCATTGCAAAACAAAATTCGGACATTAGAGGGTTAATATTTAGCAACAATAAGCTGCTAATTTTAGCAGTTTTTTTTGTCAACATAATTTTTTGGTATCTAATTTTTAGTAGTTTTTTTCTGCTATTTTTATCAATTCATTTCTATGAGTGTATGTATGAAAAATTAAATGGAATAAAGGAATTTCTAAAGTTTTTTTTTTTAGTTCGCTGTTTTATTTTTTAAAACAATGTGTAAATTGCAGTATAAAAGTACAACCAAAATGAATTGTAGTTTTCTTATTGTTATTAAATACCAGTCGAGAATAATATTCCATGTTATTATTGTTATACTAGCAAAGAGAAGCAAAGTTAATATTCACATACATACACTCATGTTTTGTTATACACAATTTCCGTTTCCTTCCGTTAAGTATGCTACAATGTAAGTATTTAAAAATAATCTTTACGATATCTTTGAGCAGAAAAAGCTACTAAATATTGGTTCAAAATTAAGTTGCAGAAAAAACTGCTATAATTAGCAGATTTGTGTTCGCTAAATAATAATAAAATAAGAACAGCATAAATAAAACTGTTAACTTTACAACATTTTAGTTATATTCGAGTTGAATTTTAGTTAATTAAAAACAGCAGTTTACTCTGCTAAAATTAGCAAAAACTTTTACTAAATATTTGGAGACTAAAACATCAAACAAAAATTGTATTATCAACAAAATGTTTTCTATATTTACCTCAAATTTAGTAGAATACAAATAACAGTTTATTTTGCTAAAATCAATAAAAAGTTTTGCTAAAAAATTGTAGATTGCTAATTTCAGAAGGGCAGATTTTTATTTAGATTAAAAAAATCAAAAAAAAAAAAAAAATTTCAAAATTTTTTTATGATTTTTTTCGAATCATATTTAGCAAAATTTTTTACTGATTTTAGCAGATTAATTTGTTATTTTCTAAAATCAATAGTGTAGATTGCTGATTTCAGAAGGACAGAGCTTTATTCGGATTAAAAAACTACATTCAAAGTTTAACTTTTTTTATGATTTTTTGTCTACTAATATTTAGCTGATTTTAACTAAATTTAGATCAAATATAAATAATATATGTAGACGACTAGCTGTTTGTACCCGGTCTTGCCCGGGACTGAATTACTTTTAAAGCAACATATATTAAAACCAAATTTTTGTTTTATACCTTAAGAATTAAAAAAGATAGCGTTTTTTATTCGATTCTTTATATTAATTATCCCTCACGCACCAGCTGCCCCGTGCTCTTGTCCGTCGCCGTGCTCTTGACTGTCGCAGTGTGGCTCCGTTTTTATATTATTGTGAAAATTCCTAAGCATACAATTATTTTGACCGGAATCTGGTAAAAATAAAAATTGGTTTAGGAAACATCCAAACTGGACTCTATAAATTGTAAAATTTAAGCGACATCTGTTGCAAAGTAACAATTTATATTGCGAAAAGCCATGGTGGACCATGCTCTTATAAATTAACCAATAGTTAGCCTAAATAGTGATAAGTATTTGGTGACCTCGCCCTAGGTGTAAAAATTATGAGTGCCTAATTCGAACGAAATCCGTAAGAAAATCAAAATTTCTTTAGCAAACATCCAATGGGGGCTATGAAAATTTCGCATGTTTCAGGATAAATGGGCCTGCTCAATAAACAATTCCCGTGGTAAAGAAATCTTGTATACAAAGTTTTAACGAAATCCGTTGAAAAATGAAAATGTGTATATACAATTTTTAAAAAAGTCTGCTTAAATTGTTCGTGGTCGATAAAAATATACGGCGACCTTATCTGGGATAAGACAATCATGTGAAAAAAATCCGAGTGAAATTCTTTAAAAAAAATGTAGTAATCATCCAATGTAAAATAAAAAATGTACAGAAAAGTGGGCTTAAAAGAAGGCGCGGTCAATGAAAGGTTTGTGGGGGTTGTGCATAGGGTATGGAGGCCAATTGAGCCAGTTTAGAGCATGTTAAAGTGTATAAAAAATATTTTATCTAAAGTTAAAACTATGCATTCAAAATTTAAAAACAGTGGGCGTAAAAGTAGGAGTGATTGATGAAAAGTATGTGGCGATCTTGTGTGGGGTTTGAAGATCACGTGTGCAGGCTATAATATTAAGAAAAAATAAGCTATCTTAAGAATTCAAAAACTGAAAAAAGGGAAAGAGTAGTTTGGTTAGGTCATACTTGCGATTTTAGCATTGAGGCATTCGTTTTTTTCATATAAAAGCCAATGATTTCCCATTAACATTTATATGGGCAAATCAATGTTTCAATGCTTTTCCCCATGTATGGCTCAGGTGCCGTTACAAGTATTATGAAAGGTGAAAAATCGGAGAATTTTGATCAAAACCGACACTTTGCGTGTTAATATACATAGCTCCAATACCTGTTGTCGAAGAATGATCATGGGGCTGATTTGGATTTAGCGTACCTTATACCTTTAGTTCTAGTGTCAAATATTTTTCGGTCTGAATCTTTAGGAGAAAAAGTAGTTACGTTTACTCCCCACTGTAGATGTAACAGATTAATTTTTGCTATTTTTATATTACTAATATTTAGCAAAAAAAATATGTTAATTTGAGCCGTTTTTTCTGCAATTTCATTTCTAGTTCTAGCAAAATTTGTAGATGCATTAGAATAATTAGTAGCTTTTTCCTGGATTAAATATTTATTTTAATGTTAAATATAATAATATTCGATTTGTTTTATTAAATACTAATTGATAATTTAATTGGAATTGAGGGTTTGTAAATAATAATTTTATTAAACATAACCAAGTCTGCCTATAAATGTTCAACATCCAAGAGTATGCTTTAGTATATTTTTGTATTAATATCAATTAACATTTGTACAGTGCGGCCAAGTATATTTTTAACAAATCCAACTACATTGTCGAAAAAATCAACCATATTTACACTATCTTCCTAAAATCTGCTAGTTTTTAAATTTTTTATTTAAAATTGTTGTAACTAATAAACTAATGTTATAATAAACTAACTTTGTTAGAGTTTAACGGCTTTTCCCCGTTGTTTAAATAAAAATCAAAAATTTTATTTTGACAGGGTAGTAAAGTGACTTAAATTTTGGAGACCAAAAACACAACTAAATTTTTTAAAACAATCGGGCCTTTATGGACCGATTTTAAAAAGCTAGTATAATTGTTTTAAAACTAAAAATTTGTTTAAAAAGCAGCAGAATAAACAGCTAATGTTAGCAGATTTTTTCTGCAAAATATTAGTACGATGAGTATTGCAAAAACACTCGTAAATCTGTTAAAGTTATTTTTATTAGTTATTTTTGAGCTAGCTATTAGTTAATTCAAAGTAATAAATAAAGCTGCTAAAATCAATAAAAAAAGGCTAAATATAAGACAAAAAGATCGAAAAAATACAAATTTTTATAGATTTTTTTATTGCGAAAAATATTGCCTTCAGAAATCGGCATCGTACAATTGTTTAGCAAATATTTCTGTTGATTTTAGCAAAAATTTAATGTTATTGCCATTCTACTAAATTTTAGGTAAATATAGCAAACATTTTGGTGATATCACAGTTTTTTTTATGTATTTTGTTTATTTTTGCTAATTTTAGCAGGTAAATAAAATTTAGTAAATTTAACAGTCTTATTTGTGTTGTTCTTATTTTACTAAAATTTAGTTAAAAATTCTGAAAATTTTTTCTGCAACGTAATTTTTAACTAATTTTTAATATGTTATATTTATAGAGCTTTATTTCTATGAGTGTACTTATTAATGATATTTAGTATTATCAAATAATGTAAAGCCTTGACCTCCAAGAAGTTCCAAGATCATTCTGGAGTTTATTAAAATTGGGAAGTTTTACTTTTTTTTATTTTTTAAGACAAATTCTAAGAATTAAAAAAAACATGTTAATACGTAGTCAAAATAGCTCAAACTGCTATGCAATGATTGAAAACAAAACTAATTTTGATACCAATTTTGATACTAATTTTGATACCAATATTGGTATCAAATGAAGAATCATATTCTCTGCTAGTCCACAAAAATAGTTATCCTAATATTTTATTACCTAAAATTTAAAAAATGTCCGTATACAAATTGGATCCTTCAGTATCCTTGATTACTATACGAATTTTGGAAAATGAAAACTAACTAGAAGAATATGTATTGGGGATTTTCAAAAATGTTCGACACTTTGAAGCAAAATAAAATCAAATTTTTTTGATACCAATTTTGATACTAATTTTGATACCAATATTGGTATCAGATGAAGCATCATAATCTCTGCTAGTCCACAAAAATAGTTTTCCTAATATTTTATTACCCAAAATTTAAAAAATGTCCGTATACAAATTGGATCCTTTAGTATCCTTGATTACTATACGAATTTCGAAAAAGAAAAATAACTAGAAGAATATGTATGGGGACTTTCAAAAATTTTCGACACTTCAAGCAAAATATATTAAATTTTTTTTTTTTTTGTAGTCATGAATGACGTTTTGTGTATTCATCTGCCGATGTTAAAGCATGCTAAATCCATACGCGGTAAGCATTTATTTTTAACGGCACAAAAGTTATGGCGGGTTTAAGTTTAAAGCAAATTAAAAATATTAAAATTACAGTTTTTGATTTAATTAAAGTTAAAAATTATAGATGTTATTGTATATATCAGATTTCAAAGTTACACCACTAAAATATGTAAAAATACGCTCAAAACAATGTTTTGTAATATGATTTTCTGATATTTAATTAGGTTCAGGGTTACTTATTTGCAGGAAATCATATTTGATGCTTTTAAATTCGCAAAATTAAAACATTTTTATAAGGATGCTTTTTGAGGTTATAAACATTTTGTTTGCTACATAACTTTTAAAGCGCTTTGAAATCTTAGAATCTTTTATTTGGTGTACGTTTTGACGGAATTGATACAGCACTTTAGTTGTCACAAAGCGAAACGTGTTTGGAAAAAACTGCCGCTTTGTTCGGTAGAAATGTTCGTTAAAAAAAATTTAATTGTTTTTCACTTTATAAATTTAGTGCATAGTGCAGATTCACTCTAGATACCTACTAACTATGTTCTCAAGCCATATTTTTTATAAAAAAATGTGAAAAAAAAATAATTAAATTTCGCAAAATTTTCAAAAAATTTCATAACATTTTTTGCGTTTCAAATTTTTTTAAATGCCTTTTCGACTCGGAGGTGCTGTTTACAAAGAAACTCAGTTTATGCAATATGCTAGCCAATTTCAAATATACATAATTGTGAATGTCATATGCAAAAACCCTACATTTTCAAAAAATTTACGCCAATTCCTTGTAAGTTTGTATTGTCGTATTGCGTTATGGGTGTGCTCACATAAACTGTATAAAATCACACTATTTTTTAAATGCTGTTCTCAAAACTCAATTCCATTAAACGGCGCAAAACCCCTTTAGAAAAAACTGGGAAAGTTTAAAAATCGGAAAATTTTGATTTCACTTTAATACCACCATACGACTTTTCACCAAGCAGCGATATGGAAATTGCATTTTTAGTGAATATGTCTCACAAGTCTGGTGACTCGATTTTGTATTGATTTGGATATGAAAGTTAAAAATTATGAACATAAATATATATTAAAAGAAAAACTCTTGTAAGTTTCAAATCACGTTTTTTTCATTTTTCCAATTGTTGGCCATTTATCAATTCTTCTGCCGAAGACGTTTCAACATGAATCCTTACATGCCATAGCTGGTAAGTATAGTAAACCTTACCCTGTCAAACGTTCCTCTCAATTCATAATACCTTGAGAAATAAGAGACATCAACAGATCATATAACAAGTTCCATGAAATTTTAAAGACCTTAAAATGTAAGATGTGCCGAACGTTTTTAAAAAAACATTAAAACCTCCCTAAAATAATGTAGTGCGACTCAAGTTGTATGGAAGCGAAATTTCTTATGATACCCATATTGTATATGTTGGTAAGGAAACAGATTCTCAAATTAACAAAACATGCAAAAATAGACCCATTTTCAAAATGGTCCAGCTCACGAGAGTTCAAAGCTGGAGCCGAAATATTTTAAATGTCATCTTAAAAAAGTCCAAGGTTCATTTTTAGGAGGGTACATCGAGCACTTTTTTTGGTGAGTCGCTCTAATATAATGTCCAACATTATTAGATCTCTGAAAATTCTCATTTCGTAAACAAATTCCCTATATCTTTCAACACTATATTAATATTACATTTAAACAAAAAACTTTTTAATACGCAACAACATTTTTCTAACTAAAGTTATTAATAAATAATCATGAAACAAACTATTTTATATATAAAACAATCCTTTGTATAACTAATTTATTGTTAAAAAAAAACAAACAAACTTTTCCTCAATTATAAAAAAAAAAAAAATATGAAAAAATATATTTACAATAATTCAGTTTAACAACTTTAATAAAAAAAAGAAAAACTTTATTGGAAACTAAAACTACCCAGGTAGAAAAATACAATCTTTAAAACGTTTTAAAAGCATTTTTCATGATGGTACAAGCGTTTTCAGAACATACCAAATTACAAATTTAAAGCGTTTTGAGAATGTGCAAAATGATAACCCAAATTTACGGTCTGAGGATGGTATTTTATAACGTTCTCAAAACATTGCAAAACAAAATTTTTGAAATGCTTTTTCAATCGTTAAATAAGTATTTGCAGAACATTTTGGCTTACAGTTATTAAGCGTTATGAAAACGACCCAAATGATAACCGCTTTGAGGGTTGTAATTTTGAACATTGTCAAAACGCTCGAAAGACAAATTATAAAGATCTTTATGAATTGTTCATAAATACCACAAATAATGAAACATGTAAAATATGATTAAAATAATATAAATAAAGTAACAAAACATTGTAATTTTAAATAGTTTAACTAGCGTTTTATTAAGTTTTGAAAAAGTCCTCTAAAATATTGCTTTATCTGTCCTCAAAATATAGTGCTTTATAAAAGATATACAAGGACTATACACTTTATAGAGTCGCTACATTATGGGCTGGCCATATTGAGTGATTTATTGAACTCGGTTCATGAAGAGAAAAGCATATAAAAAAATTGCATAAGAAACCGAGTTCGCATATAGATAGACCCCTTATGACAGTGTTGTTTTTTAATCAGTAAAATATTTTGTAAAAAAAAAAGTATTTCTAAATTACTATTGGCAAATGTTAGAAAAACGCTTTAACGCAATGGTTTTACATTGGTTTTATTTTATAAACCGTTGTAAATTTTGTACGATAAGAACTTCTAAAGTACTTTTTACAAACGTTGGAAAAACGCTTTGAACCAATGTTTTTACAGTGTTTTTATTTCACAAATATTTGTAAGTTTTGTATAAAAAGTATTCCTAAAATACTTTGTCCGAACGTTCGAATAGCAATCCAAAATAATGTTTTTTAAATGCTTTTTTTCGTATTATTTGCAATTATCGCTTTGGAAACGCTTTTATTTTAGTACCATCAAAAACAAACGTTTTGAAAACTCTTCGTTTTTTGTACCATCCCAAATTTCTACCTGGGTAGTTTAGAAAATTTATTGGATTTATGTTTTCATAAAATATGAGTTTCTGTTGTTAAAGAAAAATTTCCTACAAAAAAGGAAGAATTTTTTGTTTTATATCTACGTAATCATGATTAACTATGTTAGTTAAGTTTATTAGTATTGTAGCGCACTCTAACAAATTGTTTGTGCTAACATTTTCATTATAAATAAATTTTTTTTACCATTTATTATAAATTATAGCTCATTTCCGTTTCCGTTTTGATGTTCTTTTCGCACTACTTAGAAGGTTAGAATTTACGGTATTTGTTCTAACATTTATCTTAATTTTCTAACACAACGTTTTTAAACCATTAGTAAGAACATTTAAAGTATAATAATTTCTCGACCATATTATTTTCATTTATTTTTTTTCTCTCTCTTGCTACTAAAAATAAATTCCTTAATATCATCAAACTCTAATCCTATTATAGGAATATGCAAAAAAAAAAACCCAAAAGAAAATAAAATGAATGACCAAGAGAGACAAACAAAAAATCGGAAATCGCATAATCTTGCAAAAAGTTATAACAAAATCAAGTAGTTTAAGCTCAAACGTACATACATGGAATATATATATAAAACTTAAACAAACAAATCCTTTTTATTTTGATCATAAATGTCCAAACTTAAATACACAGGAAGTTAAAGGACATAAAAAGGAGACTTTAATTTTAGGTTAATTATAAGAATTATTCTAAAGAAAAGGGTTTACAAATTCAGGATTTTAAAATATTTAAAATATTTTTTATAATAAAAAATAAATTTTCTGTTCTATAACTGACCCAAAGTTTTGAGGCAGCTCTTTCATTCGAACTTTTTTTTAATATTCTTCTCAAAAAAAGAATCGTTTTCGATTTGAAGTAATGTCGCTATTTTCAAAATTTTCGCATGCATATTGTCTTCGAAAACTTCATTGATTTCGATACTTTATCAAATCTGTATTTTTGGATTTCTCTAAATTTTTTTTCGCCTCCAAAAATTTTACTTTAAGTAATTTGATAATTCTTGTGTTAGAATTAAAAATTAAAAAAAAAAAAAAAAAAATTGGAATGGAGATTTGAACCGCGATCGCTAACAAGGTAACACTTATACATATCTGACCTTCTATAGATCTACTCCAAAACCTACAGTGGGGAGCACTCATGAGTACATGTAAGGACTTTTACACCTAAAGATTCAGGCCGAAAAATATTTGATACTAGAACTAAAGTATACTTTTCTTAATGTATAATGTACGCTGAACCCAAATCTGGTCTCAGAGTCACTCTCCGACATTAGGCGTTCGAGCTATATTAACGAGAAACGTGTCGTATATTTTTTTTTTTTTTTTTTTTTTTAAGAGAAGCAACACTCAGGAAATTCTTCCTATTTATTAATGTGTTGCTTTCTTTGGAAATTGGATAGTGGAGAGATGAAAGGTGGGGAAAGATGAAGGGCTTCAAACATGGCAACACTGCAATTGCGCGAGATGATAAGTCTTAGAACAGTTGTTGCTCGCCACCTGATGGAGAGTTGGCGAACTTATTGAAGCTTTTTGGTTCATAGCCCTGATTCATTATTTTACTTCGGTGGGGTTAAGTGCTATTGGAACACCGAAGGTGGGAGCTGCGATACAAATGAGGGATAGAAAACTCATACATATTATTTTTCTAATAATATGTATGACCGGGACCATCTGTTTAACAGTCCAACGCGCTAACCATTACACCACAGCGCCCACAATTACACCACAGCGCCCTTCCTGGAAATATATTTTTTATAATACATTTAACGGTTCCTGAACAAACTACTCTTACCCCTTTTTCTGTTTTTGAATTCTTAAGATAACTTATTTTTTTGGTGAAATTATCGTCGGTTGATAATAAATTCGAATGTTTTAAAAATTTACACTTTTAAATTGCAGTTACAACCTTAGTTTCAATTTACAATATTTTCGTAAGGAAATATGTTATCTTCAAAATTCAAAAACTGACAAAAAAGAATAAAAGTAGTTGTTCAGGTGCCGTTACAAGTTTTATGAAAAATATATTTCCAGGAAGGTAAAAAATCATAGCATTTTGATCAAAAACTACACTTTTCCCATTAATATAGCTCGAACGTCTGATGTCGGAGAGTGATTCTGAAATCAAATTTGGATTCAGCGTACGTTTAGTTCTAGTGTCAAATATTTTTCTTCCTGAATCTTTAGGTGTAACAAGTGCTTACATGTACTCACAAGTTCTTCCTTCGCACTGTATATTAAAGTTGTGTGTGCTTAATTCATATTTAAATCGCTTTTTAAGTTGTCCTATCTATTTATAGAACAATGTGAAGTTCAAATAAACAAATGTAGCAGCATTGTACTTTTATCTTAAGTGCATATTTTAGGATGTACAGTGCATATATTGTGGTTTTTAGTGAATATTTCGCTTCAAGTACATATTTTTGCACATTTGCTGCCTAACCCACATTTTTGATTTTTAGTGCATAAAATTCGCGGCTTCGTTAGTTAACTCATTATAGATCAACTGTCCCGTTATCAACCCAGCAAACAGCTATATATATTTTTTTTTTATTAAATAAAGATAATTTAGTGGTTTAAAAACCCTAAAATAACTTAACACCTTGCCTGTAGTCGTAAATATTTTTTTTTGGAAAATTATTATCCAGGGTTCCACATAATTAAAAAAAAAAAAATTTTTTTGGGCTTTTTCGATGGAATTTTTTTCAAAATATATTTTAAAATACAAAAGAAGCTTTAAATTTTATGAAGTTTAGTAGTTTTTATTGTTATGTTTATAAGAAAATACGAAAAATGAATTTTTGTTTGCTAAAAATTAGTTAATCGATTGCATACACTGAGAGAATTACCTTCACTTCAGTAATGAATTTCTTCATAGCTTTAATGAAAATTGTCACTGGAACTCGTCCATTAAAACTTTTCATAGAATCCATGAAATAGGTTTCAATAAAGTCAATGTTTATGAAATGTTTGTAGAATTAATGAAAATATTCACAAAACTAATTAATCATTCCGACAATGAAGCGTTTTTAGAGTTTATAAAACAGTTTCATAAAATTGTTTAATATTAAGAAGTTTCCTTGAATTAATTAAACTCTTCATGAATGTCTTGATAAATGCATTAGAACTAAACCAATGATCGGTTTCATATGATTTTTCAAACAATTTCATTAAAGTCTATGAAATTTATAAAAGGCTACATTAAAGTAATAACTCAGATAAAACAGATGCGCTGATGTAAGCGCCTACTTTTACATTATACTGGGAAGCAGCAAGAGAAATGAATAATGATAGGATAAAAATAAACCAAAAAAAATGTTGAGCTTACTGTTTTCCCTTACAATGATTCAGGTTGTAAGCACCTTACCCTAATCCCTTACAAGGATGCAGGTTGTAAGGAAGAAAGTTTCATAACATGGATTTTAAACGATCTGTATTAGATTTCACGGGCGTTTTCCGATTGCGTTTGGTGTTTTCGAGTATGGTTTAAAAAATAATTAGTCATTTAACTGCTCCTGAAGAGTTAGCACGTGGTGCGGTAAAAAAAAATTATTATTACATTAATAAATCTAAATTTTTAACAACAACCAATTAATATCTGTAGAGTTTTAGGTAAAATAAATTATATAAAATTCATATTATTACTTTTAATCATAAAAATGTAGACAAGAAATATATTACAAAAATCGATGAAATCACAGATTTTTTAAGCGCTAAAAACCGCGCTTATTTTGCCCAAAGTTAATGCTTCCAAGTAGGAATTCGCCATATAAAATCATGGCATATATAAGCAGGTTTGTAAGGGATTCTTTTTAGCTTACTACCTTACACACCTGCTTGCAGGTAAACAGCTTTTTTTTTACTGGGAACCCACTTTATAAAACATGTTGGACACTTGAGAATTAAATATTAAAACTAAAATTTGAAATGTATCAAAATTTATGAAATACTGAAATTTTATGAAAAAATAAAAAAATAGTCTTTGAAATAATTTCATAGCTCTAAAGAAAAATTTCCTTAAATCTATGAAGAGATAATTTATGAAATCGAATGAATTTTTTAATGAAACTATGTAAATGACTTTATTAAATAATTGAGCTCTAGGTCACTTTTGTATTCATAAAATATTCTTTATTTTTTTATATACCTCCAATATTTCGTCATTCTTTGAATGACATCTTCAGGGAGCATGAACAACAACAAACAATATTAAAAACAAAAATCTTTTTTTTTTTTGTAAAATGTTGTGTTGACCAGAGCGTAGGGCAGCGGCAAAAAAAAATTTTTTTAATACATCCCTGAAGATGTGATTCCAAGAATGACGAAATATTGGAGATATATAAAATAATAAAGGATATTTTATAAATACAAACGTGACCTAAATTTGTTAATTTTACTAGTTTTTCTGTAACGCAATTTTTCACTAATTTTTAGTAGATTTATCTGTTTTTTTCGCCAATTTATCAGTATTATCTGCATTTTAAAAGTGTTTAATCAAAATTTCTTAGAAAATAATGATTTTCTTAAAAACTGGTTTGTTTACGCCAAAACAACTCAAGGTTAGACATGTACTGTTTGTATATACTTTATATAAATGTTTATATAAAGTTAAACAAATTTAGTGGAAAAAGTGTTTAGGTTTGTTTCTTTAGTAACTCAGTCACGTTTTGTTTGTACATATTTTGTTATTCTAAGAATCCAAAATTACTTAATGTTATTCTTATTCATAGATAAACCCTAAAGCACCGCCTTTCTCTATTTTTTTCCCTTTTGTCATGGATGGTAACCGATTCGATGCGGTTATCGGTTAGGGTAACGCTGTTTTCTCGGTAACTGCATTTTAGTTTTAACGTTATTTCTGTTATTTCGGTAACAGGTTTTTAGCGGTAACGGTATTTGACTTATTTCGGTAATGTTATGTTAGCGGTAATGGTATTTTAGTTATTTGTGTAATGTTATTTTAAGAATAACGGTTTTTTAGTTATTTCGGTAACGGTATTTTAAGAGTTAAGTTACTTTAGTTATTCATGTAATGTCAATGGACATCGATATTTTTAGCTCCATTACGCTCGATTTTCAATTACTGGCTGTTTTTTTTTTTTTTTTAAAGAGGAGCAACACTCTGGAAATTCTTCCTATTAATTAATGTGTTGCTTTCTTTGGAAAGGGGATAGTGGAGAGATGAAAGGTGGTGAAAGATGAAGGGCTTTAAACATGGCAACACCGTAATTGCGCGAGATGATAAATCTTAGAACAGTTGTTGCTCGCCACCTTATGTAGATTTGGCGAATTTATTGAAGCTTTTTGTTTCAAAGCCCTGATTCATTATTTTAATTCGGTGGGGTTAAGTGCTATGGAAACACCGAAGGTAGGCGCAGCGATACATATAAGTGATAGAAAACACATACATATTATTTTTCTAAATTGATGTTGTCGTCACCGGGAATCGAACTCGGGACCATCTGTGTAACAGTCCAACGCGCTAACCATTTTCTGATCTTGTCAGATTATTTCGTTGACGGTATTTTAAGGATAACGCTATTTCAATTATTTCGGTAATGGTATTTTAGCGATAACGGTAATTTTAGTTATAACTGACTGTATTTCAAAGATATTGGTATTTTAGTTATATCGTTGACAGTGTCTTACGGATAACGGTGTTTAAAATATTTCTCTAACGGTATTTTAGGGATAACGATATTCAGTTGAACGGGGTTTTTAATCAATAACGGTAATTTAGCGGTATTGCCTGCCATCCCTGTTTTTCTTGATAAATAAACATTTGAAGATAGATAGTAAAGACTTATAAAGATCAACCCTTTTTTCATTTATAATTCTAAGGCTTCTAAACAATTTTAAGATGTTAGTTTTATATTGTAGTTTTGATTGCGCAAAAAAAAGGATATAAAACATTTCAAATAAAATAAATTAACAAAATGGCAATTGAAAAATGAACCATTTTTTTGTTGTTTATATTCCAACAAAGTTTAAAGGATTATAAAACATTTAGTTTCGATAAGATTAAGTGGGCTTCAATTTATATAAGTATAAAATGAATGTCCTTTTTTTGTTTGTTTGCTAAAATCAATTAAATTAGACTTACCTTATGACGTTTCTTTTCTCTATCGGGTACGGCATGCCAATTAAATTGTAAATTCCAGTCAAAACCACCGACATTAACACCGCCCGAATCACGATAATGATATTCTAAAGTTGTATCATCGATAACATCGATAACAGGACAAACTACAGTGGTTGAATTTCTAGCAATACGATCCAATAATGGTTCTAGCCAACCTAATGAATGTAGGAAAAAAATATTTAGGCAAGTGAAGAATTTGAGCGGTAAAATTTAAATTTAAATCTATTTCAATTTCAATTTAATAAATATTATATTCTTTTAAATTAAATAAAAAATAAATTGTTTTAGATTTAATTTAAAATTGTTAATGTTTTTTGTAAATCTTTTCAATTTCCTAGAGTTTTATTTAATTATTTTTATTTATTGTTAGTTATATCTGATATAATTTTTTTATTATCCCAAGGTATTGTTAAATGTTTTATTATGTTTTTGATTATTTCTTCGTTTTACTATAAAATTTTCATATCAATTTTCATGTCGTATTTTATGATTGATGTTTATAGGATTTTCCATTATTGTCTTCAAGTTTTACAAACACATGCAACCATACACCAATACATAAATAATTCTTGTTTTAAAATCCTGAATAATTTATCTTAATTTACGGTTGAATAATTTTCTATAGAATTGTATTACTTTGTAATAAATTTTGTTTGTCTGTTTTGTATTTAAATAAAATTGCTATAATTTAATTATAGCACAATTAAAGTATAACAATTTTCTAATTATAAGGCTTTAAGAATGTCCTGGAATTAATTTAAATATGCTAAAGGAATTTAAAATAAAGGAATTTGAAATTGATAATACTAGGTTCCCTACTTTCCTTGACCCCATTGGATTCGATACATAAAAAATAGTACAGAATTTTCTACAAAAAACATAATTTTAAAATAAAAAAAAATTAATTAAAATAAAATATTCAACATTTATCAGAATATGTAGAAAAATCGGCCTTAGAATCTTCAATATTTTGAAAGAAAAAGTGTAAAAACTTTTCTACACGCAGCGAAAAGAGCATCATGGTTAGGTTAGGTTAGGTCGAAAAGAGGATTCGGAGAAGGTAAATACTTCCCTTATACGACTTAAGTCCCTGAGGACTTACACTTAAGCCAGAATGTCGGCTTGTTGTGCGCTCTAAACAATCGGTTCTATGTCACCTTTCTACCCCAGGAACTCCGTCTCACTGACGAAGCTCCTCAACTTCTTCCATTCTATGCCCCTCAGATCCCCCAATGTGGATATTGGGTCACTGGATAGTATTTCGACCCGGATCCCGGCAAATGCCGGGCATTCACATAGATAGTGTTCCAAGGTCTCCTCGTCCTCCCCACAGGCCCTGCACACTTCCGAGTCCGCCCTAGTAATACGGTGGAGATGGGCCCTAAGTGTCGAGTGTCCCGAGAGGATTTCCATCAAAAGACTCAGTTCCTTCCTACTGAGAGTCAGAATTTCCCTCGTCTTGTCCTTGTCCGGGTTGCCCCAGAGAATATTTGTAGTCCTGCCAACACCCGCATTTTCCCATATAGTCCTATGCATGGTGTCAGCCCAGTCCACCAGCTCCGCCTTGAGAGCTCGAAAAGGTTTAGCGTTCCCCAAAGTGACTAATTCCATGGAAGATCCTCCCCTAGCCAAATCATTAGCCACTTCGTTCCCCGCTATACCACAGTGTCCCGGCACCCATATAAGCTCAATGCGTCCCCGTGCAGAGAAATCGTTAATTTCCCCTTTACACCGGAGTATTGTCATTGATCCCACAGAGTCCGTAGATAAAGCCCGGATAGCCGCTTGGCTATCCGTGAAAATCACAAAATATCACCGGTCAAGCCCATGATATTAACCTGCTTAATGCATTCCGTAATCGCGGTGACCTCCGCCTGTAGTACGGTGTTATGGTCAGGAAGACGGAAGCATTTGCGTACATTGAAGTCAGCGTTACAGAAGCCCATACCCGTTTTCCCTTTCAGTTTTGATCCATCCGTGTAAAAGTGGAAAAAGAGCATCATAGTATGATAGTTTAAGAGCATCATGTTATAATTAGAATGCCTGACAATCATAATGATTACAATGTGTGACAATCATGATCATGATTCTAAATGTCTATAAAATCGTCATCGGTAACCATAATATGATCAGCCAGAATCAAATATATGATAATTAGGCTCATAAGACGATAATTTCGTGTCCGCAATCATATTAATTCAAAATGTCGATAAAAATCGTCATCGGTAATGATCAGAGCAACCAGAAATATAAATAAGACATTTCTCCGTTTCTGAATAATTGACGAATTATGGCATCAATTTGTTAGAGCATATTATGCATATATTGCTCTTAATGGCATATTTTGGGTTGTGTGACACTTTTCTATCGATATTACCATGGGAGATTCTCATCTGAGATAAGTGAACTTATTCCACGAGCCCGAGTTTTTATTCGTAATACTCGCTTATCTAGTAGAGCACATCCATTTGTAGTTGATTGTCCTGTGTTTCGCACAACGCATTACAGAGAAAATTCTTTTTTTAGTCGAACGATTCGTATGTGGAACAAACTTCCCGCAGAAGTCTACCTTGTTACTTATCATTTAGAAAAATTTAATGAAATATTCACACACACTACTCCCTCTTTCCTCCTTCCCATACCCTATTTTCCTGATCAATACAATGCACTGCATGAGTATGGGGCAACCCCTGAGTATTGGTTAAATTACAAAAAAAAAAAAAAAATTATTTTCTGTTTTCGAGTTTCATGTTTTAAGAATACATAGATTTTGTTATAATTAATCTTTAATCTCATTTTTCACAAAAATTACTTCGACTTCAATTAACAATAAATTTTAAAATATGAACTTTTAAAGAAAACTCTGTTTTTAAGAGCATTTTTTTATATTTTAATAGCATATTTTCCATTTTATGGGTTATTTTTTATGGACATAAAATGGATTTTTTAGAGCATATTTCTAGTTGCCCTGGTAATCATGATATGATCAGCAAGAATCAAATATATGATAATTAGGATCATAATATGATAAATTCGTGTCTGGAATCATGTTTAATCATATTTTTTCTCTGCGTGCATAGAAAAAGATGCCGGGAAGCAGAAATTAAAATTCGCATTACACCCTACACCAAATTTAATTGATATCGTAGTTCGGAAAGCGGGCCAAATATCGATAAGGAACCCAATCGTTATATTGTTGATAAAGTGCATTGACAACAGCAAGATGGTTTATATGGAGATTAGGTCCAAAAGTGATCTAATTTACTCACCCAGAAAACAGACTCGATCGTGGCTACCGTATTTATTGCCAATCGAATGTTTTGGTTGCTGTGACCGAATTTTTCGGTTGTGATAACAATCATTCGATTGAAACAACAGACATTTAGACACGACAACAGAATTTTTATTGCATCAGCACAAATTCGGTTTTAACTACCAAAAAAAAACTCGTTAGCTAGAGTCAAACCATTCGATTATCTACTAATACGGTAGCCACGACCGAGTTTGTTTTCTGGATGCTATAAATGTTTATGTGTTAGAGTCCAACATTTGGAAGGATGAAATTGGTATAATCTGTCTATAAATTGGTAAACAATTTTAAAAATCTGAATGAAATTTAAATTTTGCTGATGTGTCTAAGAAAGAATCGGAAAAAATGGACCATATGGGCATTAGGTCCAAAGATGAAGCAATACTACACTAGAGCCCCGACTTGCGTCGTTAATGGGGACGGAGAAACGCGACGCAAATCGAAACGACGCAAATCGAATCACCTTTTTCTATATAAATGCACTGAAATCTAATTTATTGGAGAAAATATTCAAAACAAAGCAAAAAATTTTGTATTTTTGATAAAAAACAAGTATGAATACATTTTTATTTATTTCATTTACTTCAACAAATGTTTATAATTATTATAAAGAAATAACAAAACAATAAATTAAGAAAAAAGACCGGTTTCGTCCGCATTTAAAATATACTTAGCAGAATACCCTCCTTTTTCAATTATGGTTTTCAGCTCAAGCTTAAACTTTTACTACTGAACTGCTGAATCTGCACTGGCTGACTCTCCTTTTAATGCCACATTATGTAAATTTGCCCGTGTTTTAAAGCGGTTAAACCAACCGTTGCTGGCTTCGAAATCATCAGAATTTCCGTTACTACTAGATGCAGTATTTTTCTTAAGGTCGGAGTATATAGAAAGAATTTTTTTTTATTACGTCCTTGCTCAGTGGCATTCTTCGCTTATTTTGATCATGTATCCAAATTAAAAGAAGGGACTCCATCTTAACCAATAAGAGATTTCTTGCTATAGTATCTTGTTTAGATTGTAGTGTTGTGACAATTTCAGCTAATTGATTTATTTTATCACTGTCTCTGTTGCAAATTGTTCTTACTGTTGTAGGTGCTAGTCCAAGAGCTCTTCCTATATTAACAGTCTTTTCACCCGATTTAAAAGTTTTATTACGTCTAATTTTAATTCCAAACTTATTACTTTTCTTTAACTTTGACTCATTTTTTGCGTCCTTAAGGTATTTTGGCGAATCACACACTAAATTCTTACCATAACCAACAGTTGTTCTTAGCACCACTTATATAACAAAGAAAAGGGAATTCCCCTTATTTCACGCAATTTGAAAACTTCTTAACGTACAGGTGACGATCAGTGTAGCCAGAAGTTGTAAAAATGCTAAACGACAGAAAAAATGCTAAATTAGGCACTACAAATGCTACAAATGCAATGCTGCAGTAAAAAAATTAACCGTTTTTAGCGACGCAAATCGAAATCAAAACGACGCAAATCG
This sequence comes from Delia radicum, assembly GCA_021234595.1. Lineage (NCBI taxonomy): Eukaryota > Metazoa > Arthropoda > Insecta > Diptera > Anthomyiidae > Delia > Delia radicum. The sequence continues at coordinate 20,340,005 of CM037855.1, read as the reverse complement.
GAAACAAAACGACGCAAATCGGAAACAAAACGAGGCAAATCGAAATCAAAACGATGCAAATCGAACCGACGCAAATCGGGGTCAAAACGACGCAACTCGGTCCGACGCAACTTGAAATTGCAACGACGCAAATCGAATTTTTCCAGTTTTTAAAAAGCGACGCAAATCGAAACGACGCAAATCGGGACGACGCAAGTCGGGGCTCTAGTGTATTCTTATAACGTGCCACAATTGTTTGGATATTATTTAAAAATTTATAATTATTTATTTGGATATTACAGAAAAGTAGTACCACCTATCTTTGATAAATTTACAAATTAATTTTAAAACAATTTCCTATCACTGTTTTATTTTTCTCATTAAACATAGAATAAATGATGTAATTTTTTTTTTGTTGCAATTACGATTAAAACTTTTAACCCCATTTAGTACTAGTATTTCCATTTAACCATAACAATTACACGTAAATCTTTGGAAAATTACTTACATTAAACATACAGTAGAGTTGAAAAGAATATAAAGCAAAAAAAAAAAAAACAAAAACACAAAATGTGCATAATGATGAACTGATCTTTTAAAACTCACCTTCAGTGCATTCACAATGTGAATCTAAATATGTTAATACTGGTGATGTAGCATGACGTGCACCGAGTAGTCTAGCGCGTATTAAACCTTCACGCTTAGGTGCACGTAAAATTTTAACCTTTGGATATGCAGCAAAATAATCTTCCAATTGTTTTTTAGTATGAGCTGGAAATATAAAGAAAAATAAAAAATTAAATAGTAAAGGAGTGAATAATGAATGAAAAATAAAGCAAAAAAAAAACAAAAAACCAAAACTAAATATTGTATACATTGGAGTACTCTGGTGTAAGCTGAAACATTTTTGAAATGCAAGACACGTGCAGCAATCAATCACGTTTTTTTAGACAATACAAGAGCATAATCACACTATGGTTACTTGTCTTGAAAGTCCTGCATAACAAAAACTATTACTACTATACACATCAGTTCGCTCCTCCTACCCTTCTTCTCCTACACATCACTCATCTCCTTAACTTTATTATCATTATCATCTTCGTCAACTTCATCATTATTGTCTTTGTTATACTTACGCATATCTGAGTAGTCATCTACTAGTATTACATTGCCTATTAAATTTTCTGGCGAACGATCAAAAACAGAATGTACGGTACGTAATAGCACGGACCACGCCTCATTGTGGAAACAAATAATTACATCAGTGGCTGGTAGATCTCTACGATAGCGTCCCGGCTCTTTACACCTGTGTATAGAAATATAAAAAAAAAAATGCATACAAAATTTAAATTATAAAAAATTACATGACTTGTAGTAATTTTTCATTTAACAACATTGAGTTTTTTTGTGGTTTTGCTGTTGTAGTCCTTTAAAATTGAATAAGATTTACACTATGGGTCTAGATCCAGAAAAAAGTTTTTCTAATACAAAGTTTAATATGGCTCAAAGACTAAAACAAATTGACTTTTATTTTTACATCTATGAAAAGGTAATTTCTTATTTTTATTTATTATTATTATATCAATGGAAAGGTTCTAACTATTAAATATGAAAGTACAACAGCCAATTTAAGTTTCATTCAAATACCTTTCGGGATAAGGAAATATTCGCAATTTTGTAATCTCATTTTCACTCTCTTAATTAGGGAATATGTTGAAAAGAAAAGATTTGGGTCCGTTAATTTGGTTTCCACTTTGGCATACCTAAATTTCAGCAAAATCCGAATAAAAAATGAAGTGGAACTAAGCCAATGAACCGCTTCATATCATTTTTAAACAATTTCATTAAAGTCCAAAATTAATAGAAGGCTACATTAACATAATAAATCACTTTATAAAATATGTTGAACACTTTAGAATTACTTCTTAAAACGAATGTATTAAAGAAATTTATCAAAACAAAAAAATAAGTTTTTGAAATAATCAAAGCTCTAAAGAAAATTTTGATTAAATTTATGAAGAGATAATATATAAAATCGAATGAATTTTTTTTAATGAAAGTATGAAACTTTATGAAAACAGTTTATGAACAATTTTCTTTTGATGTTTAACAGATTTTTATTTTTAAATATTTCTAACAGCTTCGCTATTCATCCTTAGGAAAAAATTTAAAGCTCTGTTGTTAAGGCGCGGAGTTGAAAAGCGTCTTTTTTTTAAAAAAATTTTACACTTAAAAAAAGCATTAAATTGCAAAAAAAAGTTCATTATTCAAAATTATTACAAACTCTGCAAACTTATTTGAATAAAAAAGTTTAAAAAATGCTAACGTTAAACATGGAATAAAATAAATAAAGACAAAGCTTTGGAAAGTTCATCTTGGAAAACTAATTTTGAATTCTTCAACCACAAAAAAAACATTAAAAAAAGTTATTGTAAGCTAGTGTTTTTAAATTTAATAATGTATTCATTAAAAAATCTTAATATTATAAATCAACATTTAGCTTTATACAGGGTGTCCGCTGGGAAGGTTACTACTTTGTTTGTTTATAATTTTTGATTAAATGAAAGAGAATGGATCTTATATTAATACATGTTTTATTTAATGTTGGCAATTATGTGTGGAATACAATATCAGATAAATGTCCGCCTCTGTTAGCCCTACAAATGCGAGCCCTTTTGAACACATTTTTCATTACATTCTCACACATTCTCACACATTTCACTCGGTATTTCATTAATTTCATCACGAATATTTTGTTTGAGTTGCTCAAGCGTTTCTGGTTTGTTTGCATAAACCTTGCTTTTCAGATATCCCCACAAAAAGAAGTCCGGAGCAGTCAAATCAGGCGACCGTGGAGGCCAATCAACATCACCATTTCTTGAAATAACTTGTTGTGGAAAGAGGTCTCGCAGTAATTCCATTGTAATCCTGGCTGTATGCGATGTGGCACCTACTTGTTGATACCACTGAATCTTAAATGGAAACAAATGCAAATCCTTGTGCAAAATGTTGGCCAAAGTTGTTCTTTGAAGACCAAGCTCCTGAGCACGGCGTCGAATTGAGGTTGATGGATTGTTTTGAACACTTTCTTGAGCAGCAGTAATGTTTTCAGCCGATCTTGCAGTACGTTGTGGTCCATGCTTGGGCCTATCACCTGCAGACCCTCTTTCTTCGAAATCATTCACTACATGATAAATAGTGCGTTTTGTTGGCACGTTGTTCCTCCCAAAAATTTCACGTAACTTTCTCATCGTCACAGTAATCGATGATTGATTTTGATAAAATGTTTTAACGATTAAAACACGTTGGTTTATCGAATATTTTTCCATAATAAATTTGCCACGTGCCTACTTAACGACTGCCAAATATGAACTGTCAAGACTAATGTTTACCAAAATGGCGGCAAAACAAAGTAGTATACCTTCCCGGCGGACACCCTGTAGAAAGCTCTTTGAAACGAAAAGCATTTATATAAAAAGTTTCATAATACTTGTCAAATTTGTGATTCGCAACAACAATTTTTCAAAATGAGCTTTTCTTGTACGAAACTCTTGTTCCCTAACAAGATTTCCTTCTAAATAGAGACACCAGTCTTACAGTGATTTTCTTTAATTTATTAATCAGACATCCAAGGAAATATTTTTAAAACCGTTCCTAATTTCCTACCCATAGTGCATTGTTGTCGGCTTCTCATTGTATTTAACCAGAAGGTTGTTGTTTTCATTTTCATTGCAAAAAAAAAAAAAAAAAATTGAAAAAAACTGAAAAAAAAACTTCATCTAAAGTGTTTCTCCTACAGATGTCAATTTCATGGAAATGCACATACATGGTGTGTGCATCCAAAACTATTATGGCTAGTCATTTAAATAAATGAGTTTTAACTCCTTTTTTCGCACATTTTCATTAATAAAAGAAACATCATGTTGTCGGTATGTTATTCGGTCTTGTTCTTAAGTATGTGTTTTACTTACCAAGCATCTCTAGGATCTGGCAGTAATCTATGTACGGAAATCATATCCGATGCATATTGATTAAATGCATTTTTTTGCCAACCATCATCTACAGCTTTTTTCATTTCATCTGTCATATTAGCGGGTAATACTACTGGTTTACCCATTTCACCGGGTGAATCTTTAGCAGGAGCGGGTGCGGCTAAAACACTTTTGCCTGGAAATGAAAAAAGAAAAGGATTTATTATTATTATTGATATTATTCCAAAATAATTAAAATTTGTAAAAACATGAAAAATAAAGCTTCAGGTTTTAAAAAGCTCTTCTCAAAAAAGCAACAAAATACGGATCGGCTTTTGACCTTTTATAAGTGACTATTTAAAAAATATAATTAAAATGAAAAATTCCTTAAAAAATGAATTATGTGTACTCAAAAAATGACCTAAATTTTGTAATGTTTTTTTTTTTTTGAATCTATTTGGTATTGAATTCACCAAATACTGGGCAAATATCACATAAAAGCACAATCATATAAAGTTTTTGACAAGATTATCCATACACGTATTTGCGCATGCAATATTTTGAATTTATTTTAAACCAAGTTAGTAACCTGACTATTGCATATGTCATAACGAGTATGACTTTGATAAATCATATCAAGTAACATTAGTTGGTGATGGAATGTGATAAAAATAAAAAAAAAAATATCCCTAAATCCTATAAAAACCTTGTGAATAGATACAACAAATGTTTTTTTTTTCAATTTACGAATACCTGCCAAATGCAATACCCCAAATGCAATATGGATTTTCATGTTAATACTTTAAAATGTGCAAAGCACAGTTATACGTGAAGAAGTGGTATTTAGAGGCAGAGATGTAGTTTAATTGGGCATTTTTATGATAATTATGAATTTTAAAGCTCCATAACTATTGTATATAAAAAGCTGAAACTTAAAGCTAAACTAAATACTGTAGCAAATGACAGTAATTTTTTTAATCCAATCCAAAAAGCTTTCTCAAGTTTAGCTAATTTTTTATTAGAATATCTTGCTGCCATAAGTGCCTCAAAAATGTTTTTTTATATAAAATTTTTTATGAAAACATAGATTTAAGTCCATTTTCTATTGTTCTTCAAGTTTTATAAGCTTTAAAAAATTCAATGAACTTTTCATGAAAAATTTTTTTTTCAAGAAATGCTTTAAACATGTTTTATTTATAAATTTCTTTTACGAGGTGGTCTAAAAATATTTTCTATAATTTTTTTTATTAAAAAGCTTTGCAATATTACTGTATTAAAAAAACTTGTACTAAAAAAAAGCTCTTAAAAATATAAATTTATTTTCTATGGTTAATAATTCTTCTTAAAAAAATACTATTTAAATTTTTTTTCGAGCTTAGAAAGCTTTTAAAAAAATGCAGTAAACTTTTTTAAATAATGCTATAAACATGTTTTTTTATAAAAACTTCTTTTCAGACAGAGCTTTTATGATCTTAAATTAGAAAAATCTTTCAGAAACATAAATCTAAAAAGAATAGTTTTAGAAAAAAAAAAACTGTTGCAATTATTAGACTAACAAAATTTGTTAACGAAAGCGCTTTTATTATTTAGAAAAAATTGTTAATAAAATAAACTCAGTCCAGCCTAGATCTGCAATTCCTTTGCAATATATAGATTACATAGAGTTCACACTCTTCTTCTTTTAACAATAAACACATTTTTTCACACACATTAAACTATTTTTTGTATAGATATACCGCTTATGTCCAACACATTCTCATGAGTTACGAGCACTGCCAGCTAACGACAAAGAGTTTGAGATCTATGTAATCTATGTTGCAATAGGCGACAATGAATGAAAGAACAAACAAAATTTAAATTTAAAAACCATGGTTTGAAATTCGTCATTCTGAATTTATGTGAATTTATGAACAGAATTAAAAAAAAATATTTAAAAATTTTGTGAAGAATGAGAAATGAAATGCATTAAAGTTTAAATATGTTTAAATAGAAAAAAGCTTACAGAGTCAAAGCTTTTTAATAGTACGATTTAAAATATTTTGTAGTAAAAAGTTATAATAAGCTTTTGAAATATTTTTTCTTTAACACAGAAAACATTTCAAAATTCCTTCTTTTCTTATTCTACGCTACTGACTCCACTAGCAGTGAATCCTTTAATAATGAATGGCGGGAATTCTCTTTTGCTTTTATGTTTGTTTTTAAGCTTTTTTTCTTGACTAAAAATGATTTGTTAGTTAAACCTCAAAGTAGCAGTAGTATACCTACACTTTCTCTACTAAAATTTAGCCATAAATTTTTCAAGAAGATAAAAACTACTCCAATAAACTATATGTGTACACTTAAAGGATGGGGTAGTAAGTGGTAAAATGTAGAATGGGTTGTGGTATGTGATGAAATACTCATACACATATTTTGATGTTGCATGATTTGTAGATGTCAGTCAAAAACTGTGAAAAGTTTTCGTAGTATGTATTTTTAGAGGCCATTAGATAGATTTCTGAATAGTGTTAATATGATGAATAATGTTGGGTTATATTTTGGCTGCTTTTATTTGTATGACTTGTTTGGTTTTCATTATAAATTTTTCAAACATTCTTTGGTTAAAGGATAAAAGGAATAGGAGCTGAAATAGTTCAAGTTGGCTTGGGGTGATAAGCAAAATTAGTTAAACAAATTATGTTTATTCAGGGGTATGAAGATAAGAGGAATTAGAAGTTTAAACTTGGTTAAACATTTGTATATGAGCTATTTCAAAAATTTGCGACACCTGTTGAAACTGATTCCCGGATCCCGTCCGGGATTCCCGGGAAACTAAGCAATTTTTTCCCGCAATACCGGTAAACACGTTCTTTAACGACTACCTTAATTTTAAAAGAAAAAAATAAAATCAAATTAAGAGTTCTTTCATTTCATAAGAAAGAAATAAAAATTTCCTTTAGAATATTCCTAATTTCAAACCAAATTATCTTACAGAAGTAATTTACAAAATATGTGTAATAAGCAGAGGGAACAAGCATGTTTTTTTTTTTTTTTTGTCAGTTTAACTCATATTTGCCTTGTTTCCCATTTTATCATTTTTGGACTTAAAAACAGCTTTTTCTTCAAAATTTGTTACTTTTTCTTTTAAAAATTGTAATTTTTACATTTTGCTTTTTTTTTTGCAATTTTTTGCTTTCTTTGCAGTATTTTATTTGCCACAAACACAATGGATTTTGAAATTTTTTGCCTTTGCTGATAATACATATTGAAATTTGATACTTTAAAATTCGTCTTTAAACCTAATTTACAAAAATGGCCTTAACAAATTCTATAATATAAAAAAAGACACATGACACATTTCAAAATATTCTAAACCACAATTCAGCAAATATTTTTCAAACTAGTATTCATAATAATATGCATTGTATGCAAAATATTATTTGTGTTTGTATATTATACATTTTAGCTTTTTTCGTACCCGTGTAAAAAAGATATGATCTGACCAGATCTAGTTATACATGTTTTACCATATCTAAGCAGATCTAATAGCTATATGATCAGGTCTCATTATAGCTAAAAAGTGGGACAAATTTGAGAACTAATTAGTTCTGCTCAAATCGGAGCAGATTTTATTACATTTGGACAGATATTTTTTGTTTTGGAGATGTTCAATAATTTTTAAAATCTTCTAGTTTAATCATAAAGCGCTTTTTCAATTGTAATATGTTTATTCAAAATCTTTCGGCAAATATATATTTTTTAAATGTTTCACTTTTTAGGAATTCGGCTATGGCGCCGGCTTTATCTAAAAATTTTACGTAGTCCTTTGTTAAAGTGTTTCGTGTGATCCGATAGCGATACCGACATAGAATTAGAATTAGATTATAGTGGCACTATGGACCGCGACCAGAAGTTGGTATTTTGTGCTGCCAGCGAATACACCCTATAGGTTCAGGCTCCCTACGAAGCCAATTATCCTACCAGGTGAACAGTTCCAAACGTCCGATGGCGTCACTATTCGACCACCAAAATAACGCACCCTCCTGTCGGAGAGCCTCGGACATTTGCAGAGAACATGCTCAGAGGTCTCGGGTTCCAATTCACAAAACCTGCACGTATCCGTAGAGGATCGTCCCATCTTGTACAATTTATACCTAAGGTCACAGTGTCCTGTGAGGTAACCCGTTACGGTCCTTAGTTCGCCCATACCGACATAGGTAATATCAATTTCTTTTCATATACAATCATGTCTTATTTAATATATCATTATAAAAGAACATATAGTTTTATATGGCTTCATATGGATATATGTGATGGCGCATATGATCATGTACAACTATATCTTGGATTTGGTGTTTCGAAAATTTTTGGTAAGGTCTCATACATATTAATATCTTAGTATATATCGATTGATATAACAGTATATGTGGCAGATATTACAACACGTGGTATATATTAATCAGCATGATTTCATATATACTTTTATATGGCTTTATACAATGTTGCGTATAATAATATATGGTATCATATTAAAATTTAATTTTACAATTTTGAATTGAAAATTAAATTTCTCTATGGACATATTGAACAATAAAAGAATAAATTGTTATTTACAATTAAAAAAAAAAAACACTTTTAATGTAATTGAGTTAAACAAAATTTTAAAATCATATTTTCATTTGTAATTTTTCTATTTAAAAGTTAAAGTTATTTAAGTTAAAGTTTTTTAAAACTTAAATAATGATCTGAAATTAATAAAATTAAAAACATAATTGGAATTTTGCATTAGAACTTGCAGAAATTATAGACTAAATTGTAACTAATTATTTTAAATTGAGACAATTTTAAGTAAAATATTTAATAACGCAAAAATCTTAATTTCAATTAGAACATTTGCACTAGCATTTAAAAATTTTAAAGAAATCCTTAATTTATAACTTCATTAATTACAAATGAAAATTTTCAATATCAATTACAAATTTTCTGCAATTCATTAGAACACTTTAAATTTAATTTGAAAATTTTCTTAATTGAATTTAAAAACTATAATACATTTTATGTTTAACATAGTTTCACCATATCTACAAGTTGTATTCGAATTATATGAGAAGACCTTATATTAATGTTTGTAAAATTGGAAGAAACCATACGATATTTGTGTTTAAAATAATGTATAGACCTAAAAATATATCCTATTATGATATTAAATTAGATATAATCTTATAGTATAACGTATAATTTAATTAAATTGGATGAGGACAAAATTTAGACAAAACTATATCAAATCACTTCTATTTGTATCTAAATAAATCGAACAAGATACACTTAGATCTAATGTGATACAATTTAATCGGGAAATTTTACGGATGAAATTTCATGTAATTAAGTGTGTGACCATATTAAATTCGATAAGACTATATACAGCTTCATATAATTTTTTTAATCAGGTGGTACCAAATCTGGCCAAATCGATTATGAAATCTTTTTAGATATGAACAGAAATGGTCTGATGCCAGATCCAATATGAACAGATCTGCTCATATCTGGGCACGAAAATGATCAAATTTCCTAGATCCATTCATATATGAACATATCTGGTACTTAATCTGATCAGATCTGGTTATGAAATGTATCGCAAATATCACTTCTTATCATATATGATCAGATCTGGCATCAGATATAATTATATTCAGTCATACCTAATTAGATTCAATCATATCCAGCTTGCTCTGATCAGATCTAATCTTTTTTTACACGGGTAGTTTGTTTATGCATCATTTATTGTCTGGAAAACCGCACGAATATTAAGCAAACATGAGTGTTTAAAATGGGACGCCTCCTATTTTTATATACATTATGATTTCAAATGATCTAAATATTTTCATTTTTCACTATATGAAATCGACAAGTTGTCCAATGCCGATGGTTAGTCTCGAATACATGGAAAACATGCAGCGACACATGATTTATGTATGTTTGGTATATGAAATGGCATGACATGATTGTGGAGTTGGTAAGGTAACCAACCAGCCAGCCAGCCAACTATTGTTTCTGTATATTTAGCATTGAATTTATACTTATGTATTGCATACCGACGTTTGTTGAATGAACATGGTTAAAATAAAGTAGGTTAGTTCATAAATATTTTTTTTTTTATTTCATTTTCTTGTTGTTACCCGCTTCAATGAGTTTTTCTTTTAAGTTGTGGTTTTTCTTCAACAAAGTCAAAAAAGATTTTTTTTTTGTTCATACTTTGTATTTAAAAATATAATTGCTTAATTAAAATTTAGTTTACGTTTGTCAAGTATTTAATGCTTTATTGAACTTGACATTGATGTATGGTAACAAGGTAATATGCAACAAATTTATCAATGTAAAAAATTTAAAAACGAAGTTTTTTAAAATAGATCTTAAAATTTATGTAGGTTTGCATAATTTTATGAATTGTGCTAAATTTAGGTTTGTCAAGAAAAGCTTTATTACTTTACCGAATAATTTCATTAAAATGTATCTAATAAAACTACTAAACTAACTTCTTAAAAATTATAATAAATCTTTTAGTTTTTTTGTAACTACATTGAAAAATTTATAAATTATCCGAATCTCCAAAAGCCCCTCAAGTCCAATATTAGATTTCTGTAAGGACAATTAATTATAAACTGCGTTGCTAAACTGTAATTACACATGAATTTCACTAAATTTTGTATGCTAAAGAAAAAGTAGAAGAGTTTAACAGGCATAAAAGTAAAACCAATGGAAAATTAATAATAAAAATAGTATTTTTTATAATACTATTTAAAAACGAATAACAAAATCAATTAGAACTAAAGGGTCCGCCAAATAACTTTTTTTTTTTTGAACTCCTGAACCAATTGGACTTTGTATGGCGTCATACCAAGGTCTTTATGCAAAATTCGTCTCAATGATGTCTCCAAAATGTTCAATTTTTGAGAACGACGGTGAATTGATGTTGATGGCGCTTCACGCACACTTTCTGACACAGCAGCAATATTCTCGGGTGTACGCACTGTTTTTGACTTTTCATGCTTTTTTTTATCGATGAGGATGCCAGTTTCTTTCACTTTTTTCACAATATAACGAACATACGGAGCTGACGGTGCTTCTCTTCTTCCAAAATGCGTACGCAATTTTCGCACACATTCTGCAACATTACCATGATTTTCAAAGTAATGTCGCAATATTTCCCAGCGTTGTTCAAGCGTATACACAACCATATTCGTTCAGCGGAAGGATAAAACTAATTATCTGTCAAATCAGACATGACCTAAGTGTTACCATTCACGAAATAAGCACTAGTTGAAAAAAAAAACGTTAGATGGCGGACCCTTTTAACTTAATATATCAAAATTTATAAAAATTTAAGAAAAATATTTTAAAGTTTTCACAAATCAAAAATAACGTTATATTTAATGACGCTTACAACTTTTCAAAATTGAAAAGAAAACCTAAAATTGAAACTAGCATCAATCACTAAATCAGCTAATAGTCTATCAATTTCATTAAACAAACCATCAAATTTCAGATTACACTTTCCGCCCTGGACTAACACAGAAGCGCATTTTATAAAAACCACAAATATCGCCAAAAAGAACTATAATTCAGACCGGATTATTCAGCAACACCTAGAACAAATAAGCACTTATAAAAACCAAAACTACATAATCTGGTACTGCGATGGCTCCAAAACCGCCAATGGCAATGCATTTGCTGTAGTTGATGAAAACAATACCATAGTCAAAACTGGAATGCTTCCTGACTTTACTTCAATATTTACATCAGAAATAACAACCATAGAAGAGGCAATCAAACTTAAACCATCTGGAGTGAATCTCCTAATATGCACTGATAAGCCTATCATCCGTTAAAGCCTTGAAATCATATAAGCACTCTGATCCCCTAATCTCCCGCATCAAAGAAAATCTTGTTCGCAGCAAACACACAAAAATACTCTATACACCGGCTCACATGTATATTAAAGGAAATTAATTTGCAGACACAATTGCTAAAATCAAGAAATTATTTAAACCCATACCAATCAGGATTTAGAAAGAATTACAATACTACTGGGTTAGTGTTAGATGTAGTTGAACAACTAAGAGGTAATTTAGATATGAAATTAAATTCAGTGCTTATATTTTTGGATTATAGCAAAGCTCTCAACTCTCTGAGTCATGACTTACTTTGTAGTAAATTATTTAACCAATTTGACTTCGGTTCTTCGGCTTGTCGTTTAATGTTTTCTTTTCATAATGATAGATAACAATATGTTCAAAGTAACGAGAGAATTTCTGCATCATTAAAAACTTTCAGAGGAGTGCCCCAAGGGTCAATTTTGGGGACCCTTCTTTTTATGGTTTATAAACGATTTGTACCAGCATGTAGATGTTATACATATGCAGATGATATTCAGTTGCTAGCTGATGATAAGGGATTTGGTCTTTCGTATTTGGAAACCAATGTTAATGATGATTTGCTTCATATTATGGAATGGTTAGAATCTAATTTTCTAAGTTTAAACCCATCTAAAACGCGATGTATGTGGTTTTCACAAAGTATGATAACTCCAAACATAGTTTTAGGCAGGGAGTCGATACAGTTTGTTTCTTATTATAAAACTTTGGGAGTGTATATTGACAATAATCTGAAGTTTGACTGTCAAGTTAACAGAATAAATTTCGTTATGAGGCGTCTATATAACACAGGTCTGTATTTACCAGACAATGTTAAATGGAAAGTTGCTACAGCACTTTGTCTTCCTATATTTTTGTATGGCTTAGAAATATATTCGGGTATGTCAGAAGACAATATTTCGAAAATGAAACTATGTTCTAATAGGGTAGTACGTTATGTTTTTGGGCTTCGATATCGCGAATGGAGGCATATGACTCCCTATGTTATTGACTTTCTTGGTTGTGATTTAAAATTTTTATTGATTTAAGAATACTGGTTCAATTTTATAAAATCATTAAAAATGGAAATCCTCCATATCTTCTTGAAAGATTCAATTTTGGTAACTCTACGAGAACACATTCAATTAATTTTCCACGATTTTCATCTCTTATTATGAATAAATCATTTGTTGTAAGTGTAACTAGAATATGGAACTCAGTAATACCTTATGAGGATCGCAAATTCACTGGATCTATTTCTAATTTTAAAAATGTTTTATTAAAAAATTTGTAGAAAGCTGCTACATTAACTGCCACTTTCGAGATTGTATTGTAGCTTTATTTTCCGAATTTGTGCAAGTTTATACTTTTGTAATTTTTTTTTCGTATATATATTATTAAACGAAAATAGTTTGTATTTTTTATTATGATTTTATTTATACTAAGATCAGCAAATGAATATACAAAATGAATTTTTTAGTTTTAAGTCAAATTATTTTTTTGTAACTGCCATACTTATTAATCTGGATTAATTAGGCCCCAAGGGCTTGAAATCCATAAATAAAAAATAAATAAAAAAATAAAAAAAAATCACTAACAAATCCCCAACCATATTGATTAATAATTACACAAAAAAAGATATTCAAAATCTAGTAAAAATAAAACAACATCAAAACAATAACACTTCGCCAAATGCATACTACAAAAAAATAAACCCTCTTCTACAAAAACCAACATATCCTACCAATTTTACTAAACAACAACAAAAAATGTTAACTAGGCTGAGACTAGGCCACTCCAAATTAACCCATGAATACATCCTTTAAAACAGCTCCTCAAAACCGGTATGCCCTAACTGCAGCAACATCCAACAACCAAATAACATCTTTAACTGAATCCATACAGAACTTTGATTATAATCACCTAAGAAAACATCTACCACAGGATGTAATGAACAACTTATAAACTATTTTATACTTTTTGTTATATATCATCTTTTTGTAATCTTTTTGTAATTAACTATGTAAATATTTAAAATCATATTTTATTAAAGGCGAAGGTCCTGGCAGCCAGTCCTTTTTTCTCTATATACATTTTCTGTAAATTAAATTTGCATTAAATAAATATTAATAATAATAATTATTTAAAGCAGCAGTTTTAATAATGCGTGAGGCCTCGTTTTTTTTGTTATCAAACTCGAAAATTAGATCAGACTGTCTACCAGATTTATTCGAAGTTCTTTCGTTATAGATCTCCACGCATCAATATCTGCTTCTTTTATATGAAAAACATTTTTTTTTGTTATCAAACTCGAAAATTAGATCAGACTGTCTACCAGATTTATTCGAAGTTCTTTCGTTATAGATCTCCACGCATCAATATCTGCTTCTTTTATATGAAAAACATTTTCAGATTGACGGGATTCTGCGTAAACTCGACGGGTTAATACTCCCCATATATTCACAATGAAGAACATGCGGGTCAATCCAATACTCTTATATTTTTTGATGATAGCCATTCCATCGTCTGACGACTTATATGTACAGAGGCATTCTCTTGTTGGAAAACAAATTCTTCTTCGTTGCTATTTTCAATAAATGACAGCAATTTTACTTCTAATACTGTAATGTACTCAGAAGAATTCATTCTAGTGCTTGAAAAGTTCAAATCAACCATACCGTCGAAACAATTAAGGATCCGCCTCCGAAATTTCGTTTTGAGAAATATCGTGGTTCCTTACGTAGGTCTCTCCAATTGCTGTTAAAAAACCATCTGAACCATCAAGATTGAACTTTATCTCCCTACCAACAATAACGGTTATTGACTTACCTTTATCTAGTTGGTTTGTAAATTCCGTTTAGCGAGTTCTTGGCACAGACATCAGCTGTTGGCGAGTAATTCTCTTGAAATCCTTTAAGAGCTTACTTATGGTTGGTTTAGACACATTTTCGTTATATTTATTGATTATCTGATTGAGACTCTTCATTGAGTTGCTGGCACAGTTGATTGTTTTACGCCGGTCCCTATCAGAAAGCTTTTTTTCGGGCTTACTGTTTTATTTTTACCATAAGCACTCGTATTACTTGTAAAATTTGTGACAACCACATGTGAACGGTTTATTTTTCTAGCAATTGCCCAAAAACTTAAGCCACTTTTTAAATAGGCTGAAATTTGCTCTTTTTTAAGATCACTCAGATCTCAGCCACTTGGCATTTTATTGCAAACTGATGAAAATTGCATAAAAACCAAAAATAATTCTTCAATTTTTCTTTATTTGCTATTCTTCTTTGTTTACCGTTATACGTAATTATAGTTATGAAACACTAAGAAAATATTCTTATTTTTTTTCTTAAATCTATTAAGTAAGTAAGCTCTTAAACTTTCACAATAAGAGATCAGTCATTACACTTTTAAATACAGTTATAAGTTCAAAAAAAAAAACGTTTGTAATATTTGCAAAAATCCTTTGTAATTATAGTTATGCAACGCAGTGTAGCATCTTTTACATTTTAAACGTTTTTGACGAAAGCTTTTTATACTATATTTTTAAAATTTAAAATTTAAATTAATTTTTGAGGCCATATTCATAATAGTAATAAAAGCTTTACAACAAGTTTTATTTTCTCTATTTATAAATGATGTTCCATCTATAATTAAATTTTCTAACGTGCTTATGTATGCTGATGACGTTAAAATCTTCCTTAGCTATAAAGATTCTGGTGATCAAGCTTACCTTCAGCGTAATTTAAACAGTTTCTTCGTTTGGTGCAATCTAAATTTATTGGATTTGAATTTAAGTAAATGCAAGTACATGCGTTTTTCTAGAAATTCTGGAGATCTTGGTCAATATTTTCTTGGTGAACATCAGTTGGAGTTCGTAAATGTTTTTCTCGATCTCGGTGTTTTACTGGACACAAAACTGACATTTACTCAACATATTACTGTGCCATCTAATAAAGCTCGTGGGGTACTTGCCTTTATTAAACGTTGGGCTAAAGAATTTACTGATACAAGCATTACAAAACAATTGTATACGTCTCTTGTTAGACCAATTTTGGAATACTGCTGCGTTGTCTGGTGTCCGTATTACGACGTTAACAGTAATCTTATTGAGTCTGTTCAAAAACTATTTTTAATTTTTTGCTTACGAAATCTTTTTCGTGATCCAACTAACCTTCCTTCATATAAATCAAGGTTAGCTCAAATTAAATTATCTTCATTAATTAGCCGCAGAAAAATGCTAAATGTAACATTCTTAATCAAGCTGATAAACGCGACGTTTACTCTGAATTTTTGGTGAACAATCTTACATTTAACGTTCCTCAATGTCCAACACGTTACTTCAGTCCATTATATATTGATTACTTTCGCGTAAACTATGCTAATGCTGATCCATTTAGAAGATTATGCGACGACTTTAATAAATTTTATAATTTTATAGATTTTTCCACAAATATTAACGTAATTAAACGAAATATAATATTGTTCCTAAATACGTAGATTTTAAACACTATTGTAATTTATTATATTCAAGAAAATTGTCTGTAGGGATTTATCCCGTAGACTTAAATAAATAAATAAAAAAATAAAAAAGGTTTGGATAAAATAGTGTCTACGAATTTGTTGCTAGGCTGTAACAATAGTTGCATGTAACCGTTAGAATCTGAAGAAGTTGTACTTTTAAATTCCAATTTTCCAATAAAAACCCATGCAAATTATATGGACTTTACATACACTCAAAAAAAAAAAAAGTTAGTACAAAAGTCTATGTGTTCCACTTCAGTTAAACTAATTTTTTCTGTTGTTATCGTTTAAATGAGTTATTTAGCTAAAGTTATTAGTTATCGCATTTTACAATAATAAAAAATTTAATTGTTTTCAAAAAATTATTTTTTTGTGTCTCCGCTATCAGTCTCACTTAAAGTATAACAGTACTTAGGGATTATTAACAACCTATACTCTCGGTAATAAATATGGACCTGCCTCTGGTCGAATCCAGTGAAATAAACATACGAACTTTTTTATGACTGTATAAGCATCTTAAATTTGTTTCTAAAAGACAGCTTTTATGGCAAAAAAGCTTTTTCAAAATCAAAAAAGTTGTCCACAGTCTAAAGTTCTTAAAATATATTATTTTTAATAATTCTTAAAAGACATTTTAATTTGCCTTACTGTAAAACCTTTATATTTTCCAGAAAAAAAAAAAAAAAAAAATACCAAGCTTTCAACAATTCGAACTTCAAAACTCCCGCCAAATGTTGCTTGTTTACTGATTGCTGCTGATCCACATATTTTATGCTCCAATGTGCGAATAATTTAACATTCTTAAATTATTTCTTTGATTACTTTTTATTCGTTATTATGGTAACAAACTCATTTGGTGGCGTTAAAATTGCGTGTGTTAAATGTGCGCACCGAACATTGTTAAACAACACCAAAGACATGAATTGACTGTGTTGTGTTGCTGTGCTTTTAAGCCTTGTTCTTATTTTTGACCAAGAGTCAAACGAGCCTACCTACATATGATTGATTAAAATTGGTACAAAACAATGTATGTTACAAGTAACTCGTACATAGTTGAGAAAAATATACTCAGCTCATTCACAAGGGAAGTCTGCCTATGGGTTCTCTCCGTTCTTAACACAATTTGGATATGCGAAATTTGGATAAGGTACAAGTATTTGTTTTAGTGGACCAGTCTCACGTTTAAGAGTTAAAAGGCCAATGTTAATAGATTTTTATATAGAAACATGTCTGAAACTAATGAAATTCAGATTTTTTTTGAAAGAAGTTTTGCTGTACTCGAGAAAACAAAATTTGATACCAATATTGCCTATGTAGTGTGTTAGGGTTGCCATTTATTTAAAATATAGGTTAAAAAGCGCATCGGAAAAAGTATCATAAAAGCCGAACAATGACGAACATCGGAATAAGCTCAGACACCGCTCTCGATTAAATAGAATAAGCATTAATATACACATTTTTCTAGGTCAATCCAACTGTAATTCTTTAACAAAACGCCAGTTTGAATATCACTTAAAGCGCATTTTTTTGAATAACAAAAATACTTGAAAGTTATCCGGCATGTTTCTTACACCAGTTAATAATGCGTCTCTAAAAGCTCTTTAGTTTGGTACCTCATTTGTCAAAACTTTCTAAAAAACAATTCGAAATACA
Source organism: Delia radicum (assembly GCA_021234595.1). NCBI lineage: Eukaryota > Metazoa > Arthropoda > Insecta > Diptera > Anthomyiidae > Delia > Delia radicum. The sequence continues at coordinate 20,321,989 of CM037855.1, read as the reverse complement.
TATGCCGCAAAAACGGAAAATGGGGTAATTTTTGACCCTACTTTTTAAAACCTAAACATGAGATTGGGCCGCTAAAAAAATACGTGTTTCTTACATCAGTTAATAATGTGTCTCTAAAAGCTCTTTAGTTTGGTACCTCATTTGTCAAAAATTTCTATAAAACAATTCGAAATACATATGCCGCAAAAACGGAAAATGGGGTAATATTTGACCCTACTTTTTAAAACCTAAACATGAGATTGGGACGCTAAAAAAAATACGTCTTCCTTATTGTTTTTTTTTCTTTATCACATATCCAAATTGCATTAAAATCGGAGAGAACCCATGGGTAGACTCCCCTTGTCAGTCACTGGCAAAAAAATATTTGTATGCATGTTGGTTTTCTTATTTATCCACAGGAAAAACATAAACATTACAAGTAGAACAAACATTAAAACATCATCATATAGTAAAAAGAACATTAAACAAAAGAAAAAAAAAAAACGCAAAAAAATGAAACAACTAAACTTTAGAACCTGGACACTATGGGGCCAAAAGCCAGAAGTGGGGAAGGTACAAGTTTTTATTTCTTTTACACTACCAGAATCTAGTTTGCCACGTATCAGCCAACAATAATTTAAAGACCATATGATGAGATAACAAAGTTTGCCAAATTATAGCGCCCAATTTTATTTAGTATTAGGGACATTTTTAAAATTATGAGCACAAAACAACAACACTTTCAAATTTACCTGTTCTGATTTTAGTGAAACTAGGTACAAACATTCTCCTAGCTAATATGGGGTTTACGTATTTTTTTAAAATGCCCTAAAAACGGAAAATATGATCTGAAAATATAAAAAATATGCTCTTAAAAACACATTTCTCTTTAAAAATCGGTGTTTTAAAGCTAAAGCTTATTTTGAACAAAGTTTTGTAAAATTTATTTGAATTACTAACAAAAAAGGAGATAAAAGATTAATTATACCTTAATCATCAGTAAAAAAAAATCATCGGCTAAAAATTCAAATTTTTCAAAAATAATTTGAATTTCCAAACTAAAAAGAAATATTTGGAAGTTTTTTTTTTTTTTTGAAAAATATATTTGCTCAATAACGAAAAATTAAAAAAAAACTTGAAAAATATGCTCTAAGAGTACAAAGATATGCTCAACAATTTGAATTTTTATCAAAAATATGCTCTTATGATCACAAAATATGCTAAAATATGTAATTAAGAGTAAAATATGCTAAAATATGCTCTAACAAATCGATGCCAGAATTCGTCAATTGCTCTAAGAAGCATAAATAGTTCATACATTTTTAAATACGAAGCGCAGGAAAAAACATGATACATCATACTTCTGGTTGCCCTGATAATAACTTTGGGCGCGTCAACAGAAAATTAAAAATTTTCTTTTGCCGGGCATGAGAAAATCTATTAGCATGTTAGACATAAGACAACATGTAGTTCAACTGAATACTCAGAATTTCGTTATCACATCCTATATCATTTCAAAAGGACATTTAAAATTAAATTTTAAAACAAATTAACGAAATATTCTTACCCTTAACATGATTCCAATATGAAAATCACATGCATGATAATAATATCTGTTATTCCATAAAATTATTTGTCGTAATATTTCAGAACCAAAAATTTTAAAAATTACCTTTTTAAAAATTTAATTTTTTTAACTTTTATTTTTTTTTTCCTTTAACTCCTTGACTGTTTTAAATAAGTTAAACCTTGTATATTTCCTACACATTTGCTAAAAAATCACCAACTTTGAGCAGCAACTAAACGAGAACTATAACGAATTTTGAAAAAAGAAAAAATACATAAAATCCACATTTACTAGGAGAATAATAATACCAAGTTCAATGAAATTGAAAGACCATTATCTTTATAGTTGTGTCGAAAGTTTTTAAAAGCTCACATCAAATTTATCCTAAAAATTTCAATTATTTATATAAATGATTTAATTCTGTCCCATAGTATGAATATATTCAATGGAAGGACAGACAGATATCTGGACAGACGGACGTAGTGACTAGGAAAACATACACACTATGACAGCCAAAACAGATAAAGTATAAATAATGAATGGTGGTAGAATTTACAAGTACTACTTCGGCATAAGCGTAAGTTTTCACAAAAAAAAAAATAAAAATCAAAAATCCAAGTAAATGAGCCAAATAAGGGTATTCTCATACTCCACTGACTACAAGTACCACTTCCACTACTACTGCTACGACTACCCGTAGTAACTAAAGAACAATTCATCCAACTATTTGTATTCATTTTAAGTGTGTAGCTTGTATACGGGATAATGTATACAAACTTACAACCATGGCATGATCTAGTAATTAGTGGTTTTACTATTGTTTCAGTTGTTTTTGTAGTTTCTTGCTTGCTTACTTACTTAATTTCCCTTCAAACAATGTACTCTTTTAGTATTGTTGAAGTTCAAGTTGTACAAATAATTCTTTTTTAAACATATAATTTCCTTAAGGAATAAGTAGAAATAACAAGTAATGAATCAAAAGACGTAAAGCTTTTATTAAAAATTTAAATTTTTGTCAGAAAACCTCACTGAACTACATATAATTTATTTCCCTTTTTTTTATCGCCAGCCATGTCAAATCTTGGGAAAATTATTAAATGATGTGTTTTTGTTGGGAAAAGGTTTTAAGAATTTGAGGTTTTAGGAATTCATTATATAATTTTCACTGAATAAAAATACTTGAGCTGGGTAGATTTAGCAATCCCGAAAAGCGATATTTAAATATTCTAAAATCTGAAATATTCAACATTTTGTACCAAATAATGTTAAAATCTGTAATTTTACAGAAAATTTAACTATTTAGATTACACAGGCCTACAATGATTTTGGTGCCGCTAAAAATTAAACAGATTTCAAGTACGTTCGGTACCCTGATAAAAAATTGATACTTACTTTTTTAATGCTACGTGTAGTTTTCGAGATTTCGCAAGGATATTAAAGTAATCAACGTATGTCTTCTTCACTGCATCTGTTATAGGTTTTCTAAACTTTTTTACTACATATTCACCACAAATATAACAAAATGTATTTGGATTATTTACACAACACCTTCTCGACGACGGCATATCGATATTATCATTTAATCAAAGAAATTAATTGACTATAATGACATTAAGTATAATAAAATACATTTTTTAGGTAATGACCGATCGATACAAACGTGAACGTAGCTTCGCGATTTTGACAGCTAACCATGACGTTTTGCGGACTAATTAACCAAATTATAACATAGAATTAGCGGCACCAAACAAAAAATTTTTTTTGTAGGCCTGTGTTATTGTTAGCAAAACGTGTCTGTAATTATTAGTAAAACCAATGTAGTAAGAAAAATTAGTAAGCGTGACTTAAATTTAGTAAAACTTTAGTAAACCGTTTCTGGAAATCGATTTGCATTAATAAAACGAAAAAAAAATAAACTGATATGAAGCTTTATCTAATTTAATATGGTCACACACTTAATTATATAAAAAATTTCATCCCAAAAATGGCACGATTAAATTGTATCACATTGGATCTAATTGTATCTTATTTGATTTATTTAAATACAATTAGAAGTTATTTGATATAGTTTTTTCCGAATTTTGCCCTCATCCAATTTATTCAAAGTATACGTTATACGTGCTATAAGATTATATATAATTTAATAAATTAAATTAATTAAATACGGTCTATATATTATTTTAAATATAAATATCGTATGATTCCTTCCAATTTTCTAAACATAAATATAAGGTCTTCTCATATAACTAGAATATAACTTGTAAATATGATAAAACTATGTTAAACATAAAATTTATTATAGTTTTCAAGCTACAAATGAGTTTGTTGTATTTATCTAGTTAGAAATTACCAACCGTACCAAAAACATTTTAATGGCAGACCAATGCTATTTTTGTAAAACCCACCGCGTTAAAAATTACCAAAGGTACAACCTAGGAAACACTATTTTGTATGCAAACCATGTGTTTTGCCAGTATCACCCGCAGAATTCTTTGCCGATATTACAACCAATTAAAAGCCTTTTTTTATAAATATTTTATTATATTTCATACAGTTAAATATGATGTATAAGACTGTATTATTCCTAAAATTTTATGAAAAAAAAATTGCATTAAATTAATTAAAAGTTTCAATAGACGAGTTCCAGTGACACTTCATAAATCTAATGAAAAAATGCATTGATAATTATCTCAGTGTATGTCAACGAACTCCTTTAACCTTCAAACTGGCGTAAGATTTTTTGTAATGAAATTTATATCACGTGTTCGGCACGAAAAATAAACAATATATTCGTTTATCAAATTTGTTTAGCTTGCCTACTTTAGGCGCTATGGACCAAAAAAGGTTTAGAGCGATTCTCAAAAACAGATATAAATACGATTCCAAAAATTACACTTTTTGTGCTTTTTATTAAGAAGATAAAACGCTTTTCGTTTTTCGAAAAAAACGCGAAATTGAGCGAAAAAGCACTTTAACTTCAATATATATTGGTCAAACTTAAAGGCTATGCTACTACTACTGAATATAATCTTTATGCAAAATTTCTTAAAAATTTTAGATTCAAGACGACGTCCTTTAAAGGCATCCTATGAGAGTCCTGTATATTCTTGGACCACAATAAAATTTTTTTAAAAGCTTAAGCTTTAATCTTACTTTGTGTTTACTATCAACGGTTTCTAGTTAACATAAATATGTTTTAAAGATTTTTGAAAATTGTGTTTATTTCACAGTATTTACACTCACAATATTTTGTCGTCAAAACCAAAGGAATATGTACTTTAAAACTACTAAACATAAATTTAAAGACTGACATATACTCACTTTTCTTTTAAATCAAAAATATTTTTTATTTATTTTTAACTATTAAAAAAATTAATAAAATCTATAAAAACGTACTTTATTTTAACTATAAAAAATTTATTTAAAATCCTTAAAAAATATAAGATTTTCTTTTATTTTTACTATCAACAATAAAATAAAAAATTTTAAAAAAAACTCCCTAATCGGTAAAAAATAAATGATTTTAAAGTTTGATATAATTTTTATTAAATATAAAAATTATGTTTTTTCGACCTTTTTTCGACCAATGAAAATGAAAATTATTCAAGTTCGAGGCCATACTCTATATTTCTTTATTAGGATATTGTCCTAACAAATAATCTATAGAGTTTTTGTTTTCAATTTTTTGTTTTCAATATTTCGGGAATTTTCTAGGTTCCCATCATCAGAACACGTTTTGAAAGAAGTGACAATCCTATGCACAATATCAAACATTCATAAAAACTAGTTTTCTCACTAAATGAAAACTACTATATGAGCTCGAAGTTAAAGATTATCATCATTGATCAAAAATAAATTGAAAACTTATTTGTTATGTGCACCCTCTACCCTGTAATATACGCTTTTTGTTTTTTTTGTGCTTTTTATTTTCACACTTGTTTTGTTTTGTTTTAAAACAAGATGTAAAGGGGGAGTAAACAAGACCGTACATTTGTCTTTTATACAAGTTTGATATAATTTTTATTAAAAATAAAAATTTTGTTTTTTCGACTTGTTTTTTTAAATGTAACTGACACTAATAGAAAACATATGATTTTCTATTGTTGATTTACTTGAATAAACGTCACTACATTGCTAGGTCTGTCAAAAAAAACAGAGTAGTATTTGGAAGATGACAAAGCCAATTGTGTCAATATTTTGTTGTTGTTTTTGTTTTTTCTTTGATATTTTAAATTTTGAATCTCGCTTCTAGACGAGGACAAGAAATTCTCATTGAGTTTGTGATTTAACATACCAAATATCTCTAGAAATTCTAATAACAAAGTCCCCTGAAGATTTCCTTGGGCAGGAATGAAATCCGGATAGGGACACGCCTACATCAGATTGCTTTTCACAATTTGTTAAATAAGTTTTGGGACTTTAGCACATTTAATTACTATAAATGCAATTAATGTTTATCCCGATGAAAATAAATTTAAATAACAAATATGCAGGTGCTTGTGCAAATTTAAATATAACTGACACTAATAGAAAACATATGATTTTCTATTGTTGATTTACTTGAATAAACGTCACTACATTGCTAGGTCTGTCAAAAAAACAGAGTAGTATTTGGAAGATGACAAAGCCAATTGTGTCAATATTTTGTTGTTGTTTTTGTTTTTTCTTTGATATTTTAAATTTTGAATCTCGCTCCTAGACGAGGACAAGAAATTCTCATTGAGTTTGTGATTTAACAAATAACAAATATCTCTAGAAATTCTAATAACAAAGTCCCCTGTATATTTCATTAGGCAGGAATGAAATCCGGATAGGGACACGCCTACATCAGATTGTTTTTCACAATTTGTTAAATAAGTTTTGGGACTTTAGCACATTTAATTACTATAGATTTTCTTTTATATTGAATATTAAAAATTAACTACCAAATTATCAAAACAAAAGTTTTTCTTATATCATTTTTTTATTTTAAATGATTTTTTTTTTAATCTAAGGAATATAAAGAACTGTTTGTTAAAAGAAAAATATTTTAAATGAAAATAATAACTGGTACAGAAAAACAGTATTTCTGTATAGTTTGTTTTGATTTAATAAATGGTAAAATAAAAAAATCAAAAAACTAAAAATATTTCTTTGTAGTTTAAATGTAGATTCCTTAAAAAAAAACAAAGTATACAATCAGTTACTGTTAAAATATTGTGAGTGTATTGTTTTGAAAATTTACGAAATTTTAACTTAAACACTAACTCGCTTACAAACCGTATACTGCACACAAAAAATTACTTCACAAAATATTTTTTAAATTTGGTTTTCCATCGAAATGGCTTATTTGTTATTATAAATTATTCATTTGGCGCATTTATGGCCAATTTAAAATACCCCCTCTGGAGGCGGACTTGACGGTTAGAGGAATTTAAAAGCAAACTTTTTCTATATCATTAATAATATCAAACCTACTCTCACACTTGTGAGCTTAATCGCTTCCTTGGAAAATTTGTAAAATGTTTAATACCAAAAATGGGGACTAGTAACAACATCTGGGTATTTAATTACAGGGCAATTACTCAATAACACCCAATTTTATGTAATTGAACATAAAAAGTAATTGGCCTGTAATTACCCTATGGGGAATGAGGAGTCAATTGTACTAAAAGTGACTGGTTAAAGAAGGACTTATAACCGGACTGGTATAATTTAATACTGAAGTGGGTTAAGCAGTGTCAATTGTCCTAAACTTACCAATCCTGTGACTGGTAAAGGGAGGACATACCACTTAACCAGAATGCTTATTAACAAGTAAAAGCCACTTGACCAGAATTTTACCCATTGGAAGCTGTTTAGTTTTCGTTTATTTTATACGACATGGGCCTTTTGCTACAGTCTTGTGGTATGTCCATCTTTGGTTAGTCCTGTGGCATGCCACTATGTAGTTTAAAGCAGGACAAATGACCCGCTCCTATGACAAGCCAATGTTAAAGTTGCCAGTTGTTTACATAGGGTAGGGTTTAGCAGAGGACTGGTCTCTGGCACGAAGGGACCGATCCTGTGGCACACGCAGAACCGGTCCCATTCCCCATAGGGTAAATACACAGTTATTGGAATTATGTCCCATGTCTGGTATTGACAAAATTGAAAATTTTCTAAGAAAGCGTTGAAGACCACAAGTGCGAGCGTACGTCTGATATTATTAATGATATAGAAAATATTTTACAAGTGAACGATTTTTAAATGTAATTGACGTCGCTCAAGTCTGTTTAAAATATCAATTTATACCTCCTATTAAGGCAGCATGTAATACTCAAAAGTTCTTATTAATAATAAGACCCCAGTTCACGGAGATTTTCTAAAAATTTCCACTTTAGGGATTTAGGGTCTTATCTTAGCATTTCTGGAGAAAATTAATGAACGAAAAAATAGAAAGAGTAATGCCCTTTTTATGGACTTAAGTCGATTTTGAAGAATTTTTTCATAACCGATTATTCTTGTTAACACCAAAGTGCAGGTTATAGGTATTCTTAGGAAGAGTTGTTACCATCTTTCTATTTACGCCATATTTTAGGCACCCTTCCTTTTTAGGGTTTACCCATAGCAGTAAAATATATTCTTTAAAAGATTCTTATATCGAATCGTGCCTTGTACTAGTTGTTAATTTTAAACATTTTTTACAATTTATCGGTGATAATGATTTTATGGCTTATAGCCTCTAGATCATTAAACTGATTTCATAGTTTAACTTTTAGTAGATTGATTTTTTCTGCATGTTAAATTCGTTTATAGTACTAGGATATACATATAACTAGTAGTTACTAAAAGGGATTTTTTCCATAGTTTTGTTTCAATATCTCTGAATATACAATTCGTTTGTATTCTGTCTAGCTGTCTGTTCTGTTCTGTATTTTTTTTTTTTTTTTTTAGCAACTTGGACTATCTTGAATGCCTGTTGTACGATATTCCATTATAATATTGGAATGATGATGGTAGTTGGAATAGTAGAAGTAGTAGTAGTAGTTGCATTTGTACTTATGCTGGCGGTGTAGGTTGTCCCATATCTTGTTTTTTGATTCGTGTTGTTTGTAATTTTCTGCTTATCATGAGTTACAATTAATATGCCTTTTAGTTTTGGTTTGGGATGTGCATGAACAATTTTTACGCTTATAGTCTTAATTTTTTTTTCTTTTTATTTAAACTTAAACTTTGATTTTGTGTCGGGATTTTTTATATACAATATGAAGATAAAAACGGAAATTGTTGTTTTGGGATGAGTAGTTTTTAATTCTTTTTTTTTTTAAAGTTTATTTTGCGTCAATTGTGAGAAAATTTATTTTTCCACCTTGTATCAAAATTATTGATAAGACTTGTATTAAAAACAACAAACCTTAAATAGGTAATAGATTATGTATGAGATTAGTTTGTTTGTTCTATGAAGGTAATATGCAATTAATTCTTAATATAAATACGTGGGTGCTGAGATGTAGATCAATCGAGTATTGGACGTAAAGTATGTAACAAGGTAAAGAGAATTTAATAAATCGCTTCATTACCTAACTGTTGTATGCGACTTTTCTACTAAATTAATAAAAAGCATACAAAATGTTGTCTGATTTTAGTGAAATGGAACGAAAATGGGTTTAAAGCTTAATTTAGAATAACAAATTGTGAGCCCGGTAGGCTAGTTGGTAGCGTGCTGGTGGCTTATCAGTGCGGGGGTCGTGGGTTCGATTCCCACCAGAGGCACTGGTCTGTTTTCGCTACAACGCGCTGAAAGCCATAGTAGCTAGTGCTCGGTTAAGGTAATAGTATATAATTTGTAATTATATGATTATTAATTAATAAAAATAAAAAATAAAAAAAAAAAATAAAAAATTTTCCAATTTCACCAAATTTACAAAAACCATCAAATGGAAGAAGCATTAAAATGTAAAGAAGAGACAAGTGTTATAAGTGTTCGTTTTACCAATCACTGAATAAGTTTTTCCGGAAAAGAGGCTAATTTAAATGCAACTTAGAGAATCGGATTAAGTTCTATCTTTAGAAATATAAGTAAAAGCTAATGTAATTTTCAGTAAATTTTTCAGTCAAACTTTTGTGATTGCAGGTCAGCGAATTTTATGCAAATCGCTCATTTACTAAAAGATTAAAAAAAAAACACGATTTTTGAGTTAATGATGCAGATACCATGTTTATAGAAATAACTGTCTAGCTCCTTAAAGTAGCCATTAATCGCAGACTCCCAGTAAAAAATTTACGTGTTTTTAGAAGCAGGATGCGCTAATGTAACTGCTTACTATTACATAATAATAATGAGAAGCAGCAATAATGTAGACATGAAATATGATTTTACGGAAAGCTATGAAATCACAGCTTATTGTAAGCGCTAAAATCCGCGCTTATTATGCCCAAAAGTAATGCTTCCAAGTGGGAATTCGCCATATAAATATAGCATATGTAAGCAGGTTTGTAAGGGATTTTGACTCCCTTACAAACCTGCTTGCGTGTAAGCAGCGTTTTTTACTGGGCTCCATCTCTTCGTTGTTGGCAAATCTTTTACCACCGAGAAATTTTTTTTTCAAGATAATCCGAGGGAGCTAAAATTATCTAATAATCCGAGGGTGCTAAATCTGGCGAATAAGGTGCTTGTTGAAGCAATCCGAACTTTAATTCATTAATTTTGGCCATCGCAAAAGTCGATGTGTAAACTGGTGCACTTTGTACACTTTGTTTTTCGTCAAATTCGACATTTTGTCCTTAATTTCATAACTTAAATGCTGCAATAAGTTAGCATAATACTTGCCGTTGATTGGTTTTCCTTTCTGAAGATAATCAATAAAAACTGTCCCACGCGCATCCCAAAATACAGACGCCATGACCTTGCCTGCAGATGGTACTCTCGTCGTCTTCTTTGGACAAGATTCTCCCATTCCAGTCCACTGCTTTGACTGTTCTTTTGGTTCAGTTGGGTGATGGTGAACCTATATATCATCCTGGGTCACGAATCGGCGCAAAACTCGACTCGATTGAAACATATTCACCACGCAGTTTTTGTTCTATTTTGAGCAAACGCCGCACACATCTTGCGCATCTTTAATTTTTCGGCAAATATGCGATGTATAACACTTTTTGAAATGCCTATAATTTCGTCCAGCTCACGCACCTTCAGCCGACGTTCGTCCAATACCGTTTTGTGAATTTTCGTAACTGTTTCTGGCGTGGACACCTCAATTGATCGAACTCTACAGTGTTCGTCTTGTCAACTTGTACGGTCTCGATTAAATTCTGAAACCGAATATGTTACGGTCGTAAACGAAGGAACAGACTTCCCCAGAGTAGAATCTAGCATGGCTTCAAAGTTTTCAAATGAAATTATTGAATTACATAACGGTGACCAATTTTTTCATGTTCACTAATGGCTCCAAAAAAATAATAAATAACGTGGCGCCTTAACACTTAAAACATATATGTTATAAGGATGCCACTTTTCACCAAAGTATTTTTTTCAAACCGCATCCGTCTATAAGTCAGGTCGGCTAATTTTGGGATCGCCCTCGTAGTTATATTAAAAAAATATGTGTTTCAAAACCAGGTTAGCCTAACAACAATTTAGCTAATATGTTACAAAAGCTTTAACTTAAGTCTACAATTTGTATAATATAATATATTTTCATATTTTTATGGTTATATACAATTTAAATACACTTACCATCATCTACAGCCTGATTATGTTGATTATCATTTCCACTTGGTTTATGGCCAGCTATCAATTTACCATGATACACTTTATCGTTGCGTTGTACAATGACATTATTTAAAACAGACTCATCACCTTCATTAATATCAGCATTTTCTTCAATATCCTCTGCACCACCTACACCATTATGTGGTTCATCTGGCTGAGCAATGGGTATATCAGCAGCCACACCATCAGCATCTAAGGCATTCTCATCATCATCATTGTTGCCACCTCCACCACCATTATTGCTACCTTTACGATTGGCTTTATTATTTCTTTCTATGACAACATTGTTGCCAACACCAAAACCACCACCAGCCTCAAATATTCCCCCAGCATCACGTTCAAAAGTATCGATTTGATTGTTGGCAAGTCCAGAACCGCCGCCATTAGCAGGGCCTCCGGCTAAACTTTTTAAATGTTGTGACATGGCATTCCATTTATTGCTGGCCGTTTCTCGCCGTGTATCATCAGTATAGACAAAGAATGCAACAAAAAACCAGATGGCCATTAAAATGGCAATAATTTTTACTATTGAAGTGGATCGTCGTCGCCATATAAAAGCCATTTCTTTTGTGTTTTTTTTTTTTTTTTGTGAGTGTATGTTGGAAGGTATAAAACTAATTTATATTACAATTTTATTTTAAATGCGAAAAAGGATAAAGGTTTTGACACCTTGTAGTTGTTTCTTTTTTGGAAAACTTTTTTGTTAATATTTTTTTAAAATTAATTAAATTTTTAGTTACATTTTCTTAATGTTAAGCTGTCTATGAGTGTGTAATTGTGTGTGTCTTTTACAGTTGGCAACTTTTTTTAATGACTAAAGCTTTTTTTTCTTGGTATCAACTTTATAACTTAAAACAGGATCACCGGATATGTTAGTGAATGTATTTGTTTGTTTAAAATTTATAAGTTGTTTCCTCTTTAGTTGTTTAATGTCTTAAAGCTATTGCATCTTTTATTTTTTCGTATTTCCGTTTCCTATTTTGTGGTATATCTTTTATATTCTCTCTCCCTCGTGTTTTTTTTTTTTTCGTTATAACTCTAAATTACGATATGTTTTCATTTTGTTTTTATAATATAACTTTAGTTGTTTTGTGTTTGTGCCTTTGGCTTGATTATATGTACTTTATTTATAAATCCTATTTTATGAGTCCTTTTTTATATGTTGTTGTCCTTTTTATTGTTGCTGTTGTTTTGTGCTCTTTTAATGTCCTTTTTCCTTGTTGTTGTTATTATTTTGTTAGTATATATGTTGTTATTCTTCTAATACCCATTTGTGCCTTGACATTTGTTTTAACTGCCATCACCCGTACTTTTTAATTGTTTTTCTGCTGTTTTTTTTTGTTGTTCTGTTTTATTTTTGTGCTTTAATTGTTTTGGGTCATTTACTTAAATACTCTCGAGTACTTTATGCAAAGAGCTTTAAGTATCTACCCACGTACCACCATAGACTTGTTGAATCATGCTGTAAATAAATTAGAATTAAACAAAATAAAATATTATTTGAGAAAAAGGATAATTGAAAAAATACATAAAAAAATACACCGAAAAAATGAAGATAATTTAAATTATAATTTTAAACATATTTTTTTAAATAACAAAAAATATAAATTTTATGCTTGAATACGAAAATTATGAATTTAGTAAAAAAAAAGTTATACGAGGGGTACTATTTATATTTCGGGAACCTTCAACACTAAGGTCAATAGCTAAAATAATAAAGTTTGAAATTTTTTACCATAAACTTACTCACAACCTTTTGATGTACAAGTGCTATTTTTTTTTGTTTACAGTGAGTTAAGAAAATCAATTTGGCCAAGAAATGGAAATTTCAAGAGAAGGTTTGCGTTGGATTATTTTTCACAACTTTCGACGTTGATTATCTCAACTAGAATGTGTCAATGAACTCAGTTCTTTGTATGGCGATAAAGTACCATCAAAAACCACAGTGTATCGCTGGTGTAGTGAATTCAATCGTGGTCGTAGTTCGGTCGCCGACGAATTACGTGAAGGTCGTCCAAAATCTGTTGTTGTGCCAAAAACATCGACGCAGTGCGTGAACTGATAACGCAAAATCGTCAATATCGTCCACTTCAATACATACGATTTTGCATGAACACTTAGTTGTAAAAAAAATTTTTCTCGTTGGATACCCCATAATTTATCAATCGCTCAAAAAAAGGCTATAAAAATACATTTTAAAAACATTAAACGATTTAAATTACTTATTTGGTAAAATAAAGTGCTTTTTTACCGTGTTTAAAATTGTCATATGACAACCCAGACTTGTTTGAAGCGTAGTAGTATTTCAATAAAAACTTGACATTATTTATGTTTTTTGATACAATTAGATCTAGATAAAATTAGATCTAATTTGATACAATTTTATCGGGAAAGCGGGAAGTGGACATTTTTTTTAAACAATTTAATAGCTTTAAAGTCTTGTAGTCATAATAAAAAATTTTGTTTTATGAGTCGTTTTTGTCCCCAGGCCACTAAAGTTAACGATTAAAATTTTTTATTATTTTTGGAAAAGTAAAGTGGTTTTTGACGTTTTTTTTTTTTAATTAGCATATGGCAACCCCGACAGTGTAATTGTTTAAAGTGTAGTAGTATTTCAATAAAAACTTGACATTATTTATGTTTTTTGATACAAAGTGGAAGTGAACATTTTTTTTTAACAATTTAAAATCTTTGGAATCTTGTAGTTATAATTAAAATTTAGTTTTATGAGTCGTTTTTGTCCCCATGTCACTAAGGGTTAAAGATTATTTTATTAAAAGTAAAGATAATTATAGACTTATCAAAGTAAAGTGAGTTTTTTCCGAAAATTGTGTAAACCTTGATGGAAACATTTAAATTTTGCGAAAATAATCAATTTTCATTAAATGTCCTGGAAAGCAGTCGCTCCACACACAAACAAAAATTATTATTTTTTTTTCTTTAATTAGAACTATTATATTGTTAAAATAGAAATCGACATCTCCATATCAGTCTTTAAAAAAAGAAACCTTTAAAATTAATTAAAAAAAAAAAAGTTTTTACATTTTTTATCAAACTTGTAGGTCATTTTTGAATCCAGCCTAAAGTGGGCTAGTGATATCTATTAAGTCAAAATTCTATATCTGAATAATTTTTAGTATATAAAATTCATAAATCAAATAAAAAAAAAATAAAATTTCTAATTTTGGGAATTTGTAATAAAAATACACTTTACTTCAAAAATGGGCCATTTTAAACCGAAATTCGGTTAACGTTTTCTACAAAAAAAAAAATCGATTTCTTGCATTTGAAACCATTTGAAATAAAACTGGGAGTTTAATGAAGGAAAATCGCCAAATAGTATTTTTGAACGACATGCTAATGTTCATATTCGAACATTTTATTGCTGCAGCCAAAAGATCATAGAGTGGTCCTGAAGAGGTATTTTGGGATATCATTATTTTTGACGGTTTTTGCATCAATAAGAAAATGGCGTAATTATTTTTTTTAAATTTCAAGTCCTTCCACATGCGCTAGGTAGCCAAAAACGCTAATTTAGGGCCCCTTTTCCTACAGAGCAAAAATAGCTGTACTGATATGAAATTTGAACTCGACATTCGATTCTCTACCAAAAATTATAAAAGAAACTTTTTTTCCGTTTTTAAAGTGTACCATTTAAGAAATAGAGTGGTCGGAGAACTCTCTATATTTAAAAACTTAAAAAAAAAAAAATTTTAATCACACTCAATGAAAATGTATTTCCGACTGAGGAAAATTGTACAAAAATTATCGATAAAGAATGGTCCACTTATAATCTGGACTCACAAATGTTTTAATAACTTTTTAAGAAAAAGTGACACATAATCGGTTGATACGTCAAATTGAAAGTCATTTATTCAGCTTTAAGGGGGGACATTACATTCGCGGCAGAGAAAACAGACCTTTGTTTAAAAATTCATAACTCAGTCAAAAACAAACATTTTTCCAAAATTTTTATTATTATTTTTTATTATTGTAGAGAATTGAACAAATTACAAGAAAAAAAATTCAAAAACATATATTTTTCACTCCAACATGGTTTTATAGAGCTCCAAACTGGTGGCAGAGAAAAAAAACGGTGGTTGCAGCGCTAGGAGTCGCAAAAATTGCGCTCTCACTAATCCGGCTGGTACTTTTGAACCCGTAGGAATTTTTCCATGAAATTTTTTTTCTTAGAATCTTAAGAATATTTACTAAAATACAAAATTATAAAAAAAAGTCGATTTCAAAAAACGGCCAATGTCATGTCCCCCTTAAGACAACATTTTGTTATAATATTATTAAGTACTGGTCTAAAAAGTTATAGATTTTGTTAAACATGTTATTTCAGCTTACTAGCTTTCCATTTGCGTAAACTGCAACATATTTGTTTGTTTTTTTGGTATAATTTTACCAATAAAAGTACAATGACATACAGCGTCTGCATTTGAGATAGAAAAAGTCTGTGGTTCGGGTAAAATTTGTTATAGTATCAAAATTTTAGAATTATGCTTAAGCAACAAAGACGGATTTGTTTCTGATTAAAAAATTAATGGAAAAATAGTAGTTTTTAAGTGATGAAGTTACATTTTACATGATTTTTCTGAAACCAAACAAAAACGTATGCGGAAAACAAAACAATCGTTTAAGATAAAAAGTAATTAAGTGTTTATATAACTTATATAACTTATATATTTTTATATATTTATTGTGAATATTTGTAAAACAAAACGCATTTTAACTATTTAAAAACTTTCGAGAAAAATTTATAAAATTATTTAATTTATTCCGATGAAATAAAATTAAATTTTTAAATTTATTTTCATCGGGATAAACATTAATTGCATTTATAGTAATTAAATGTGCTAAAGTCCCAAAACTTATTTAACAAATTGTGAAAAACAATCTGATATAGGCGTGTCCCTATCCGGATTTCATTCCTGCCCAAGGAAATCTTCAGGGGTTTAAACTAAAAACAGTGTAAATCATTACATATAAGGCAAAAAACTGCACTGTACGATTTTTTGGTTAATGAATTTATTGAAATTGCAGTTACGGCCCTTTAAGTTTCGTTAATCAATTTCGTGTTTTTCGACGTAAAGATTTTTGTCTGTAGGTGTATTTTGGTTAACTACATCGTAATCATTCAAACAATTAATTTTGAATTATTTGTTAGCTACGGCCTTGTAGATTTTAGGTGACGATATATGTTTTAAGCAGTATGGATTTGCCCAACATACCAATTATGTTGAAAAAGAAATATTTTTTGTTGCCATACTTCAAATTCAAGTAAACAAATTCGAAATCCTAGAACACTTTTAATTTTGCTACTAAAATTTTGAGTAACCTCTTTTTTGAAAAGTGCCATTAACATGCAAAAATACCTATTTTGTGCAAATTTTTCGTTTTCATAATTTGTTTATTCCTCACATTATATGCAGTTCTTAACCGAATGTCTTCAGAATTAGAGCTAGTGATGCCTAAGATATTTAAAAAACATATCGCACATGTAGTTCAAAAGTGACTCAACTCAAAATTTTAATTTTTCGGGTTTACATGCTTAAACTATGCAAAATACGCTTGTTTATCTATAAAAAAAATATCAGTGTATTTTGTTGTTGTTAACTGTTGCCAAAAAAACAGTTATGTCTTTCTTTATGTTTCAATTGGTATAAAGTTGCAAATATTTATTCACGATTTCTGAAAAAAAAATTTTGAGTTGAGTCACTTTTGAACTAGGTGTGCGATATATACATATCAATTAAAACCCGATTTTAAGTGTGCCATTCTTTATATCGAGTCCTACTGAAAAGTTATTAAGGAAGGTATCAATTTTGTAACAAATAATAAATATATTTTTTTTTTGACCCAAACACAATGAAAAAGTGTCGTGAGTTAAAGAAAATGACAATTATTTTCGAAATATGGAATGAAGTTAAAAAGTTGTTAATTAATAAATTAATACATTTTAGTAAAAATAACATTTTAAAAACTTAATAACTTTTTACTGGATTGCCCTAAGGCAATTCAGCTAAGAATCCTTATTGAAAAAAACAGCGTTTTTGGCTGCCGAGCGCATGTGAATTAAAACAATAATAACACCAAGTTAACAAGATATGATGTCCCAAAAAAAATTGTTTTACTTTTCTGACGGACTATAATGTATTTTTTTTTTCAATTTATAACGAGCTTTCAACCTCCGTATATTTACAAAAATAAAGCAAATCAAACATATTAGCTAGGTTGATACTAATTGAATCTAATGTATAGCTCCCTTTCTTAATCCGTTTTAAAATTGAAAATCACTTAAAAATTGAGTACCTTTTCAATTTTATAGTCTGTGAATTTAAAAAAAAAAATTGTTTTTTTTTAATAAGTCTCGGTTCACACAGGGCAATTTTACTTGCGCAATTTTTAAGTTTAAAGAAGAGGGCGGAAAAGAGAATGGAAAGGGTACAGACTTGCCCGTACTCCAATTCCGTTTTGTTTTGTCATCCGCAAAACACTGCAGGTTGATATACGAAAATTGCTGAAACAAACTTTTCCTGTGTGAACACAAAAGCAATTTCAAAGGAGAATTGAAGAAAAATTGCGCAAGTAAAATTGCGCAAGTAAAATTGCCGTGTGTGAACCAGGACTAACTTGAGACTTTGTTAATGGAAAATATAGGGAACTCTGTTTTCTATTCAAATAATTAAATTAATTTAATTAAAATCAATAAATATTAAAAACGTTGCTTCAATACCAACGCGTCATTTTTAATTTGACAAATATATTGAGAAAGGAAATTGCACCCCATAGAAGTGTTAACTAACTCAAAATAAAACTTTAAAATTGCATAAATGAACAATTTATTTTTTTAACTGTCGTAGACAAAGTAACATTTTTTTTTAAAATTTTGTTATTGACACTTGTATATTTTTAATGTCTCAATAAAACTTTTTTTGCTTTAATGATTTATTTATAAATTCTTATCGTTTAACGAGTATTTATATACACAATTTTTTGTTAAGAGTTCAAAAACATAAAAAAAAATTTAAAATGACAAGTTTAATAGAAATATGTACTACACTACTCATCAATTTTCAAGTTTTTGCAAAATCTGTCTTTGAAATACTTACATTTTAATAGACTTACACAGAGAAAATTCCTTGGACGAGTTTTAATGAAATTTTTTCGCTAAACTAATGAAAACTTCATTAGCAGTTCATAAAGTGAATGAAAAACTTCTTAAACGTCATTAAGCTTCATAGTTTTAATGAAACTATTTTTAATGAAACTTTTGCATTAGTTGTATGAAATTTTTAATAAGTAATATGCAATTTTTCATTAAATTTAATGAATTTTACTACTTTCTAAGTTAAAGTTGAAGTAACAACAATAAATATAGGGCGAAAATAAAAAGAGCTTTCAAAACACCGAGCTTATTTCTTCCTTAATAGAAAACAGCTGGAATGCAATTGATACACAGAAAATATTATCAACCTAAAATAACTAATTAAAGATTTGATTTGAATTAAATTTGTTTCTGAACAAATATTTAATTGAATCAATTAATATTTTAATTGAGTTTTAAATATATAAATACATACACACAAACATACAAACAGACGCAGCATTAACAAAAACACACATACCAATGTATCTTTCACACACATTTTTTTTTAAGTAATATATTTTTTTTTGCAGAAGTTATTTATAACTTTTTTACTTTTTAATTTTCAATAAAAATTTTAATTGATAGTATCATTTTCGTGATAGGTGCAAAATCAATTGAAATATTAATTGCTTCAATCAATTTTTTAATTGAAACCAGTTTTTAGTTTTTTCTGTGTACGATTACGAGTCGCATCACATTTTCTGTCAAACCTTTGCTTAAATAGAAGAATTTGTGAGTAGTTACCCTAACCCTAGATAGAGCCATAGAGACACCTGATGAATATATTTGTAGCTAGGAAAATGCATTAGTGGGAAACATTGATTCTAAGTGGTTTTTTTATCAAAGTGTTTTCTCGTTATGTTGTAAAAAAGGAATTATAAATTTCTATTTGGAATTCGATAATATGAACTTAAATTGAACAAAATTAAAATTCGTTTAACAATATTTAGATCAACTAATATGAAAAAATCAAATTTAATTAATTTAATAATAAGTTTCAATGGACTAGTTTCAGTGACAATTCATAGATCTAATGTAAAAATTCATTGATATCATGCAGATAATTCTCTCAGTGAATCCAAATCTGTCTATATCCTTTTTTTATTTACAGTTTTTAAAATATTATTCGACTTACTTTTTCGCATACCAGAATGATATCCTGATACGAATACAGACATGATTATACTCAAATAAAGAATAATTTTATGTAGATTTTTATTTTTAAAAAAATTTCATAATTTTGCTGTTAAATTAAGAAAAATGAAACAAAATGTAGGAAAAAATGTATTGTTAATAAAAAAACATATATTTCTAAAACTGCAAATGAGAAAATTTTTTTTTCCCAGAATTTCATTATAGGCCAATTAAAAAAATCTGTTTCAAAGACAGGTTTTTTTTTTTTGCCGGTTGAATAGTGTTATTAACAAGCCTAGACGCTGCTTTAAACAGGGTATAATTAGAAAAATATTAGAAAACAAAGTGTAATTGTCAATCAATTTGAGTACTTAAGAAAAAAGAAAACTTATTTTTTTCGTTTTAAAGATAAGAAAAACTTGTTGAAAAAGAAAGAAGTTTTAATTGAGCCATAAAAAAAGACTTGTAGAAAAAAGATTAAAAAATTTTTCATCGTGATTTTTTTTTTTTCATTTAAAAATATTGATTTGACTGGTATTTTTTTTTTTTTACAAACGTATTTAAGTTTTTAATTTGTAAGCGAAAGTATTTGCCACGATAAAAAAAGTATTAAACATGTTTATTTTTCCTTGTGCTTTTTGCTATAATATGTCTTAAAATAAATATTGAGGTTGTATGTTTAATAAGGTGGTCTTTATTTGAAAAAATTATCGAGATAATTATGAAAATTTTAGGAAAATTTAAGAATTTTAAGAGCTGTAACAAAAGTCTTAAAGTGACATGTCTGGAAATCCTTAATTTGAATCGAAATGATGTTTGAGCATATTTTTAGGTGTTTAAAACTATTAAGAGTTCATCCTGTTTGTCCTTGACATAGTGAAATATTACAGTCTTTCAAATAAGTACCACCGTAATGTGCCTATTTATGTTTGTATGTGTGCGTGCATAAGTGAGTGATTGGATTGTCTCTATGTAAACAAACTACACTTTGCAAATGACAGCGATTAGTAACTGTGATTTAGCAAATAAATTCAACACAATAAATATTTAAAATTTTTTATTTTTTTCAGCATGGCATTAGGTATTTGAGGGTCTATGCCTTACAGCTGTTATAAAACCTTCGTTCTTATATTACTAGAACACTCGAAAAATGGGATTAGTAAAATCAATTCGGAGGGCGATTATTTAACATGTAGTGTCTAACCAGAGACATTACCCTTTTGCAATTTTTCCAATCTCATTGAAAATTTTAAATTATAAAATTCAAATTAAAAAAAAGCTGTATTTTTAAGTTTCTGAATCATTCCGAAAATTTCGATTCGATTTTAGTTGTTTTTGAAATGGATGTTTTTGGATTTTATTTAAAGTTAGCACATCAAATCAAAAAATCAAAATTTGGTGTAGCAAAACTAGACACAGAGAAATAAAGTGCCAACCGAATTTAAAAGTGTATTTTGGTGTTAACACCCAACAAATTCGGTTAGTACAACCATATTCAAATTTGATTTCTGAATATTTTGGTTCTTGCAACTAAAATTCAGTTGTATTAACCGAATTTTGTTGTGATAACCAATATGTAATTGTACCAATCGATTTCAGTTGTAGTAACCGAATTTGAGTCGTAGTAACAGAATTTCAGTTGTCAAATGACTATAATTGTTCTCTGTGTGTAAGAAAAATAACTGGTGTTAAAACTGCTCTACCTTTTTCAGTCATTATCCGGATTTTACAAATCGTGTCTGATATGAAAGATTGGCTCTTACACTTTAAGATGTTAGAAAATTATACAGCCCCTTTACATTAATGCAAAAATGCCAAAACTGGGTTTTTTGTAGATTATTTCAAAAACCACGTCTTTGATTTTTCTTAAACAATTTGTGGCGATTGTCTTATATAACTTATCCAAAATTCAGAGTGGGTTCATCATGAGGTCCAAAAATATTTAAGTTTTAGTAAGAAATTCTCATATTATTTTCTGAAAAAATTAAATTATAAATTTTCTTCACTACTCATGAATTTTAAATTTCGCAAAACTCAAAACCCATAGTTCAGAGTATATTTTTTAAATGGTCTTTGGTTTGGAGAAGTTCTAAATGCGAATCTGAATTTACAACTTCTTCAAATCATCAAGTTTTTGTGATATTCCTAAAACTGAAGAAATCACTATTTTACGTCATATTCGGGAAGTTACTACACCGCGAATAAGTGTTTTTATATAAAACTTTGTTACGGCATATGTTAAAAGTCCTCTTCATATTTAAAATGATTTTTGAAGTTACTTAATATCTTAATTTTTCATCCATTGCCAACAGTAACCAGTACTGCATTCGACACAAATTAATTATTATTCAGCGAAAGTTTTACACACAGAGAAATAAATTGATAAACGAACTGCAAAGTGTATTTTAAAGGTAATAACTTATAAATTCAGTTAGAACAACGATATTTACATCAGATTTTTGAATATTTTGAGTGTTACAAATAAAATTTGGTTGAATTAACCGAGATTTGTTGTGAAAACTTATTTTCAGTTGTAACAACCGTCAGAAATTCGTAATAACCAAATTTGAGTTGAAGTAACCGAATTTCAGTTGGGAAATAGCAAATTGTTCTCTGTGTGTAGAGATATCTGATAGATTAAAAAGTATTGTGAAAATGAAGAGTAGTAATTTAAGAAGCTGTAACGAGTTTCAAGTAAGAGAAAACATTTGCGGTGTGATAAAGCTCAAAATATGAAAAAAAAAAATAGTTTTTGCAATGTAGTTGCAATGCCTCAAAAACTCGATGATTTGTAGGAATTCTGAGTACAGATTCAAATTCAGAGCGCCGATGACAATTTGAAATGTATTCTCCGGACTATGGTTCGTGAGCTTTGTGAAATTATAATTTGTGTTTATTGGACAAAACTACATTTTTTACAGTTTTCTAAGTTTATTATTTTTATATACACCATTTTGTTATTTTTATTAATACATACACTTAGAATACTATGTAGGTAAAAACCACTGCAAATGAAGTTAAAAACAAATGAAATTTCACTTAAAGAAAGGACGACTTACATTTCAGTAAATTCAACTAACATTGTCATTTGTTTTTTTATGTTCAAAAAATAAACCACAATTGTTGTAAAAATGAACCACATATGTTAGTAAAAAATAAACAAACATTTACTTTTTTTATTTTTTTTAAATAACAAAAAACAACTGTAAAAAATTAATGTAAAATCATAAAACAGTCATTTGATGTGGTTTGTCTTTTAAAATGAACTACAAGGATAGTAAAAAATTTAATTTGTTCTACAAATGACTGACATTTACATTAAAAATAAAGAAACTATATTACAACCCAAACAACAACATGTTTTTAAAGCAGAAGTTCCCTGAGTGTATATATTTTTTTTGTTATTTTTTTAATTTATAACGAGCTTTCAACCTCCGTGTATTTACAAAAGTAAAGCAAATTAGTTATTTTAGCTAGGTTTGTTACTTTTTTAAGAAAATATAATGAGGATTTCTGACTAATATCTGGATATTTTTCGACGCCATGGAAAGCCCACTCTGAGCATTGGATATGTTATAAAAGACAACATGATTTATCACCACAGCGTATAATTTTCTAACAAAGATCTTAAAGTAGAAGATCCAATCATTCACATGAGATACGATTTGTAAAAGCCGAATCGAAACTTAAAAAGTTAGACCAGTTTCAACAAGATGTTTCAATGAAAATATCGAACTTTGAGCAGGTTAATACAGCACATGTATCGTAGGAACGTTGAATATCGATTTGTTTATTTTCAACGATATTCATAATCACACATCCGAAGACCGTATGGAAAATTTTTGAAATAACTCTCATATAAAATCCTTAGCTTTTGGTTGCTAACTAAAAATTAGTTTGTGGTTAAGTTATTTTATATTTTTTAGATTTTCGTCAGAAGATTAACTATTTGGACCATATTTTGGTCCAATAACAAACAATCTGTTTACAGATGATGTCGGTATAAAGGCAATTAAATAAGAAACAAAATTTGTGAGTATTGTTTCTTAATAACTTCGGTAGTTTAAGAACATTTGTCAAAATTATATGGTCAAAAATACATCGGAATTTTGGAATTTTTTATTATCAGCACAGAGCCCATAATTAAATAAACAAATTTGGGTATATATTGAATTGTGGTAAACAAAATATAAAAATGTTTCAGTACATTAACACGCAATTGTGTACTATGTTGTATGAGTGATATTAATTTAATACTAAAATTATTATTACTCATACGACATGTAGTACATAATTTCATGTTAATTTAGTAAAAAAGATTAAATATATCGTTAACGCAATTGGCCATAACTTAAGAATTTATTTAGGAACTTTCAAAACGGTTCCGTTTTACACCCAGTACAAATTTTACACTCATAGCAATAAACCTGTAAAAATAGCAGGAAAAGCTACTAAAAATTAGTTAAATATTACAGTGCAGAAAAAACTGTTAAAATTCGATGATTTTTTTGCATTTATAGTAATTAAATGTGCTAAAGTCCCAAAACTTATTTAACAAATTGTGAAAAACAATCTGATGTAGGCGTGTCCCTATCCGGATTTCATTCCTGCCCAAAGAAATCTTCAGGGGACTTTGTTATTATAATTTCTAGAGATATTTGTTATGTTAAATCACAAACTCAATGAGAATTTCTTGTCCTCGTCTAGGAGCGAGATTCAAAATTTAAAATATCAAAGAAAAAACAAAAACAACAACAAAATATTGTCACAATTGGCTTTGTCATCTTTTTTTTTTTTTTGCTAAATATTAATAAAATAACAACAGCAAACATAAAACTGTCTAATTTTCGAAATTATAGTTATATTCGAATTGAATTTTAATTAATTGAAAATAGCAATTTACTCTGCTAAAATTATTATTGTTATTAGTAATTTGTACACACAGACAAAAATTTAGCTATTTGCCAACTGAATTTCGGTTAGTACAATTAGTATAATTACTAAGAATTTGGTGATATTAATTACAAACAAATATTAATCATACGCTCCTAAGTACTACTTAAATATATTTTCTTTCAATGAGAAATCGAAATTTCTTGTTTTAAAAATGAGAATTGTTTTACATTTTTGAAATTTTATTTAAAATAATGCCAATTTCTTTTAACAAATTTGGTTTTTTATATTTAATTTTGAAATTTCTTTATCACTCAGTATTACATTTAGCATGGCTTGGTAGATTGTTGTGAATTTTATATTTTTGAAGTTTAATTTATTATTAGTTATAGCATTTTATGTTTATAAAATATTGCCTTTGAGGAAAGTTCTTATTTGTATAATATTCTTTTTAAAATTTTTAACTTAAAAAATAAAACAAATAACCCCAGATAATTCCCAGATTCAAAAATATTATTTGAATTAATTAAAATAAACGAACCACCATAGTTACACTGTTTCACAAATTTAGTCAAAATCTCTCTCTCTATCTCATAAATCAAAATAGTCAAGCATCCCTGTTTCTTAAAATCTCTTCTATAAACTACAAAAACTACAAAATTTTGGTAGGAGCTGAACGGAAAAAAGGCTTCCCTTTGGCGGTCTGCCCAAACCTCTTTGAGCATAAATTTGGAATTTAAAATATATGTTTCTTCGATTATGACATACATGTTAAAAAATGGAATTTAAAAGGGAAAAAGCATCTCCTTTGGCGACCTGCCCAAACCGCTGATGTTAGGAATTTGAAATGTAGTAGGTATGTTTCTTCTCTCCTTGACGGCCGACCGAACCTTTGAAATTAGGAACTTTAAATTTGTTATGTACATTACTGCTCCCGCGTAGAGGTACGCTACCAAGGGAAGTCTGTTGGGTGGTTCCTCCTGTTTTCGATGTAATTTGGATATAAGATAGAGTAGACGAAAGAAACATACCAGCAAAATCGCATATTTAGTGGGAACAATTGAAATGTCAAATGTCTTTAATTTTATACCAAATGTGTGAATTGTTTCTTTGAAGGAGCTCAAGCGATTTTTTGAGTATTTAAAGTAAAAGACATCTCTTTTAAAATGACTTTATGTATTGCTTATTTGTGACAATGGATCAAATTTTGATAAAAAACATCGTCTCAAAATGGACGGTCATCTTTGTTAGCTTTGAGTTTCGGTTTATAAACAATAAATAACATAATTTCAAAAGAGATTTCGATGACTTTTAATTAAAATACATTAAAAAAATCGCTTGAGTCAATGCGAATTTTAAATTAAAATATATTTTTATTTCGACCTAACCTATTAAAACGGAGTATACTACTGGATTCTTCGACCCAAAATTAAGTTTACGTGTACCGGGGTTTTGGTGTGTCATAAAAGTTTAAATTTTACTTACAGTGTAAGGGGTGTTCAAAAGAGGTATAGAATAAAATCTTGGTATAATTTGGATTGAAAAGAAAAAAGTGAAACCTGATACTTAAATTGAAACATCCAGTACAAGACGTTAAAAAAAAGAGTATTAAAAGTGCAGATTTTTTAAAAATTTAAAATTTCAGTTATTTAAAACTACACACAGAGCACTAACTGAATTTATAAGTTGTCACCATTAAAATACACTTTTCAATTCGGTTGGCACTTTATTTCTCTGTGTGTACACTTATAAAAAATAAAAAAGCTCTTAAACATTGTTGAAATTTCAGCCACGACAACAGGAAATAGTACGTGAATTTGCGCCAGCAATTGACCTAAATTTTAGAAGAACTAAATTCGAGTTGACAAATGTTGTTAAATTAACTAAGAATTGAGCTAAATCAGCCAAATTGTTAAGCTAAACCAATAGAAAATTTCTGCTAAAGTTGTCTTTTCGGATCTGACAAGAGTTAGTTCATATTAGAACGGCGTAAAGATATTTGTTCCATTTTGCTCTATCTCGCTTAGTTTCCGAGATATAGCCTATTTGATGATTATAAAATAAAAAATATGAGAAAATATCGCTATCTACAAGTGAGACTGATAGCGGAGACACAAACAAATAATGGATTGAAAACAATTGTGGTTTTAATTAATTTGCAAAATTTGTAAATTTATGAATCACGAATTACCAAAAAGCTCTTGAAGCAAAATGAGATAACTAATAACTTTAGCTAAATAACTGATTTAAACGATAACTGCAGAAAAATTAGCTCAACTGAATTGGAATTCGTTTAACAGACATTTTAACTAACTTTTTTATGAGTGTACCTGAAACGAAATATTGGGTTATAGATATGTATTCAAGTCATTACACAGAGAGTATTTTAGTGAAAATTAATGTTTTTATAAACTAATAAAACTTTTCTTCACAACGTGAACGTAATATTTATAAAATTAATGAAAAGCTTCATACTTTTTATGAAACTGGGTTTTTAATGAAACTTCTTCAATGAGCGAATGAAGCTTTTAATAATTTTTTTCATAAAATTTTATGAAAACTTGCATTAACTTAATAAACTTCAACTTCATTGTTTCTATGAAAAACTCATTAATATTAAACAGATAATTCTCTCAGTGCAGAATCGTCGAAATCACATGTTAATAACACATTTTTGCATTATTTCTTTTGCTATAATTTTGTAAAAATATTTAATTTTCATAATTATTTTAATCACAAGCTCACATATTATCTATTTTATGGCTTTAAATGTTTGTCAAATTCAAATTTTTATAAAATTTAACCTGATCTATAAAATTTTCCCACATTTCTTACAGACAACGTCTTGAATTAATGCGTGAAATGTATCATAATGAAGCTGAATTAAGTCCAACATCACCAGATTACAATGTTGAATCATTAACCGGTGGTGATCCATTCTATGATCGTTTTCCATGGTTCCGTATGGTTGGACGATCTTTTGTGTACTTTTGGACAAAATTGATTTTTTGTTGAAGTTCTGCCTATTATGGAGGCTCTAACTTTTCTAAAACTTCGGGTTCTGATGAGATCTTTAGCCAGATCGAAATACTAGTATCAACCTAGCTAATATGTTTGATTTGCTTTATTTTTGTAAATATACGGAGGTTGAAAGCTCGTTATAAATTGAAAATACGATTATAATTCTGTTATTACGAATTTCAGACAGTTGGCACAACTTTATATTAGTTTTCACAACAAAGTTCAGTTAATTCAACATAATTCTAGTTGCAACACACAAAATATTCAGAAATCGAATGTAAATATCGTTGTACTAACTGAATTTATAAGTTGTTGCCATTAAAATACACTTCTCAATTCGGTTGGCACTTTATTTCTCTGTGTGTATACTAAAAACAGCAAACAAAGTCTGTAAAGTTTATTAACGTTAAATTTAGTTGATTGCATATAACAGTATTTTTTCTAAAATCCAGAGAATTTTTTGCAAAATTGCTGATTTCAGAAGGGCAGATTTTGATTTGCATTAAGAAAAATCGAAAAGAAAACATTAAAAACATCACATTCTCTCTATAATTTACAAGCTATATCTAACCCAGTAAAACTGATAGCATTTTCGAACTCGTAATACCCAAAATAATCAAGCTAAACAGGTTATTAAGGATCAGAAGAGAGGCAGGTCCATGTTTGTTGTTAGCTGTATAGGTGGTTAATAAATAATATATACAGAGATACAATTTGTATGCTCTATTTTGCTTAGTTTCCGAGATATAGCCAATTTTATGATTATAAATAAAAAAATATGATAAAATAACGCCATCCACAAGAGAGACTGTTAGCGGACACACAAAAAAATAATGGTTTGAAATCAATTGTGCTTTAAATTAACTGACAAAATTTTAAAATCACTAAATACTAAATTTTACGTAGAAAAATTTGTTCAAATACGGATGAAATTTGTTCATGAGGTAAGATGAGATAATTAATAACTTTAGCTAATAGAAACATAAAAAATTAACCCAACTGAATAAAAACCCGAAGTTTATGTTAATTTATTTTACCTAAAGCAGCTTCAGACGAACCATGAGGACTGCATTTCCGCATTTTTGTTGACAATTTCTCTTATTTTAATATTACTGTATTAAGTGTTTGTTTTATTTTTTTTTATTGTTATTTGAACACACAAGCAAAATATATAATTTTGCTGTTAACCAGTCAATATGCAAAATTAACATTAGCTCAGACGGTAGAAGGCTAATCACCTAAAACGTTACATGGAAGTTTGTCAACTATCCTCCTCGTATTTGAGATTTTGTCTAATTCTAAAAAAAAAATTTTTTACGAATTTTTGACTCGGACTCTCTTTATCTTCTAGAACAGCGGTTCACACCAATTTTTAATTCACGGTCCTTTTGAGTTTACGGACCCCAAAACAATTTTCTTTTCATATAAATATTAATAAAATGCAAAAGTAACGGAACAAATTTTTAAATTAAAAATAAAAAAAACATTTTAAAGCCAAACCCAATTAAGATGAACTTGTAGTGACCAGAAAAATTAATTCGTTATAATTTTCTTTACAGTTTTTTTATTTTCCACAAAATATTGAAAACTTTTATAAACTGTTTTAAATATAGTGAAATTATTTCATTTGATTTCATTAATACATACACTTACAAGAAGTTTTCCATAAAAGTCAACAGTTATTTAAAAAGTTAATGCGTAAAGTTGTTTCAATTTACTATGCAGTTAAATTACCAAAGAATTCAGTTAAAATTTGCTATTTAAAACAAAAAGTTGTTGTATTATATGATATTGTGTTTATAAGTTTTAGAGAAAAACGTTTATTCTTCTTCTTAACCTCAATATTTCTATAAAAAAAATATTGTTTTTAACGATTTTGTCAGTTAATTTCTTAACAGTTTAATATAAACTAAAAAAATACAATTTTTTTTAAGCGTAAAGGCCTCATTAGTTGTTACTTTTCATTGCCGTTCTGTTCTGTAGGTAATATTTTGTAATTACTTTTTCTGTGAAAGGAATCAGCTGTTTTACAAAGTAAAAAAAAATCCAAACAAAAACATTCAAATCAGGGATGATAAATGCGATTTTAAAATAGTACCAACCTGCATATAACATAGTACTTTTTCGGCATCCAAAGTATAAAAAAAATATTTAGATATAAATTAACAAACAACAAGTGCATGCATAAATTTGGTTTTACCAATTTTGATCTTTGTACCCTCCAAAATGAACAATTGCAAATGAAACAACAAAAATATATTAAAAAACAATATGTTAGGAGGTGAAAACAAAATTTTGAGGTGAAAAACTTTTTTGGATGTAAAAAAATAAATTGTGTGGTTGAAAACCATTTTTGTGGTAACAAAACTATTTTTGAGATAAAAAAAAATTTTGTGGAGAAAAAAGAATTTGCGGTGAATTTTAAATATTATTCACCTCTTAGCGTCTGGTGGAAAAATATGACGTTATATTTTATACACCAGACACTACAATGAATTCTAATAATATACAGTGCATTATACACCAATTTGTATGGAAAATTTAGAGGTACTTTCACATTGTCACTCATTACTTTTGAACCGCTGGACCGATTTTGCTCATTTTCAATACCAAACTTTTCGGAAAAATGTACATAAAGCTATGTAAAAATGAGCAGTGCGTACTAAGAAATTTAGCCGATATTAATATAAGAAATTATTAAAATTTTGAGATTTTTTCTTAAATTCACCAAATTTTTAATATTTTTTTAATGTGCTATTAATATCTTGCTGTATTGAATTACGTTTCTCACAGTTTTTTGCGAATTTAATCCTTGTGATTGGTTACAAACAAATTTGTTCGAGAACTCATTCGAATTTAAAAACACGCTGATAATAGTCAATTTCACATTTTTATAAGATTTTTATTATTTACTTTTTTGAAAATCAAAATTAGTTAATAATTATAACCATTAGTGATTGAATTCAATAATTGGTTTAATCGATTACTAAAACTTTTATATAATCATCTGTAATCAGTCGCACTCAGTGAATTCATGTGATTGAATTCACAGCGTTTGGTTCCAAATTAATTCATTGTTCATATGCAAATCGAATTAATAATTATTGAATTTTAAAGGGACCAAGAAATTCGTACATAGAAAAATTTGTACATCTGAGGTTCAAATAGTACCATAAAAAGTACTATAGTACCAGCTTTATCATCCCTGATTCAAATATTGAGAAAAAGATTTCACAACAAACCAATACATACGCACTTTAGGCTGTCACTTAACGTTGAATTCTATTTTCAATAGATTTGTCCGCAACAGAACAGAACGAAAAAGTGAAAACTAACTACACATACAGACTTTCAATTGAACAGAAACAAAACAGTTGATTCGTAACAGAACAGAACGTACAAACTAATTCTGCCTTAAAGGAAGTAGTCCGGTTTTTGTTAACCCATTTTATATAAATTTAATGTGGAAGTTCAGTAAAATTCAGAAAAAATATTGTGAGTGTAGTTTTTAAAACATTTGAGAAAGAATTTAAAAATTTGTTAAAATTCAACGAAATTTTAGTAATAGTTTTCGAAACATTTGAGAAAAAATTTAAAAATTTGTTAAAATGCAAAGAATTTTTAGTAACAGTTGCAAAATTTTGGGACTTTCTTATTAAAAATGGAAATTTATATGAAAGTTTGTCTATGTTTGACAAACACAGTTCATCGTACCTCTTAAGGAAATTTGTATTAACAGATGTTACATTGGAATTGTCAATAAAATGTCAAAACTTTAAAATTCTTAAACAAATTCGTCTTAAACGAGTTTTACAGTACGAGACTTCTGAAAGAATCATCAAAAACACAAAAGTGTGAGGAAAATTAGTATATTTTTTGAACAATTACAAATTAAAAAAAAGAATTTGATATTTGAGCCACACAATATTTTTAGTCTTTTTTTGAGTTTTTTAATGCAAAATTCTTTTTGAAGAAGTTTTTTCATACAAAAATTGCTGTAGGTACATTTCCACTTTATGATGTTTTAATGTACATTTTGTTGCTATTCGTTATACTAACACTTTCATTTGAGTGTATAGAAAAGTAAATAAGACAACATTATTTCATTGATGGGCTACTGTTTCGTTATTTGCTTATAATTTATTTATTTATTTTTTTTATTTAATGCTAAAACCCTCAGATTGTCATTGTATTACCATCATCAACATCTAACTACTGGTAAAGTAGGTTTTTGTTTGATTTTTTTTTTTATGTGAAATTAATGGTTGGGTTTTGTAGGTATAAATAAATGTATGTGGATAGATAAATAGTCACAGAAATGGTGGAAATAATGAATTAATGGTCAACAAACTTAATTGCAGTCAAGTGCAAATCAAACAACAAATCAACAGACCATGCAATCACCGTCATTATAAAAACTAAGCATTATTTAAAATTTAGTTTTAATAGAACAAAAAGGTATAGTTAATAAACAACAATTTAAAAAAAAAATAAAAGAAATTAACCCATGATTGAAAATTTTAAAAACTTTTCATTTTATTAAAAAAAAAAACATACAGACGGCTGATGATTAGTTTGGTATCTATGAACATGCATTAGCGTTAACGTTTTTTGCAATATGTTGCAAAAAACGTGATTATCAGTTTCTATTGGGATTCGATAACAAGATCTTAAACCGAACAAAATTAACACTAAAAAACAAAAATTTTAAAACAAATTACCGAAATTCTGGAATAAATTTTTCTGTTTTTGCTTATACAGAAAAAATTAATGCCCCAAAACTTTCAAGTAAAGATTTGTTTGATATAATATTTGATTTTACTTAAAAGTTTTATTGAGTTAATAAATTTTTGAATTAAATATTAAATAGAATGGAAACTTAAGAGAATGTAGAGATATCTTGTAAGATATTGAACATCTATATCGTTATAATTTTTGCCAGTTTTTTTTTATTTTCAGCTAAATTTTTTAATAAAATTTTTTTATGCAATTAAAATTTTAATTGAAATTTTGAAAAAAAAAACTAAGTTCATGTAATTAAAAGTTTAACTAGTTCTTATTCAATTGAATTTTTAATTGCATAGATTTTGTTAGATTTTAGTTTTTCTGTGTTTTGATCCTACATATCTTTGTTTAAGCTGCTCTAGATTTCAAAATCGATATTTTATAATTAACCCCAATGGGTTAATTATAAATTTAATTGTATAGTTACTTTTCAGTTGTTTGCCTTAAATAATTGTCATCTAAGCTAATATTAATAAGAAACTTAATACGAAAACACAGGTTTTTTGTATTCTGCAGATTCTCCTGGGGTTCCTTTTAACTTTTTCTTAATTGTTATTAAGTGACAATCTTGGGTTTTTTTCTGCTATTTTTCTTTGTCATTTAAAACTTTTACATTTGTAACTCTGTAAACGAGTATTTCCTAAATACAATACGACATTTGAGAACTATTCATTAATGAAATAATGGGGTAAATTATTATCATAGGGTGGCAATTATTTATCGATATTAAACTGAAATAATTTTTAGGGTAAAGTGTTTGTAACCGTCATATAATGCCAATTTTATTACAATTACTTACTGAAGGTTTTTTTTAGTTAGATTTTCACAAAGAGGAGATGAAAGCATTTTTATTGATGAATTTAACGGATATGCCAGACTACCGCAGTTTCGTCCCCTCCAATAACTTAAATTTTAATTAATATAAATAATATTGAGCCACTCAAAGATTTTTAAGGAATATTTGAAGAAAATCTCAGTTTCGAGAAATGCCTCAGAGTAGCAAAATTGGTATACTCATTGAAGCAGTCATATACCATTAGACCCATTATCACGCGTAATCGATCCAGTTGGATATTTGATAGAAGAAATAATCATGTTATTGTAATTTTTAGAGCAGATAAGTCGACAAAAATTGCGAAAAATTCAAAATTTTCTTATTATTTTAGATATTTTTTTCGCTATAATTTTTTTCGGTTTTAAGACATTAAAAACAAATTTCGGAACATAAGACAATTGTATTATTATTTTTTAAAGAGTTATGCAAATTTCCTTAATAAAAAACTATCATTGCGATGTTCCAAATCATATTTTCACGTTCTCCCAAAACAATCATCAGTAAATTATTTTATACATAGAAAAAATGAATGCTAAACATTTTTAATTAATGAATTATAAAAAAATCAGTACCGTTATCTATTTAAAACCCTGTAAACTAACTATCTTTATCCCCAAAATACCGTTCCTAAGTAATTGAAATACCCTTATCCGCAAAATGCCGATATAACTAAAATATCAATATCCCTAGAATACCGTTACCGAAATAACTAAAATACCGTTATCGCTAAAACACCGTTACCGAAATAATTTAAATAGCGTTATCCTTAAAATAATCTTGAAAGTTACCGAAATAATCTGACAAGATCCAAAAAAAATCGCTGTAAATAGATATATTTTCCAAATTTTCATCATAAACTGGCCAGTCATTGGAATGGGGCTAAAAATATCCGTGTTCATTGACATAACCTGAATAACAAAATAACTTACTGAATAACTTACTGAAATAACTGAAACCCAGTTATCATTAAAATAACGTCACCGAAATAACTAAAATATCGTTAACACAAATATACCGTTAGCGAAGTAGCTGAAATATCGTTACCCCTAAAATAACGTTACCAAAATAAAAGAAAATAGTGTTACCCTTATCGATACCCGCATCGAATCGGTTACCATATAGGAAATGTTTTTAATAATATCTAGTTCTGTTTGAGTTCTCATATTTAAGTCAATATGAAAAACAGCCAACAAATAAATAAATTGCCGTAAAAGTACCTATCCTGTGACCAGTCAACTGAGGAAATATCACTGCACTTCATATATATTTTTGTAATGTCAGTGTTTATAGCATTTTAATTTTTTCATTTATTTTTTTGAATTTGTTTTGTTTTATTTTCGAATTTGACATGTTTGCTGTTAGCCAGCCAACATGCATGCCAACATTAAGTCAAAATGTAGAGCATTTGGCAAGTCGACATGAATAGCCAATATTAGGTCAGAGGGTAGAGTATATGGTAAGTCGATTTTTACGAATTTTTAAATTTTTTTTTCAAAAATTTTTAAATTTTTTTCTAGACGTATAATTTAAGACGTCACGAGGTATCTAAGATGTGTCAATTGACCCCTCTATTAAGACAATGCCATGCTAAAGTGAGTTTTTCATATAAAAAGTGTGATCTAGGACTGATTCCTGCTACCTTCCTGTCATCTGGTAGTTGTTCCTATTCAGGTAGGGTGTTTTAAATTCAAACTTCCCCTTTATAATTTTATATCGAATCATAGCTAAAATTTTGTAAAAAACCTTGAAAATTTAAAATGCAAATTATAAGTGTGTCCCCAAAATATTCAAATTGTTTTTAATATACAAATTGTTGTAAAGTAACATTTGTATCTTTTCATTTCATTTCTATCTATTAATTTTTTTTATATATATTTTTTTTTTTTTTTGTAATCTAAGAACATGTAATTGCGTACCTACATTTATAACCACGTTAGTTGTTTACTATCTCTAACAACTCGTATGTAAGTAGAATGCATTTTTGTGTTCATTTGAAGTGCATTGTTGCACAATGCACGCAATTCTTACATTTATATTCGGTTTGCTTTTTTTTTCTCTTTATCTTTGAGCAATTGCGCTGACATAGCTCGACATTATTACAAGTAACCAGTTAAAAAGAACACGTTTGTAATTATTATATTACTTTGCATTAACCGAAGTGAATGTCTTTTTAAGAGTGTAACCATGGTTTTTTTTAAACTAATGTTAGATGCAGTAAAACAGTGAGTTCTGAAATTGAGAGTTACGCTTGAGAAAAAACACGAAAACGAAAATGTTGTCAATTTATTGAATTATTATAAAATACTTAAATTTAACAGCCGCTTAATTTGAACTGATTTTAGTTGTATGTTGAAAACAATAGATTTTAAATTTAATGAAACGATTTTTTCAGTTAAATTAAACGATTTTTAAGTTATTTCAGCTGTCTAGGTTAATTTGAAATAGCGTGACACACTTTTTCCTGATAGAAAAAATAATATTTTAAACAAATTTTACTGGAACTACTCGGGAAAAAATTTTGATATGGAGTCTAATAAAATTATATCTCATTTGACAAGTTCACATATATAAGTACATACAAATTAATTCGAATAAATGGTTACCTACATGTATCTAATTATATCAAATTAGATATAATTTGATACAATTTTATCCGTGATTTGTCCATATCCGGAACAATAAATTATATCTAATTAGATATTAATATATCTGATTTTATAAAATTATAGCCGATTTTGTAACATGAAGTTATGCTTAAAATTATTTAAGTTTAAAATTAAAATGCATAGAAATCACCAATTTTAAAGATCAACATTTTTTTAAATGAAACAACGAAATGATTAGAAATTATCAAGAACAAATTTAGTGTTTCAAAAATATATAATTAAGTGGTATTGTCTAATAAAATGTATACATTTTTTTTTTAATTATATCAACTAAATCACCTGCAAATGATTTCGTTATAAAATTAATATGGTTATATGTCAAGCCATATGTAATTAAGAGTTACCTGCAAATAACTTAATTTGTTATTGAACTTTACCAATATAAAGGGTCCGCCATCTAACGTTTTTTTTTCAACTAGTGCTTATTTCGTGAATGATAACACTTAGCTCATGTCTGATTTGACAGATAATTAGTTGTATCCTTCCGCTGAACGAATATGGTTGTGTATACGCTTGAACAATCATGGTAATGTTGCAGAATGTGTGCGAAAATTCAAATCAGCCGCAGAGCTGATTCGTTTGGCCACCTCGGAGCTGCGATTTGACACCGTTGGACTATTATTTGTGGGGTGCCGTCAAAGATAAGTGTTACGCCAACAAGCCAGATACAATTGACGCTTTAAAGGACAATATTCGTGAAGCCATTGTTGAAATACAGCTGTACACAATCGATAATGGGCTTAAAAATTGGACCGATCGTGTAGGCCGATGCAGCCATTTGAATGAAATTATTTTCCATTATTAACCGGAAGGATTGTACTTTCAAATAAAAAAAGAAATTTAAGAAAATATTCAGCAGTTTTTTTTTATAGCATTTTCAAAAAAAAAAGTTTTTTGGCGGACCCTTTATATATGGGATTATATATAATGATATATAAAATTATTTAGAAAATATTTTCAGAATGGCGTCACATATAGTTTAATAAGACTTAGCATGGGACCATATATAATCCTACATGTTTGGATTATTATATGGGTTATATAGTTATATATGGAGTACGATTTTGAGACATATTATAATATCAAGTAATTCCTTCAATGAAAATGATCAGATATATTTGTATATAATGATATTAGCCGTAATGTCACTTTATTCAAACTCATATATAACTTAATCATATTATATATGACTAGATATAACTATTTTTACCCGGGTATTAAAAATTACATTGTAGAAAACGCTGCTCAAATGACCAGATTTTTTTGCTAAATATTAGTAAAATAAGAATAGCAAAAATAAATCTGTTGAACCTACAAGTAAAGGGTCCGCCATCTAACGTTTTTTTTTCAACTAGTGCTTATTTCGTGAATGGTGTTAGCTCATGTCTGATTTGACAGATAATTTGTTTTATCCTTCCGATGAACGAATATGGTTGTGTATACGCTTGAACAACGCTCGGAAATATTGCGACATTACTTTGAAAATCATGGTAATGTGGCAGAATGTGTGCGAAAATTGCATACAGATTTTGGAAGAAGAGAAGCACCGTCAGCTCCGTATGTTCGTTATCTTGTTTGGGGCACAGAAAACCCGCACGCATACATTAAAAAGCCGATACACTCAAAACGAGTCACTGTCTGGTGCGGATTTTGGTCCAGAGGCATAATTGGGCCATTTTTCTTCGAAAATGTGCAAGGAGTGGATAATGTGCTTAAAAATTGGACCGATCGTGTAGGCTACTGCATGGCCAGCCGAGGCAGCCATTTAAATGAAATTATTTTCCATTATTAACCAGAAGAATTGTACTTTCAAATAAAAAAGAAATTTGAGAAAATATTCAGTAGTTTTTTTTTTTATAGCATTTTCAAAAAAAAAAAGTTATTTGGCGGACCCTTTATTTAATTATATTTGAACTAAATTTTAGTAAATTGAAAATAACAAATTAATCTGCAAAAATCAGCAAACAATTTTCTAAATATTAATAGACAAAAAATTCATAAAAAAGTGAAATTTTTAACTTTTTTTTAGATTTTTTTCAATGAGAATAAAAATTTGACTATTTGAAATCAGCTATCTAGAATTTTTTAGCAAAAATTTCTGTTGATTTTAGCAAAACATACCGTTAATTGCATTCTACTAAATTTAATGAAAATATAGCAATAATTTTGTTGATATTTCAGTTTTTGTTTGATGTTTTGAATCTAAAAATTTAATAAAAATTTCGAATACAATTTTATACAGTTAACAGTTCTATTTTTGCTGTTCTTATTTTATTAATATTTAGCAAAAAAAAAACAAAAGCCACTAATTTTAGCAGGTTTATCGGAAACGTTATTTCTAACTAATTTTTAGTAAGTTATTTTTATTCTATTTTTACATGTTTATTTCTATGAGTATAAGGCGGTTTTTCTGAATTCTTTACTTTAAGGTCAGTTTATCAACATTTTATTTTAGCTGCTCGATTAATTCCTAAAATAACTGTTTGCTTAGAAAAATGCTATGTTGGTAAGTATTATTTATATTTTATTTCGTATTTGTTTAGTTTTTTTTATTAAATGTCTGGTATATCAACATTAGGGTTATAACTTTAGATTATATTTTCCAATTATCATATTTTACCTAAGCTAGCCGTAATTTAATTTTTTGAAAAGTTCGCGCATACAACTTTTTAAAGTTCGTTGTTTTGCGTTAAAAGCAATTTGAAATATGTTAAAAGTAATTAAAAATACCATGTGTAGCCATTTTATTCCACTAATGCAACTTTAATGGTAAAAACTTGCAGAAGATGCATTAAATACGGGAGGTTTTTATTTCAAAATGACGTGAAAAGGCGATCGCAGTGTTGACAACTTTTTTGGTCAAAAAACCGCATAATTTGCCCTGGAAAGCGCCAAAAAGAAAGAATTAGCGGAAAAAGCCTAGTAGGCAATTATGTATATTTTGGGCTTTGAAATATGGGTTTTTGTGTTTGTGTTATTTTTGTGTATTTTTGTTTTTTTGAGAGTATTTTTGGTTAAATCTAATTTTACCAAACTTTACCCAAACAGTAGGAAACAAACCTATAATTAATACAGTATTGTCCATCACCTGGTGATATGCAAAAAACTTTGCAAACCACAAGCTATAACCCTAATCTACATACTTGTACTTCTGTAATCTTATACTACACACATTAACAAGTTTGTATGAACCCTTCATTGGCCCCAGCTGTTACTTTTTGGCTTGATTACTTAAACGTGTTCTTGTTGGTTATAATTCAAAATCTGTTACAGTTTTATGTTTTTTGTTGTCTTTATAATACAATTTATCAATAAATTAATGTTTGAAAGGTGGAATGTGCCAACACGTTTCTCAAAAATTTTGAAATTAAAAAAACTTTTGAACAGGTTGACACACAAATTGGCACAAACTAAAGCATATAAAAAATGTTAATAAAGTTCGCAAAATATTTGGCTAAACAAACTTACGTCGGAAAAAATGTAGACTCACAAAAACTATTCCATAAATATTCAACAGTTATTTAAAAAGTTAATCCGTAAAGTTATTTCAATTCAATATGTAGTTAAATTACCGAAGAAATACATTTTTTAACATTTATGTTTGTTATCCAATAAGCAAAATATACAAAAAAAAACGTACTTGCGGTATTAGATAAAATATTGTGTTAAAATTTTCTATTTAAAACAAAAAGTTTTTATATTATATTGAGTATTGAAATAAACGAACAAAATTTTTTTTTTTTTTTACAAATTTTGTCAATTAATTTTTTAACAGTTGAAAATAAACTAAAAAATTCCAATTTAAGGACTTGTTGTAAAAACTTGATAAGCCACATTTTAGTTTTTGTTCGCTTTTGCCTTCTAAAGGTTGAACAGATGCAAAAAATATGACTTTTGCAGGACGTTTATACTCTAGGTACTTGTACCAAGTGATTAAGCGAGACTTCTATCAAATATTAGTCAATGGATGGCTACAAGACAGCGAAAATCTATTAAACAATAAATGTAGCTTATCAAGTTTTTACAATAAACCCTTCAATTATTTTAAACGAAAAATAAGTAGTAATTTTTTAACAGATTCTCAATTAATGTAGTCTATATTGAGTAGTCTTTACGGAAAAAATATTGTGAGTGTACTTTTTGTAATAAGAGGTATTTTTTAAATAAAAAGTACTTTTTTATATTAAGAGGTACTTTTTTATATTAAGGTACTTTTTTAATAAAATGTACTTTTTTATAATAAGTTGCTTTTTTAATAAGAGATACTTTTTTTAACAAAATGCTTTTATAAAATAACCCTACAAGAAATGGATGACCGAAACTAACACATGCAAATCTTGCATCTTCCTCTAACTTATGAATTTATAAAGTAGAGGAAAATGCAAAATCACACGTACACAAAGTTTCCATCACTTCTTTCACATTGCCCTTAAGAAAATGATAGAAACTTTGTTCTACGCATTGATGGATATTTCCATCAGCAGTGTCGGTCATTTGACCGGTCATACGACCGTCACTGTTCTTGCTGGGAATTTACTTTTTTTATAGAAGGTACCATTTCAATAAAATGTACGTTTTTCCTAAGTTTTTAACGTATCTTTTAATAAAAGTTACTTCTTTAAAAAATGGTATTGTATTTAAAAAAAAGTACTTTTTTAATAAAAGATAGTTTTTTTAATAAAAGGTACTTTTTTATTAAATGTACTTTTTCAATAAAATATACTTTTTTTAATAAAAGATACTTTTTTAATAAAATGTACTTTTTTAATTAATAAAAGGTAATTTTTTAATAAAAGTTAATTTTTTATAATAAGGTAATTTTTAGATAAAAAGTACTTTGACCCATTTGGAAAATAGATTTGTGATCAGGATATCAAAATCTTTTAAGTTCATTAATTTTTATAAAACAAGTTGGCCGGTTTTAGGGTAAATTTTTTTTTTGCAAAGTTATAAAGCTTTAAAACAAACAAATCTTTGTTTTAAATTAAATTGTGGACAAAAACTTTGGTTTCATCAAAATTGTTATTCTCTCGTTTTTATGAACGTGAATATATTTTGCAAATATACATACAAATTTTCAAGTTCTATACATAAATATGCATAAATTCTACGCTCATAAAAAATGACAGTTTAATGAGTTTTCTGGCGTTAATCACCTAAAAAACTTTGATTGAAATTTTGCTAAATATTAGCAAAATACCAAAGTCTTCACTTATTACACTACTCGACGGCCAAAAAACACTGGCTTTGAAATAATAATGAACTTCGATTGAAATTTTGCTAAATATTAGCAAAATACCAAAGTCTTCACTTATTACACTACTCGACGGCCAAAAAACCCTAGCTTTGAAATAATAATATTTTTTTTTCTCATTTGCAGTTTTTTTAAATATCGCGGTTTTAGTAAATATTTACAAACCAGTTTTTTCATATACTAATCTACACAAAATTATCTTTAATTTGAGTATAATCATTTCATTGTTTGTCAGGATATCGCTCTGGTATTGCAAGGATTTTGAAAATTTTGCTTTTTTTAGTTTTATCCTGATAAACTTTATGCATGTTGAAAAATTTTAAAATTTTATCATAGGGCTTAACTTAGTTTTGTATGAAAATTGCAAATCCATTGAAAATGTACTACAAAATTTTGAAAATAACTTCAATCTTCTTGTTTTAAACGAGCTTAAGATCATTTATTTATTAATTATAATTATAATTATTTATTTACAGTATTTCGCCACCACGTTGGGTGACTTCTTCAGGGAACAATTATTGCAATTTGATTGAAAAACTTGTTTTAATACTCAATTATTATATTTTATTGAAAAACTTGTTTTAATATTCAATTATTAAAACAAGTTTTTCAATCAAATTGTAATAATTGTTCCCTGAAGAAGTCACCCAATGTGGAGACGAAATATTGGAAATAATTATAATTAATAAATAAATGATCTTAAGCTCGTTTAAAATAAGAGGAATTAAATAAAAGAAGATCAAAGAAAACTTAACATTTTTGAAAATAACTTCATATAAAAATATATTATTTACATTACTACTGAAGAATTTTCCACTTTTTGCAGAATCTGTCTTTAAAATACATATTTCCTTATTGATATAGATACGGTAAGTTTAAATCTTGCACAAAATGTTTTTCACGTTTGTAGCTTTTGAAATATCGCGGATTTTATATTTACGTTAAGTATTCCATATTTTATATAAAACTGTTATTCTTAATATTTCAGGATATTGTGATTGAATTTGCAATTTTAATACAAAATGAGTTAAGTAGAATGTTTAGTTTACGCATAGTGATAAAATTTAAAATGGTTTAGCATACATAAAATTTATGAGGATAAAACTAAACATGCTAAATTTTCAGCTTCCTTGAAATCCCGGTAAGATAACCCTTTATTCTTGAAAAACATTTCATCATTTTGAGGTTAAATTTCGACAAATTAAACCAAAAATGGGGTGAATGATATAAATATAAAAACTGCTATATTTCAAAAACTGCAAATGAGAAAAAAATGTTGACAGATTTCGATGCAACACAACTAAGTTTATTAAAAAGTAAGTATTTCAAAGATAGATTCTGCATTCTGAAATTTGTTGAGTAACTAAATCACACTAAATCACTTAGTTAATTTTTATATTAACAAATTACTTACAAATTTTTTTTGTCAAACATCAGTAACTTAACAGTGTGTTTTACAAATTTTTCGAGTTTAATTGTAATTTGTTGTTTTGTTTTACAATTCATATTCTAGTCCACAATGTGCATTTTATAGCAAAACCAAACTTAAAAAATAACAACACTAGAGAATGAAATAAAAAACGAAGTGCAAATTGCTGTAGGCCATTACTTTATATCCATCATGTTAGTATTTGGTTTGGGTTTTTATGTTTTTCTTTCAACAGTGCTACCAAAAAAGCCAAAATGCATAAAGAACAACATTGTAGTTTAGAATATACATAGATTTTATATCAGATATACATATACATAGTTGCATAGTTGCATAGCACTCTAACTCTATTCACATAAAATTAAAAATCCTTTTACAAAAATATACTGAGAATAAAAGTTTAGTTTAATGTTTACTAAAAGCAAACATCACAACCATTACAAAGATGCATGTTGTACAGACGATATAAAATTTGTGATGAAAGAGATCCGATTGGAAAAGATTACACACACTGTCACAAAATGACAATGAGAAAAGTCGATATTTTTAATAGATTTTGTCCCGCTGATTCCATATCTGGTTTCCAAATTCTTCCATCACGTCACGAATTTGAAAACCAAGATTAAAAACCCAAAAAACAGAGTTTTTAACCATTTTGAGAAATTATTAACCATTTTGAGAAAAAGTCGATATTTTTAATAGATTTTGTCTCGCTGATTCCATATCTGCTTTCCAAATTCTTCCATCACGTCACAAATTTGAAAACCAAGATTAAAACCCAAAAAACAGAGTTTTTAACCATTTTTGAAATTGTGTACACTAGGGTGGGGCGATTTGAACATCTTAATGGGCGCTTCGCATTTCTGATTCTTGGGATTGTACTGAGCAAAAAAGTCCACTAGACTATACGTCTACGGTGAAAATCGAGCTTCCAGATTTTGACTTTACGGCAAAAAAATTAAATTAAAAAATTTCAACAACAAAATATTTTTTTATTAAATTTAGTTTTTTTGAAAATTTATTTTGAGACTCATTATTTTTGTCCATACTAGTAAGGATTTAGGTAACCACATATTTATTGATTTTTTTAGTAATGATGTGTCATTATTTTGCGCTACATCCCCATATAAAAGTAATGAAATTCGTAAAACCAATTGCTAGTACTTGCCATTACCAAATATGGACTTATATAACTACTTATATGGTAATGCTTTTCTATACTGGAATGTCGAGAAAG
The DNA here is from genome assembly GCA_021234595.1 of Delia radicum. Lineage (NCBI taxonomy): Eukaryota > Metazoa > Arthropoda > Insecta > Diptera > Anthomyiidae > Delia > Delia radicum. The sequence goes on along the minus strand of CM037855.1, from coordinate 20,278,300 downwards.
CTCAGATAGTAGAGTGCTTGACTGACAACCTGTCGTCCCAATTTCGAAGTCGGTGTGGATATATATTTTATATATATATTTTTTTAAAAAAAAATTATTTTTTTTTATTAAATTTAGCTTTTTTTAATTATTTTTAGACTCATTATTTCTGTCCATACTAGTAATCATATTTATTGATTTTTCATTAGGAGTTTAGTAATGATATGTCATTATTTTGTGCGGCAACCCCACATAAAAGTAATGAGATTTATGAGTACTTGCCATTACCAAATATGTTGGTTGGTTGGTTGGTTTAAGTGGCAGCTCACGCTACTCGTGAGCATCAAGTAGAGTCAAAAAGCGACTCCGTTTTGAAGAGACCACACTACCCGTAAGGAACTGGTATCCGGAGTACTAGACCCACCCCGTTCGGTTAAGATAACGTATGAGATCACCGAATCCCACACGTGATATTACCGAGAGGTCGTCCAGTATATGGTCACCCAAGATCCGGAGTCGAATATGTACTTATATAACCACTTATATGGTAATGCTTATATACACTGCGTATTTTTGAATAAAGCAAATTTACTGCTGGAAAACTTTGAAAGTGAATAGGAAATAAGGTTTTAGTGTCTTCTTTGAAAATAAATTATAATTTTGGATGAAGATCTAACAGGATATTGGCAGGATATTATTTAAGAACATCCTTTAACCCTTTCACTACTGACTTTTTGTTTGTGTATATATTTCTATTTTGACTTCAGACTCTTGTTAGGGGTCCTTAAATTAGAAAGAAAAAGGTTTACCCACCAAGAAAATGGCTCCAAAAATCGAATTTGTTTAACTTCTCTGCCCATTTTTAATACTCAAACATTCGAATAACCAAAAATGCTGTGTTTATTCTGGTTATTAAATGAATTCACGTAAAAAATTTCAAAGGTCTAGCTTTGTTAGTTTAGGAGATACACCAAACGCCTTTTTTTCGGAGATAAAGGCTGATTAAAGTAATATGACTTTGTCAACAAATATCTCGACTATATACACCTGATAAACAATTTATGCATGTTAAACATTTTTTTCAACGACCAAGATCATAATGAAAATAAATATTTTAACAAAAATATTAAGTTTTACAGCGTTGCCATATTTTTTATATTTCCTTAAAACAGTGTACACTGTAGTGTACAAGAGTAGTGAAAGGGTTAAGGGGCTTTTTTTTGAAGTATAACAAAACAAATGTACAGCTGGGTCATTACCAAATTAAATAATTATATTGAAAATCGACCGATGATCGTCTAAAACCTTTTATAAACTTTTATTTACATTTTTGAAGAAACAAATGTCACATATAAGCAAATATCGTGTAGTATTGTTTAATTTCATCGCTTTAAAAATTTCCTACCGGCTACTTTACAAAGTCACATTTAGCTTAAAGTTATTAAAACCATTTGCAGCATATTTGATTATGCAAGTTTACTAAATAAGAAATGAAATTTAATTATAAAGTAATAAAGTGACAAATGAGAAAAATAGGAAATCATATAATGCATTTCCTTTCCATTTCTGGAAACTTTGTGCTCTTATTTAAAAATTGTGGTATTCAATTAAAGAAATCTCAAAATTAAATTAGAGCAAAGAATCTGAGAGTTTTTGCAAATGAAAAACAAATCTTAGAATCGAAATTGTTTATTCCATTACTGAGATAATAAAGTCATTAGAATTTTTGGAAAATGAAATTAGTAAAAACATTTTTGATAGAAAAAGCTGTTATTCCATTAACCATCTAAAGCGCAAAGCCGGTAAAGAGCGGTCTTCATATATGAAGGTGTTTTTTTTATAAAATAAATCAATGATAGAGCTTTTAAATTTAATTGCAATTAGTAGTTCGTCAATCAAAAAAATAATGGCAATTGATAGATAAGGTTTCCCAAAATGTGAAAAAAAACGTTAAAGTAGAATAAAAATTAAAGGTAATTGCTTAATCAAAGGAACTTTTTCAATAATGGTACCTTGAAAATAAAAGTTACTCTTTTAATAAAGTATTACTTTTTTAATAAAATGTTACTTTTTAAATAAATGTTACTTTTTTAATAAAAGGTAGTTTTTAATATAAGGTACTTTTTTAATAAAAGGTACTTTTTTAATAAAAGGTACTTTTTTAATAAAAGATACTTTTTTAATAATAGGTACTTTTTTAATAAAAGGTACTTTTTTAATAAAAGGTGCCTTTTTAATAAAATTTACTTTTTTAATAAAATTTACTTTTTTAATAAAAGTTACTTTTTTTTAATAAAAGTTACTGTTTTAATAAAAGTTACTTTTTTAATAAAAGGTAATTTTTTAATAAAAGTAATTTTTTTAATAAAAGATTCTTTTTTAATAAAAGATTCTTTTTTAATAAAAGGTACTTTTTTAAATAAAAGGTAATTTTTTGAATACTTTGCTAATAAAAGATACATATTTTTAAAAGTTACTTTTCTATTAAAACCTTACTTTATAACGAAAGACTTACTTTTTTAATATAAGGCACTTTTTTATAAAAGGTATTTTTTAATAAAAGGTACTTTTAAATAAATGGTACATTTAGAATATTAAGTAAGTAAAGACCACTGCAAATGTAGTTAAAAACAAATACATGCAACACTTGAAAAAATTTAACTAACATTGCCATTTTTACTGTTGGTAAAATTAATCACAAATGTGATAAAACTGAACCACAAATGTAGTCAAAAGTTTACTATCGGTTTATTTGTTTTATTTTTTTAAATAAATACAAAAAAACTGATAAATTCAGGTAAATTAAATTTTTTTTTCATATGAACTACAAATGTAGTCAAAACAGAAATTTCTTCTACAAATGACTGTTATTTCACTTAAAAATAAAGATACTAATCAAACAGTTATAAATATTTACAGCAGATGTTCACTGAGTGTACCTCATTAATAAAAAGTAATTTTTTAGGTTGAATATGTTGTAAACCAATTTTCTAAGAATTTAATCTTTTTGAAACTTTTTTAGTTACCTGTACTTTAAAAATATAATTTGTAATAAAATTTACTTTTTAAATAAAAGATACTTTTTTTAATAAGAAGTACTTTTTTTAATAAAAGGTACTATTTTAAAAAAATGTAGTTTTTAATAAAAGGTACGTTTTTAATAAAAGATAACTTTTAAGCAAAAGATACTTTTTAACAAAGGATACTTTTTAATAAAAGTTATTTTTTTAATAAAATGTGCTTTTTTTTTAACAAAATGTACTTTTTTAAGATACTGTTTTAATAAAATGTACGTTTTTCATAAAATGAACGTTTTTAATAAAAGATACTTTTAAATAAAGGTACCTTTTTAATAAAAAGTACTTTTTTAGCTGTAAGCAGCCTTGCGAATTATTGGGTTAATTATTTTGTGTACCAATTTTCTAAGAATTGAATCTTTTTGAAAGTTTTTTTAATTAACTGTACTTTAAAAATATACTTTGGTTTAAAAGCTACTTTTTAAATAAAAGATACTTTTTTAATAAAATGTAATTTAATATATTTAATTAAAGGTACTTTTTTAATAAAATGTACTTTTTTAATGTAAGGTACTTAAAAAAATTTACTTTTCTACTAAAATGTACGTTTGAATAAGAAGTAATTCTTTTAATAAAAGGCACTATTTTAAAAAAATTTACATTTTAATAAAAGGTACCTTTTAAGCAAAAGATATTTTTTAACAAAAGATACTTTTTAATAAAAGTTACTTGTTTAATAAAAGTATTTTTTTAATAAAATGTACTTTTTTTAATAAAAATGTACTTTTTTAACAAAAGATACTTTTTTAATAAAATGTACGTTTTTCATAAAAGGTACGTTTTTAATAAAAGATACTTTTAAATAAAGGTACCTTTTTAATAAAAAGTACTTTTTAAGTTGTTAGCAGCCTTGCGAATTATTTATTGGGTTAATTATTTTGTATACCAATTTTCTAAGAATTGAAACTATATAAAATTGTCCTGATTGTTCTCTTTATTAACCACTGCAATTTAAATAAATCTTTATTATATTTTTTTTTAAATATTAAAATAAATCATTTACTCTGGTTCCGCAATTTTTGATTTATAAACCATGAAAACAATCAATGACTACCATTAATGCCACGTATAGAAATTAATATTTAGTAGACTTAATAATTATTTTGGTTATTAAATAAACGCATTGTTGTCTATAGTAGTCTATAAATATTTTTACGATAAAAAACTGATATAAATTGTTAAAAAAAAAATTAATGATAAGATAATAAAGCAATCAATAAATTTAATATTGTCATGTACAAAATAACGCGTGAATGGAAAATAATACACTGAAGATGAATTCATGGGTAAAATTAAGATTCTATAAAATTTAAGGAAAGCAAAACATTTTAATGTATAAAATTTCTATCAATCCCACTGTTAATTTGATTTGGAATTCGCGCTGACAATGTAGTTGATAGAGATTGCTTATTAGATCTGGGGTTGTGAGTTCTATTCCCACCAGATAATACGGTCTGTTTACACAATAGCCTTATTTGGGTACTGGGACATATTTTTCAATTATATGGTCTAAAAGTTGTGGACAGGAAATTTTACCTTAAACGAAGATAGCTGTGTCTACTTCTTTTATTACTTTTCTCAGTGTACTTAAATTATTAAATTTAATTGTTTTAAAGTTCCCGTTTTTAACATTAACTTAAAATTTAGGTTAATAACTTTTTTTGATAGAACAAAAAAAAAACATAATGTCACTGATACGGGAGTGTTATAAACGAATTTTGTTTAGCACTGCAAAAAGGGTGCGTTTACATAAAACATCGTAATATTTAATATCGATGAAAATTTTTTCAATCAAATATATGTTTAAAAATATACAATACTTTCCACATACTTAATACCACTTAATACCACAAAAAATATTTTCTTCGAAAAATCGATCCGTTGTGTCCTTTTTGCTGAAGTTTGAATATAAAACAGTTCAAATACTTATTAACCTTGAATAAAGGTTTTGACAAGGTTGTCTAATAACAGAGTTTGTGTGTTGGTTTAAGACGTAGTAAAGTTCTCTAATGTGTGCTTACATTATTGTTTTGTTGGCACATAAAACTTAAACAAGAAATTGTAAGAAGCTAAAATCAATAAATGATTTGCATTAATATTTGCTAGAAATATTTTTAAACGAAACACGAAAAATTAAAGGAATGACTGAAAATTTGCAAAAAATATAATTTTATTGCATTTAAAGCGTATTTTGAAATAAGAAATACTTTTTTCATTAAAGGTACTTTAAAAAACATACTTTTTGAATAATATATACTTTTTGAACAAATGGTACTTTTCTATTAAAAAGTACTTTTTGAAGAAAATCTGCTTTTAAAGCAAATGAACTTTTTTAAGAAATGGTACTATTTGAAGAGAAGGTACTTTTTGAAGAAATGGCACTTTTTGGAGAAAAGGTACTTTTTGGAGAAAATATACTTTTTTGAGCAAAGGTACTTTTTGGAGAAAAGATACTTTTTGAAGAAAATGTACTTTTTGAAGAAAAGCTAATTTTTGAAGCAGAAGCTACTTTTTGAAGAAAAGCTAACTGTTGACGAAAAAGGTATTTTTGGAAAAAACATCCTTTTTTACAAAAGATAAAAAGTACCTTTTTAATAAAAGGTACCTTTTAAATATAAGGTTGGGAAATTTGGGATAGTACAATAATAAGCGAAAAGTATTAAATTATTATACCATCATTATTATACAAAAAACTATTTTATTTACAAAGGACTAACTAATATCCTAAAAAACTGCAAATTGTTTAAATTATGCGAACTTTTGTGAAAATATTAAATTTAGAAGAATCTTCAATAGTACTTTGGGGGGAAGTATTAGTAGCAAAATAAGCAATGTTAGAACATATTTATGTTGTGTTAGTAGAATATTTTGTAAATGTGAATTTTTTTTGAATTAATTTAAGAGACATGCCGCAAAATTACATGAAAAAAAATAACAAAGCCAGTAATAGATATAAGTGATATGGTAGAAGAATTAAAAAATAAAGAAAAAGAACAGTATATTACATCGCAAGTATATTACATCGCCGCTTCAAAATTTAAACGTAAAAAGGCAAGACTCTAACTGTCTTCCTTCCTAGACATTTCAGAAAAATTTGTTTACACGAAATATCCTTAAAATTAAATTAGAAGAATTTAAGTGTTTGGGACTGTTTTTTCACTTAAAAATAAAGATACTGTATTACAATTCAAACAACTACAAATATTTACAACAGAAGTTTCCTGAGTGTAAGAATAAAATATGGTTTGTTAATAAAAATTGATAATATTATTCTTTAAAACAAAGAAAATAGTTGGTAGTACATTTGTACTACCATTGTGTATAATAGGACATTATAAAAGTAGGAGCATTTTTTATCTTATAAATTAAAAAATATTATTTTAGAAATGGTGAGCTTAAGAAGAAAAATAAACATTTTTCTCTAAAAATTATAAACACTATTCATTTTTAAATCAGCCTTTTTATGGACAGGCTCATCAGTGATTTTCTATTTAAATTGTATTGTTATTTGTGTCTTATAATTATGGTTTTTGTTTAGTCCTAATTCTTATATCCTAAACGAGGAATACACGTTTTTCTTTAATCAGTACACCCAATATTGTAGTCACAGGAGGTACACATGGTGGTAGTACATTTGTACCACCATTGTGTGCGTGACGGTTAATTAACAAAATTAATATACATTTTAATTTAAATAAAACTTTTTGTCGATTTTACTTAATTTTCTAACAATTTTATATGCTGTTAAAGTTTTTTTTAAGGTGCACTTTAGAGTACATGTTCGATTATGCGTATCCTTTGCGTTGGTTTGAAAATGGTTATATAATTTGTTTGTACTAACTGCCTCAAGAAGATTAACTATAGCAAAAAAATGACCAACGATTTGGATTATATGCTGACGTATTTGCATTTGGAATATTCCACTTAGTTCTTTTATACAGTTTCCAAGATATGAGCCAGATAATGATTAAAAAAACTAGCAAGCACATTTTTAAGCCCCATCTTTTGTTTACAAAGTATACAAAAATGATGTACCTTTAGATAAAATCTAAAATTCCAAAGTTATCAAGTCGTGAAAGAACTAATGAAAAAATAGAAAAGCATATGAATTTTACAGAATGATCCTGACATTGTGTAGTTGCAACCATTTCTTTCATTATTTGAAATTTCAGTTTAAACAATTTTATAAATGTTTCACGTTCAAACGTATACATGACAATAATCATTGAAAGAAATGAAAAAGAAAATAGAAAAATAAAGTCAAACTTGTCCTTAAAATAACACGTTTACATTAGCATTAAATTAATAAAAATTTAAACATCAAGCTGTAATTAGATCAGGCGATGGTTGTTATACACCATTCCATCATTAACTGAAAGTTGATTGTAACGTTTAAAACTGGTACAGCAAACTCCTCTTAAAACCACATATCCATTTAAATCTTACTGCAGAAATTTAAGCTGTAGTCTAAAAGCTTTCCATACAAAAAGTTGATTTTTTTAAATAAAACCAAATATAAGATTTCTTCGCATTTCCAACTAAAGGCGAAAAAGGCAGAAGATAATACTACATATATAAACATGTTAAAGATTTCAAGCAGGTTTCAAGTTTAAAAGCAAAAAAATAGTATAAAACGTAAAACTATGTCATGTTCCTTAGAAAGATAAACATACAATCGTATATGAAACATGAAACAGGAAATGCAGTATTCATTACTGCTCCTCTATTTCAGAGCATTTACAGATGCAAAAAAAAAAAAAAATTATCACAAAGAGAAAAAAGAAAACAGAAAAATCAGCAAATTTGTTAAAAAATACAGAAATTTTTTTTTTTTTAATAAAAAACAAAAAATGTAGACAATACCATATGATAATGGTACATCATTCTGAAAATGGCAAAAAAAACAAAGTGGATATTTAAGCAAGAAAAATGAACAAGTTTTTAATTAATTTTTAAATAAAAAACTGCATACGAATAGCTGAAGAGAAAACATGTGCCAGTTGTCAATTATTAGTTAAAACAATTTTTTTTTTGTTTTCTGTTAAAATATTTACTATATTTATTTAAAGAAATGTAAACGATAGTTTTGATATGGCTATAATGGGTATTAATTAGCATATAGCACTGAATGAAAAAGATTTATTATAAGTTTATGAAAGCTTTATGAAAGCTTTATCATAAATATTTTAAATTATTTAAAAAATAGATCATTCAAATATTGCAAAATATCAGTTAAATACTTTTTTCAATAAAAAAAAACTTTTTATCTGAAAAGTACCAGCTGCCAAAAAGTACATTTCTATCAAGAAAGTACCTTTTTGTCAAAAAAGTAAATCTTTATCAAAAAGTAACTTTTTGTCAAAAAAATTTACCTTTTTATTAAAAAAAAAATATATTTCTATCAAAAAAGTTTCATTTTTATCTTTTTATCTTTTTATTAAATTTAAAAGTACTCTTATTTAAAGAAGTGATTTTATCAAAAAATACCTTTTATCAAATTAGTGCCATTGAACAAAAGAGTGCCTTTTATTAAAAAAGTGCCTTTTATCAAAAAGTAGGTTTTGTGAAAAAATGTGCATATCTTTAAAAAAGTATATTTTATTAACAAAGTATATATTATTAATAAAGTACATTTTATTAAAAAAGTACCATTTAATCTTAAAAGCGTCTTTTATCAAAAGAAGTGATTTAATAAAAAAATACCTTTTATCAAATTAGTGCCTTTTAACAAAAGAGTGCAAAAGTGCCTTCTATTAAAAAGTAGGGTTTGTGAAAAAGTGTGCATTTATTAAAAAAGTATATTTTATTAACAAAGTATATATTATTAGTAAAGTACATTTTATTAAAAAAGTACCCTTTTGTCAAATTAGTGCCTTATTAAAAAAGTGTCATATATCAAAAAATACGTTTTATTAAAAAAGTACATTTTATTAAAAAAGTATATTTTATTAAAAAAGTATATTTTATTAAAAAAGTATATTTTATTAAAAAGTATATTTTATTAAAAAGTATATTTTATTGAAAAAGTATATTTTATTAAAAAAGTACATTTTATTGAAAAATACATTTTATTAATAATATACAAAGCATACAATAGTAAAAATATTGCACTAATACAATTTTAATTGACCTCAAAATGTTTCTGAATTTTTACTTTTAGTGTTTCAAGGTACACCACAACATTTTTCTTTGTATCTATTGGACCTAGATCTATTTTAAAAATGAGCGCAAGGCTAAATTAAACAAATTTTTTTCAAAATGTACAAAATATACTCAAAAAATTAATCGTTCCAAGGTACACCACCCTAAACTGGATTTAAATTAAAAAAAACTTTCTAAAGGCATATACAAATGTTAAATCAAAGTAAAATCACCAAGAATTCATATTTAAATTAAAATTTATTTCAATTTTCAACTTTTTATGTATCGTTTAAGAATTTACCGACCATATTTTATGCTAACTTTTTTAGTTCCGGTAAACAAACGATGTAGTTTTTGTTGTGAATCGTGTTGAAAATTTGTCCAAGAACAGTTAAAGTGAAGCATACAACATTTATAAAAGACCAAAACTTCGAAAACCAAATCGAAAAAAATAAGAAAATATATCAGATCTCCACTTTTGGGAGCATTACAAAAATTTAATTTTTTCACATTTGTGTTTTATTATTTTTGTTTATATAATTAATTCGATTTATTAAAACTTTGAATGAAATTCTTACCGTTCACAAAAATCCAACTTAGAAAATTCTTAAGAACTTGTTTTTTATTCACTTTTTATGTCTACGAAAAATTATACTTTATATAGCGTTTTTTGAAAAGACACAAAAATTCAATAAAAACGTGTGCATTCAAGTCGAAAGTTTAAAATAGTAATAGCGAAAATTAAACTCGCTTTCAGTTGACAGTTTTGACATATTCGTTCAACAACACGAAAGGAAGAAAGGAAAAAGGCCACAAAAAGGAGCATTCAAACGCCTTTTATAAAAAAGTACAATTTAGCTAAAAAGTACCTATTTTAAAAACATATCTTTTAACAAAAAAGTACCATTTTTAAAAATGTACTTTTATAAAAAAAAATCCCTTTAATCCAAAAAGTACCTTTTTTCAACAAGTTCCTTTTATAAAAAAGTAACTCCTTTTGTCAGAAAATAATCTTAAACAAAAAAAAAAAAAAAAACGATTTTGATACATTTAACAAACTCATGATAAAGTCGAAAGGTTGGTACTTTTTATAATTTTAGATTGATTTAGTTCCTTCTGCATATTTTTTGTGCGTTTCAATTAAGTTATTTTTATTATAACTGTCAACTGTGAAAACGTCTTATAAGACGAAAAACATTTCAATATTTAGTTGAACATTATTTTTTAATTTCGTTACCCATATTTCTTTTAGATTTTATTAAAATATATGTTTCTTTTTTTTTTTCTTTAACAACGAAATTCAATTTTCTTTATCTAATCTTATCACTGAAGTAACAACTCAAATAATATTAACAGCAACTGCAATATTAATATCACACATATTACCCACACGTTGTACCATCTCCACTACACCACTACGTGTGACGAGAAAGATAGTCAACAACAATTTTGTAAGTTGCAAGGATGTTGTTTGCTACGCATGATAACGATGATAATGATGGTGGTGGTCTTTATAACAAAGAAGAAAAAACAGAAAAAAAAATGTTGATACAACTACTACGTTATATTATAAAATTCTTTAGAAAAACTGAAATCTTGTTTTGTAACCCTCATATTTTATTTTAAATATTTTTTAAGTTCTTATCAAATCCCTATTAAATGTATAAAAACTGCTTGTATTTTTTAACAAAATAAATATTTTTCTTGCAAATGTTATTATTTGTTTTGTTATACAAACATATTTATGAAAAATTTCCAAAAACTTAAATTTTATTTTTCAATACAATGCTTATACGGGAGGACAAATGAAGAATGTAAAGTTTTTATAAAAATAGTAACTTTTATCAAAAAATTATTTTTTTTAATAAGTATCTTTTATTCAAAAAGTACATTTTATTCAAAAAGTGGGTTTTACTCAAAAAATAGCTGATATTCAAAAATTACATTTTATTCAAAAAGTACCTTTTATTTAAAAGAGAACCTCTTATTCAAAAAATACCTTTTACTAAAAAAAGTACATTTTATTCAAAAAGTATATTTTATTATAAAAGTACCTTTTATTCCAAAAGTATCTTGAGTTAAAAAAGTACATTTTATTCAAAAAGCATCTTTTATTATAAAAGTACTTTTTATTCCAAAAGTATGTTTTATTCAAAAAGTAGCTTTAAATAAACAAGTAACTTTATTTAAAAAGTACCTTTTATTCAAAAAGTACCTTTTATTCAAAAAGTACCTTTAATACAAAAAGAATATTTTGTTCAAAAGGTAGCTTTTATTCCAAAAATACCTTTTATTCAAAAAGTACCTTTTATTCAAGAAGTATATTTTATTCAAAAGGTAGCTTTTATTCCAAAAGTACCTTTTATTTAAAAAGTCCTTTTATTCAAAAAGTACATTTCATTGAAAAAGTACTTGAAGAAATTAAAATCGCTCTTTAAAAATTCGACCCAATTTTGTTATTTATCGAGGTGTTGTTTAATAATTTTAAATTGTTAATAATATTGGACTTACGTTATTCTTATTGTTTGGCCAAACTATTGTCATAAATTTACCTGAAAATAATAAAAAATAAAATATATTAGTTATGAAATAAATTTATCTTTTGTTAAGATACATGGTTATTAGGGTATTCCAACTCACAGTGGGGTATTTTAAAAAATAATGGCAATAAACGAGGCAGCGACTTTTTTGCACTAAAAAACCCGAAAATATGCTTTAAAACTATAATGTCTTTTCGCCAAATTTTTATTTTTTTTATTACTGATAAGTATTAGAGTAAGTCTTATTATTTAAAAACTTGTAACCACATATCTTTTAGTTGATTAAAAGCATATGAATAAATAATTATTTTGGTAGCCACTTATTTTTTCTTTTTTATTGTAAAGCAGAGGGCAAGTGAGTGTACACTGCGTTGCAAGACTATAGTTACACATTAATTTCATTAGACTTCGTAAGTTAAAAAAAGTAGAAGAATTTAACCAATTAATAATATTTAATAAAAAAACAATTCATTTTTTTAATTTTACTATTTAGGAAAGAATAACAATATCAATGAGGGTTTCATAACTACAAATACACTTTACTAAATATATCAAAATTTACAAAAAGTTTTAAAATTTGGATATACATATCAAAAGAGGTTGTTTTTCGGGCCGCCTGTTTTATTTTTACCATAAGCACTCGGATTATGTGCAAAATTTGTGACAACCACCTGTAAACGGTTTATTTTTCTTGCAATTTCCCGAAAACTTAAGCCACTTTTTATATAGGCTGAAATTAGCTGTTTTTCAAAATCAGTTAGATATGAACTACGCCACATTTTATTGCAAGTTGATTAAAATTGCATAAAAAACAAAAGTAATTGTTTAATTTTAAATCTATTATTTTACACAATAAGAGATCGGTTAACTCACTCTTAAAAACAGTTATATGTTTTGAAAAAAATGTTTGTAATATTAGAAAAAATAGTGAAATTACTTTGTAATTATAGTTATGCAACGCAGTGTACAAATTTTGTGCGTTTTTCATGAAGTAAATATGTAAAACTACTTACAAAAACGACCTCGTCGAACAATAATAATGCTATTTGAAACTGAATTATATGCAGTTGGCCCAAATTCTGTTGCTTATTATTTAGATATTAATAATGAGAGCTTATTACTGAGATTTTACTGGGTAGGAAGCGTTGGTTTAGAAATGAAATCCAATATAAATGTCTAACAATTGACAACTATGTTAAGGTTTTCAAATTCTTATTTTTTTTTTGTTTTTTTTCTTATTAAATGGTAATGCAATACACTCAAAAAAGTTTGTAAAGTCAGCAACAGAAAAATTCCAGAAAAATTGTTTATAACAGCAAAAAATTTGATAAATTAAGCATTTACTAATTTTTAGCACATAAGTTATTCACTTCTTCACGGAAAAATGCATTGTATTCAAAAAACCGCGGTTCAAAAAGTTGTATTTGAAAAAACAGTTTTTTTTTAAATTTTTAAAAAAATATATATTAAATAAAAATGATTTCTCTATGCCGTGTCCATATCCCTATGTGGAGCTTTTACAATATCCTGAGTTATGAATAAAAATTTGAAAAATTTAACTAAAAAGCCGATTACTCAGAAACATGTAAGAATTGGTGACGGTATAAAATAATAATTGAGGACCATCTTTTCAAAACATGACTATTCCACTTTTTGTGTTTTCGCACAAATTGAGAAAATAGTTTTTTAGGTATGCCCCCATGTATTTAACCCGAAATTTTCTTGCATTATTATAGACTACAAGATTAGTCATTGCTTTGTACCGGATTCAAAAATTTAGCAGTAATATGTTTGGAATAAATGCAAGATTTGAAATGGAATAATCTTGTTTTGACGCGGCTGATTGGAATAATCATGTTTTTATTCAAACCACTGCGGATTAATCTTGTTTTGCTGAAACTAATTAGGTATCAGATATCTTACGTTGAATTAAAATAACCTTAGGTTCATCTTTGAATAAATAAATCTAAAAAAAATACACAGTATTTTCTATTTATTTTTAATAAACTTCTGGATTAATAATATTTTGTTCCAAAAATGTATATTTGAAATGGGTAATGTCATTTTGAAGTGGAATAATCTACTTTTGATGAAATCATGCATTTTAATTATTTTTTTTTCCTGGCGTAATTATAGAGATTTTGCAAAGTTTTATTTTCGCTGAGTGTTCACTTCAATGCTACCAAACAAAAAAAAAAAAAATACTTTTGTCAAAAGTGGAATAATCATGTTTTGAAAAGATGCTCTTCAATTTATAGTTAGAATATATTTTTTTTTAAAAATTTTAAAAAACCACTTTTTATAAATTAACCACGGATTTTTGTAAAAAATTAATTTTACCTGCAACTACTTTTGCAAAACTTTTATTTTTTTTTTTTTCAATAAATTTTTTTTTTATGGTAATCTCTTTTTCTACTATATTAAGTATATTTTTGTAGATTTTTATCCATAACTTTCATTCCCGTAATAGCTCCACATATTAATTTGGCAACGGCATAGTGGAATAAATTTATTTAACATATATTTTTTAGAAATTTAAAAAAAAAGCAGTCTTTAAATACAGCGGTTTAAACGGCAAAAAAATGCATTTTATCTTCAACAAATATTCCCTTAATTTATTTTCGCTTATTTTATTTAAACCCTTTAAAATGAGGTATCAATGAATCACGTAGCTTTAACCGTTAAAAAGATATGGACGATCGGATCAGTAGTTCAGAAGTTCTATATTTATTACCATTTTTGATTTTCAAATACCCTACTGTGCGACACGAATTGACTCAAGTAATTGTATTCAAACGATGCGTATTGAAGAGATGAATACGGAAAATATCACAACATTTTTTTCGAAGGTACTTTAAGGTTTCAATACTCGATTTAAGATCTTAAAATGGGGTTTTGTCTAAAAAAAAAATTGGCTTATTTTTTGTCGAAATAGTTCTCAAAAGTTTCGTTATGTACACATAGAGAAAAAAAGTGCCAACCAAATTGAAAAGTGTATTTTCAATTTATAACGAGCTTTCAACCTCCGTATATTTACAAAAATAAAGCAAATCAAACGTATTAGCTTGGTTGATACTAGTATTTCGATCTGACTAAAGATATCATCAGAACCCGAAGTTTTAGAAAAGCTAGAGCCTCCATAATAGGCAGAACTTTAACAAAAAAACCTATTAATCATCAATTTTGCTCCATTCTTGTCTTCTTAGTAATCAAGCACGTGGTTAGGTCTTTTCCTAACAAGCATCATGACGTTACTAAACTTTGAAGACCAAAAATGTTCTATTTATATAAAAGTGTATTTTAATGGTAACAATTTATAAATTCAGTTAGTACAACGATATTTACATTATATTTCTGAATATTTTGGGTGTTGCTACTAAAATTCAGTTGAATTAGCCGCACTTTGTGGTGAAAACTAATGTTAAGTTGTGCCAACCATCTGAAATTCGTAATAACTGAGTTATATTAACAAAATTTCAGTTGGCAAATAGCTAAATTTTTCTCTGCATGTAGAGCTTATTGTGGGAAAAATAATAAAAAAATTGTAATACAGTCATTTGGGCCACCTCAGCATTTTTAGTTTTTCAGGAAAGCACTCAAATGACACTTTGCAATGGTCAAAATTTCAAGAAAAATAATTACAATTTTTTTAACAGAGATTCTCGAGATTCTTAACAAAGTTGGACTTAAAAGTTTTGCAATTCGAAGTTTATCGAGGAAAAAAATAAATTTTCCATAGCGCATTCGTTTGACTGTTATGACTTAAAAATTTGTTTAACGGGACACCCTAATAGTTATGTTATTATTTATCATTTTTGTTGGTAAAGAAGAGATACACTTATATAATTTCAAATTCATTTTCGACATGTTTGCTAATCACTTTTTTTTGGGAGGGGAAATTAGTTTTGTAACATTAAATCTGAAACGGAAATTGTATGTTTTGGTTGCTTCTTCATTTTTAAAATCTATACATGTTGAAATTTTTAATTGACTTTTTTTTTAAATTATTCATCCACAGTGAAAGCCAACACAAACGAACAACTCTAATAGAACAACTCTATTAAGTAAATAATTTTGAGTGTGAGATTGTCTCCCAATTACGATGCGAACATTTACTAATGACATTCACGATTCTTTTTCATTTGGTTTTACTGTAGCTATTGTGTGATTAATGAGAATTATAACTAATATATCATAAATTATTATTTTTAACAGCTAGTTAAAATAATCTAAATTAGATTCGCAAAAAAAATCTTTAATTTTGTTAGATTTATGTTTTAGAATGATTTTTATTCTTCTCACCCTTCGGTCTGTTAGTGGATAATTTTAATTGAAGCCAAAGGTTGAACATCTCTACCGATTTTGCTAATTTTTAATACCTAATTGCTGAAGTTAATCTTGAATTTTTTGAAATTAAATTATTTTATAGTGGTCACATTTTAGTTTAAATTTTAAAATTATTGCCCCATATCAACATTTTGAGATGTCTTTACATTTTTGTTTATAACTTTAAAACCTTACGATTTAATTCAATACCAAAATATTCTGGAAAATCATAAATGTTTTGAATAAAAATTAATATTATTTTTTATTTTTTTAAATAAAATTAATATTTTGATTTATTTGTAATATATTTTTGTATTCAAATATTGAACGCGTGGTCGCTTAATATATTTTCTTATATTTTTGTAACTACTAGACAGACTTTGCTATTTTTCATAACAAATTTACTTAGATTAATAAAAAACGTTTTGGTACAAATCTAAGCCATGGGCTTATGTAATTCGATTCGAAAATTTTTGTTCGGATTCGGAAATTTGAAAACTCTTGTAAAATGATATTCGTACTTAAAACTTCAATTTTTTTTTTTTACTTTTCGCATTTACTAGATCATTGTCTACAGGGTTTCAACATTTTTACCCATTAAAAAGTACTATTAATTAGTCCCGGTTCACACACGGCAATTTAACTTGCGCAAGTTTTCTTCAATTCTCCTTCGAACTTGCTTTTGTGTTCAGACAGAAAAAGTTTGTTTCAGCAATTTTCGTTTTGAAACTTCGTGTTGAAAATTGTGGATGAAAAAACAAAACGGAATTGGAGTACGGGCAAGTCTGTACCCCTTCCATTCTCTGTTCCTCCCTCTTCTAGAACCGGGACTTCCTTCATTTTCAATGTGAAGATTCTGTTCGAATCGAATTTCTTTTCAAATCGAATTACGTAATAACCCCCCTGTATAGGGTAACTAAAATTCATTTAAGCCTAGCAAAAAATGTCTGTTTCTTTAATTACGTTTTCAAAATCTTTAACAACCGTATTAATTTGTAAAGATTTTTTTGTAAGCCTTAAGAATTAAAAAAAACAATGGTTTTAAATTAGTGAACATAGTAGAAAACTATAATAAAACTTAATCTAAGCGTTCACACCATTGGCGTATGGTTAGTAATTAGTTAAAAACTGTATACTATAGTTTAATTTAACTCGCGTGTTATTAATGATTAAACAAAATGAATTTTCAAACAAATATTTAAAAACAATTAAAATGTTAATAAAAACAAATGTTTAAATGCATAATTGCCAATGTCATTGTAAAGTATATTTTCACTCATAAAAAAAAGTTAGTTCAAAAGACTGTTAAACCTATTCCAATCTCTGTTGAGCTAATTTTTTCTGCTGTTTTCGTTTAAATCTGTTATTTAACTAAAGTTATTAGTTGTCCCATTTTACCACATGAACAAATTTAACCTGAGCTTGAACTAATATTTTCTTTTGATATTTTGTTAGTTTTTTTAAACGATTTTGAGAAAGCATTTGTTAATAACCTATGCCAACTAAATAAATGGACAAATTTCAAATAAAGGGTCCGCCATCTAACGTTTTTTTTTTCAACTAGTGCTTATTTCGTGAATGGTAACACTTAGCTCATGTCTGATTTGACAGATAATTAGTTTTATCCTTCCGCTGAACGAATATGGTTGTGTATACGCTTGAACAACGCTGGGAAATATTGCGACATTACTTTGAAAATCATGGTAATGTTGCAGAATGTGTGCAAAAATTCAAAGCAGCCGCAGAGCTGATGTCGTTTGGCCACCTCGGAGCTGCGATTTGACACCGTTGGACTATTATTTGAGGGGTGCCGTCAAAGATAAGTGTTACGCCAACAAGCCAGAGACAATTGACGCTTTAAAGGACAATATTCGTGAAGCCATTGGTGAAATACAGCTGCACACAATCGATAATTCGATAATATGCTTAAAAATTGCATGGCCAGCCGAGGCAGCCATTTGAATGAACTTATTTTCCATTATTAACCGGAAGGATTGTACTTTCAAATAAAAAAAGAAATTTGAGAAAAATTTCAGTAGTTTTTTTATAGCATTTTCAAAAAAAAAAAGTTATTTGGCGGACCCTTTATAAATTCCTACTAAATAGGTAAGTTTTTTATCGAAATACATGTCAATAAAATCTTATATTATAAGCATTATTGTAATTGTGTGTAACATTTCGTGTAATTTCACTCAAAACGACTAAATTTAGACACAGAATGCGTAAAGTTCTTGATTACACATTTTTATAGCAAAAGTACGCAAAACAAATATATATATAACGCTTTATTTACGCGTAAAAATAAGCAAGTGACGAGGCAGCAATAACTCCTTGACAAGAAGCCATAAAAACAAATATCAAGTTACACCATAAGGTCTGACATTTTCTTTGATGTAGACAAATTTTGAAATTGTTTACTACTACGAAAACCACAAGTTCTAAACATCTGAGACTTTTTCTTGAAAAAATAATAAAAAATATGGTGTTTTCTATCAAAAAAGTCTTTAGAATCCAAGAAGTTTTATATTTAAAAAATCCTCAGAATCTTAGCCTTTTTTTAAGAAAAATTCCGCAGAGTCTTTTTGCATTGGAAAAATACTTTGAATCTGGAACCTTTTTCTCAGAATCTAAGCCTTTTTATATAGGAATTCCTGGATTGTTACACTTTTTACACAGGAAAAGCCGTCAAAATCTAAGAGTTTCCCTAGTTCAAATGTTTAAGATTCTGACCCTGAGGCATACATAGTATTTAACATTATTAAATGTTCAATGAAAATGAAAATTATTCAAGTTCGAGGCCATACTCTTTATTTCTTTATTAGGATATTTTCCTAACAAATTTATTTTTGTTTTCAAATTTATTATTTGACCCTTTCAGAAATGTGTTGATAGATCTATTTCTGGAATTTTATAGGTTCCCATCATCAGAACACGATTTGAAAGCGGTAACAATCCCATGCCAAACATCAAACATTCATATAAACTAGTTTACTCACTACATGAGAACTAATATATTAGCTTGAAGTTAAAGATTATAACCATTGATAAAAAAATAAATTGAAAACTTGTTTGTTATGTGTAAGGTCCACCACTGGTGGATATTCAATACACGTTTTCTGTTTTTTTCCTCCGTTTTATTTTTTTTTTTCGTTTATAAACAAAACAGGGGGAGTATCTGTACTTTGTCTTTTATACAAGTTTAATAAAAATTATA
Source organism: Delia radicum (assembly GCA_021234595.1). Classification (NCBI taxonomy): domain Eukaryota; kingdom Metazoa; phylum Arthropoda; class Insecta; order Diptera; family Anthomyiidae; genus Delia; species Delia radicum. The sequence continues at coordinate 20,259,023 of CM037855.1, read as the reverse complement.
TCAAAATTATTAAATGTTATTATATAATCCTTTTATTAATACATTTTTTTGAAAATAATATTCTTTTATTTTTGTGCTTTATATTGAATTTTTTGGTATAGTAAAATTACACATAATTTCTGAAAATTGTGTACACGTATTTAGTGTAAATAACCCAGCAAAACTTTGGTAATGGGTGCGATAAAGTAATGCATTACCTTGTAATGTGTATTCCTTACCCGTATCATTATTTTCCAACAAGAAGTAATGAGTTACCGATAATTGGACACTCATGGATTACCTTGTAATGAGACCTCATTACATTTGACATTACTTCAAAACATAAAATAATGACTTACCGATCATCAATTACATAATGCATGAATTATAAACGTAAAGTAATTATTAATATATATTTTTGAAAATCTATTTATAGACACATTACTTTGTGATTTTTTGTAAGCATAATGGTAAGGTGTATATTTTTGATATCACGAACGAAAACACGAAGCACAACAACTCATCTACATATGTTAAGCAATAAAATGTTGTATGTATCGATAGCTCAGTTGGTAGAGTTCTCTCCTAACTAATTGTTAAATACCAGAGACCCCAGGTTCGAATCCCAGCATGACCAAGTTATTTATTTAATAAAAAAAAAGTTATTTATTTAATTTAAAAAAAAAATATCTGTAAAAAAAATTTTATGCATTTTTTTTATGAAAATCTATTTATAGACACATTACTTTTTCCCACCATGTAACCATATAAGTAACCAGTTACTTTACCCACTACAAGGTAATGAGTTACCTTGAGGCTCATCGCCTGTAAAATTCATCAGTGAAGTAACGTGTAAAGTAATGCATGAAGCCCTATGGCGATACATTACTTTACCCATGATTTGGTAATGTGTGGTTTTGCTGGGAAACTCATTTTGTGTGTAATAATTTTATTTACACAGTTATAGTGAATTTACCATACTTCTAGTAGGAGTACATTTTTCTACTATAAGTTGGGTAAATTTAAACAAAAATTAATTAGAGTGTTTAGGGCAGGTCGATTTGTAGGGAGGCAAAAAAATCGCTCAACGTACAAGGAAAATCGTATTCTAGGGATCAAAATAAGAAACTTTGCCGAAGGAACCATACCTCTAAATCGAAATCTGATGTCCCGACTTTTGAAACGTAGGGTCAAATTTTGAAAAGGCCCACTTTGATATTTCAGAAAGTATGAGGAATCTCTCCAAGATTATGGGAGCTACTTCTTCTCCGGGAGACGCGTTAAGGGGTTAAAATTTAAGTGGAAAGAGGGCCTTTTTAGCCGTGTTTTTATAGCAAAATGTACAAATCTCGGGATAGAGATATTTCAGAAAGTAGGAGGAGTCTTTCCAAGATTAGGGTCTCTTTTTTTTCTCCGGAAGACGCTCTAACAGATGAATGTATAAATTATATTCGATTGGGTTGGATTCGATTGGGGCACTCTAAATGGGTCAAAGTGGGATTTTTCAAAATTTGACCTTCCGGGTCAAAAGTTGGGACATCAGAATTCGTTTTAGAGGTATGGTTCCTTCGGCAAAGTTTCTTATTTTGATCCCTAGAATACGATTTTCCTTGTACGTTGAGTGATTTTTAAATCGACATACATATGACAAGATTCATCGAGATAAAATAAAGTAGAAAGTAATTAATAAAAGTGATATTAAGTATTTTTATATAGTGCTGCTATTTGTGTAATACATACGAGAATAAAATTAAATTAAAAAAAGTATTTATATAAATTTGTTTTCATTAAATTAATAATTGGTTAAAGCGATAGTCATTTCAGCAGAAAATTTAGCAGATTGAACTAAATTCTTCACCTGTTTGTAATGTGTTGATGTCAACTGATTTATTTTCATTTCCATTTAACAAAACTTCTTCTAAATTATTATATTTCAAATAAATTTTTTACCAAAAAAATTAGGTCACTTAAATTTACAAGCACATGAATCTCATCTTCATTGAAAATTCTGCTGGCCCAAATTCAGGTACTATTTTCTGTTGTCGTAGTTGTATTTTCAACTTTTTATACGGACTTCTTTTTATGAGTGTATTTGAAACATATCTTAGTTATATTTTTAAATTGTAAAGCTTTTTTTATTTAATAGTTTTTTTTTAAACTTTTAATAAATATTTTCTTATCAATTTAAATAAAAAAAAGTTAATCTTTATTTACAACAAATATTTATTAACACTAAAACCACTGCATAAAACCTTCATTTACCGGTTTTGTACATTAAATATTATTTTTATTACGTAGGTAAGGAACAAAATATATGGTACAAAGTAACAAAGTGATTTTATTTTTTATTAAAAACCTTTTTTGAAATAAGTTAATCTTGTACAAGCCCTCAAATAAAAAACGTATTTGTCTGTGTAGAAATTTCTCCATCAATGAACATGTATGAACTTATTCATGTCCATATATGAAGTCATTCGAGGTCATACATGTCCATATATCACCATCTAGTTTTCATAAATGTTCATATGTGATCATAAATCTATATATTATGTCAATTTTCGTTAATGTACACATATGAACATGTATGGAAATGTATGGACAAGTAATATGTAAATATTACCTTAATTTTCGTTAATGCACTCTCATGAATATACACGATTCCTCATATGAACATGTATGAATCATTTATGAACACATATGAATCGTGTATGAATACATGTGGACATGTATAAAGCATGTGTGTTCATTAGGGCGGGTCGATTTATAGGCAGGCCAAAAAATCGCTCAACTTTCAAAGAAAATCGTATTCTAGGGATCAAAATAAGAAACTTTGCCGAAGGAACCATACCTCTAAAACGAATTCTGATGTCGCGACTTTTGACCCGTAGGGTTAAATTTTGAAAAAGCCCACTTTGATATTTCAGAAAGTAGGAGGAATCTTTCCAAGACTATGGGAGCTACTTCTTCTCCGGGAGACGCGCTAGCAGACAAATCCATAAATCATCATTCTAGATGACCGTTAAGGGGTTAAAATTTAAGCTGAAAGAGGGCCTTTTTAACTGTGTTTTTATAGCAAAATGTACAAATCTCGGGATAGAGATATTTCAGAAAGTAGGAGGAGTCTTTGCAAGATTAGGGTCTCTATTTCTTCTCCGGAAGACGCTCTAGCAGATGAATGTATAAATTATATTCGATTTTGTTGGATTCCATTAGGGCACTCTAAATGGGTCAAAGTGGGATTTTTCAAAATTTGACCCTACGGGTCAAAAGTCGGGACATCAGGATTCGTTTTAGAGGTATGGTTCCTTCGGCAAAGTTTCTTATTTTGATCCCTAGAATACGATTTTCCTTGTACGTTGAGCGATTTTTAAATCGAACCGCCCTAGTGTTCATGTATGGCTCCATATATGTCGATTTTTAACTGGGACGTAACATTTTTATTGAATTTATGTATCTTCATATGAGAATACGATTTTCCTTGTACGTTGAGCGATTTTTAAATCGACCCGCCCTAGTGTTCATGTATGGCTCCATATATGTCGATTTTTAACTGGGACGTAACATTTTTATTGAATTTATGTATCTTCATATGAGGTCACTTCTAAAAACTTTGGACACACCTTTCAGATAATGGTCTTTCAAATTTCATTGTACTTTACATTTATATTCTCCTAGTAAATCTTAAGCTTACGAATTTTATCTTTTTTCAAAATACGTTATAGTTCGTGTTAAGTCGCTGCTCAAAGTTGAGAGTTTTTAACAAATGTCTAAGAAATATACAATGTCTAAATTATCATAATTTTTGAAAGTGTCCACAGAAAATTTAAAATTTCGTGTAACTTTAATGATCAAATTCTCTTCTTTAAACAGTGTTGAACAAAATTCTTTTTTTTCGAGTAAAGGATAACTAAATTAATTTTTATGATTTTTTTTTTTTGCAAATAACTCAAAGTATCACTTACAACATATACAATTTTTAAGTTTGGAATCAAGGGGGTTTAAAAATAAACACAATTTTTTATATATTTTATATTCACATAGTACCCTACGACAAATTTCAATATTTTTTGTCACTCACGGACAACACAATATGCATGTTAACCAGGAGTCCACATTTGGTTAAACTGCATACTCAGATTTTCGTTATCACATCCTATGTTAATAAACAACAAATGAATTTAAAAAATATTTTATAAAAATAAATTTGTCTTACTATATAGAAACTACTTTATATCAAAAGTCCCAGTTTCTTATAAATAGATAAAAAATATTTCAAATTAACACTTGTACCATATATTTATTTTGTTATCTGTATTTTGGTAATTTTGTTTTTTCGAATAGTTGCTTTAAATTTATACTTTGGTTAGTCAGACAGCATCATGTGTTACTAAACTGGCTCCAATGCTAAAAGTATGTCAACCAGCAACTTAACAAAAAAAAAAGAAGTTTTTCAAAAAAAAGTGCTAATTAATTTCATTAGTTAATTTATCGAATTCTATGTATTTTAGTGTAAAAAAATAGCTTTTACATGGTAAATAAATTAAATTTGTTATCTAGAGCATTGTCTACGAATGTTTGGATAAGCTGTTAGTTTTAGTCTTTGGTTTTTAGTTGTAACTAGAGTTTAAACATTTGTTGTATAAATATTGATTTTTGGGAAATTTTTAACCCTCTAACTGGCAAACGATGTCTTGCAACGAACAATAAGTTCTTCAACAAAATTGTTCATCTTTGCCGAATTTAGGCAATATGAGCCAAAATATTTTAGGATGCATTTTAGAAACTAAAGCATATAAAAGAGAAGTTTTGGACAAAAAATTATTCCTTTAACCAAAATATAACCACGCTCGAAAAACAATTTTTTTCTGCTCCTATTTAAGAAGATATCGCGATTTTCGTTTTTTGAAAAAGCGAAATTAGGCGAGAAAGTATGTAAACTTCAATTTATATTGTTCAAACTTCAACACTTTGCTATTAATACTTAATGTCTTCTTTCTGCAAAATTTCAATTAGTTTATAAGACGATGTTCTTTAGAGGAATCCTGATAAAATCCTGTGAGTCCTTGGACTAAAGTAAGCACTTAATATTAAAGATAAAGCTTCAATCTTACTTATAGTTTAGTATAAAGAGTTTTTAGTCAACTTAAATTGTTTTTTTAGATTTTTGAAAACTATATTTTTTTAAAAATAATTAGTTTTTGAAGTTTTACGAAATTTTGATTTTGAAGATTTCTTGCTTTCAAGCCGTGGACGGCACTTAAAAAATTTCTTAGCAAAATATTCAGCAAATTTAGTTTTCTATCGGAATATATTAATTTCTAAGTATAAAGCGCTCATTTGACGCATATGTGGTAAATTTTATGAAGACTGCCCTGAGGCAGCCTTACCCGTTAGAGGGTTAAGGAGATGTAGATGCAGATGTAATAGGAATATAAAAAATATCAATTCTCATAAGCGTGCGAGGCTCCAGGGGGAATTGGTGATTTCGCCTCCCAAACAGTGGGGAAAATTTGAATTTTTTTTGAGCAAAGTTACCTACAGCCCACAGTTTTAAATGAATGTTAAAAACCAAAAATTTGGCAAATAATTGAATAAATTAAATTATTGGCCGATTTTTAAAAGTCATTTATTTTACATCCTTAATAAATCGTCAAAATCAACGAAATTTGCATTTCTTTTATATTTCTGCTATAAAAAAATTTAAAAATAATGGCATACAAACGAAATGTATCTCAGCTTTTACGTCATTTTGTTCTGTATTGATAATCGGTATCATATCCGCGGTAACTTCTTTATTTTGTTTCGTCTAAACACATTTAGTTAGAAATTAGCCTTTTGTAGTTTTAATACAACATCGTCAAAAATTTACCAATCGTGTTGGTTTTTCATGAAGATGAATGTTGATATTCTGATTCACCGACATGAAGCTTTCCAATATTCAAGAAATACAATTCTCTTAAAGAGCAAAGAAAATAATTTAATTTTGTTAAAAATTTTGCTAACTTTTTAAACTAAAGCCCCATTCACACTAGATAACAAAACATTTAAGCTCTTTATTCTATTCCAACAGTTATTTATTGTTTTCCACTTGTTTTGGCAAAACACGTGTTTTACAGTCTAGTCTGAATGCCGTATAAAAACATGAGTAAAGTAGTATAAAATTTATTACAAATATTAGGTATTTTACAAAAAAAAAATGACAGGTTCTTGTTAAAAATACAAGACTTTGAAATATTCTTAAAATTACTTTAATGAAGAGCATTTGCAGAACAAAATATTTTTTTCTAAAGAAAAGAAAATTTCAACGCATTTGGTGAGATAGTAAAGATGCTGTAGTAAATGCAAAAAGTGAATATTATAAATTTTATTTGATTATAATCAAGAAAATAAAATTGTAACAATAAGGATCGAGAGAGCATATAATAGCCCTGAAGAATTGATCATTAATTTATTCAATTATTTTTGAAATTTTATTTTTTTCAAATTTGTTTAAAACTGTGGGCTGTAGGCAAATTTGTTCAAAAAAGTCCAATTTCCCCCACTATGATTACCGAATTTATAGTTAAAGTACTGAAAATTTAGCGAATTTATAGTCAAAGTACTATTTCGTACCATGAACAGGCTTAATTATACACAAAAATTAATTAGAGTGTAATATTACTTCGTTATTAGTTGAATTTAAATATTATTTTTTTTATTAACGTTTTATTTTTTTTTTGTGCAAAAGTTAAGTACTGTTTCCTACCATAAACTTTGTAAATTATATTTAAAAATAAATTTGAGTGTAATATTACTTCGTTATTAGTTGAATTTAAATATTATTTTTTTCTATTAACGTTTTATTTTTTTTTGTGCAAAAGTTAAGTACTGTTTCCTACCATAAACTTTGTAAATTATATTTAAAAATAAATTTGTGTGTAATATTACTTCGTTATTAGTTGAATTTAAATATAATTTTTTTTACTAACGTTTTATTTACTTTTTTTTGTGTAAAAGTTTAGTACTGTTTCCTACCATAACCGAGGTAAATTATATTCAAAAATTAAGTAGAGTGTAATATTACTACGTTATTAGTTGAATTTTAATGTAATTTTTTTCTACTAACGTTTTATTTTTTGTGTAAAAGTTAAGTAATGTTTCCTACCATAACCTGGGTAAATTATATTCAAAAATTAGTTAGAGTGTAATATTACTTCGTTATTAGTTGAATTTAAATATTATTTTTATTTTTTATTTATTTTTTTTTGTGTAAATGTTAAGTACTGTTTCCTACCATAAACTTTGTAAATTATATTTGAAAATAAATTTGAGTGTAATATTACCTCGTTATTAGTTGAATTTAAATATTAGTTTTTTTATTCTATTATCGTTTTATTTTTTTTTGTGCAAAAGTTAAGTACTGTTTCCTACCATAAACTGTATAAATTATATTCAAGAATTAATTAGAGTGTAATATTACTTCGTTAGTAGTTGAATTTAAATATTAGTTTTTTTATTCTATTAACGTTTTATTTTTTTCTGCAAAAGTTAAGTACTGTTTCCTACCATAAACTGTGTAAATTATATTCAAGAATTAATTAGAGTGTAATATTACTTCGTTATTAGTTGAATTTTAATGTAATTTTTTTCTACTAACGTTTTATTTTTTTGTGAAAAGTTTAAGTATTGTTTCCTACCATAAACTGGGTAAATTATATTCAAAAATTAGTTAGAGTGTAATATTACTTCGTTATTAGTTGAATTTAAATATTATTTTTATTTTTTATTTATTTTTTTTTGTGTAAATGTTAAGTACTGTTTCCTACCATAAACTTTGTAAATTATATTTGAAAATAAATTTGAGTGTAATATTACCTCGTTATTAGTTGAATTTAAATATTAGTTTTTTTATTCTATTATCGTTTTATTTTTTTTTGTGCAAAAGTTAAGTACTGTTTCCTACCATAAACTGTGTAAATTATATTCAAAAATTAATTAGAGTGTAATATTACTTCGTTAGTAGTTGAATTTAAATATTAGTTTTTTTATTCTATTAACGTTTTATTTTTTTTCTGCAAAAGTTAAGTACTGTTTCCTACCATAAACTGTGTAAATTATATTCAAGAATTAATTAGAGTGTAATATTACTTCGTTATTAGTTGAATTTTAATGTAATTTTTTTCTACTAACGTTTTATTTTTTTGTGTAAAGTTTAAGTATTGTTTCCTACCATAAACTGGGTAAATTATATTCAAAAATTAATTATAGTGTAATATTACTTCGTTATTAGTTGAATTTAAATATTATTTTTTTCTTTTAAAGTTTTATTTTTTTTTGTGTAAAATTAAAGTGCTTTTTCGTAGCATAAACTGGGTAAATTATATTTAAAAATTAATTTGAGTGTAATATTAATTTTTTACTAATGTTTTATTTTTATTTTTTTTGTGTAAAAATTAAGTAATGTTTCCTACCATAAACTGTGTAAATAATATTCAAGAATTAATTAGAGTGTAATATTACTTCGTTATTAGTTGAATTTTAATGTAATTTTTTTCTACTAACGTTTTATTTTTTTAAACAAACTCTGTGCTATAAATTGCCTAACTATAAATTAATACCAATTTTTTGTTTTCCTAATCGTTATTCAAATTATTTATGATTTATCTTTAAACTTTATAAACAAATTTTTTTTTTTTTTTAAATAGGAATGAAATTTTAATTATATTTACAAATAAATTAAGATAACTGTTAGTTAAAGCAAATATCGTATAAAAAATATATATTTAAATATCAATATATTAAAACAATATTTACTTTTGTCATCGCGTCTAAAAAACAAGCCATATAAACATCAATAAATACAATAAAAGTTATTTAAAAAACAAATTTTGCTTTAACAAAAAAGCATCGATAAATTGAATCCAAAGCAGAAACGGAAATATCAAAAAATGTTTTTTTTTGTTTTTTTGTTTAAGAAGACCCCACTTTTTTGTTGGAGTTCATCATCGTTATAATAATAAAAATATATTATTACGTAAGAGATTTTTTTTATAGCCGTTTCTTTTAACCTTTTTTTATTAACTTCTTTTTTTTTAATATTTATTTTTTTATATAAACATTTTTTATATGCATCGACTGCAATCGTGTGTGAATATTAAAAAATCGCACATACAGATGCACAGATGATATATAGATTCGAATTTGTATAAATGTTGGAGCAACAAAAAAATAAAAAATATCGACGATTCCGCTATATATCAGTCAAAATATGACCTTGGGTCTTATGATATTTGCATGCCGAAACTTAATGGAACCACTTAAAATAATCGGTTTTATTTTTTCGAAGTTCGAATAATACGTTTTCATTCGCAATTCCCCTTTTTTTAAAAAATTAAAAATTCTGCTTGCAAAATATAATTAAAATCTGAAGAGCCAAGTTCAAAAAATGCCGTGTTTTTTTTTGGCCGGACTTTGGTGGAATGGCCGATATATTAAAAATATTGTATGTAATATGATAAAAAAAAAAATCGTAATAATATTTATTGTCACATATGTTTGTTGAACGTTGATACTCTTCTGCATTTTTTTTGTGCTGTTCCTGCCTGCCAATTGTATTATGTAGTAGGTACAAGTATAATATGCTGTTTTATGATTTTTAAGCTTACAATTGTGAAAGCAGTTTAATAAAAAATGCACTACCTTACAAGTAGGAGTATATATGGACTCTTATAGAAATTATGGCAAGGACACTTAAATAAGAGGAGGTGCAGAAGTGAAGCGAGAGACAAAGCCTAAACGCCAACTTATATCAAATTATATTCTTTTTAGTTTTTCTATGGGCAAAGCAAATTGAATTTATTAAGAGCTTTAGATATAGTGGCTTTTCAAATTATGATTTCATGTCCTGCCGGCAGATCATCAGTAGCATTTCAATATCATTATTAATTTGTCCTTAAGAGACAATTGAAATCAAATTATGTTAAACTTAGTTTTTAAAAGAGTAAAGAAAATTTAATTTATGAAGAGCTATATGAGGAATTTCAAAAAATTTCCGGTTTAAAATTTCAAGCAAATTCTTTGCTTGGATTTAATAGAAGCTAGATCAATTTACAGATCTTATTAGCGATGTTTACTCTAGGTAGCAAACTACCCTTGCAGACCTTGCAAATATTGCAGATCTTGTATAAATGCTATAGTATACAAGACCACAACAACAAAATACATGAAATTAAAATATGCTATTCTTCTATTTATATGCCAGACTAAACCCTATTGCATATTCTAGTCTTGCAAACTTGCAATACCTAGCATCTGATAATTTTTTAATATCAAATAGTTAGTTGGAGCTCTATGTAATCTATGTTTATGCTACCCTTGCATATATACTATCAAGAGTGAATACCGGCTATTGAGTTTTTAACATTACAAAATATATATTACACCACAAAAAAAAAATAAAAATACACTTACACAAATTTGTTGTCATATATTATAACTTTAAAAGAAAGCCGCGATTATTTTGAAAAACATGTTTTTTGCCGGTTTTTGATATTTGGCCAGTGTAGAAAAGCATTACCATGTAATGCTCACATTTGATGTCTCAATAGACGTCAATGAATTTAAAACTTTTTTCATTTGTTTATTTTGGTTTTCTTGCTTATTTTGCAAATACACTTTTTTGTAAAAATTGGGGATTTTCGCACAAATTGCAATAATTGTTAAATTTGTATTAAGCTCATTTATATATTGTGCAAAATTACTCCAACAGTCCAACTTAAAAACCCCAATGTAGAAAAGCATTACGATATAAGTACACATTTGGAAGGTACTTACAATTGTCATTACAAATCTCATTACTTTTATATGGGTATGTCGCGCAAAATAGTAACATATCTTTACTAACCTAATGAAAAATCAAAAAATATGTGGTTACCTGTTTACCAGTATGGACAAAAATAATGAGTCTAAATAAAATGTGCCCACACGGGATTCGAGCCAGATATTCCAGGTTGTCAGTCAACCGCTCTACCATCTCAGCTATCTCGACATGTTATACTTGATAAATAAACACATAAATGACTTACTTGCACAAAATGTCATTACTTTCCAGCTTACAAAAAAAAAAAATTAAAAATAAGTAGTTATATATGTACTTAGTGGAGTTAAAAAAAAATTGTAAGACCAAAAATAGATTTTCAAATAATTTTGAAATCATTACTTTATATTTAAAATAACGAAAAAATAAATTAAAATAAATTAATATAACTACTTATGGGTAACGCATTATTTTTTGTAGTAAAATAATGGGAAAATTAACTAGAAATTAGTAAGTCCTTGTTATTTGTTGTTATTTATTTTAAAATAATGCGGATAGTAAGCTGTTGTCATTACTGGTAGTGACAAAAGTATTGGCATGTCATTAGTCCTTATAATTTTTTAATGACTTTTCTATTTTAGTCCTAAGATCATTTTAGTATTTTGTTTATGTACGTCTTGGCGGAATTATACAGTTGTCACAACGCGAAATGTTTTTAAAATGTCCTTTTGGCTCGGATGTGTGCTGTTTACAAAGAAATTCGGTTCATGAAATAAGCTAAATTTCAGACGCAAAAAAGCATACAATTTAAAAAAATTTACATCAATTCCATATAACCAGGACAACTTTCACTCAGAACTTTCATGCAGAAAAACTCTAAAAATCCGTAGAAAATATAAGCTCAAAATATGCTTCTGAATCGAAATATGCTCTAAAACCCAAAAAATTATACACTAGGAAATTTTTTTGATTTTTAAAAATCGAGTTATTTTTACTCGAGAGTGTTGATTTAAAAATTAAATTCAATATAAATGTCTAACAAATGACAACTAGATGCTATTTTAAGGGTTTCCAATGTTTTTTCGTTTGTTTTTAAATAATCCTTAATTTAAATTTTTACAAAATAAGGTAAAATTTGCAATTAAGCGGAAAATATGCAAAATATGCAACAAAAATGACAAAATATGCATTTATAGTAAAATATTTAAAAATACACACTTTATTTTTATCCATTTTCGGTTGTTACGACTGAACTCGGTTGGTACAACTGAAAATTGGCATTCGAAACGAAATTCGGTTAATACAACTGAAATTTAATTGCAACAACCATAATATTCCGAAATCACATTTAATTATTGTTTTACTAACCGAATTCATTGGTTATGGCCACCAAAATACACTTTTCAATTCGGTTGGCACTTTATCTTTCTGTGTGTATGCATGTATAACAAAATATGCAAAAACATGCAATACCACATCGATGCCATTTTGTTGTAAACTCTTTGATTAGGAAAATCTTTTTTGGGCCACTTAAACCGCAAAAACTTTATTTTAAAAACGGTGGAAGTTAAAAAATTGCAAAATTTTTGTTTCACTTATAAACCACCATACTACTACTTTTCACCAAAAATAAATTACTTTTTTAGAGAATGTGACTCGGATTTCTATTGGTTTGGATCCGAAAGTTAAAAACTATGAGTAACAAAATAAAATTATTGAAATTAAGGACTTTTTAGCCATCAATTCTTTAACTGAAGGCTTTTCAACGTGAAAATTTGCTTGTCCTCTGAGAAAATTATCTGCATGATAATAATGGAAAATGGAGTAAAATTGATAATAGGACTTTTTAGCCATCAATTCTTTAACTGAAGGCTTTTCAACGTGGAAATTTGCTTGTCCTCTGAGAAAATTAACTGCATGATAATAATGGAAAATGGAGTAAAATTGATAATTAATAGGTTTTTTTGTTAAAGTTCTGCCTATTTTGGAGGCTCTAGCTTTTCTAAAAGTTCGGGTTCTGATGAGATCTTTAGCCAGATCAAAATATTAGTATAAACCTAGCTAATAAGTTTGTTTTTGTAAATATACGAAGGTTGAAAGCTCGTTATAAATTGAAAATAACATAAAAATAATCTCGATGTATATAAAAACAAAACGCTAATAAAACTGTAAAAAATATTACTTGAGCCAGAGTAAAAACAAATATTTTTTTTATATAAATAGAACACTTTTGGCCTTCAAAGTTTAGTAACGTCATGAGGCCCTTACCACGTGACCCTTACCACGTGCTTGATTACTAAGAAGACAAGAATGGAGCAAAATTTATGATTAATAGGTTTTTTTGTTAAAGTTCTGCCTATTATGGAGGCTCTAGCTTTTCTAAAACTTCGGGTTCTGATGAGATCTTTAGCCAGATCGAAATACTAGTATCAACCTAGCTAATAAGTTTGATTTGCTTTGTTTTTGTAAATATACGAGGTTGAAAGCTCGTTAAAAATTGAAAATAATAATGATTTTGGTTGGCATTACATCTATGAAATGTCACATTGAAACTTCCCATTACTTTAATGCAGTTGTTCATGAAATTTTATTTATTAAAAATTGTATACGGCTAATAAAAAAATTTCATTAAAAGCAGTTTCATAAAGTTAAAGAAATTTTTCATTCATTTTGTGAAGAAAAAATTATTCTTTTAGTGAGAAGTTTCATATTAATTCGTCCAAGAAAGTTGTCTATGTGTAGTTTTTAAGTATAGTCTACCTAACCCTGTCCATCGTTGCTCTCAATTCAAAAAAATCTTAAGAAATACGAGACATCTTAAGTCAGATTAGAAAGGTGTCGAAATTTTTTTAAATAGCTCACATATAGTTTTTTTTAATAATTTTTAAAACAAATAAATTAAAGCCAAACTGTTTTTTTTTTTAATTTTTTAAAGAAGAATCGTAAATTTTTGATTTTAATGTAAAAAATAAAAATTTTTAACATAATCTTGGTTGAAATCGCTTGTTTTCACTTCTACTTCATAAAATTTTATTAAAAATTTCATTTTATTTATTAAAAACTGTATACGCCTAGTAAAATAGCTTCGTTAAAAGCAGTTTTATAACAATTATAGAGAGTTTTCATACAGTTAAAGAAATTTATCATTCATTTTGGAAAGAAAACTTTATTATTTTAGTGACAAGTTTCATTATAATTCGTTCAAGAAAGTTCTCTCTAGTCTACCTAACCCTGTCTATAGTTTCTCTCAATTCAAAAAAATCTTAAGAAATAAGAGGCATCTAAAGTCAGTTTAAAAAGGTGTCAAAAATTTTTGAAATAGCTTATATATACATTTTTTTAATAATTTTCAAAAAAAGTAAATATAGCAAACTAGTTTTTTTTTAATTGTTTAAAGAAGAATCGTAAATTTTTTATTTCAATGAAATAAAAATAAAAAATGTAACATACTCTTCGCTTGTTTTCGCTTCTATTTCGCATATCCGATTTTTTCTAGTATCTTAACTACACTGAGAGTATTAGCTACATGATATCAATGAATTTTTGCATTATATCTATGAGGTGTCACTGAAATTCGGCCATTGAGACGTTTCATTAAATTAATGCAGTTTTTCATAACAAAAAATTTTAATTTATTTATTCAAATTTCATACGCCCAATGAACAAGTTTCATTAAAAATAGTTTCATCTAGTAAAGAAAACTTCATTAGTTAAGTGGACATTTCCATTAAAACTAGTCCAAAGATATTCTCTCTGTATAGGTAAATAGAGCTGCTTAAAGCCAGTATTTCTTTTAATAACTCTGGGTCTGAAAATAGGGTATTCAAATATTCGTTTATGTTGAATTTAAATTTTATTTGACTAATTTTTATTTGTATGCATGGAAAGCAATAAGTAATTTGAGTACTTAGCCACATGTGTGGCTCCTCAATAAATTTACAATGTATAGTATTTATATTGAACTCGTAGAAAAACCATTCAACAATCAGTTACGGGTTTTTATAATATTTTTTTATTAATGATTTAAAGCCCTATCTTCTTAATGATTATTACATTTTTTTATGCTTCAGTTTGTTTTCGGTTTAGTTGGCGGTGTTTTTATTTGGTTGTGAATTGTGATTTTTTGTTTATACTTACAGTTATTAAGTATTTTTTATTTATATATATTAGATCGCCTCAATCTCCATTCAACGCGATAGAAAAAATAGTGCAGAAAAAAATTGCCGGAAAGCGTAATTTCTTCACAAAGGAAAAACATTTTAAATTCAACAGAAACATCAATAAATCAAATAGACACAGCTTTGAATTCCAACTAACAAGAAGACTACACAGTAGTGAATCCGCAGATTTTAATAAAACCTTGGATATGTACACTCAAAAAAATAAGTTAGTACAAAAGTTAGTAAAACGTCTTGTAAATCAGGTATACTATTTTTTAGCAAAATTGTTTGCTAAAATCGTGTTTTCAGCTAAAATTTTTGTTATACTTATTCAGCACTTAACTGTTTTATACTAATGCTTTACTAATATACTAATGTTTTACTAATTAATTTTGCTAAAAAAAATTGTGCTGATAAGCACATTAATAGTGTGGACAACAACCAGATTGAAAGATATACGCAGAATGAAGCAGATGTCGCGGCATGTCAAGATGTAGTAGAGAAGAGGAAAATGATACTAAAAAGTACAACTCTAATAAGACATAAAAAAATTAACCATGGAAGACTTTTGTATCTGTTTTTCATACATAAAACAAAATTGAGGATTAAAACAACTTAAATTTTGCGTTGTCACCGGCTTCTGAAAATAATTGTCTATTAATAAAATAAAAGACAAAGGAAAATATTTAAATTTAATATGTATTTCTATAATAAATGTTAATGGATTAATAATCTAGTGTGGTCAAATTGCAAACAAACATATACAGACATGTAGACAGAGTAAAGCGAAAGACAAAGACACACATCTTAGTATCGTTCCTTTTTCTTATTGCAAAAAAAGGGTTGTTTCTTTCGTTTCGTTTGTTTTTGTTTATTTTTTTGTTTCGTTTCTATAATTATCTTCGGCAGTTGCGTCCTTAAAAGATAGCATCATTTAGACAACCATTGATATAAGTAGTTGAAAGAAAATTTTTGTTATGTTATATATATTTATTTCTATATATTTTCAGATATTAAATTACTTCATGACATCAATGAGGGAAAATGAAAATTTTTATATTTCGTAATTATTGTAAATTATTTTTAAAAGAATCACAAAAATATGTTTTATGATTTTCAGCAAATATATTAACTAAATTACAATTTTTTTACAATTTTTTTGAGTTTTTTTTCAGTCTACTAAAATTCAGCAAAAAATTTATTAATTTTTACCAACGCTTTTATATTTCTAATCTACTAAGCGTTAGCAAAACTTTTGCTGAATCTACTAATCTTGTTGCTAAAAATCAGCTCGCTGATTTTCAGCAAAAGATTTTGCTGACATTAGCAATTTTTTTTGCTAGCACCCTCCTGACTAAAATTTTGCTGACTCAGCAAAATTTTTTGCTGACATTACAAACTTTTTTTTTTTAGTGTATTAGAGGACAAAATTTGTACGATTTTTTTTTTATAAATTTCTTATGAAAATTATAAAGCTATAGACAAATTAGGTATCAAATAAAAGGTATTTCGAAGACATTGCTATATGTCTTCGCTCCATTTTAACCCATAAACGAGCGATTGAGCACCTAGAAGATACTCACCAACAAAAAAAACACATCCAATCTGTGGGTTCACCACGGTGTAGTTTCAAGTATGTCTTCTTTTCAGTTTAAATAAAATAAAAATTATAAGAACTCTTTGTTCCAAAAGAAAACTCGGATTTAAAAAAAATTCTTTATATTTCTGTAAAATTTTTCATATAACGAATTTTCAGATTCTTAACAATTTTTTCGCCAGATAACATCAACATTTTTTGGATTTCATATAGTACAAGTAATTGATGATTTTTTATAGAAAAACATATCAGCAACTTTGTTGCATGAGGTGGTCTAATATATACTATATTTTCATTGTCATAATTTTGTTATTTACCAGAATCTATGAATTAATGTTTAATGACAGTGAAAGTAATATTTTTGTTACAATTTTTGATGACTATCAAATTTTAACAATGAAGCAATAAGTAAAATATTGGCAACAAAATAAAAAAGTTAATAAAAATTAAAACACATAATAACGGAAAAAACCTATTAAAAGTAAAACTTTATGAGCGAAACTAATTTCGAATTTTTTGCAAAATTATATTTTATTAAAATGTGATTTTTTTAACTCTTTGAAAGGCACTTTTTACTTTTGTATTAAAAGATACTTTTTTTAATAAAAATAAATTTTCAAATAAACTAAATTTTATAAAAAATATTTTTTGATTAAAATTTTGTTTAATGAAATGTGCCCATACCGGATTCGAACCTGGAACTCCAGGTTGTCAGTCAACCGTTCTGATATAGGAGCTAAAAACATAAATGGCTCGCTTGCACAAAACAGCACTTCTTTACAACTTACAAAAAAAAAATAAGTAGTTATATATGTACTTACTAGAAATGAAAAAATAATGAGTGTAAAAGTCAATTTTCAAAAATTTTTTAGATCATTACTTTATACTTAAAATAATGGTAAAATAAAGATTTTTAGGTTAAGTCATTATTTTTTTGTATTGAAATAATGGGAAAATTAACTAGACATTAGTAAGCCGTTGTTATTTGTATTAAAGTAATGCACAGAGTAAGTTGGTGTCATTACTGGTAGTCCGAAAAGTAATGACAAATCATTAAAGTTTCTACACTGGGACAGGTTTTATTAATATTTATTAAATATTTGTAGAATTAATAAATGAATTATGAAGATTCCTAAAACTGATGAATCATTCCGGCAATAAAGTGTTCAGTTTTAAAAAATGTTATAATATTGTGATCACTTGAGAATTAAATCTGAAACTAAAGTTAATACAATTTATAAAAATTAATGAAATTATGAAATTTTATGAAAAAGTTTAAAAAAAATTCATAATTTTATTCAAATTTCTTGTATATTCATTGAATTTTAGAATAAAATTCTATGGAGTTATTTCCTTAATCATAAAGGATAATTCATTCAGTGTACTGCACCTGTAAATATTATAGTGTCAGGGTTGCCATATGACAATTTGCAAAAATGAGTTTTTGTTTTCAAATTTATTATTTGACCCTTTCAGGAATGTGTTGATAGATCTATATCGGGAATTTTCTAGGTTTCCATCATCAGAACACGTTTTGAAAGAGGTAACAACCGCATGCCAAACATCAAACATTCATATAAACTAGTTTACTCACTACATGAGAACTAATATATATATGAGCTCGAAGTAAAAGATTATCACCATTGATCAGAAAATAAATTGAAAACTTGTTTTTTGTGTGTATGTCTACCTTTGGTAAATATTCAATACACGTTTTTGCTTCTTTTCCTTTTGATTTGTACATTTTTTTTTTAAACAAAAAGTACAGGGGAAGTAGTAGTAGTAGTGGGCGTTGTGGTGTAATGGTTAGCGCGTTGGACTGTTACACAGATGGTCCCGGGTTCGATTCCCGGTGACGACAACATCAATTTAGAAAAATAATGTGTATGAATTTTCTATCACTTATATGTATCGCTGCGCCCACCTTCGGTGTTCCCATAGCAATTAACCCCACCGAAGTAAAATAATGAATCAGGGCTATTAAACAAAAAGCTTCAATAAATTCGCCAACTCTACATCAGGTGGCGACCAACAACTGTTCTAAGACTTATCATCTCGCGCAATTACAGTGTTGCCATCTTTGAAGCCCTTCATCTTTCACCACCTATCATCTCTCCACTATCCCCTTTCCAAAGAAAGCAACACATTAATTAATAGGAAGAATTTCCTGAGTCTAGGTTCTCATTTAAAAAAAAAAAAAAAAGATAAAGAAACTATTAACATAAGCAAATTTTAAAAATTATACAAAATTCAAATTTTTAAAATATTTTCAAGTCTAGAATTCATATTGTATTAAATTTCTTGGACACTAAACTAATGAAGTTTTATTCACAAAGAGGATGAAAAATTCATTAAACTGTATGAAAAAGCTTCATACTATTTATGAAACTTTTTCATTAGGTGTATACAATTTTCCAAAAATAAAATGAAAAACTGCACCTCCTTCTAGTGCTGATCCTCTCAAGAATAATGTCTCTTACATGTATTAATAATTAGTGCTTTCTATTTATAATAGCAACATTTTAATTATGATGTCAAAATGACACTTCTAAATGTAACTGCATTAATTTAATGAAAAGTTCCAATGGATGAATTCATTACATAGATATTATGCAAAAATTCATTGATATCATGTAGATAATTCTCTCAATGCATCCAATCTATGGCGTGTCCTTAATTATCTAATTAAATTAGGTTCTAATCCTTTTTTATACAAAAGTGCTTTATATTGTAATTTTAGCACGCACTGTATTTGTGTGAACTAAATCTTGCCTAAACACTATTCAAATATTAGTTACGAAAAAACCTTTTAAATTTCAAACCTTTCGTTAAACTTTCAATTTAAGTAATTTCTACATAGAACAAAATTGTATATTTTATGGCCAATATCTATATTTAAAGTAAATTAAACTCCTAAAAAACTCAAAATATTTTTTTTTTATATATTAATTAAAACCACAGACATAAAGTCTGTGTGTGATTTATAGATTATTGAAAACAAACAGGTGGTTATTAAATTCCCCTTTATCCACAAGGATTCTCCAAACAGGCTAATAAATTAACCTACACCAATGATTTTTTGGTTTAGTATCCAAAAAGAACCTTAACTTAATCAATGGTTTTTAACATTTTTATACTTCAGCATACAATTTATTATTTATGATTATTTTTTTTTTTTTTTTTTTTTTTTTTTTTGAAAGCGCCATAATACTTCAATATTTGAAACTTTGGGATTAAACTAAGATGTTGGAAATTTGTTTAAGATAGAACAGATAAGTAAAGGAATTGTTTGTTTAGTCATAACTTTAAATATATTGAACACTTCTAATAGATTTTTGTAGATTTTTTTTTTTTAGCATTTACAACTTTTGAGGTTATGTTTCAAAATTATAGAAATCTCTTTACGTTTTTAATCACAACTTTTAAACCGGACGTTAGATTTTGGTAATTTTTAATATCAACTTCACTTCAGTAATGAATTTCTTCATAGCTTTAATGACAATTGTCACTGTCCATTGAAACTTTTCATAGAATCCATGAAACACGCTTCAATAAAGTCAATGTTTATGAAATGTTTGTAGAATTAATGAAAATCTTCATGAAACTAATGAATCATTGCGACAACAAAGCTTTTATACAATTTATGCACCAGTTTCATACATATTTTAAGTATTAAGAAATTTTTTGAATTAATCAAACTCTTCATGAATATCTTGAAAAATGCAGTAGAACTAATAATTGGGCGTTGTAGTGGTTGTAATGGTTGTAATGGTTAGCGCGTTGGACTGTTACACAGATGGTCCCGGGTTCAATTCCCGGTGACGACAACAACAATTTAGAAAAATAATATGTATGAGTTTTCTATCACTTATATGTATCGCTGCGCCCACCTTCGGTGTTCCCATAGCACTTAAACCCACCGAAGTAAAATAATGAATCAGGGCTATGAAACAAAAAGCTTCAATAAATTCGCCAACTCTACATCAGGTGGCGAGCAATAACTGTTCTAAGACTTATCTACTCGTGCAATTACAGTGTTGCCATGTTTAAAGCCCTTCATCTTTCACCACCTTTCACCTTTCATCTCTCCACTATCCCCTTTCCAAAGAAAGCAACACATTAATTAATATGAAGAATTTCCTGAGTGTTGCTTCTCTTTAAAAAAAAAAAAAAAAAAAAATAATAAATCGCTACATTGAAATAATAAAGTACTTTATAAAATAGGTTGAACACTTGAGCAATAAATCTTAAACCTAAAGTTTGAAATTTATGAAAATTAATGACATATCGCTCATTTACTGCAATAACGTCATAACACAAAAATTCTGATTTTTCACTCCCATCTTGAAGAAAAAAATAACGACATAATTTCTGTCAAGAAGTGAGTATACAAGTTATCAATACGAATTTTTTACACAATATGATACGTGATATAACGAATAATTCTGCGTCATTAACTCAAAAATCATGTTTTTTGAGTTGTGACGTTCTTACAGTAAATGAGCGATATGTATGTTTGGTTTGAGAATTTTGTATATATTGTTGATCTCTTAAAATTGCATTGAATTTTCAATTGCCAGGTTCGAGATCATAATCATAAGTGCGGCACTCCCTCTAGCGCTGATCCCCACAAGACTTTTTTTTTTTTTTTTTTTTTTAAAAAAAAGAGAGGCAACACTCAGGAAATACTTCCTATATTTTAGTGTGTTGCTTTCTTTGGAAAGGGATAGTAGAGAGATGAAAGGTGGGGAAAGATGAAGGGCTTCAGACGTGGCAACACTGTAATTGCGCGAGATGATAAGTATTAGAACAGTTGTTCCTCGCCACCTGATGGAGAGTTGGCGAACTTATTGAAGCTTTTTGGTTCATAGCCCTGATTCATTATTTTACTTCGGTGGGGTTAATTGCTATGGGAACACCGAAGGTGGACATTGCGGTACGTATGAGGCATAGAAAAAACTCATACGTATTATTTTGATGTTGCCGGCACCTGGGATCGAACCCGGCACCATCTGTGTAATAGCCCAACGCGCTAACCATAACACCACAACGCCCACAACAACATAGCAACATTTTAATTATGATCTCAAACCTGATAATTCAAAATGAAATGCAATTAATGAAATATTTTCATACCTCTAAAGATTATTTCCAATAAATTTATGAAGAGACAATTTATGAAATCGAATGAATTTTTTTTTATGAAACTATGAAATTTTATGATAAAAGGTTTATGAAACATTTCTTAATATTAATATAATTTCTTTGACATAATGAAATTCTTCATTGAATTGGATAATTCTCTAAGTGTGCTTATCACTATAACCAATATTAGTCTTAAAATTTCAGCAAATCTTCAGACTTATGAGTTCATAAATGTGATTTCAGGGGATATAATGAAATTTGATTGTCATAAGTCTTTTAAAAGTCCACGTTATGTCACATTATGCTAATATTACAAATGAAATAAAAAAGTGACATAAACTCTACCGTAGACATTTTTCTACAAATTCTGTACAAATCCATTATTTTTTTCTTTTATTTCACCAATTTGAACATCTTTATTGTAAAATAAATTGAAAAATCATCTTCTTCTGTTTCTGTCTTGTTGATTTAAGTTGAAGATTCCTTAAACCAAAATAAAATACAAGTTATTATGGTTATATTATTATATTTTTTTTCTCTTGCCAACTTTTCTTGTTGTTTATGATTTTTTTTCATTTTTTTTTTTTTTTTTTGTTGATTTTTTGTATAAAATTTGTGCGAAAGTTGTTGATCTTTGAAAGAAGTTGAAGCGAAGAGAACACAAACAAAAAGTGCACAAAAATATTTTTTGGTAAGTAAAGTTTTCATTTCATTTATATTTTTTTAATACCATATAATACAAAATCCGTTAGGGTGGAGTACTAAAGAAATATTGTAAAACTTTAATGGAAATAGCTTGAAACTTATCTTAAAGACGGTCATAGTCTCTAAAAACGGCGATTACTCCTCTGCAGAGTAGAAGAGGATGCTGATATTTTTAGAATATTATTGAAAATTTCCCTCAGAAGTTTAATATTAGAAATCAGCTAAATTTGTCGTCATGTTTAAAAGTTAAGATTAAAAATTTGAAATGAAAATGAAACTTTCAAATTAAATCACCTAAAATATTTATTTTTGTGAAAACAAATTAAAATTTTCCTGGGGAACAAATTACAATTTCTATTTCGATACTTTTAAAAATGCGCGGAAATTTGTATCTTGCTTTTTTCAAGAAATTGATTTTAACAAATTAATGCCCACACCTTTTTTTGTTAAACTTCGAGACAAAATTTTTGAACACTCACTTTTTTTCAGAGCATGCTAAATTGTAACAACTCTGCTGGCAACTTAAGTTGCCAATGGGCATTAATGGGTTAAATATAATTTGTTTGTTTTAACAAAATTTCATTGAGGTACATTTTGAGTTTTTCAGCGATTAAAAGACCCACTATAATGTTTTTTAGTGATTTAGGAGATTCTGATAAAAAATAGTGAGGTTCTGAAGAGGTCAAGATGATATCAAAAAAATCTTTCTTTGCTCCACCCTAATACTTATATAATTTAGGAGCAAATAGTGTTTATAATGTTTTTTGTTATTTCTGGAAATGGAACCGATGATTTATGGCGCTGGTGGTGGTGCTGCTGTCGCTGTTAATGTTGATTATACTATTGATGTTGATGTAGTTTGTTTGGTTTTATATTTTTGATTATAAAAATTATTATTGATTTTTTTTTTCTTGCGGTTGGTATTAAAAACAATTCCATGTAGCTAACATTTTTATTTAAATGTTAATGAAGAATCCTATTCAAAAAAGGTCATGAAGAGGGTTTGCTTCATTAGTTGTAAATATTTGCAAGTAGTGGGTGCCCTGGGGTATGTTAATAAACTTATTGGTGCATACATTTCGTACAAAACATGAACAAAATTAACACGTTTGAAACATTTTAGACCCACTGTGCCAAATTATTTATGACATATGAAAAATTTTTGTAAAGGAAATGGTTACGAAAAAGTTTTTTAAATCAAAATGAAATAGTTTTTGGTTAAAAAATATTGCGATTTTTTCTTTTACAAATTTTTTTAAAATTATTTTTTTTTAAATTTTTAAAGACAAGTTTTATTTTGCAAAATATCGTGGTTTTTGACAATTTGTTAAATAAACACTTAAGATATAATTTTTAATTTAGGTTTTTTATTGAACAGACTTTATTGCTTTAATTCATTTTGTAACTGCAATATTTTGTCATCTTTTTTTACTTTTTTATGCTCCGAATATCATTTCAGATATTTTCAATGCATGTTTTAAGTAATTGTAATATTACGATTTGATTTTTTTTTTCAATTTAAGACCAATTTTTTAAATTAAAACTTCTATGTGTGGCAAAATCCAAAATTTTAATTGATTTTTGAATTTTCCTAATGTGTTTCTCAATTGAAGAAAATAATTATTTGAATTGACTTTTTTCGTAATATTCAGTTACCTTGTCAATTTAAAAATTCATATTGAATTTTTTTGTGTGAATTTTTTCATATTTTAATTAAAATACAAAAGAAAAAAAAAACAAAAATACAATTGACCTCAAAGGTCCTATTCCTAGACCGGACAAACAAGGGCATATCAATGCACTTACAGTGCATATATTTTTGTAGTACGAGGACGGATCAATAAGACTGTGACTTTTCGTATTTCCCTCGTAGTTATATGAAATGCAACACTGCTCCCATCAAGTACCACCTGTCAAATTTTGAGCAGGTTCCGTTATTTACTTTGAGTTTAACAGCTGTTCAAAACACACAACCTCGTAGATTTTTAAACAATGGAAAAAAGTGAATTTCGTGTGCTCAATAAACATTATATTTTGCGAAAAAAAAAAACCGTCAATCAAACCCAGGAAAAATTTAATAAATACTATGGGGACTCTGCACCATCGAATGGTAAAAAAAAAGTGGTTTACTGAGTACAAATGACGCTGAACGTTCTGGACGGCCAATTGAGGTCAATTCACCCGAAAATGTCGAAAAAATCCACGATATGGTGTTGGCCGATCGAATAGTAAAACTGCGTCAGATTGTTGATCCCATAGGCATTTCATATGGCAGTGTGGTTTCGATTTAAAATGATCAGTTGTGTTTAAGAAAGCTGTCTGCCGCGTTTGCTCTCAATTGACCATAAACGTAATCGTGTGACAACTTCAAAGGATTGTTTGGATTTGTTTTGAGTTTTTGTGGCGTTTTGTAACTGTGAATGAAACATGGATCCATTACAACACTCCGGAGACCAAGCAACAGTCGAAACAATGGGTTTCTCCGGGTGAACCGGCTCCGAAGAAGGCCAAGGTAAGTTTGTCGGCCAATAAGGTGATGGCAACAGTTTTTTGGGATGCACGGATTATCCACATCGATTACCTTCAAAAGGGAAAAACAATAAACGGCGAATGTTATGCCAACTTATTGGACCGATTTAACGAGGATTTAAAAAAAAAAACACGACCCCATATGGCCAATAAAAAAGTTCTTTTTTATCGAGATAATGCACTGGTGCACACCTGTGCAGTCTCAATGGCAAACTTTCATGAATTGGGCTACGAATTGGTACCTCATCGGCCATATTCTCCGGATTTAGCCCCCAGTGACTATTTCTAAACCTAAAGAAATGGCTCGGTAGAAAGAGATTTAGTTCCAACGATCAAATTATTGATCAAACAAATGCCTATTTTAGGGACCCCTCGAAAAATCATATTTTTTGGAAGGGACACAACAATTGGAGAAACGTTGGACTAAGTGTATTGAGATAAGCGAAGAGTTGAAAAATTATTTTTTTTTTTTTTTGCAAAAAAAACTGTGTTTCATTCAAAAAGTCACGGACTTATTAATCCGCCCTCGTATTTTTTCCGATTTCATATTTTTTTAAATTTATTTTCTTGTTGTTTGCTGAATGCTTATCTATTGTTTTCGAATACATGTGCAAAAAATATAAGTTTGCTGGTAGCCAGACAATATAGAAATTCTTAAGTTTGGTTTTTATTATTTGAAAGAAATTGTGTAAATTGCTTAGAAAAAAAAGTACTTTATTAAGTTTCGGGCTATAATCTGTATGTGTGCTTCTCACATTTCAAAAAAATAAAAAAAAACAAAAAAACATCCTGTACCATTTTACTCAATGAATATTAGCGTGGGACTTTTCTTTTTTTTTTAATACCTAACAAAGGTAACAAGATAATAGAAAATGTTTTAACACTTTGTTTTCAATCCTCATGGCTTTCTCACTTACAAAACTGGACAACAATTATGTGCAACAGCAACAACATTACAAAAAAAGGTGAAAGTATAACAAAACCCAGTTTAACCTTTTTTGTATCCATGATTGTGCTGCAAACACACACCGATTATATAGAGATAGATAATGTACAATGCACAGTGGCGTGTTTTATAATTGTTTTGGAAATAATTCAACCAACGAATTTTCATGAAACTTCTCACAGTCAACGTAATTTCATGCTTAAGTTTTAACGAAGCGCCCACTAGAGTCATCAGAGACTGAGTAATTAAACTTCAAAAAAGACACCTCGTGCATACGAAAATGTTGAGAGCTTGCCAATTCGAAATTTAAAAGTTGTGACTGTCTAAAGTTTCATGTAAATCCGACTAGCCTTAAAAAAATGTCTGAATTATTTTTGAAATATTTATGAAACAACCCACTGTGTAACGTCAATATTTATGTACCCACCAAACAATTTTTATGATTATTGTAAAGAACAAATATTTTTGTTTGCCTTGTTAACCTGAATTTATACGAGTACACAGAGAAGAATGAACGAATAACAAAAAGAAAATAACCACTTTGGCAATAAAAAAAAAAACAACAACAAAATCAATATAATCAACACACAATTTTCTCACCAAATATGCTCAACATCAGGCACATTGGACGTATCACATACTTACGAAAGAACATGGTTATTATTAGGGCTCGGAAGTTTTTTTTTCATATTTGAATTAAACTACAAAAAAATGAAAACAAATTCAATTGACCTCAAAGGAACTACAACGAGACCGGTCATACAGTGTATGACTAAAAATATATAAAATCAACCACTCGATTTGCTTCACCCTGATTACAATAAATTTTTGTATAGAAGATGTACATACATCATATACCTATAACCTCACCCCAATGTCAAACAGCTAATCCCAGCGGACCTTGAAATATAGACTAATAAAATGTGAAAAACAATCGAAATTTTTAAAAAGGTAGTTGTACATTTTTAGAGCTTTTAGATTATATGGCACTATGCACCGCGACCAACTTAGGTCTTTTGTGCTGCCTAAAGTTACCCTAAAGATTCAAGCTACCTATAAAGCCAATAATCCTATTAGGCAAAATCTTCATAATGTCCGAAGGGGAGACAAAGCGATTGCCAAGAAACTTGGCACGCCTTTCACATAGCCTCGGACATTCGCAAAGAACATGCTCTGATGTCTCAGCTGCCAGTTCGCAAAACCTACACTCATCCGTGTCTGAAAGACCCCTTTTGCGCAGGTGGTATCTGAGATTGCAGTGTCCAGTCAGGTAAGACACCAGGGTTCTCAAGTCACCCCTCCCGAGGGACAAGAGTCTCCTCGATCCTGCACTGGAAAAAGAAATTAATCTCTTAGCCTGTCGTTGGCCAAGAGAGTTTTCCCAATAGAGAGAGAATTCTGATTCCCTCCACGACCCGAGCTTCTCCCTAACATACCCCAAAGGTATACCACAGAATGGTTCAGGGCCAATAAAGGGCCTTCGGGCCCCGCAATTAGCAAGACAATCTGCCCTCTCGTTGCCCTCATGCCCCTCGTGACCAGGAACCCACCCTAAGGTAAGCGAGTTGCGCCTGCCAAGTCGGTTAAGAGCCAGAATGCTTTCCATGACCAGACCAGATGACACCTCATAGGACATTAAAGCCCTTAATGCCGCCTGACTGTCAGAAAGAATGTAGATGCGAGATCTAATAGTGCCCCTTCGTAGACACTCCTCCGCGCAGACACAGATAGCAAAAATCTCTGCCTGAAAAATGGAGGCCATGGGTAAGGCCCGTTGGAAACCTGGTCCATAGACACCCGCACCAGTGTCACCATTCGCATGCTTTGAGCCATCTGTGAACCATATCTGAGAACCCCGCTCTGGCTCCCAGGATCTGTTGGTCCACATGGCCCTGTCGAACAGCATCACTTTAAAGTTCCTATCAAAGATGTACTTCGGTGACCTCCTATCCGTAACCTTTGTAATCGGGTCATCAATTAGGATTCTAGCTATCCTCATGTGACCCCTTAGATCACCTCCCCTCATGTAACCGAATTCTCTAAGTCTGGATGATCCTATGCAGGCAGCCTCCATTACAGAAATATGCAATGGTGGTATCCCCAGCATAACCCCCATGGCATCCGTCGGGCAGGTTCCGCCTGCCCCCGTTATGCCAATACACATAATACGGTAGATCCTCTTGAGAGCATCCCTTGCCCCTAACTGTTCAACCTTTGGCCACCATGCCAGGGCAGCATAGGTGATCATAGGTTTAACAATGGTGTTAAACGACCAGTAGACCATCTGCGGCCTTAGACCCCATGTCTTACCAAAAAGCCTTTGGCAGGCATAATATGCCCTTGTGGGTGACATAGTCAAGATGTTCTTTCCAGGTAAGGGATCTGTCAAGAGTCACGCCGAGGTACTTAACACTACTGGAAAAGCCCACCGTGGCCCCATCAAGGACAGGCATTGTCAGGTTAAGTTTCCTCCTATTCGTTGTACATAATTAGTTGTACATAATCTATTATATCTTTTTAATGGCTTAAGCTAAGAGAGTCATTGATACCCTATTTATTGTGTACTGAAAGTGTGTGTTTTTTTTGGTATACACAAATTATTCACTCTTTTGCTGCAAAATGCATTGTTTTTAAAAACCGCGGTTCAAACAGCTGTATTTCACAAACAGTTTTTTTTTTTAATTTTTTAAAAGTTACATGTTAATTACACAGTTAAACACTAAAAATGCATCGAACATGCGACTTATCAATTCTGATCCATTTAAGAATGTTGATCACGAATGTGAAAACCAAATTTTAGTATTAGCTAAGGTTTTTGAAATATTCGCAAATTTAACTTTGACCAAAAATCTAATTTTTCCCTAAAATTTCTTATTAATTCATATACCTGAATAAATTAGGAATAACTTTTTATATGGTTTTAAAGTATGGACTTTGAGCATTTAAAACCATATCAATTAATTCCGATTGGTTGAAGGTCGTAGTGTATTCTTGCAATTAAAGTTAAAACTTTACTTATTTTTAAATTTTTGTGAATATCATAAAATCCCTTAATGGAATCTGAAAAATTAGCATTTTAGCACATGCTGTTAATTCACATTACACTTAATTCATTTCATAAAAAAACACTTAAATTACACGTCGACATTTTCAGAAAATTCAATCTGGGGGGTTACCGCCTAACTCGATTCGAACAGAAAAATGTACGAATACGAACAAATTGTAGCGCGTAATACGATTTACGTACTTTTTTTTCTCGAAAGTACAGACATTTTTTTCTCCCTTTTCGAACAAAAAAATCCCTTTCGAAAATGCAACTCTGTATTACGAAGATGAACTGTTTTTGCGATAAAAACGTTCGGAAATTGTTTGAAAGCTATTTTGCTAGTGACATGTGAAAAAATATTAAAAATGTAAGTATTTACAAATTTAAAAAATAAAAAATGATTAACAAATAAAGAAAACTTAATAATATTGTTCATTTATACAAAAATATTTATTAAATTACCCAATAAACATGTTATATTAAATCTAATAATATTTGTGTTTTCAATTTATAAAGGCAAGCTCCAAAAAGAAATTTATACACAAATAAAAAACAATATGTGGTAATGGTCGACTTCATGGTAAAGCATTCAGACTTGGCAAAAGGGCATATAAAAGTCCCAGATGCTAAGAATAAGTCAAATAATTTGTGGCAAAAGTTATGTTCGGATTTGAATGCTTTCGGACCACCCGAATGTGATGCCAATGGCTAGAAAAAAGTAAGTTTGTGTAATGAGCGTTTTTAATAATATATTTTAAAAAATATTTTTTCAATAGGTTTGGGCCGGTTACAAGCCTCATATAAAAGCTAAATGACGCCGTAACCGAAGCAGCATTTCTGGAACCGGAGGTGGTCCAAGCAGATACTGTTCTCTTACTCCATTAGAACAGCAAACGTCCAATATGCTATCAATTGAAGAGGAATTATCGTCATCTTCATCAAACCACAAAAAAACGCAATCCATTTTTATGTTTTAAAACGAAAAAACAATTTCTTTTTTGATTTCAAATTTTGTTTGTTTTGGGATTTTTTGTAATTTTGACATTTGATAATAGTGTTGCCACGTTTTCTTCAGTTTGTTCCCTCTTTATTATGAATACAACTCTGTAGTCGATCCGAATGAATTACACAGTACGCATTTACTTTCGATTCGGAAGTTATTTTCGAAAAATTTTGATTTTCGATTCGAGTTACGCGGTAACCTTCCTGAAATGTGATTTTTATAACTTTTTTTATTAAAATTAATTTTGTATGAATTCACTATGGAGAAAATATAAAAAGTTAATTTTTAACATGCATAATTTAAAAACGTTATTTTTTTTGGGAAAACGCTATACAGTTAGCTAGAACTTGGTTGGTTTTGATTAGAAAACATGTGTTAAACAAACACACAGAGAAATAAAGTGCCAACCGAATTCAAAAGCGTATTTTAATGGTAACAATTTATAAATTCAATTAGTACAACGATATTACCATTAGATGTCTTAAAATTTTGGGTGCAGCAAATAAAATTCAGTTGACTTAACCGAACTTTGTTGTGAAAACTAATGTTTAGTTGTACCAACCGTCAGAAATTCATTATAATCGAATTTTAGTCGTAGTAACCCAGTTTCCGTTGGAAAATAGCTAAAGTTTTTTCTGTGTGTACTTGAATGTTTTTATCAGAATTTTGTTAGTTAGGATTTGAAAGAGAAAGTACGCAATTTTGTCATAATTTAAGTAACCCGCAGTGTGTCTAAAGGTATGTTATACAATTTTGGATCTTAATTTTGTTGTAGATTTGTTATTAGTGAAATTATAAAAAATTAGAAATTTCAACTTTAAATACAATTAAATCAATTTGTTGAACATTTTAATTAAAAATTAATTGAATCAATTAAATATTTGCTCAAATTCGGAACTAGCTTGACATTTTTTTATACTATCGCTCAAAACATATTGTGGTTTTTTATAATATTTATGTATGTAGTTGTTTTTTATAAATGTTTATGTATTAGTAATAAATATTTTAAATCCATTTTAATTAGATGTTATTAATTCCCATTAGGTTTATTTATTACTTTATTAAGTTAAATAATTTAATTTCAGTGGTAAATGTTAATTTATTCAAAAACATTATCATAAAATTGATAATGTAATTTTTGAAGTTAAATTTTGTTTAATAAAAACGCAACCGTTTTTTAACAAAAAAAAAATGCTAAAAATTATTTTAAAAAAATACTCTGGTTTTTAAAAAAGGGCTAATTTTTGCAAAAAAATAAACCTAAAAAATATTTTGCCATACTCCACACGTTTCAATAGAAAGAAAAAAATTTCTTCATATAAGTAAAAATAAATTTGCTAACTAAATGAGAATTACATGCCGGTTCAAATTTAATGTTAAACATTTGGCATGGCAACAACACTTTATAAATTTATTTATTTGTTTTTTGAGAAGGTACTCAATATTGATCAATTTTTAATCAAATGAGTTATTATTTAATTGAAAAAGAATTCAATTAAAGAGCTATTAATTTCTAATTGAATTAGCAATTTTCGTTGTCGGCGGAGTTTCAGCAATTAAAGTTATTACATCGGTGGTTTTCGTGATTCAAATTGGTTTTTGTTTTTTGTGTGTAACAACTCGATGCCATTTTGTTACAAATTTGTTGATTCGCAAAGATATTTGGTTGACTTTGTTCTTAAGCTAGTTAACGGCAATAAACAGGTGCACTGTAGAGCAAAAGTGAGCCTATGATTATGAAGAGGACACATTACCATATTATTATACCTAATTGGATTAATTTTTCAAAAAATGTTTGGACAATAATTACATTAAGAGTTTTAGTTTTGAAACATTTACTCACTTTTGTATATCATTGTATGTACATGAACTTCCTAGCCCTAGTTATTATCAAACAAAGTATGTGTAACCTCAAGGAAATGAAATGCGAACATTATATCAGATGATGATTCTTTGTTAGTTCGTAGCAATACTTGCATTCACTATAGCCAATCATCCATTAAACTAACCAATAACAATGGAAATCAGAAGAAGAAGGAGAAGGAGAACAACAACAATAACAACACGAACTACTAGACAAACACTTTTGATACTCTTAAAGATGCAACATCAATGGGGACAGTAAATAAGCATGATAATAGTAATGATGATGATCATGATGTTGTACAGTGGGACTAAATGACACAGAGTGGGAACATTTTCTATTTTTTTACTAACCACCTGCAGAGAATGTAGAACAAGGATAATGGGCATCATTTGCAACAGTTACGCTGCAATTAAGATTTATATTTGATCCAATTAAGAATTGAAATAATTTATGATTTATCACTGTATTGTTCAAGGCTGCATTAACTCATTGAGGACATGCCATATGTACGCTAGATGTTTTTCAAGCAAATTATATAGAACATAGTGGAAATATTATAATAATAGAAACAAATTTATAATAATTAAAACTACTAAAAAAAAGTTAAAAATGACGTTGCAGAAAAAACTTTTATAACCAGCAGATTGTTTTGCTAAATATTTATAGGATAAGAATAGAAAACATAAATCCATTGAATATTCAAACAATTATTTATATTTGAGATAAGGTGTAGTTATTTGAAAATAACAAATTAATCTGCAAAAATCAGCAATAATTTGCCACATATTAGGTTAGGTTAGATTTTTTTTTTAAGCGAAGCAACACTCAGGAAATTCCCCTTATTAATTAATGTGTTGCTTTCTTTGGAAAAGGGAATAGTGGAGAGATGAAAGGTGGGGAAAGATGAAGGGCTTCAAACATGGCAACACTGTAATTGCGCGACTAGGTAAGTCTTAGAACAGTTGTTGCTCGCCATTTGATGTAGAGTTGGCGAATTTATTGAAGCTTTTTGTTTCATAGCCCTGATTCATTATTTTACTTCGGTGGGGTTAATTGCTATGGGAACACCGAAGGTGGGCGCAGCGATACATATAAGTGATAGAAAACTCATACATATTACTTTTCTAAATTGATGTTGTCGTGACCGGGAATCGAACCCGGGCCCAGCTGTGTAACAGTCCAACGCGCTAACCATTACACCACAACGCCCACAAAATTATTATCATCTATAGGATGACTTACACGTATGTCAGAAGATCGGCATGTTGTGCGCTCTTCACAAGCACACAAGCTTCAAGCACAATAAGTGTTCCAGGGTCTTATCGTCCTCTCCACAAGCCCTACAAATTCTGCACTCGCACTTTCCCATTCCCGAAAGGTGCGACTTAAGTGTCAAGTGACCTGTTAGGATTCCTATCAGATCGGCCAGTTCCCTCTTCCCCAGCCCGATTACGTCGTGCCCCCATCCGGGCCTGCCCACAAAACCTTCGTGACCGCAGCTCCCTGCCCCAGATCGCTCTGCGCATGTTGATGACCCACTGTTCAAGTTCCGCTCTCATAGACTGTAAAGGCTTTGGATTGTGGAGGTTAACAGAGATCAGTGTGGAGCCATTTATAGCTAACTCGTCAACCCTCTCGTTATCCTCCACATCAAAATGTCCGGGTATCCATTCCAGACGCAGACGTCCCCTGTAAGAGTAAACATTAATTTCCCTATTGCAGTTTAAAACCGTCCTCGTCTTTACGGAATCCTCCGGAAGTGTCCTTATCTCAACCTAGCTATCAGTGAAAATGACCACTGCCACAGAGTTGTCATTTTCATTCAGCAAGCGAATGTACTCCATAATAGTCACCACATCCGCCTGAAAACCGGTATTGCTAAAACTGTTATTTTGAAACTTTTAAAGTTTTTTTTTATATTTTTTGAATGAGAATAAAAATCTGCTCTTCTGAAATCAGCAATCTACAACTTTTTACCAAAAATTTCTATTGATTTCAGCAAAAAGTACTGTTATTTACATTCTGTTAAATTTAAGGTAAATATAGTAAAAACTTAGTTCATATTACAGCTTTTCTTTGCTGTTTTTAGTATACAAATATTTAGTATAAGTTTTTTGCTAATTTCGGCAGAGCAAATTGCTATTTTCAGGGATAGGGAAACTGGGACATTTCAACCCAAAATAAATTTCTTCAATACAAAGATATAAAAAATCAAAAATACTTAAACTTGCCTTCCCAAATCATTTTCCTGGATTCGCGCCAGCTCCCGACAAAGGATGTTTTTACGAATTCGCTTGAGTAATAGTACTTATTGAAAAACTGAATACGAAAAATACATAGAATATTTTTTAGAGCACTTTTAGTTAGGTTCCGACAAGCGTCTTAGGATGCCAAAAATTGTTGTTTTGTTCAAAAAATTTTATCTTACTTTTTATCGAAATAAGGCTCAAATGACATGTCACTAGAAGTCAATTTCCTATTGCTATGAAAACGCTTTTTTTAAGCGATAGGTCACTTTTTTATAAACCGGTTCTTTTGCATTTTATCAAAAAAAAAATCCATTAATCATTTTCATTCCATCACACAGAGAACTGTGTAGCAATGATGATGATAAATTTATTGTTGACGCTTGCAGTAATGAAGATTTGATTTGATTTGATTTTTCGTTTTCATTAGTTATATTCCAAATTTTTCTTTGTGACTCCCTGCTGCATGTGTGTGTCATTATCAGGGATAGGACCTTCATACACTAAAAAGTGCATTTTAGGCGCCTACAATATGCATGAACAATATTAAAATATGCAACAATGCACTTATTATTTTTTTAGTGTTAATTTTCTACGACATTTTCTTCTAAAAATCTTAACTGGGATTTTGATAGTTTCGAAGAAAATTAACGAAACCCGTTAAAAGAGAGGCACTTTAAATTATATATGTTCATTAGGGTGGGGCGATTAGTATGGAAGGAAAAAAAATCTTAATGGGCGCTTTGGGTTTCTGATTCTTGGGATTGTACTGAGCATCGAGCTTCCACATTTTGACTTTACGGCAAAAAAGCCCTATTTTGAAATTAAAAATTAACCCCTTAAACCCCACCCACAAATATGATTGATGCATTAATCTGCTAGAGAATCTTCCAAAGAAGAGATTGATACCATAATCTTGGATAAGCTTCTCCTACTTCCTGAGATATGTCCATCCCACACATTGTTACTTTCACAAAATACGGTTAAAAAGTCACAATGTGGAAGCTTGATTTTCACCGTAGACGTAGTGGAATCAGAAACGCGAAGCGCCCATTAAGATGTTCAAATCGCCCAACCCTAATGTTCATGTTTTAAATTTAATTTTCATTGTTTAATATATTATCTACATATGTTGCTAAAATCACTTAAAAAAAAATTATAAGTTATTTTTTGCAAAAAGCCAAGAAAAATGCAATAAAAATATGCATTTTAGGCAAAAAGAAAAAAATCAATAAGAATATGCATTGAAAGCAAAATAAGTAAAAATATACATTTTAAGCAAAATATGCAAAAAAATAAGCCTTTATAGCAAAATATACAAAAATATGCATGAACAAATTGACGCCATTTTAACACAAATTCTATGATTCGCAAAGATATAGTGCAACATGCATTTGCATGAACTTCCGGTCCCTGGTCATTATTATCGTCAACACTATCATTATCACCAACAGCACCAGCACCATCATCAACATGATTATTGAACCAATTTTTTAATGGTGCATTTTTTCAAAAGAAATCCCCTAAAAACATCAAAAAAAAAAAAGGCCAAAAGAAAATCGTTTTCAAAAGAAAGCCAACCAACCAGTCAAACATACAAGCAGCCACCTCGAACTACTGCAAAAGTCAACAGTCTTTGGATTGTTGTTGGTGTTGTTAGAAGTAATATTGTCGTTGTTGTTGTTGTTTTTTACATGCTCTTTACCATAAAATAAAGAATCAGGAAAAAGAACCTGTTTTGGTAATAATTTACGATCTTAGCGTAACATAAATTCAATGAACTCACTCCACTGTTGGGCTGCCGTAACTTTGTACCAAAAAAAATATATATACAAATAACAACTGACAGACGGACGGATGGAGAAATGGACGGACAGGCTCAAAGATATACTCTCATACACCCAAAGATACGTATGATTCAACTGGGTGTATGTAGCATATTGTTGTCAGTGCATCTGAATAAAAGAAAAGAAGTTGAATGCATAGAGTTGTGCTTATGTGCACATTGCTCTTCTTCTAACAGTGGTGTTTTCCTAACTTGATTATATTTTCTAATGTTATTGGAGCTTTGAGGATTTTACGATACTCTAGTCAAGCAGAACACGCATCTTAAGCAAAAAAGTTG
The DNA here is from genome assembly GCA_021234595.1 of Delia radicum. Classification (NCBI taxonomy): domain Eukaryota; kingdom Metazoa; phylum Arthropoda; class Insecta; order Diptera; family Anthomyiidae; genus Delia; species Delia radicum. The sequence continues at coordinate 20,222,880 of CM037855.1, read as the reverse complement.
TTTTTGTGAAAATCATAAGAAAATATGGCGAAATATTTGGGGAGATTTATGCATATAACGATGGCTATACATTGATACATCTAAATTGCTATTTAACATATTTTAATAATACACATTGTTAAGATTTCATGCTCTCCCGAGTAATCCTCAGTATAATTTTAATATCATTGTTTTCTTAGTTATTGGCCAAACTGGTTTGCATATGTAAACTTTTTTTAGTTTGCCAATAAATTATTCATTATTTTATTAATGTGTGGTTAAAGAAGCCAGGATCGCGTGCAGCAAATTATTTGAGTTGGTTCACTATATTTTGTTATATGAAACACTATAAAGTACTGAAATCTTTTTTTTTTTTGTTACTCAAAAAATTTTTTTTTTTAAATTTCAGTAAATTTGTTTGACATTCTGAAGGTTTTTTTTTAATAGAATAGAATTTGAAACTTTTTTCCTAAGGCAACATATGTTGGAACTCAAAACAATTTTTTTTTTTAATTTTCAAAAAAACGTTTATAGTAAAACTTTTGGGTTTAAAGAAGTTTCCCACGAAAAGATATCCAAATTAAGAGAAATAGTTTCTAAAACTTTTCGAGTTTTTGAGACAGTCTTAAATGTTTTTTGTATCTATCTTGTAGTGTACTGAAAATAATAGGTCTGCAAAATCAAATGAAAATTGAAACTTTAGTACTTTAGTTTAAAGTGTTAAACTTTTTAATATTTTGAGATATGATTACATATTTTTGTATCTTCCCCATAATAACCCTGCAGGAAACGAAGGGTCGATTGATCCAAAGTGACAAATCTGTGATATATGATTTGGGGGCACGTCTCGAAACTGGTGAAACCAAAATTGTGGTGCACTAAAAAGTGTTAATTTTGGTGAAATGACCTATCACGTGGATATAGCTATGGTGACAAAACGTTCACTGGTTGCTACCAGATATATCATGTAACTGGAGAAAAAGTAAAATAACATCAAAGTGTACTGAAGCAACTAGGGCCGTCGCAGTTAAAGTTATTACTGGTCATTGAACTGGTTCAAAACCGTTAGCAGTGGATGAAAACATGGCAATTAGTGCCAAAGGATTCAGTCCCTTGACTGCTACACATCAGACATAACACTGAAGGAATTTTATCTGTACCGACTATGTGACAGTAGAAATGAAGACATAACACTCCACTGATTTAAAATAACTGAACACGGAACTGTGACCAGGTCTGCCAGATATGGCAATTTCTCGCCAAACGTCGCGATCTTAAACTTAGTTTTTTGTTGGGTATAGACAAAATAAGTTAATTATAAAATTGATTTTTGTTGAGCCTTTTTTAAGGTTTTTTTGAACAGGGGGTAAGACAAACTGTTTTGGAAAAGTGCAGTGATTGGTTCCGGACGGGCTATTTAGCAACTCGTGCATAATATGACATACGCTGAATAAAATCTGACAGGTTACTTGCTAATTACTTTTCGCATGCCCGGCGACATGTACCCCTTAGACCAGTGCAGTGGTACGTCTCAAAACTATTTCAGACAAACTACCCCTGTTACAGAACATATTGCGCTTAATATGTGACTAGTTTTCCTTCAAAAATTGTTCTCCAGTTCTAAGATATGTATTAAAAGTACCGGTCACTTTCATATAGCAGAACCGAAACTAGGACAGGTTCATACACACAAAGGTCTAGTCACATGACCATATCAGTGACTGGTCCATTTCCCGCAGGGAATGTCCTTATAGTCTACACTGGATATAATAAGTCTGTAAAATCAACAGCGAAATTCATTGGTTTAATAAAACTTTAATTTTTCGGATTTTTATACAAATATGGATATAATAATAAATTTCCGTGAAATGAGTGGGTAAGCCCTGAAATATCTTCCGTGTTAAATTGAAAAACATTTTTTCTTAAGAAAATTTGTCGAGTTTAGAAATATTTAGCATTTCAAAATTATTTTCACATTCTAACATATTTTTCATTGCGAAAAACATACCGAAAGTTCAATTGACACATTTTAGACACATTGTGACAATTTTGAAATCAATTAATAATACAAACATTTTGAGTTTGTTTATTTGTTTGTTTGTTCTATACAAATCCTCTTACTCCAAAGATGGTCGGCATATACTTGCTTGCCGATCACGCCTACTTTTACGAACAGATTTTATATTCATTTTCCTTACATCTCAGCCGACCTCACCAAATACTTTGCATTGCTCATTGGCTTACTTTCACGCCCACTTTTTTTAATTTTTGAATGCATTATTTTACTTTAGATAACAAATTATTTTCTCACTGGAACATGCTCAAAATTGACACAAGTGATCCTCCAATCCAAGACAAGATCGCCACATACTTTTCGTCAAATGCGCTACTTCTACGTCCATTTTCTTAAATTTTTTTAATCATTTTTCACTTTAAATAAATTTTTTTTCACTGGAACTTGCTCAAAACTGGCACAAGTGATGTTCATACCACAGACAAGATCGGCACATACTTTTCATTGACCATGCCTACTTGTAAGCCCAACTTATTTGTAATTTTTTATTTTACATTGGATGCTCTCTAACATTTTTGTTATTTTAGTCAAAACAAGCGAATTTCTGTTGGCAAATGGCTAAATTTGTCTCTGTGTACACTCAAGATCCACGTTATAGGCAATATAAGACTTCAGAAAAAATATACTCAAAATTTTTGTTTGATTTATTTTAGATCATTTATGCTACTTTTATGATAAAAAAAAACTATGGACTAGAATTGTTTCGCAAAGCAATTAAAATTAACAGGTTCGTCAACGCACAAACTTTTATGACCTTTTTTTGTAAAAAGTTCAATATCTGCATTAGGGTGGCCCTTAAAAAAAAAGTGTTAAATCTTAAGGTCTCACCCCCCAGAAATATGCGAATGGCCAAAAAAGTGATAAATACGAAGTTTTGGGCCAATCGAAAAATGTTTAGAGGTCGCTCAAAGCGATTGAAAATTGCAAATTCGTTTATATGGGGAAAAAAGTACTTTTTTCGAGACTTATGTAAATTTTTCAATTATGGGAAAAAATTTTATTCTACATGTTAAATTATTTCATATAAAGAGATAATTATCTATTCAAAAAGGTATAAAAATTCAAATTCGGTTAAGAACCAGCCCAATAATAAATAATGCCCCAGACCAAAAAAGGTTAAATTATTACTTCATTGAGAAATTCGACCACACGTCATAAATATTTTTGAAATCGATTACTAAGTTAGAATTTAAAATTTGAACACTTTTTTTTTGGCCATATAACGAAGGGCCACCCTAATCTGCATGTTTAAAACCCCAATGGCAAACTAAATTTTGAAATGCGTTTCTCCGGAATCGTGGTTATGCTACTTTTGATATCAAAATCTTTAATCTCTTGGCAGGGAACTTAAGATCCCCTTCAAACAATGTCTATTTATTTTTAGGTATTCAACTACATAATAAGCATTGTTATTGTTACTTCAATAAATTGACAAGACAGCCATTTATTGGGACAGCATTAGCTCAGACGGTAAAACGATTGCTTATAACCAGGACATTCTGCGATCGATCCCTACTGACGACTGGTAGAATTTTTAAATTCTAAATATATTTGAAAATCAGTTTTTAGTTTTTAACAAGCCACAATTTGCCTAAAATGTGTCAATTTATTTTTCCCTTTTCCATTTCTTATATTTTATTTGTTTTGTTTTTTTTTTGTATGTAAACACACGCAAAAATTCTAACTTTGCTGTTAGCCAGTCATAATGTAACATTAGCTCAGACGGTACAGCAATTGCCTTCTAAGCAGAATGTTGTACATATTTCAGAAGCATTGTTGAAAATTAAGAAAAAACCTCGAAATTAAAACCTTGAAAATTCTTAATTTTTTTTTTTATTATTTTTTTTTTGTTTTCTTAAATCTTCAAAAAGCACATTTGTGTGTAAAGTTTATTCAATTGTTTTTAACTAGTTTTTTTACGTGTTTTGCATATATTTCATACATACTTCATATTAAAATACAATTAGACCACTTGTATTTAAAATATAAAAAATATTTACCAAATCATTGACATGATTTGTTTGTAAACAATTTTGTTAAAAAAGAACACCTTAAACAAATTTCTAAATCTATTCTAAATGTTTAAACAAAATGCGTATATTTTATTTTTGTTTTAGTAGAGAAAGTCTAAACAACTTAAGTGGTTTGTAATTTATTAATGACTTTTATTTATTAATGATATTTGAAATAAAATTTGACTTAATAATACCGAAAAATAAAATGAATCTCAAATTAAAATCATAATTTTCTTAAGTTATTATTTAAATATTTAATGATTTAAACATTACATTGACCTTTTCTGCGATAAAAAATATTCTTAAAATAACAGTTTAATTTAAAACTTTTTGTAATACCCACCATTCCCAAGTGTCAAGGTTCGCTGACTTGATATTTTTAACAACAAAAAAAAATATCTTTTATTTCTAAAGTAAAATACTACCAGCACGTGAAAGTCTATAAAAAGAACTTTTATTGCATAATAGTAATAAAGTTCAATTTACATACGAAAGTATGGTTGTTTTTAGCAGGGTTGGCATTCAATACCTTTTCATAATAACGGCTGTTGGCTACGACAGTTACATCGAGGCCGAAATGAAAATTTTAAAAAAAGCGGTTTTATTTCGCTATTTTATCGAATGGATTTTGAAATATCTTGATGTATATTGAAATATCAAAACTCTGTGATATTTGTGGACTCATGCCATAATAGCAATCGTAGTTTGAAAATTTGCATATCGGTATAATAATCAAAAGTTAGCGTTTGCCAACCGTGGGTTTTACTGGCAATTTCAAACAGTTATTTTAAACCCAAAACACTTGACCACTTTAACCAAACATGGAAGATTTTAAACAACCACACTAAAAAAACTGAATTCTAATTATATTTATCTTTTAATCAAGGAAATTTAATCGAAATTAAAATACATTAAAATGGAATATACAGTGGGCGAAATAACTATAAGTTCACCCATGAAAATGTGAATTTTTTTCAAAATATTGGGAAAATTTTAAAGTTTTTGCTACCACATAAAAATAACATATAAATTACTTGAAGTAATGGGTGATCCAAGTAGAGATACTTTTTTCAATAACCTCTTTTGACAGATCACGTGTGAGTCGTGTCATGCTGTCATGTTATTTTTGTTTAGTATTGTTACGCCTGAACAACGTTTAGAAATCGTTCAACTTTATTACGAAAATTCACGTTCTGTGAGGAATGTGTTTCGTGCACTTCGCTCAACTAATGGTCAACATAATCGGCCTACTGAGCGTACTATTCGCAACACCATCACCCATTTTGAGACCCAGCATTCATTATTGGATAATATTCGACCGAATAGACCACGCGCAGCACGCTGTGTGGTTTGTGGGCCGGTGGAATCATCGGTCCATATTTCTTTAAAAATGATGCCGGTGCGAACGTAACCGTCAATGGCGACCGTTATCGTGCCTTGATAACAGACTATTTGATGACTGAAATTGAAGCTCGTGAACTCGGCGACATTTGGTTTCAGCAAGACGGCGCCACTTCCCACACATCGCATCAATCAATGGATTTATTGAGAGAACACTTCGGTGAGCACATAATTTCACGTTTTGGGCCGGTTGATTGGCCACCCAGATCTTGTGATATCACACCGTTAGACTTTTTCCTGTGGGGATATGTAAAGTCTAAAGTTTATGCGGACAAACCCGCTTCGATTCAGGCCTTGGAGAAAAATATCACGCGTGTCATTCGCCAGTTACTAGTCGAAATGCTCGAACGAGTAATCGAAAATTGGACTCAACGGATGGACCATCTGCGACGTAGCAACGGCCAACATTTGATAGACATAATCTTCAAAAAATAAATGCCAAAGAATGTTCTTTCAAATGATAATAAACATTCCCCATTAAATTTGAATTTTCTGTGTTTTTTTCTTTAAAAAAGTAGGGAACCTCGAAATGGATCACGCTTTATTATTGTTATTTCTATCCATTTTTGCAGATTTTGCTGCTTTTTTTTAATAATTTTTAAACATTATTCGTAGTTTGCCAGCGAAATAAATATAAGTTCAGTCACGTTATACTCACAGGGAAGGTATAAAGACCCGAACTCGCAGATTTGAAAGAACTTGGGATATGTTGTAAAGGAGTAAAAAAAGAGACATGTAAAAAGTGAAGTTTAAAATTTATTTGTTTTTGTATGAAAACAGCTCTTTAATTCAAGAAAAATAGATTTATTTTTACACAGGGTTGAAGAGCTCAAGAAAACAAAAATTTTGATATCCATATTGCCTATATATTGTACCCAGACTTGTCATATTTTTCAATTATTTCAAATATAGGTAAAAAAGTCGCATAAAAATAGAGCGATTTGGAATAACTGAAAAAGCTCAGACACTCATTAGATTAAATTAAATATTAGATGTTTTTTAATACAAAAAGCGACTGAATTTTGGAAAATTCAGCGCTAAAAGTGTTCTTATGATTTCATCCAAATAAGTAATAAATATTTGCATTCAAATTATGAAGGAATAATGCAAAACAATTTGAGCTCTTGTACATACTTTAAGACTCTACCCTAAGTCTTTGACGAAAAATTTACTATCCAGACGATAAATTTCAGGTTATGATCGGTTTTCGTCAAAAAAAAAGCAGCGTTGGAGTCTTAAGGTATGTAAAGTGTCATACGAGATCACAAATTGTTTTGCATTATTTCTTCACAATTTGAAAGCTAAATTTTTTTTTTTTTTTTATTAATTAATAATCATATAATTACAAATTATATCCTATTACCTTAACCGAGCACTAGCTACTATGGCCTTCGGCTCGTTGTAGCGAAAACAGACCAGTGCCTCTGGTGGGAATCGAACCCACGACCCCCGCACTGATAAGCCAGCACGCTACCAACTAGCCTACCGGGGCGCACAATTTGAAAGCTAATATTTATCATTTATATAGATCAAATCATAAAAACAGTTTTAGCGCTGAATTTTATAAAATTTAGTTTTTTTTTGGATTAAGAAATATCGATTTATGACTTATTTGAAGAATGTGCATAATTTTGTTTAGAAAAGAACGCCGCACAAAAAAGTTATAAAGTAAAGTAGTTAGGAAAAAGAAAAATAAACTTAAAATATTTGGCCGAAAAACTGAGTTTAACATGACTGAACTTATATTTATTTCGCTCTCGAACAATGAATAACAGTTCAAAATTTTAAAAAATGCAGCAAACACTGCAGCAAATAGATCGAAAGGATTTATCGTCTACTGGTATTATTTTACGTTAATATATTGCAAATATTTGGAAAAAATTTAACATTTTCATAGGTGAACTTATAATTATATCGTCCACTGTATTTATAGTAAAAGTTTTGTTTTAAAGAAATTAAAACATTTTTAAACAATTTATTTAGTTTCTGAAGAAAAAATGTTCATTGAACTGGTGTGTATAGAATTACAAATGAAGACGTTTAAATTTCAAATTTCTCGACAGTACACTCAATAGAATATGTTAGTAGAAGTAAGTAAAACAATATTTTTTTTTTAACTCACAAATCAAAGAAAAACACAAAGGAGTATAAATTGACGTCTAAACTGCAAATTTCGCACACTTACTCGACGGCCAAAAAATATGGCTTTGAAACCATTCTTTCTTAATAGACCTATATACGCTGAATCCACAACTGTCAACAAATGTTTTTCTCATTTGTAGTTTTTGAAACATCGCGGTTTTTATATCTACATATTTCACCCCATTTTTCGTGTAAGACAATAAATCTACACGAAAATATTTTTAATTTGAGTATAATCATGTAGGTGTTTGCATCAGAATAGCGCACTGCATGCAATACGCATGGAAGTTGAAAATTTAACTTGTTCAGATTCATTCTTAAAAATTGTATACATGTTAAAAAATTTTTAAATTTCATCTTTCAATGATGATTTCATATTCCAATGACCAAATTTTTGTTTAAATATTTAGAAAAGAGCTGAACATTTGAATTAATTTTTCACATGCTTCAAATACAAGAGTAAAAAAAATTCTCTTCATACAACTGAAGAATTGGTAACTTTTTGCAGAAATTGTCTTTGGAATACATATTTTCTAAAAGATTTAGGTAAGATATGTCTAAGTCTGGCAAATTTTTTTTTTCATTTGTAGTTTTTTTTGTATTTACGAATCAAACTCCATTTTATTATATAAAAATTATTTTTTTTCCAAGTATTTCACGATATTTTCAATGGATTTGGAATTTTACAACAAAAAATTAGTTTAGTTTATGCATAGTATTAAAATTTAAAATGGTTTTAGCATACATAAAATTTATAAAGATGAAACTAAAGATACAAAATTTTCAACTTCCTTGCAATACAGGTAAAATATCCTGAAACAAACACCGGTATGATTATACTCAAATGAAATATAATTTCATTTGAGTAATTTGGAAAAATTTAGCAAAATATATAAAAAAAGAAGAAATGGTGTATATGATGTAAATACTAAGTGTACTAAGTGTATTAAAAAATATGTATTTCTGCAAAAAAGCGCAATTTGTCGAGTAGTAAAATTTTCAAAATATTAAAATTGAAAAAGGATACTAAACAAATCTCTGAAAATCTTTAAAATATACGAGAGCGGATCAATAAGTCCGTGACTTTTCGAACTTCCCTCGTAGTTATATGAAATGCAACACCGCTCCCATAAAGTACCACCTGTTAATAGACTACTGTCAAATTTTGAGCAAGTTCCGTCATTTACTTTGCGTTTAACAGCTGTTCAAAACATACAACCTCGTGGATTTTTTTAAAAATAGAAAAAAGTGAATTTCGAGTGCTCATTAAACATTATATTTTGCAAAAAAAAAAAAAAAACGCTAATCAAACCAAGGAAAAACTTGATAAATACTATGGGGACTCTGCACCATCGATTTCAATGGTAAAAAAAGTGGTTTACTGACTTTCGTTGTGGTCGCACAAGTACAAATTACGCTGAAAGTTCTGGACGGCCAATTGAGGTCAATACACCCGAAAATGTCGAAGAAACTCCACGATATGGTGTTGGCCGATCGATGGCAGTGTGGTTTCGATGGCAGTGTGGTTTCGATTTTAAATGATCAGTTGGGTTTAATAAAGCTGTCTGCAAGATAGGTGCCGCGTTTGATCTCAATTGACCATAAACGTAATCATTGTGACAACTTCAAAGGATTGTTTGGAGTTGTTTAACCGCAATTCGAATGAGTTTTTGTAGCGTTTTGTAACTGTGGTTGAAATATAGATCCATTACAACACTCCGGAGACCAAGCAGCAGTCTAAACAATGGGTTTCTCCTGGAGAACCGGCTCCGAAGAAGGCCAAGGTAAGTTTGTCGGCCAATAAGGTAATGGCAACAGTTTTTTTTTGATGCACGCTGGATAATCCGCATCGATTACCTTCAAAAGGGAAAAACAATAAACGGCGAATATTATGCCAACTTATTGGACCAATTTAACAAGGATTTAAAAAAACCGACTCCATATGGCCAAGAAAAAAGTTCTTTTTAATCAATATAATGCATGGGTGCATCTCAATGGCAAAATTCCATGAATTTTGCTACGAATTGGTACCTCATCCGCCATATTCTCCCAGTGACTATTTCCTATTTCCAAACCTAAAGAAATGGCTCGGTGAAAAGAGATTTAGTTCCAACGATGAAATTACTGATCAAACAAATGCCTATTTTATGGACCTCGAAAAATCCTATTTTTTGGAAGGGATACAAAAATTGGAGAAACGTTGGACTAAGTGTATTGAGCTAAAAGGAGATTATGTTGAAAAATTATTTTTTTTTTGCAAAAAAAAAAATGGGTTTCATTCAAAAAGTCACGGACTTATTGATAGGCCCTCGTAATTAGAAATATTTAAAAAAAATTGCGACGATAAACTAAGGCTTTAATCGCTAGTAAAGTGGTATGTCCAGTTCATTCAATATAATGGACACTGCCCTGCTGGAAATAAAGGGTTCATTGCTCCAAAGTGACAATTCCGTGATATATGATTTTGGTGCACAAAAAAGTGTTAATTTGGGTGAATGATCAATTGCGTGACTATAGGAATGGTGACAAAACATTGACATGTTGGTACCAGATATATTATGTAGCTGTAGAAAAAGTAACATAACATCAAAGTGTACTAAAGCAAATAGCAGTGGTATTTTTTTTTTTTAACATCGGACGCTATAAACGCGATCCAGGTATTTATAGACCGCTGTCTGCAAAGGATATTAAACGTTTTTTTGCCTAATACCATTCCCAATACGGAACTATGGGAGCAAACATACCAACGCCCAATCCACATCGATATTCTGCAACGTAAATTTAAATAATATGTATGTGATATTTTTACGCAATTTGTTAATTTTTACTAATTTGTTACATTTCTGTAACGAATCGAAATTAAAAAAAAGATAAATATTTCGCGAATTTTATGTAAATAGTTCTAAAATTAAGGATCCATTCTAAACTATATGATTATTCAGTTTTTTACACTTTTATTACTTTTAACAACGCAAAGAATCGTTCAAGTTTACGAACGATTGAAAAATTGTAGTTTTTTGCTATAAAAAAGCATTTATTTTCAAATTTGCCATTATTTGAGATATGCTTGCTGTTAAATATTAAAATTCAGTTGTTGTCTAATAATAATTGTGAAAAAAAATTTTAAATTTGAATCATACAGAAGGTGACAGACACATAGATTCAAATTATTCGTTACATATACATATGTAACACCATGCAGTAAACTGGTTAGACCTATAATTCTCATTTACTTATTCTATTTAAATATCGATTTGAAAAAAAACTACTTTCTATTAACTGAGTTATACGGCTTTTAGGCCCGATTACTGAATGTCCAGTTAAAATTTAATAAACAGATAAATTGAAAATTTATATGAGAAACAACAAGAAATACGCCAGTTAAAGTCCCAGTTAGTAGCTAACTGGACATTGTGAAAGTGATGCTTAATATAAAATATTTATACCATAAAAGAACATTAATTTCATTTGGCCTTAAGGCTTATTAACAGCTCCTAATATATTTTAGAACTATAGCACTGGCCACTATTAAAGTGAGTATATAATTTAGTTCATTATTTTTCTTGTACAACAATGGAGTTCAATAGTTATTTGTGTGTTAGGTACTTATGACCAATTGTTCAATCGATATAGAGTACAATGATCGATTAAATTTTTGTGTTTTTTTTTTTATTTTAGAATTTAAGGGGTTAACCATCTTTAGATTTTTTTAATATTTTTTTTTATTTCATATAATTATTAAAAAGTTACAGCTCCTCAAACTCCTTGCCCTACACTCATAGAAATACACATGTTAAAATAGCAGAAAAAGTTAAAAATGAGCTTGCAGAAAAACTGCTTAACATTTTACTCTGTAAAATTAGCAAAACTTTTACTAAATATTTCCAGATTTTGAGTCTATAGCAAACAAAAACTGTAATATTAACAAATTGTTTGCTATATTTACCTTAAATTTAGTAGAATGCAAATAACAGTTAATTTTGCCAAAATCAACAGAAATATTTGCTAAAAAATTGTAGATGGCTGATTTCATAAGGGCAGACTTTTGTTTGCATTAAGAAAAAACTAAAAAAAACGTTAGAAATTTAGAAATTTTTTTTTTAATGATTTTTTTTACTATTATTATTTAGTAAATGTTTTTGCTGATTTTAGCAGATTATTTTGTTACTTTCAACTGACTAAAATTAAGCTCAAATATAGCTCAATATTTGTAAATTCAACAGATTTATTTTTGCTATTCTTATATTACTATTATTTAGCAAAAAAAAATCTGCTAATTTTTTCATTTTTTTCTGCAAGCTCGTTATTAGCAAATTTTTAATAGTTTTTTTTTTTTTGTGACAATTTTACACGTTTATTTCTAAAAGTGTTGGGTAAGGAGTTTGTTTACCAAGCTGTAACTTCTTAATTTCTGAGAAATTTTTTTGGGAGTTCCTTTTTTAAATTTTTGATTTAACTCTTCGGTTACGTCAGGGACTAAAGAATTTATTCCTGTATAACAAAATTTTAAATTTTTTTCTCAGATGAGTACTGATCAGGGCCGTAGCCAAGAATTTATATTGGGGAATAGGTTTCTGAACTTTATTTTGCCAGAATGGAGCATCCACAATTTTGTTTTTTGTTTTAGGCAAATTTGGAATTGATAGTTTAGTCGAAAATAATATCGCAATTTTCAAAGCCTTTAACCATTTTTAGCTAAAGGCTAAAAAAAGAAACAACTTAAGTCAAGACTCCAGAGTTTTTCTGCTAGCCAATCGAATACTTCGGTAGTCGCGACTGAATTTTTCAGTTGTGATAACAATCATTCGATTGGAGCAACAAAAATTCTGTCACGACAATAGAATTTCGATTGCCTCAACATACAGTTGGTAATACCTACCAAAATATTCGATATCGACAACCGAACCATTCGATTGGCTACAAATACGTTTGATACTACCGAGTCTGTTTTCTGGGTGTGGTAAAGTAAGATTTCAAGTATATTTAGGTGATTCTATTCTATATAAAAAATCATTCAAAATCAGCGTTTTTATCCGTCTAGAGGCACGGAAAGGAGTAGTAATGTTTATAGATAAATTCCACAATTATTTATCCTAAAACTCCTGGCCCCCACTCTTCCTCTGTCTGCGGCCCTGGTAAAAAAAAGGATCCATAATGAAATGGTCACCAGGGTTGCCATGGTAGTCAGAATTTTAAATTAGAATTTTAAGAATAATATCTAGAGTTCAGAAGTTAATACATTAATAATAGTGTTTTATGTACATAAAATATGCATTAAAAATCATTTGACGATTTGTAATGCATAGTTTATGCACTTAAAATTTAAAAAATATGAATTTATTATTGTTTTGCAAAGTTTTCAAACTTTTTAACACGACTTTAGTATTTTTTGTCTTAAAAGTTCGTTAAAAATTTAATAATTTTTAAATTAGCGTTAATCACCATCAGAAAGTTACCAATTGGACTTTTCTGTTATTTCTGTCTTCATGATGAAAAAAACGTATAAAAACATTTATAATTTTATAAAAAATTTTCAAAAATTCAGTTTTCAATAAAATATCAAAAATAAAAAATCTTAAAAACATGCACTTATAGCAAAATAGGCAACAAAAAATGTCAATATATGCACTAAAAATATGCATTTATGCAAAAATACGCATTTACAAATCGATGCCATTTTGTTGCAAATTTGTTGATTCTACAAGATATTTGGTTAACTTTGTCCTCCAGCTAACGACAACAAACCTGAACTTCCGAGCCCTAATAATATCTAATATTGAGTCATTTTATCGCAAAAGGAATTTTTTAATAAACTATTTGTTTATTTTTTTTATAATTGTTTAAATATTGTTGTTTATGTTCTTTCCTAAAGATAGGTAACCCCTTAAGAAGATTTGTAATATTGTTTTAAAATTAATGTTTTGACTTTTTTGTTTGCGCAGAAGGAGGAGGGGCAAATACTTGTCGGAAGTCAAAAAGATTTGTTTATTTTTTAATGAAATAGTTATTTATAAACAAGATAATTCGGTTTTTTGTACAATAGGTTAAATAATTGATATATTAGGTTAAAAATATTAGGAGAGTAAATAAATCTTAGACTTATTTAAAAGAATTTTTGAAGTTTTCGTTAATTTTCGGAAAATATAGTCTCCTGCAGACTCCTCGCCTGTCGGAGGTATAAAATTTTGCCATCTATATGTTATGGGAAATATCAATGAAAATTTATCCCAAAAAAATCTACATTTCTTTAATCGTGATTCAATTTGGCGGACCATTTTTAAACATGTTTGCAAATCAGTTTGTATCTGATAATGTATACACTCAGGGAACTTTTGCTTTAAAAATAAGTAGTTGTTTGGGTTGTAATACAGTTTCTTTATTTTTAATGTAAATGTAAGTCATTTGTAGAACAATATAAATTTTTTACTAACCTTGTAGTTCGTTTTAAAAAACAAACCACATCAAATGACTGTTTTATGATATTACATTAATTTTTTACAGTACTTTTTTTAAGACAAAGAGAGTTAGAGAAGGAAGCTGATATGACTCCATAATAAATCACGAGGTGTTCTTAATTAAATATATGATCTTGGATAGTACCATTATAATAACTGGTCGCAAAACAAAAATATTCGCTTTTAGCCAAAATAATTGATTCGGAATAAATTCATACTACTTCGACCGGTAGAGAGATATTTGGCGTTTTCTTAAACAGATATGACAATCATTACATATATGGCCAATAATGCTTAAAAGTTTTGACAAAAGTCGCCTGAATCAAATCAAACCTCTAGAAAATATATTGTAAAACTCCCAAAAGGGGCATTTTTAGATAATGTCCATACATTGTATCTTAAACAAAAATTTCATAAATTTTTGAAATTGAATATAAATTTGCATAAATTTTTTTTTTCAATAAATTACCAATTTTGTTAAAATTGGAGAATAAGTTAAAACGTTATTACGACTTCTGTGTGTTATAGTTATTTTGAACTCACAAGGGAGGTATCCCGACCCGAACTGTCAGATTTCAATGAACTGTGGATATGTTGTAAAAGAGCAAAACAAAAAAGGGGACACGAATTTTTGTTTAGCTGTCCAATCTCAGGTTTAAGGTTTAAAAACCGGAGTTAAAAATTATTTTTTTTTTGTATAAAAACTTGTTTTTAATTTACGGAAATTAGATTTATTTGTAAACAGGATTAAAGTATTTAAGAAACCCAAAACTTGTGTACCCATATTGCAAATATAGTGGACACAGCGCGCTGCAGCGCTGCCACATTTTTGAATTATTTGAAAATAGGGGAATAGGGCTCTTCGGAAAAGTAGCATAAAAGCCGAACGATTTCGAATACCGGAAAAATCTCAGACATCACCTCGATTAAATAAAATATGCATTATTTTGCATAATTTGCATTATTTTTAGTATAATACAACTAAAATTCCTTAATAAAATCCCAGATTTAATGTTACTCAAAACACATTTTTTTGAACAACAAAAATACTTGAAAAACAATCTGATGTAGGCGTGTCCCTATCCGGATTTCATTCCTGCCCAAGGAAATCTTCAGGGGACTTTGTTATTATAATTTCTAGAGATATTTGTTATGTTAAATCACAAACTCAATGAGAATTTCAAGAATTTCAAGAAATTCTCATTGAGTTTGTGATTTAACGTAACAAATATCTCTAGAAATTATAATAACAAAGTCCCCTGAAGATTTCCTTGGCCAGGAATGAAATCCAGATAGGGACACGCCTACATCAGATTGTTTTTCACAATTTGTTAAATAAGTTTTGGGACTTTAGCACATTTAATTACTATAAATGCAATTAATGTTTATCCCGATGAAAATAAATTTAAAACTTGAAAATCATTCAACATTATTTGTACGCCAATAAATGTGTCTTCAAATACCTTTCATTTGATACTAAATTTGTCTATAGTTACTTCAAATAGAACGAAATAAACCGAAAAAACGTAAAATGGGTTAATTTTTGACCCCACTTAGTGACACCTAAACATGAGATTGTGCAGCTAAAAAAAAACAATTTTGATTCTCTACACTCAAAAAAATGAGTTAGTAGAAAAGTTAGTAAAACGTCTTGTAAATCAGGTATACAATTTGTTAGCAAATTTTTTGCTAAAATTCTGTTTTAAGCTAAAATTTGTGTTATACTTATTCAGCACTTAACTGTTTTGAACTAATGTTTTACTAATATTATACTAATGTTTTACTAATTTATTTTGCTAAAAAAATTGTGCTGATAACAACCAGATTGAGAGATAAACGCAGAATGAAGTAGATGTCGCGGCTAGTCAAGATGTAGTAGAGAAGAGGAAAATGATACTAAAAAGTACAACTTTAATAAGACATATAAAAAAATCAACCATGAAGATTTTTGTATCTGTATTTTGTATTTCATACATAAAACAAAATTGTGGATTAAAACAACTTAAATATTGCGTTGTTACCGGCTTGTGAAAATAATTGTTTATTTATTAAATAAAAGACAAAATAAAATATTTAAATTAAATAAAGATTAAATAAATATGTAAACTAAATGTTTATAGATATTAATAATCTAGTGTGGTCAAATTGCAAACAGTCTGTCTACCTAAAGCGAAAGACAAAGACATACATCTTAGGTAGATTTTTATGTTTCCTTTTTCTTATTGCAAAAAAAAGGGTTGTATATGTTATATTTTGTTATTTTTTCGTTTGGTTTCTATAATTCTCTGCGGCATTTGCGTTCCTTTAAAAGATAGCATCATTTAGACAACCATTAATGTAAGTAGTTGGAAGATAATTTTGTTTATGTTATATATAATTATTTCTATTGAAATAGATACATTAATTCAAGTCGTCAATTTGGGAGTGTGAACATTTTTATGTTTTGTAACGTATTGTAAATTATTTTAAAAAGAATCACAAAAATAATGTTTATGATTTTCAGCAAATAAAATAACTAAAGTATAATTTTTCTACAAATTTTTTGAGTTTTTTTCAGCAAAAATGTTATTAGTTTTTAGCAAAGTTTTTTTAATTTCAGATCCACTAAGTGTTAGCAAAATTTTAGCTGAATCTACTAATTTTGTTGCTAAAAATCAGCTCGCTGATTTTCGGCAAAAGATTTTGCTGACATTAGCAATTTTTTTGCAAGCAACATATCCGAAGTTTGTTAAGATCTGCCGTTCCGGGTCGGGGTACCTTCCTTGTCAGTCTTTAGTTAATTTTTTTTTTCTTATACCAAGCGTGTGTCTTAATTATAGAATATATGTATTTATGAAATACTTTGTTTTTCAATCTTTAAAATAAATTTGTAATCATTAGTCTAAGACTCAAGAAACTAAAATTAAAATAAAACTCTAAAAAAAATACATGTAAATTTTGCCACATAATGTTGTATAAAAAAACGTATTTGTAAATTTTATACTTCATTATAAAAAAATAAAATATTTATTTTTTAATGTTTCAAAATTCATAGAGATGATGACACTGAAATAAACAAAAACTTAAAAACGTGCTTAAAAAACAAGTTTATATTCAACAGATTCACACTAAAAACAGACAACAATAATACATAATCTAAAAAAATATTTGCATTTTTATAAGGTTTTTATATTTTTAAAACAAAAAAAAAAAAAACTAATTATTAATCATCATTTTTAGTTTCTTTAGTCTGATTTGTGTTTTGTACTAAATTTAAACTTCTTTTAACAAATTCCGAAAGTGCAAGTGAAAATTTATATTTAAAACATTTTGGAATTTATAAAAACATAAAATATCATCATTTGCTTTTTTAAATGATTTGAATATTTTTTTTGGTTTTGGGTAAATTTGACCGTAGGTTAAATTGGTGAAACTTCATAATTATTACTTGTAATATTTATTTTTAAATTATCGTTTTTGATGTAACATAAAAAACATTATACAGAGAGAAAAAATCACAGTTAAAACAATTAGTATATCATATTTAAATTGACGTCTTATTTTAACAAATATTTTTCAATTAAATACAAATCTTATTAAGGGGTCAACCATCTTTAGATTTTTTTTATTTATTTCACTTTTCGATAATTTAAACTTTTTTCTATATACTGCAATGTTTTCAGCAAAAAGTTTTTGGTTAGCGCGTTGGACTGTTACACAGATGGCCCCGGGTTCGATTTCCGGTGACGACAACATCAATTTAGAAAAATAATATGTATGAGTTTTCTATCACTTATATGTATCGCTGCGCCCACCTTCGGTGTGCCCATAGCACTTAACACCACCAAAGTAAAATAATGAATCAGGGCTATGAAACAAAATGCTTCAATAAATTCGCCAACTCTTCATCAGGCGGCGAGCAACAACTTTTCTAAGACTTATCATCTCGCGCAATTACAGTGTTGCCATGTTTAAAGCCCTTCATCTTTCACAACCTTTCACCTCTCCACTATACCCTTTCCAAAGAAAGCAACACATTAATAAATAGGAAGAATTTCCTGAGTGTTGTTTCTCTTTAAAAAAAAAAAAAAATCAGCTTTTTTGCTTTATATTTTACTTGCGCGATATTTACTTTTAATATCTTTTTCTCAAAACAACATATTAAAAATCGGGTGACTATGTGCAAACTCGACGGTAGGATCGATTTTCAATGGGGTTTTTTTTTTTGTCTTGTAGAGTACTGAAAAATTAACGTGCAGAAAATTTTAAATTTTTGCCCAGTGTTTTTTTTTTTTACATAAAAATCGTAAATGTTTTGATCTTTTTTCAATTTTTGAGTTGACCCTCGTACCAAATCAAAAATTTAAAAATCCGGCTACGTCATGGATAAATGTAAAAAAAATTTAAAATTTTATTCTCAGATGAGAACCCGATTTTACCTAAAAAAAAGGGTCTAAAAGAGTTAGAATTTTAAATTATTATATTTAACCCTCTAACCCACAAGCCCGCCTCTAGGAGGGGTATTTTTAATTGTCCATAATTGCGGAAAATGAGGTTATAATAAGAATTAAATCAAGAATTAAACTAAATTTACAAAATATTTTGTGAAGTAATTTCTTGTGTGCATGGCACAGTTTGAAAGCGAGAAAGCGTTAATGTTAAAATTTTGTTAAATTTCAAAAAATAAATATTTTGAAATGAACACAATTTTCAAAAATGTTTAAAACATATTTTTGTTGACTAGAAACCGTTGATACAAAACACAAAGTGCGATTGAAGCTTAAACTTAAAAAAGCTCTTACTTTGGTTCAAGGGCATACATGATTCCAAAAGGATACCTGAAAAAGACATCGCCTTAACTTGAAAACGTATGCACGATTTTTACGAAATTTCGCAGAAAGATTATATTCACCCCAATCGTGAATATTTTTTCCCAGAAACAGACTCGGTAGTAGCAACCGTATTTGTACACGCTGAAAAAAACGGCCGTCTGGAAATATAAATGCGAGTAATATACTTTTGTTTGGAAAACATTTCCGTTTCTCATGTTTCTAATATAATCACCCCTATGGTGAATATTTTTTTCCCTCGAATTGTTTTGCCTTTTCACTCAATTCCAATCGTGAATAAAAGTTCCCTCGACATATGTTCCCTTCTCTAATCATTGACTCATGAATAGCAAAATAAAATTTCATGGAAAATTCACGATACCTAATTTTCACTTGAGGGGGAATGAAAATTACATGGGAACAAACATTTCCCTTTTTATTCACGATAGGGGTGATTATGTAGTATTAGCAAAGACTTAAAGTTTAATCAATTTATGTTGAGTTTAGGTGCGTTTTCGCTCAATTTCGCGTTTTTAGACAAACGGAAATCGCCTTATATTCTTCAGTAAACGCACAAAAATTGTAATTTTTGGACTTTAGTTATATCTTGGTAAGAGGGCGCTACGAAATAACCCCCAATGAAATAATCCCCAACGGCCAAAAATGAAATAACCCCCAAAAAATTGTGTAAAATTGTTTGGGGGTTTTTTAATTTTTTTGGGGGATTATTTCATCTTACGGTTTGGAGATTATTTCATTATGAAGCAACCCCCAATGAAATAAAGCCCAAAATTTAAATTCTTTGGAGATTATTTCATATGCAATTATTTTGGGGGTTATTTCATATTTTTTGGGGGATATTTCATTTTGCTAAAAGTGAAATTTTTTTAATATTTGGTAGTTTTTCTGCGTGGCGGCCTGCGGCCGCTCTTAGGGGTTTTCTCCTCCATGAAAACAAAAAATAAAAAAAATTTGGGACATATTTCATTTCTTTGGAGCTTATTTCATTGGGGGTTATTTCATTTCTTCCTTTGGGAGTTATTTCATTACGAAACAACCCCCAAATTTTGGGTGTTATTTCATTTTCACCTTTGGGGAATATTTCATTTCTTTTGGGTATTATTTCATTTTTTTTTTTGTTGGGACTTATTTCATTTTTTTTGGGATTTATTTCATTGGGGGTTATTTCATTTTGTCGTTTGGGTGTTATTTCATTGGGGGTTATTTCGTAGCGCCTGGTAAGAGGAATAATGTATGCCTAAAGTTATTAATTTTTATGGATTAGTTTTTGAGATTGAGCCCTAAATAGGCAACGAAAAAAATTTTGGTAGAAGAACATATTGCTTACTTTTCGTGCCGAACAAGTGGTACAAATTTCATTGTAAAAAGTTTATGGCGGTTTGAGGGCTAATATTGCGCCTTTCTATCGCAAATTAATTTTTTTAATAAACCGTTTTTTATAATTGTTTAAATATTGTTCTATAAGATTTCGAAAGATAACCCTTTAAAGTATATAAGACTCTCGTTAAAATATTTTTGTTTAGTATTTAAGTCAAAAAGTCAATACATTGGAAAATATTAATCATAACATGGTAAAGTATTAACCAATTTTGCGCTCAGTTTAAGTACATAATTATAATAATTTCAATTAATTTAGAAAATGCGAGTAATTTTACAATGTCTATGGATTCCTTATAAAGAATTAAAAAAATATGTATTTTTTTAAATCCGAACTATTCTGAATTTTTTTGCTATGAATTTTAGTATGATAAAAAATTCCACTTTTTTATTTAAAAAAATCAGATATGTTCTATCTATCTAAAAAGTTTCATGGTGTAACTCTGTTTCGTTTTGGAAAAACAAACCGTTATTAACAATTTTGTCCATTTTAAATACTCAAAGATTTGTTTGCTAGAACTACAATACGTATGATGAATTTTATTATATATATTATATAATTTATCATACGCATTGTAGTTCTAACTTAAAATTTTTTAAATTATATATATTTGAGATGGAAAATATTTAACGAATTGTTTCTCCAACAACAAAAAAAAAAAAAAAAAACCACTAATGTGACTTAATATGCGATTGGATGGGTATGTTTCTTACTATTTTCATTGTTACTTTCACCGCCTCTAAATTCTATCCAAATTTAATCAAAACCTGTAGAAACAAGGCAACAGACTTCCCCTATAAGCGAAAGTTGTTTTTTGTCTCTAAATGTTTTTAATTAATTTTTTTGCTTAAGATTTAAATTTAATTTTTAACTGATTTTTAATATAAAGTTCAATTAAATTTTTGATTAATAATATGATTTAAGCTTTAATACAAACTTTTTAAAATTTAAGATTACGATTTAAATTGATATCATTAACAGAGAAATTGAAAAAAATTACTATATTTTTTTTATAAAAAAATTTAATTAATATAACAAATTCCTTAATTGTTCCAAATGCCATTTAATTTGCAATTGTATTTACAAATATTTTAATTAAAACTCGATTTTAGTTTTTCCTGTAAATATTTTGTTTAAAAAAATATTATCTCCTGAATTTTACTAACATGAGCCAGTAGAAAACCCTGTGCTTAAATTGGTTTAAAGAAATCTGTCAAACACTTGCTTTGTTGTTCGATTTCTTGGCACATAATCATAAATTTCAATGAAGTCCTGTCAAAGTTTTTGCAGATTATATTAATTATTGTTGCACAACAAAAGTAATAGTTTTTGTCATACCTTGTGGCCCATTAAGAATATGTCATAGATTCACTGAATATTTTGTAACCAAATTCTTCATTAAGAAATATTTGTTGTTTATAGCTTTAAAGCCCTCTCAACTGAAAATATTACAAACCAAAGTTGAAACTAAGAAAGAACATGAATCTAGACGACAGAAGATATTTCAAAAATATAATTTATATAATGAAAATGAAAATTATTCAAGTTCGAGGCCATACTCTATATTTCTTTATTAGGATATTGTCCTAATAAATAATCTATAGAGTTTATATATTTTTAAGTTTACCGATTTTTAAAGTTTTTTATGAAAATATTGTGATTTTGACCATTTTTTTAAATTGTTTATGACATTATAATTTTTTTAAGTGTGGTAGTATTAAAAAAAAAAAACCAGACAAAGTTTTGATTATAAAGGTAATAAATTTTGTAAAATTTTAGATTTTGTGTGGGTCCGATCGGTCAGATTTTAAAAAATTTATATACAATTGAAGGGCTTGTTGTAAAAACTTGATAAGTCACATTTATTGTTTTTTTTTTTATTGTTCGATGTTTGCTATACATTCATTGATTAGTATTTATTAGAAGTCTTGCTTAATTACTTATTGCAAGTACCTGGAGTATAAACGTCCTACAAAATTCATATTTTTACATCTTTTTAACCTTTAAATGGCTAAAACAAACTAAAAATTAAATGTGGCTTATCAAGTTTTTACAATAAACCCTTCAATTGATGATTTTTTTTTTAGCAAAGAAATAAATTTCCTTTTTTTTGATAAATCATTTTTTAAAATGTCCCCACGAAAAAGGATACATATGGATTTTTATCAAATAAATATTTGGTAACCCACACTGGGATATATCACAAAATGTTTGGCCATAATTAGTTAAACTTAGCTAGTTTTTTTTTGAAAAAATTTCCGGTTATTCTAAAAATACAATCAAATTTCAACTTACCTTTTAATAATCCAAGGAAAATTTACGGAAACAATGATCACCTTGCCTTAACGGTTGTTTTAATAATGATTACAACTTCATTAACACAAAATTTAACTTTAACAATTGCAAAACACTGTAAGTAAAAGAAAGATAAATAAAAATTACGATTTTTTTAAAGAAAATTTTGTGAATCATAAAAGAAATTAACTCAATCTCAGCGGGAAATTTTGATTTAAACTTTCATTAAAACAAGATGAACTAATCTAAGAAAATTGTAAAATTTGCAAAGCAAAAATTATGGATTCCCGACAGTGAACATTTTCCCCAAAATAAACAAAAATTCTTTACCCGCAGTGATTGTTTAAACAATAAAATTCTTATCATTGTTGTTTATTTCTAAATCAACTTATTTTTACTTTATATTTTTTTTTTTGACACAGAAAAGCATAAAAGATAAATATTTAATAAATCTTTGCTGTAGTTTTTAATCAGTTTTAAATTTTAACAACAAGTATTTATATTAAAGCAACTTTGCAGTATTTATACACAGAAAATAAATTTATAGAACGTTTGAATTAGAAAATTTATAATACACTGTTAATAATCTATGCTTTAAAATACGAAAATGTGTCAAAATAACAAAATCTTTTGTAACATTAAGAAATTTTCGTTTTTTTTTTACGAAAGTTTTTACATTATTTACATTAATTTCGTATTTTTATGTATTATAAGTGTATCAAATAATATTTTAATTACAGTATTTATTATTATTTAAATCAATTAAAATATTAATCGATTTAATTAAATATTTGCTTAAAAATAATTTTATTTTAAAAAAAATCTTTTATTAGACATTTTAGATTAAAAATGTTTCAGTGTAGATAAAAATGTTATCAACTTCCCAGTGTAGAAAAGCATTAACATATAAGTGGTTATATAAGTACATATTTGGTAATGGCAAGTACTAACAATTGTCATTACAAATCTCATTACTATTATATGGGAATGTCGTTCAAAATAATGACATATTATTACTAAAACCATTATGCATAATAGAAAAATATGTGGTTACCCTTATGCTTACCAGTATGTACATAAATAATGAGTCTAAAACTAAATATTAAAAAATCTGAATTTAATGAAAAAATATTTTTTTATTGAAAAATTTTTTTTAATAAAACATGATCACACGGGATTCGAACCCAGGCCTCCATGTTGTCAGTCAACCGCTCTAGCATCTGAGCTATCTTGATAGTTAAAAAACATTAATGACTTGCTGGCACAAAATGTCATTACTTTCTCGCTTACAGAAAGTCAACATTAAGTAGTTATATACGTACTTACTAGAGTTGAAAAAATTATGAGTTTCAAAGTAAATTTTTAGATCATTAATTTATATTAAAAATAGTGATAAAAATGAGGTTACGTACTATTTTCTTTATTAAAATAATGACCACATTAACTAGTTATTAGTAAGTCCTTAGTATTTGTGTTAAAGTAATGCAGAGAATAAGCGGGTGTCCCTACTGATAGCAGGAAAAATAATGACATGTCATTACCGTTTCTACACTGGGTTTTCTTTAATTTTTTTTTTTCAATTTTTTTTATTGTTATCTGCAAAACCAGAAATGAACTTTTGTTTCAGATTTTTAACTAATTTTTTATCATAAATTAAACAAAAAAATTAAACATTGTGTGTGTATCAACTTCATAAAAGTTTGCGTGATGGTTTAAGAATTGTTGAAAAAAAGAATAGTTATGAAAATAAAAGAACTCATAGCACCACAAAATTATTACAATGTATAATTTAGCAACAATAAAAGACTACTGGAATAAAAAATAGGGTTGCCAAGGTTTTTGATTAGATTGTTAACCCTTAAATACACTAGATCAAACAAATTGCTAAAATTTTGCATTATTTTCCCAGCTCCAATTACGAATAAATAATTTTGATCGGTTTTCTTTACACACATCATGGGGATTTAAAAAAAGATAACACGGAAGGGATCCCTCTATCCACTTAGCTTGTGGACCGATTTAATTTTGGCGGATTTGGAAGAAAGTGAGTGTTTTTGATAAAAAAAAATGTTTAAAAATATATTTTTGATGGAAGTAACTAATTTTACATTGTAAAACAATAAATATTTGGTGCATCGTTAACCCATGTTTTCCGTATGTCAAAAATGTTACATAAAATAAAGTTGACTGAATATTTTCAAATATAAAAAAAATTAAAAAATAACAAAAAATGGATATTTTAATAATAATATTCACTTTTTCCTCTGTTTGAATCCTAATACTTGCCAAAAATTGCTATTCATCAAATGCAGAATCATGTGTAGAATCCGTTTACAATTTTTTTCGGGCTTCGCTCAACAAGTGTTGAATTTTTTAATACTAATGATTTATTATTTTGAAAATTCTACTTAGTTAACAACTGAACCTGTTTTCAGTTAGTTAATATAAACACAATTCAGTTGTAACCATGAATTTTATTTTGTGGGACAATTTTGACCCCCGGTTAACATGGGTTAACGATGCGCCAGATATTTGTATTGTTTCGGAATTAAGTAATTTTGATCTCATAAAACAATTTACAATGTAAAAGTTGTTTCTTCCACCAAAGATATATTTTTTTATTTTTTTTTTAATCAAAAATACCTCCAAATTCGCAAAAATTAAATCGGTCCACATGCTTAGCGGATAGAGGGTTCCCTTCAGGATTATTTTTTTTTTTGAATGCCCATAATGTCGGTAAAGAAAAGCGATCAAAATTATTTTAATATTTGCAATCTTTAAATTTTTTAAAATTATTTATTCGTAATTGGAGTTGCGAAAATAATGCAAAATTTTAGACATTTTTTGGCCTAGTGTAGTAAAGGGTTAACAATCTTATAAAAATTAAATATTTTTTTCCTCAATTGTCGGGGTTAAATATAATTCAACAAAAATGTTGTGGTCATTTTTTTTTTAAAGTTTTTTTAAATAATTATTTGTATGAAAATATGTCCTTTTTGAAAA
This sequence comes from Delia radicum, assembly GCA_021234595.1. Taxonomy (NCBI): domain Eukaryota; kingdom Metazoa; phylum Arthropoda; class Insecta; order Diptera; family Anthomyiidae; genus Delia; species Delia radicum. The sequence goes on along the minus strand of CM037855.1, from coordinate 20,197,309 downwards.
TCGGAAAAAATTTTCAAAGTCTGGTAACGACCAGTAAATTTTTTTTCGAAAATTTTTAAATAATTAGAGAATCTTACCCAGGGTTGTCCCCTTCAAAATTCGACATTTTTTTTTAAGGGGGGACATGACATTAGCCGTTTTTTTGAAACCGACTTTTTATAATTTCGTATTTTAGTAAATATTCTTAAGATTCTAAGAAAAAAATTTCATGGAAAAATTCCTACGGGTTCAAAAGTTACAGCCGGATTAGTGAGAGCGCATTTTTAATTTTCGCGCTACCTACGTACGGCAGCTGGTATATACTTGTTTTACTTGCTACCATGCAAATCGTTTGAAATGCGCCAGAGTGAAAGCATATGAAGCTTCAAAAGAAGCCCGAATTGCTAAACGATTGCAAAAAACTGTAAGAAACAGCACAACACAAGATAACGAAGGCATACAGTACGAAGCAGGCATGGCAGATTGAAGGTAACCTTTTTTTCTTTGTTCACAAACTTTGAACGCGTTTATCTCGAAACCATGGTTTTCGTACTGGTTGCGGCACTAGCTGGTTCATTTTTTGACGAAATTTTTTTTTTTTTTGTATCTTTTAAAATTTTTTTTCGATTTTTTATAAATTTTTAAAGTCAATATTTTTTTTTCGAAAAAACACACTTTTAAATTTGGAACACCGCCAAAAATTGAAAAAAAAAATTAAAAAAAAAGCTCGTGTCATACGATAACCAATCTTGTAAAGATTTAAAAAAAGTCATTTTTTTCCAGATCGGAAAATTTTTGCGACCCCCAGCGCTGCAACCACGAGGCCCCGCTTTTTTTCTCTGCCTCCGGTTTGGAGCTCTATAAAACCATGTTGGAGTGAAAAATATATTTTTTTGAATTTTTTTTCTTGTAATTTGTTTTTGACTGAGTTATGAGTTTTTTTAAAAAGGTCTGATTTCTCTGCCGCGAATGTAATGCCCCCCTTAAGAAACAGCCTACACACAAACACACACATTATCGGTTAAAGTTCTAATTTTTTGTTGTTGTTTGAACAACATTCTCTCACGTAGCAGCTATTTTAAGAAATTTGTTTGCATAGGCATTTCTTTTTTTTTACTATTGGCAACCCTGTCCGTATGTTTTCAAGCGGAAGTTCTTTTTATTTCATATGTGAGTGAATGTGTTTCTGCAAACTACTGTAGAAATGGCTTTTTTATTTAATTTATTATTTTTTTTGCTTTATTTCAGTAGAAATGTGCCATATTCTTTATTCTATTTTCTTTGTTGCTGTAATTCTTTATTTTAATCATTTCAAAACTAAAGTATTGAAATTGTTTTTATATAAAAATAAAACTTTTGTTTTTTATATGATATCAGATTATTTTTTTTTTTTTTGCTTTTCCACAATTCATACTAATATACACATTCATGACGTACTGTCAAAAGGCCCTAATATCTTTTTTTATTTCTAAGCTCATTATAAACCAAGTGTTCCGTTTTCAACATGTTTCAAGCACTCTGCTATATTTTTTTACTAGATGAATCCAAAAAAAAGGTTTAAAAACAGTAAACTATTTTAATATCCGGATTAGTTTTTTACCTTTAGAATAGACCTTTTTAAATAAATAAACCTTAGCTTACTCATATACAACTTGAAATCATTATATATGCTTATATATGTTGCAATATATTGCGATATATGTTCATTAGGATGGGGCGATTAGTATGGAAGGAAAAAAATCTTAATGGGCGCTTCGCGTTTCTGATTCTTGGGATTGTACTGAGCAAAAAAGTCCACTAGACAATACGTCTACGGTGAAAATCCAGCTTCCAGATTTTGACTTTACGGCAAAAAAGCCCTATTTTGAAATTAAAAATTAACCCCTTAAACCACACCAACAAATATGATTGTTACATTAATCTACTAGAGAATCTTCCAAAGAAGAGATTGATACCAATATCTCGGATAAGCTCCTTCTACTTCCTGAGATATGTCCATCCCACACATTGTTACTTTCACAAAATACGGCTACAAAGTCAAAATCAGGAAGCTCGATTTTCACCGTAGACGTATGGTCTAGTGAACTTTTTTGCTCAGTGCAATCCCAAGAATCAGAAACGCGAAGCGCCCATTAAGATGTTCAAATCGCCCCACCCTAATGTTCATATCTTATTCTTAGTTTATGAGATTTTTTAATATGGCTCAATATATCATCATATATCATTGTATCGTATGTGATCGTATTTTGCGTTAATTATATAAACTTATGCAGAGAAGACATTAAACAACACAAATTAACTTTAAAATTTAATTAAAATTACATTACATGATTAATGAAATTTCTGAAAGTGGTCAATTAGTAAATTTGAAAACAAAATAACTCTATGGATTATTTGTAAGGACAATATACTAATAAAGAAATATGGAGTATGGCATCGAACTTGAATAATTTTCATTTTCAAAATTAATTAATTAAAAAATTTCTTCGAAATCTTTGTTTTGATGAAAAAATATTTTTCAAAATACGAAATAGTCCGTCCATAATATTTCTTTTCTCAAAATTTTTTTTGAGCGAAATTTTTTTTCATCAATTGAAATTAATTTAAGCAAAATCTTTTTTCCGATAAAAATATTTATCGATTGAAAAAGACGAAATTTTTTGAATCGAATGTTTTCCGAGAATTTTTTCCGAGAATTTTCTTTTCATAAAACAGTTTTTTTGTTGATTTTTTTTTCAAAAAATCATTTTTCCTAGAATTTTTGTTTTCATAACATCTTTTTTTCGCGAAACGTTTTTGTAATTTCTTTTTTAACGATATCTTTTTTACGCTAAAAAATATATTTTTGTAGATTTTTTAATCGAAATTTTTTTCTACAAAATCTTGTTTCCATATAAAAGGGTCTTGCTAAAAACACGAAACATTTTTTTCCAACATAGTTTTTTCCTTAAAACTTTTTTAAGCAAGTTTTTGTGCCAAATTTTTTTCATCGATATTAAATTTTGCGAAATGTTGCGATTTTTTTATAAATTTTTTTCGTAAAATTTATTTTTCTTAACTTTTTGTTTCGAAACTATTTTTCTTTGAAATTTATTCCGCAAAATATATTTTTTCATTGAATTTGCTTCGAAAAATATCGCAATGAATGGAGTTTATTTGTCCGACTTCAATGATACCATTTAAAGGTATATGAAAGTATATCGAATATAGAATTTATTTAAATGCAATATTGGCAACAATAAAATATCAAACGTTTTACAGGTTTTTTTTTAGTTTCATCCATCTTCTTGAAATAAATGCCACTAAGATATCGATACACACAGAGAAAAATTCAGGTATTTGCCAACTGAAATTAAGTTACTACCACTCAAATTTGGGTTTTACGAATTTTAGTCGATTGGTACATCTAAATATTTGTTTTCACAACAATGTTCGTTAAATTCAACTGAATTTTATTTACATCAATTGAATGATTTAATAAGTTACTACCATTAAAATACACTTTGCAATTCGGTTGGCACTTTATTTCTCTATGTGTATGCAATAAAAGGTTTTTTGAATTGTGCATAACTTTTCAATTAATTTTTGTTTTCACGGAATTTTTACCAGTCCAAATTTTTGTCTGCGAAATCTTTTTGCCTCAAAAAATATATCGACTGAAAAAGGCACGAAATTTTTATCAGTTTATCTTATTTGCGCAAAATATTTTTTTCGTTGAATATGTTTCCAAAAGAAAAATATTTTTCTATTTTGTGTGCTCTACAAAATTTTGGCACGACCAATGTTTAAAAGTAATGAGCTTAAATAAAGAATGGCCCAGTTATAATCTGGACGCACAAAAGTAGTTATAACTTTGTAAATAACAGACACATTTTTATAAATTATACACCAAATAAAAGGAAATGTATTCAGCTTTAAGGAAAATCATACAAATAAATTAATTTTCTTTGTTACGAATAAAAGAACGGACATGTTTGTTGATGCTCCCCATTAATTTTTGCACATCCTTCGGCTTTTCTTTTTTAGCACTCTGGTTCCATTTTTGTAACATTATAACTTCATTTTTTGCTTCTTTATTACTCTTCTTCAATTTATTTTTTAAATTTGCCCAATAGCTTTCGATTGGTCGAAATTGTGGGCAGTTAGGAGGATTCATGTGTTTGTTTTTCGAACCACTGAATGTTGGATTTTCTAAGAAAGTGTGCAAAATTTCTTCACGTCTTTTTTGTTCCATGGCGTCTGTACGACTTACTATTCGAATGACAGACTTAAAAATTATGTCAAATAACGGTATATGTCTTGTCAACAACATATGTAAATGGTTAAAAATTTCATACACTGGGGGCGCTGTAACAACGTTATGAATGCGTCCAGATTATAACTGGGCCATTCTTTAGGATTAGTTTGAACACAGAGACAAATTAAATCGAGTTTTAATTAAAATGTTTGTTAACTCAATTAAAAGTTTAATTGAGTTCGGTCCTATTAAGGAAATTGTAATATCAATAAAAAATAAAAACATCCATAAAAATGTTAAAAGTGGAACAATTGCTAAAATAAAAAAAAAAATCGCTAAAATTATAACAAAAATATTCAAAATTAAAAAATTACAAAATTTAAAAAAATCACTAAAATTTACAAAAAAAAAAAAAAAAAACTTCAAAATGAATAAAATCGCCAAAATTGCATTAAGCGATTTTTGTTAATATTAGAGATTTTATTAAATTTTTGCATGTTTTTAATTGTTTCTATTTTTTCAAATACGTATTAGCGATTTTTTCAATTTAATCGTTTCTTTTTTTCAATTTAGCCGAGTTTTTTTTTTTAAATTTTGGTGATTTGTTTTTTAATTTTGTCATTTGTTTTATTTAGTTTCATGATGGGCTATAAAGACTGAAAATTTTGTGTGCATCAAAATAATTTTCAATTAAACGTTCAATAGATATTATTAAACTTTTAATTGAAAGTGAGTTTGAAATCAAACAAATGTTTAATTGAAATTTTATTGACAATAATTTTAGTCTGTTTAATGAGTGATTTTTAAAACTTTGGATATAATATTTCTGTGAATGCAATATAAGAAAATATTAAAAGTTTTACAGATTTTATTATTAATTTCATCCTTTTTCTCTATAAAAAAAAAAGTCAAATTAGGGCCTTTTTGCATTCAACCATCAATATGAAATAAAACGTTTTTTGAATTGTTAATGTGTAATTATTAATATTTTGTTTTATTGTATAAATGATTGCGTTTAATATTACACCCGTATTCAAATAATAAATTGCAGAATATTAATTTATTTTATTGCCATTCATATTTTTTATTAGTTCTTGCTTAATTTGTAAGATGATGCTGTTTTTTTTTTTTTTTTTGTTTAATAAAATGGAAATAAGATATTTGTTTTATACTATATTTGCAATAATTTGATTTTAAAAATGTTTATTAAAGTCTTATTTTTAGTTAATTTATAATTTATGTTAAATTTAATACATGCAACTATTTTTTGTTTTCAATTTTTGTAACATGATTTCAAATTGTTTTGTAATTTTTTTATTGTTTTGTAATTAGGTTTTTATGATTTTTCAATATTGTTCTTGTTAATTGTGGTGTCACTGCTATAAAAATATGTTATGCCCCAAATATTACTGCACAATACATTAAAAATTAATTGTATTTAGTTTTTAATAATACATATTTGTTGTATATTAATTAGTGGTTATAAATATTAATTGTCATATTTGAATAATAGCATATTCAATATCCCAGTGTAGAAACGGTAATAACATATTATTATTATTATTTGAACTACCAGTAATGACGCCAGATTACTCTCTGCATAACCCTAATACAAATAATAATGACTCACTAATAACTACTTCTTTTTCAAATTGTTAATATACATAAAATAATGCGCTACCCATACTTATTTCTATAATTATTGTATATATAAAGTAATGATCTGCACATTTTTTTTAAAAATCACTTTTTATTCGCAACTCTAATATGGCTATTTATGTTTTTATCTATTTATTATAACATCTTTAGATAGTTCAGAAGGTACAGCGGTTGACTGGCATCCTGTAGTCTCAGGTTCGAATCCTGTGTGTTAATATTTCATTATTTTTTTGCATACTGGTAAGCATATTTTTAGATTTTTGGTAAGGTGATTAGTAATGATATGTTTTTATTTTGCACTGAATCCGCATATAAATGTAAGAGAAATGGAAGTACTTTCCATTACCAAATATGCACTTATACAACCCATTATCTGGTAATGCGTTTCTACACTAGAAGAGAGGATAGTTTTCCCAGTAACCAGAGAATTCAGACTCTCTCCATGCCCTGAGCCTATCCCTAACATACCCCGCAGGTATTCCACAGAATGGCTCAGGACCAATAAAGGGCCTTCGGGCCCCGCGGTTGGCAAGACAATCTGCCTTCTCGTTGCCCTCATGCCCCTCATGACCAGGAATCCACCCCAAGGTTAGAGTTGCCCCTACCGAGCCTATTGAGAGTCTGAATGCATTCCATGACCAACCCAGACGACACCTTATAAGTCATTAAGGCCCTCAGTGCAGCCTGACTGTCAGAAATAATGAAGATGCGAGATCTGAGCGTTCCCCCTTCGCAGGCATTCCCCTGCACAGACACAGATGGCCCAAATCTCCTCCTGAAAAATGGACGGATATTTTCCCATAGGTAAAGCACGCTGGAAGCCTGGTCCAAAGACGTCCGCACCCGTGTTTCCAACCGACTGCTTAGAGCCATCAGTGAACCACAACTGAGAACCATCTTCCGGTTCCCAGGATTGATTGGTCCACATTTCTCTGTCAAACAACAACACATCAAAATATCTATCAAAGATCCACTCCGGTGACAATCGGGTCATCTATTAATATGCGCGCGATCCTCATGTGACCCCTTAGGGCGCCCCCCCCCCCTCATGCCATCGAATTCACTAAGTCTAGAGGAACCCATACTGGCAACCTCCATTACAGAAATATGCAATGGAGGGATCGCCAGCATAACCCCCAAGGCATCCGTCGGGCAAGTTCCGCCGGCCCCTGTAATCGAAATCGATTTTTCGAAATCGATTTTTTTTTTTTTTTAAAGAGAAGCAACACTCAGGAAATTCTTCCTATTTATTAATGTGTTGCTTTCTTTTTAAATTGGGTAGTGGAGAGATGAAAGGTGGGGAAAGATGAAGGGCTTCAAACATGGCAACACTGCAATTGCGCGAGATGAAAAGTCTTAGAACAGTTGTTGCTCGCCACCTGATGGAGAGTTGGCGAACTTATTGAAGCTTTTTGGTTCATAGCCCTGATTCATTATTTTACTTCTTAAGTGATATGGGAACACCGAAGGTGGGAGCTGCGTTACATATGAGGGATAGAAAACTCATACGTATTATTTTTCTAAATTGATGTTGCCGTCACCGGGAATCGAACCCGGGACTATCTGTGTAACAGTCCAACGCGCTAACCATTACACCACAGCGCCCACACACGCAAGACGGTAGATTCTCTTAAGAGAATCCCTTGCCTTACTTTGCTTAACTTTTGGCCACCATGCAAGGGCAGCATAGGTGATCATCGGTTTAACAATAGTATTGAACGACCAGTAGACCATTTGTGGCCTTATGCCCCATGTTCTCCCGAAAAGCCTCTGGCAGGCATAATATGCCCTGGTGGCCTTCTTGGAGACGTGGTCAAGATGTTCGTTCCAGGTAAGGGAGCTATCAAGAGTCACTCCAAGATACTTAACACTGCTAGAGAAGCCAACCGTCACACCCCCAACGACATAGACAGGTTAAGTTTTCTCCTTGCGAAGAAACTGCTGATATTCGCAGATTTTTTGGGGACTTTTTCATTAAACTCAATTTTATCTCAAATATACCATTTATTTAACAGATTTTTTTATGTTTTTTTTCTTTTTTTCACCATATTTTTACATGTTTATTTCTATGAGTGACAGAAAGATTAATCGAATTCACGATATACATAATATTATTATTTTAACAAAAACTAGTGTAATCTTATTTTCAAATAAAGTGCAATACGGATTTTTACCTAACATGTTTTTTCATGTTTCTGTTCCCGACACCGAACTTCTGCATTGGTTTTCTGTAGAAAACTGTCTGTTTAAAATCTGTATTGCACTCAGCTGATGAAAATAACATTGCGATGTTTTTTGTTGAAAAATTAACAAAAATATTTTTCAAAATAAAATTTGAAAATTTTGGTTTTTTTTTTTTAATTTTTGGCTATTTGTTGTTAAATTTTAGCGATATATTTATAGTTTATAGATTTTTTTGTAATTTTTGGCGTTTCTTTAATTTTTGACGATATTTTGAAATTTTTATTTTCAATATTTTTTAAATTTTAACAACTTTTTAAAATTTTGCGCTTTTTTTTTTAAATTTTAGAATTTTTTTTTCAATTTAAAGTATTTAAATTTTTTACGTTTTTTTAATATTGGAGGCTTTTGTTCTCAAATTTTGACGATTTTTTTAAATACTAGCGACCTTTCAGTTAAATACGAATTTCGTTTTACATTTTGGCGGCTCTTTTAAATTTTTGGCAATTTAATTTTGTGTCATTGTTAGTTATAAAAACTTTAAATTTTGTGTGCACCAAATTCATACTAATTTTGAATTAGAATAGGTATAAAGCAAAATTGAAATTTGATTGACAATAATTTGTTCTATGTAGCAAAAAATTGATGCACTACTGCCCAGAGTAGGCAACGAAAAAAAAATGTTGTAGAACATATTATAGTTTATTTTTCGAGCCAAACACATGAATAACACTTTCATAGCGACAAAACTTAGTCAAGTTTGAAGGCTAGAAACATTAGGAATTAAAATAAATCTTCTGATCTTCAATACGGCTAGGTCACAGAACTATCTGCCTACAAGCCAGACGGCATAACGTCTGAGCTAATGTTGCTTCTGCATATTGGCTGGCTAATAGAGCAGTTATGTTTTTGAGCGTGTATAAATTCAAACGCAAAAGAAAAATACAACACAAAAAAAAAACTGGAAGAATATAATTAAAATACAGTCGCCTAGAAAGTTGATTTATTGAATGTTTGCTGATTAACTAAATGTATCCTACAGATACAGATGATTTACAGATTTTTTTCGACACTTTTATTTAAAAAAACAAACTTACTGTTGGATTTTAAAATATAGTAATCTGTTTTAAAACACATCATGTTGCAAGTAATTTAATATTACTTCACATCAAACTTAATTTTTGCAATCCAACAAAATAATCCAACAAATTAATAGCAGTTGTTAATATTCTTTTCATTTTTTAAGTGTTCAAACCTATTTGGAAGCTCTAACACTAAAATGTAGCCACACCAAAATATTGTAACTATTTATTGATTTTTAACAGAAACTAAATCTTTTAAAAAACTAAAGACTAGAACTGCAGAAAAATCATTTAAAATTAGAAATGAAATTCCACTAACATATTTGAAGAAATAATTTTGAACGAAAAAAGTCAATGAACGTACGACGAGATTGGCAACAAAACTCATTTGTATGTACAAAACCGAATGACCAAACAAAGAAAACACACAAAAAAAAAATATACAAATTACAAACAAATTAATCAAAATGAATATATAACGAAGGAAATAAACACCAAATTGTTAAATACAACTAAAGAGCAGAAGTCATTTGTAGTTACGAGAAGAAGAAGAAAAAACTGAAGAAGAAGAAGCAGCAGGTAAGCGACATTTAAACACAACACTGCTGATTGTCAGCTGTAAAACTAACGGTACTTTCATATGACATACAACTACTATTACACAAACACACAATACACTCAAGAAATTAATAACACTTTTAAAGAGCTTATGGCTCTTAGAGAGTGAGAGAATAAATATTGTCGCATTAAGCCAAACAACTTGAAATGAAAGCAAAAAAAAAAATATAACAGAAAACCGGCTAAAATTAAAACAACAAACAATAAACACTGACAAGACAATTATTGACTTGGCTGTTTTTAGGTTTAGCCAAGTTTTTTGTTTAAGGTTTTTTGTTGATGTCGCAAAGCAGGTGCATATAAGCGCCTTTAAAATAATATTTTAGTACTTATGTTGAGTACAAAGAATTGTTTATGATATTTTTTTGTGGCATTTAACTCGCATGCGTTGAACAAACCAAGTATGATATGTTGAAGGTTCTCATACAGAGATGATACCAAATGTAATTTTGAGTATAATAGATTTGGTACTAATTGAGGTACTTTTATTGGAAGGGGACGGACGGACAACAATTCATTACTATCTAAAAATAGGTAATTATAAACAAATTGTCTGCTCAATTAAAATGCAATTAAGATTTGTAATTAATACTACTACGGAAGGTATTACATAGATATCAAACAATTTGACATTTGCTGACAGGGGACGTAACTCATTAGAATAGTTGGGCATACCACCTACCTATAACAGAAATATTTGAATGTGTATAAAAAATGTGTTTTTTTGTTAAAAAAAAAAAAAAAAAAAAAAAAAAAAAAGTGTTTGATATATATAGGCAATTCCTGGGCGACGGACGCGACATTCGCAGACTTTTAGTTGAGCCAAAAAAAATAAAGGAATATAAAGATGCAGTGTATTGAAGCCATTATAAACATTGGGCAGAATCAATAATGTAGTAAAAAGATATAAGCAAATATCAGCGAGAAATGGACGCGACAAATATAGAAGTTTTTTGTCGCGTCTGTTTCTCGCTGACATTTGATTTTATCTTTTTACTGCATTATTGATTCTGCCCAAATTAAGTACTAATCCTTGCTTCAATACACTGAGGATATATACCGCATCTTTATATTCCTTTATTATTTTTGACTCAACTAAAAAGTGTGCGAATGTCGCGTCCGTCGCCCAGGAATAGCCCATATATAATCTATGATATTCTAAGCTAAACACTAGCGTGTCTTACTATAAACCTTTTTTATTTATTTTTTATTTTTGATTACTGCAACTCTTGAAGCAAAATATGAATGTGCCATGAGATTTTCGAGAATTTTTTTTTCCGTATTATGGAACAGGAGGCGCTGAAATAGATTTTATCAAGTTACTTTGTTTTCGCAAATCCGGATAAATCACTACTCCAGAATTGCTATAAACTAAAAATTAAACGGGTAAAAATTATAAAATTAATGGTTACTTTGAAGACATTAAATGTATAAAAATTGACAAATTCACACCTTACACAGAAAAAAAATAAAATCGAGTTTAAAATAAAATATATGTTGATTCAATTAAAAGTTTAATTGAATTCGGTCCTATTAAGGAAATTGTAGTATAGTAGTTTGTACACTATTTATTTAACTATTTAATTGACTTGAATTGAATATTGTTTTTATTTGCAAACAAATTTTTAGTAGAACTATTAAAACTTTAATTAAAATTTAAAAAAAAATCGAAAAATCGTCGAAATTAAAAAAATTACAAAATTTTAAAAAAATTACCAAAAAATAGTGAAAAAAATCGTCAAAATTAAAAAAAAAATTTGTGCGCCCCGGTAGGGTCGTGGGTTCGCCTCCCACCAGAGGCACTGGTCTGTTTTCGATACAACGTGCCGAAGGCCATAGTAGCTAGTGCTCGATTAGGATAATAGGGGTTATATATAATTTAAAATTATAAGATTATTGATTAATAAAAAAAAAAAAAAAACGTCGAAATTTAAAAACGCTAAAATTGAAAACACTAATCATTAGAAATAGAAAAACAATTTTTTCAAAATTAAAAAAAAAAAATCACTAAATTTAAAAAAAGTCGTCACAAAATTAAAAATCGCTAATATATGAAAACATGTACTAAACTTTAAAAAGCCGCCAAATTTTAAACAAACCACCAAAATTAACAAAAAATTCCCAAAATTTAAAAAAATCTGCCAAATTTAAAAAAAAAATTTTAAATTTAAAAAAAGCCAAAATTGCAAATTAGTGTTAAAAATAAAAATAAAACTCATTCACGGTAATGCAATAAAACGAATGTACTTAAAAAAATGCATTCATGCAAATTCAAATTTTAGATGCATTTTCGAAATTGTTATCCCTATTATTGCATAAGTGTGAAAAAAGACAACCATAGAAATCTAATACTTTTTGAATCAGATAAATACGATTACAAATCATCAAATTTATAAACTATTGCGATGTCCAGCGGATGTATGATGTATCCTTAATGAGTTAAATTATCACATTTTATTTTCAGATAAGCACAAGGTCATGAAGCTGAATTACGAAACTTTTCAAAACTGTTATTCTTATTTTATTTAAAAAATTTTTGTTGCAGAAATTTTCAATCGCATTTAACTATTTTTGTACTAATTTTTAGTACAATTTTTTATTTTCGTAACAGTTTTTACTATTTTTATTTAACAAATTACTGATTTTTGTACTATTTTTTTTTTGCTGATTTAAGCAAAATATTTTACTAACTTTTTCAAACCAGTTGGAAAATTTAACAAAAATTTTGCTAAAAACACATATTTTCCATAAATGAAACATTTTTTTGCACAGTTAAAATTACTTTTATAATTTTTATACTGTGAAGTTCTATTTGATCAACTAAAATTTTGTCAACAAAAAAAAAAAATTATACTAAAAAACAACTAAAGTGTAATTGTGTTTACTGATTTTTTCTATTAATTTCATTTTAATACATGTGGTGCTAAATTTAGCAAAAAAATACCGCAAGGCTCAAAATTAATAAAAAAATTTCAGAAGTTATAACTGATTTGCCAGTTGTTTGTGTAGCAATCAGTAGTAGTTGTTGCGAAATCCCATTACAGTTGTTTTTCTATGAAAAATTCAGAACAACTATTATGACAGCTATTAAACATAAAACAACATTACAAAATTATTGTATTTTTTTTTCTACAGTTGTTTAAAACAGTTATTTTGGTATTTTGATAAACAACTACCAAAACCGTAATTTTGCAGTAAACAGTTAATTTTTGTTAGTTATTAAAAAAGAATTTATCGAGTTCTTAAAAATGCTCGCTTAGTTTATATTTGTTATTATTGACATGCTCATAATTTGCAAATAATAATTTGATAATTTTATTGAATCTCCAATTCATAAACACATTATAACTGGAATTTTGACTTTGCATTTTAAGTAGGATGTATGAAATTCAAATGAAAAAATCTTTTTTTCATTTGATAAGCCAGCACGCTACCAACTAGCCTACCGGGGTGTACAAATGAAATAATCAAAAGAAACAAATATTTTTAAAATACCGAAAAAATAACTGTTAAAAACTGTAGTTTTTACCAATTTTCGCAGTTGTTTCAAAATGTTTGTAGTGAACAAATTTTAATTATTTGTACGACATTATTAGTTGTTTTTACTTAGTCAGTTTTCAATAGTTAAACACAACTACATTTTCAGTTATTTCAACGGTTATTATCTTTGCCGCTATTTTAACTGAATTTATATTTGTTTTAAGTATAATTTTTAGTAGATTCTACAGTAAAACTTTCTTGAGTATATGCTCCGAAAAAAAAAACTCTACCAAAAATCACTAATTTTTTGCTATTATTGTTTCACAAAGTTATTTGTTCATCGAAGAGTTTAGCTTGCAGGACAACATTTTGGTGAAGTAAAGTTCCTTGGAAATGATAATTTGTTTCTGGCTCTGAGTTGTCAATTTCCAATTACCACTAAAAAGGACCCACAAAAAAAAGTACGCTAATACCATCTCAATCAAGTATTTTTTTCGTAAAATTGTTGGCTATAATGTTTTGCTTGAATAAATGTATATTTTTTTTTTTTTTTTTTGTAAAATTTGGTCTTTTTTGCACTTGTCAAATAAGTTTTTATTAAGGTTCTGGTAAAAACTTTTTTTTGTGTCTGTTGCCGTTTCTGTTATTATTGTGTGAAGATATAAATTGATATGAACATTGCTTGTCAGTTTTGACAGTTTGTCACAAGCGTGTGGTGTTGTTGTCTTTTTCAGTGCGTGCCAAAACATTGAAAACAATTCAATGGTTTATAGCAACAACGGCAACAACAATCACAATACAGTCCAACCAGCAAAACCAACAATCGGCCATAAAGATAAAGTGTTAAAAATAACACGTTTAAACGCATAGAAAAAAAATTACATTCTTGTTTAAAAGAATAAAATTCTTTTGTTAAAGACATTTCCGTTTTTGGGTTTGATTAACTTTATATTTATGGGACTTTTATTTTATTATTATCAAATATTTGATAAATTCTTGAAATTTCGTTTTTAAACGATTTCATTTTACCTTTTTAGTAAAAACGATTTGTAGTTTAAAATTAAATTTTCCATAGAATTTTGACACTTTTCTCACTCTTTTTTTATTATTTTTTTATCTTATCAATATTTATTATTTTTTTAATTATTAATATTTTTTATATTCTTTGAATATTTTTTTAATTTTGCTTATAATTTTTAATCACTCCCGTATTTTTTATGTTTAATCAATTTTGTTTTTATTATTTTTTTCACGTTTCAAGACGCACCTGTTTTCAAACGTAACGTTTTTAAAATTTCAACCAACGCGTATAACGGCGCAACGAAGACTATTTTATGTTAACCTCTAATATTTGGCTCTTTGCTTTTGGTTGTCACAGTCCCAACAGTCAGTGTATTCAAGGTTCGAACCTTTTAATGTGTCTTAACATGCTTATCCAACATGTTTGATATACAACATGCGGATTTTTGCAACTATTTTTCGAGTGTAATTTTATCTTTTTAAGCAAGAATATGTTGAGATACTTTAGTTGTTAAGATACTTTGTTGCGATACTTTATATTGCAACAAATGTGTTGTTGAAAGCAACAAGTGGTCGTTTTAGTGGATATTTATTTATGTTATTACCACTAGTGGAACGGAAAAATTTTACAACGTTAAAAGAAGGTAAAGGTACAAGTGTACCTACATATAAAGGGTCCGCCAAATAACTTTTTTTTTTTTGAACTCCTGAACCAATTGGACTTTGTATGGCGTCATACCAAGGCCTTTATGCAAAATTCGTCTCAATGATGTCTCCGAAATGTTCAATTGTTGAGAACGACGGTGAATTGATGTTGATGGCGCTTCACGCACACTTTCTGCCACAGCAGCAATATTCTCGGGTGTACGCACTGTTTTTGGCTTTTCACGCTTTGGTTTATCGATGAGGATGCCAGTTTCTTTCACTTTTTTCACAAGATAACAAACATACGGACCATATTCGTTCAGCGGAAGGATAAAACTAATTATCTGTCAAATCAGACACGAGCTAAGTGTTACCATTCACGAAATAAGCACTAGTTGAAAAAAAAACGTTAGATGGCGGACCCTTTACTTAAAATTATACATTCGACTTTTCTTGTTTAATGAATTAAATTATTGTTCCCAAAAATGCTGAAACAACCGCTAATGAAATAAATATAATAAAAGTTTGATATAATTTTTATAAAAAATAAAAATTATGTTTTTTTTTTGACCTTTAATTGTGCAATGAAATTCCTGAAAGGGTCAAATAATAAATTTGAAAACAAAAAAAAAACTCTATAGATTATTTGCTAGGACAATATCCTAATAAAAAAATATAGAGTATGGCCTCGAACTTGAATAATTTTCATTTTCATTAAATATAATAAAATTAATTTGATTTTTTTTTTGTCGTTTCGATTTCATACAAAATATATGAAGGTACAATTGTACCTTTTCAGCCTTTTAAGGGTGTCAAAACAACTAGGCATTATTAAACAGGTACACATATATTTCTGGAATTTCAGAAACTTAATCGTTATTATAAGTTTGGAGATGTCACAGAACGTCAGGTATCTATTATGGAAAAAAAGTTATTGCAATTAAAAATCGAAAAAGGTACAATTGTAGCTGTTCCGCTTGACTACGATTAAGAATTTAAAATTAATTTTGTAATCCATTGTAGTAGAAAAGGATTAGCATATACGTGGTTATATAAGTAATTCTTTGGTAATGGCAATTAGCAGGCGTGGATCCAGAGAAAGGTTTAGGGGAGGAAAATTAGAGTATTTTTCATTTTACATTTTTGTGTTGAAAAATTTACTTTTGGGTGAGGAAATGCAACATTTTACCAGCAACTGGATCCGCGCCTGGCAAGTAGTAACAATTGTCATTACAAATCTCAAATGTCGTGCAAAATAACTAATAGTATATCATTCCTAAACGCCCCAAGAAAAATCAAAAAATTTGTGGTTACGTATATGCCTCTAGTATAGAGCAAAATAATGAGTCTAAAAATAAATTTAAAAAGAAACTAAATTTAATTAAAAATAATGTATTTCTTTTTAATACAATGTGTTCACACGGGATTCAAATCTGGAACTCCATGTTATCAGTTAACCGCTCTACCATCTGAGCTATCTCGGCGTGTTATACTTCCCAGTGTAGAAATGGTAATGACATGTCATTACGTTTCTCACTAACAGTAATGCCATCAGCTTACTATCTGCATTACTTAAACACAAATTATAAGGACTTACTAATAACTAGTTAATTCTCATACAACACTGGGATGTCGAGATAGCTCAGATAGTAGAGCAAATGACTGACAACCTGGAGTCACAGGTTAGAATCCTGTGTGGGTACATTTTATTTAAAAAAAATTTCAATAAAAAAATATTTGAGTTTGAAATTTAAAATTAATTTAAAATTCAAACTCAAACAAAAATCAAACTTATCTCTGGCAATTCTTCCCTAACTACGTAAGCGCCATCTATCGAATATACAAAGAATATATCATAGATGTGGCATCACTTACAACATATGGGAAAACAGTAGACATTAGAGTGAGGTAAGTTTAGAAAACTCGACCTGACGATAGATCAGTGGGCTAAAGCGCTCTGTCTAATGTGTAGTGCGAGTGCATGTGGCATTAGAAATCAGTTTATCTATACCACAGTCAGTGATTGCACAGAAAATTTCATAAAGACGCAATCGAACAAATAAAAACATAACAAATATTACATTATTCAAAAAAATTCAAAAAACAGGGTCACTGACGAAGGTTCAGTACCAGAAACTGCGCAGTCTGATTCAGAAAAAATTTAAAATTTACAATGTAGTTATGATTTTTAGAAAATACACTCATTCTTCTCTACCACGCCTTTCACAAAAAAATATTTGTTTTTATTAAATTTAGTTTTCTAAAAAATTATTTTTAAAAATTTATTTTTAGACTCATAATTTTTGTCGATTCTAATAAGCATATAGGAAGCCACATATTTTTTGATTTTTATTAATAAAGAAATGAGATTTGTAATGAAAATTGTATGAACTTACCATTACCAATTTTGTACTTATATAACCACTTATATGGTAATGCTTTTCTACACTGGGTTGATAGATGAAAACATAAATGACTTATTTGCACAAAATGTCATTACTTTCTAGCTTGAAAAAATTATGAGTCTAAAATTGGATTTTCAAAAATTTTTAGATCACAACTTTATATTAAAAATAATCATAAAAATAAGTACTTACGAGTATGGCATTATTTTTTGTATTAAACTAATAAGAAAATTAACTAGTAATTGGTATTAACTAGTTATTAGAATGCAGAGATTAAACTGGTATCATTACTGGTAGTTCTAGAAGTAATGACATGTCATTACCGACTCTACACTGGGTCATTATTGAAACAGTGTTCCTTTTTCGACCCATTACTTTTAAACGGCTTTTTTTATTTTATTAATTAATAATCATATAATTACAAATTATATACTATTACCGTAACCGAGCACTAGCTAATATGGCCTTCGGCACAACAGACCAGTGCCTCTGATGGGAATCGAACCCACGACCCAGGCACTGATAAGCCAGCACCAACTAGCCTACCGGGGCGCACATTTTTTTTTATTTTATTTTTGTAAGTTAATATTTTGGAAGTAATAACTAAGTGGAATATTGAAATACGTCGACTACAATCATGGATACAAAAATTGTGGAAATTGTTATACAGAGCCACCAAATATTTATTTTAAACTTTTTTTTTAATGGAACCTTTTTCAAAAATTATTTAAACATAAAAACTCTAATCTTTTCTAGTTTTCATTGTAGTGTTTATGAATAAATATCAAAATGTATTTCTTTGAACCAATTGGACTTTGTTTGGCGTCATACCAAGGTCTTTATGCAAAATTCGTCTCAATGATGTGTCCGAAATGTTCAATTGTTGAGAACGACGGTGAATTGATGTTGATGGCGCTTCACGCACACTTTCTGCCACAGCAGCAATATTCTCGGGTGTACGCACTGTTTTTGGCTTTTCACGCTTTGGTTTATCGATGAGGATGCCAGTTTCTTTCACTTTTTTCACAAGATAACGAACATACTCGTTCAGCGGAAGGATAAAACAAATTATCTGTCAAATCAGACATGAGCTAAGTGTTACCATTCACGAAATAAGCACTAGTTGAAAAAAAGTTAGATGGCGGACCCTTTATATAACTTTTGAAAATCTGACCGATCGAACGATGAATTTTATAAATGCACAAATTCTAAAATATTCCAAAATTTATTTCGTTTTCACTTAAAACATAAGTAATGGATTATTTCTATTAAAATACTACTAGAATTATAAAAATTATAACGTCAGGATAGCCATATGGAAATTAAAAAAAAAAAAATTGTCAAAAACCACGATATTTTTCAAAAAAAAAAAGTTTAGAAATCGGTAAATTTAAGAATTTATTTTTTCAAATATTTTTAAATGAAGAATTGATAACAAAATTATACAAAATTTAAACTTTTAAACTATCTTCAACCGTCTAAGATTTATATCCTGTCAAATTTTTCAACTTTGGTTGCTATTATTTGCACTAGAGGGCGCTTTAATTCACACAAGATTACAAAGATATCTTAACCCTGCAGTACTATCGTCTATTCAACTTAAGCCATTACTACCGTTGGGTGTAATCCACCCCTACTTATTAGTATCTGTCATTCATATCAGTTAAATTCAAAGAGAGGCAACACTCAGGAAATACTTCCTATATTTAGTGTGTTGCTTTCTTTGGAAAGGGATAGTATAGAGATGAAAGGTGGGGAAAGATGAAGGGATTCAGACATGGCAACACTGTAATTGCGCGAGATGATAAGTCTTAGAACAGTTGTTGCTCGCCACCTGATAGAGAGTTGGCGAATAATACTTTTTTATTTTCAATAATGAACACCAAAATACAGAAAAAAAAATTAATTTTATAAGTTTGGAAATTCATTTATTTTAAATAATATTTTGTTAATGTACATCTCTCTTGAAAAAAATAAAAATTCAGCCTTATGGGTGGATTCCAACCAGACGATAACACTGCAGGGTTAATAAAATAATGTTCTATATATTTGCAAAGTTTGGTTAAATATTTTTTTTTTTTTAAATATTTAAAACAGCGGATCAGTGACGTGCCTTTTATGAGTTAAAAAAAATGAATATTGAGATTTTCCTGAAAAGTAAAATTGTTAGCCAATTTATGAAAAATTACAATGTCTTCGTTATAAAAATGGAATTTTGCATTGAAAAATTTACATTTTTTGTATAAAATTCCATATTTTGATTTTCTGGTGTTATTTTGTGTTTAATAAATATTTTCTATAGATTTAAAACTACCTTGAGTTTATTTTTACTACAATTCTAAAAACAAAAGAAAATATTGCAAATTTTAACACACAATAGGAATCAATTTTAACAACTTTGTTTGCATTTATTAAGTTTAAAAGTATGTATAGATTGTATAAACTTGTATGACCAACAAAATGAACAATGTGAACAATTTTAAAATGGGTGGTTCCTAAATTTAGGAAGTATGTAGAGTTCACAATATGTTGGCAAAACCAAAGGATAATAAAATATCTTCAACATTTTTCTAACAGTATCGTCATTCAAAATTTTGTGTAGGTATGTAAACTTGAAGTAACAGTATGATAATTTTGAACGCCCTTATGTTTATTATTGAATATTGTTGAGGTTATTTTTTTACGATACAATATATTGCACTAGCTGCAACATATCATAAATACAAAACAATAACATGGTTATACTAAATATGCACAAACATGTCTCTTTTGTCATTCAGTCAGTCAATCAGTGATGAAAACTGGTATATATTTACAATAGATTAAGGAGAATCACAGACAACTGAGGAATTTAATGCTGGAAGAAGACTTTGAGTTATGCTACCGAACTAACTTTGAAACATGTCACGAAACTGTTGCCTTTACGAAAGTTCGGTGATATGTTCTAGCAAAATTCTTTAACAAACTTACCTACCTACTACAGGCTGTTTATATCTCCCTCTGGGGAGAGGTCGCGGAAACTGTTGTCTATGACGAGTGGTGAACTAAGGACCGTGACGGGTTACCTCACGGGACACTGTGGCCTTAGGTATCAATTGTACAAGATGGGACGATCCTCTACGGATACGTGCAGGTTTTGTGAATTGGAACCCGAGACCTCAGAGCATGTTCTCTGCAAATGTCCGAGGCTCTCCGACAGGAGGGTGCGTTATTTTGGTGGTCGAATAGTTACGCCATCGGACGTTTGGAACTGTTTACCTGGTAGGATAGTTGGCTTCGTAGGGAGCCAGAACCTATATGGTGTATTCGTTGGCAGCACAAAATACCAACTTCTGGCCGCGGTGCATAGTGCCACTCTAGTTTAATATACCTGCCAACGGCCAATGTTATGTCTTGAGACTTGACACATGAGGTCACAATTCTTTGATTATGTGACAATTTTTAAAACATTTTCCCTAGAAAATTTTGAACAAATTTGAACCTAAAAATTTGTCAGCTTTTTGGTGCCTTAGACCGTTGAAGATATGAGTATATTAAAAATTTGTTTAATTATATGGACAAATCTTGATTAAAAAATATACAAAATATTATTTTTAAAGTTAACCGATTTTTAAAATGTATTGCAAAATTATCGTTGTTTTTATTTATTTCTAAAAGTGTAATATGACAACCCTGACATTATAATTTTTGTAAGTTTAGTAATATTTCAATAAAAACAAGCCATTATTCATGGCCTGAGTAAAAACGGAATAGTTACCCAGGCAGAAAAATACAATCGGCATAGTATTGGCAAAGCGTCGGCTACGGTGGGTTATGCATTGACAGAACGTGGGCTTAACAATATTTACAGTACTGTCCTGTTACCCGATTGAAAACAGTTTCCAACCGTTAGTTTGAGCGAACTTGCCACCGTTGACATAACTTTTGTAATTCAAAAAATTTGGTGCTTTGAAAAAAACCTAAATTAAATTAATTTTGAGAAATGTGTATACAAAAAAATACATTCATAAGTTCGCGGTTAGTCTTATACATCATATTTAAAAGTGTGAAATATTATAAAATATTAAAAACAAAATGCTTCTTATTGGATGCAATATTGGTAAAAACAATATAGGCAAAGAATTTTGCAGGTGGTATTGGCAAAACACATGCTTTGCAAACAAAATAGTGTTTTCCTAGTACAATATTAGGTTATACCTTTGGTAATTTTTAACACGGTTGGTTTTACAAAAAAATAGCAGTGGTTTGCCAGTACACTTAAATACAATGTAGGTAAAGACCAATGCAAATGTAGTTAAAAACAAATTAAATTTCACTTAAAGAAAGGACGACTTACATTTCAGTAAATTCAACTAACATTGTCATTTGTTTTTTTAATGTTCAAAAAATTAACCACAATTGTAGTAAAAATGAATGAATGCAGTAAAAAAAATAAACAAACATTTATTTTTTTTATTTTTTTAAATAACAAAAAACGTATGTAAAAAATTAATGTAAAATTATAAAACAGTCATTTGATGTGGTTTGTTTTTTTAAATAAACTGCAAGGTTAGTAAAAAATTTAATTTGTTCTACAAAAGACTGACATTTACATTTAAAATATAGAAACTGCATTACAGCCCAAACAACTACATATTTTTAAAGCAGAAGTTCCCTGAGTGTACTATTTCGTTGGTACTATTGGCAATTTCTAGCTGGGCATTCACAAGGGTGATCTAATTGAGTAAACCGAGTAAGACAATAGTTGCTTGTAACATCAATAATAAATATTCAAATTAAAAAATTCTTAAAGATGTTGTTAAACCAATCAAATTAAACTCATTTCAAAGGAAATCAATTTTGTATAAATTGTTATCCTCGATTTTTACCGTAACTAGAAAATTGTTTGAATAAGAAGTGCTCGAAAAAAAGCAGTTTTTTTTTTTTTTTTTTTTTTTTCAAAGAGAAGCAGCACTTAGGAAATTCTTCCTATTTATTAATGTGTTGCTTTCTTTGGAAATTGGATAGTGGAGAGATGAAAGGTGCAAAAATATGAAGGGCTTCAAACATGGCAACACTGTAATTGCGCGAGCTGATAAGTCTTAGAACAGTTGTTGCTCGCCACCTGATGTAAAATTGGCGAATTTATTGAAGTTTTTTGGTTCATAGCCCTGATTCATTATTTTACTTCGGTGGGGTTAAGTGCTATGGGAACACCGAAGATGGGAGCTGCGATACATATGAGGGATAGAAAACTCATACATATTATTTTTATAAATTGATGTTGCCGTCACCGGGAATCGAACCCGGGACCATCTGTGTAACAGTCCAACACGCTAACCATTACACCTCAGCGCCTGTTAAAAAACGCTACTTTACGAAAATTTCTCAATTAAAATAAACTGTAAATATTATAAATTATTTGAATTGTTTCTTTGTCTTATTCATGTTGCCAAAAGTTTAAGTTTTGATATTTGTCCAAATTAAAAATACTTAAACGGCTTACTCGATTTATCACCCTAGTATTCACAAATCCGATCGGTCAGATTTTTAAGAATACTAAAGTTTAGTTTTATAGGCTAATTTTTGTGGAGTTGAGTGTTCAAAACGTTTATTGCTTCCTGTTTTGTCAACAAGGGCTTAATCCTTACGCCAATACAAAAATTTTTTTTTTTAATTTTTGACTAGTAATTAAGTCTCTTTAATAGTTTATAGATAAAAAGATTACTAGATATTCGATGTTATGTAAAGGTCTTAACACTTCTATAAAATATACATTTACAAAATTTGCATCACTGAACATTAAAGCATGCAACCATTAAATACATTTTCCTCCTTTATTTTTGGTATATAACATACTACATACAACTTTTCTTTGATAAAAATTACAGTGGAAGTTTTTAATAATTGACGAACCACTGTGTTTCTGATAGTTTTTACTGTGCAACTCTATATATTTGACTATTCCCATTTTTTTATATCATATAGAAATTTCTACATACAAAAGAGATGAGAATAAGACTAGTAAAAAGAAATTTTAGCAATTCGACAGGATAATTTGGCACACAAATGTGAAAATATGGTTATAGTCCTTTTAGTTTTTTTTAATTGCATTTTTTACACGCATGGATGAATGTATTTTGCTCAGTTTTTTTTTTCATTCTTATGTGTGTGTGTATTTTTTAAATACATTCTCAATTACTTTGGAGTATTTTAACTGTAAAAATTTTATAAAAAGAAAGAAAAAAGTTAAAAGGAAAAAGAGTTTAGTAAGCAAGCTAGATGATGTGTATTCTGAATTCAAATAGACGTAACGACAAGTGGTATGAAAAAAAATTTAGAAAATGAAAACATATTTTTTCAAGAAAATAGTTTTTACTACTGAAAATGACAAATTGCTTTAAATTTTATGTTTCTTTTTGAGTGCAGACAAAGAAAAATTTAGATCTTTGCCAAACGGACATTCGGTTGCTTAGACTCAAGTTCCGTTATTGCGATATTCAGTCGGTTGGTGCAACAGAACATTAGTTTTCACAACAAAGTTCGGTTAATTCAACTGAATTTTAGATGCAACACATAAAATATTCAGAAATGTAATGTAAATATCGTTGTACTACCTGAATTTATAGGTTGTTAAAATTAAAATGCTCTTTTCAATTCGGTTGGCAATTTATTTCTCTGTGTGTGTTATTATTTTAACGAATAAAACAAAAATGTATGTTTTAAACAAATTTAATTCTAAGTATATTGACTTATGAAATTGTACTTGAGATTAACAAAGGAATACATGAAAAATGTACAGATCTTTAACTTTAAAGTGCTCGAAATAAGTTTGTAATGAAATTTCGTTTAAAGTCTGAATTTAAGCGATAGCGACTGAAAAAAACTGAAAAACAATGCTACACCGGAAGGATTATTCTTCGTGATGTTAATGAAAGAATTTCATAGAATTTTTTTATGTAGATTCAATGACATCAACAATCTCACGCACTTTTACACTTCGATCGGCAAACACCATATCGTGGATTTTTTCGACACTTTCGGGTGTATTGACCTCAATTGGCCGTCCAGAACGTTCAGCGTCATTTGTACTTGTGCGACCACAACGAAAGTCAGAAAACCACTTCTTTACCATTGAAATCGATGGTGCAGAGTCCCCATAGTATTTATCAAGCTTTTTCTTGGTTTGATTGACGATTTTTTTTCGCAAAAAATAATGTTTAATGAGCACTCGAAATTCCCTTTTTTCCATTTTTAAAAAAATCCACGAGGTTGTATGTTTTGAACAGCTGTTAAACGCAAAGTAAATGACGGAACTTGCTGAAAATTTGACAGTAGTCTATTAACAGACGATACTTGATGGGAGCAGTGTTGCATTTCATATAAAATGGTGAGAGTAAAGTGGTTGCTCTAGATATTTCCAAGGCGTTCGATCGCGTGTGGCACGGGGCACTCGTGACTAAGCTAGTTGCTCTTGGTGTCGGTAATGTCTTCTCTCGATTTATAACGAGTTTTCTCAGAGACCGCACTATACGTGTTGTTTTAGATGGAGTCTCATCAAACGAGTTTCAGCTAATTTCAGGGGTACCGCAAGGTTCTGTTCTTTCTCCTACCCTTTTTCTTATTTTTATTAATGACCTACTTGGTCAGACCTTCAATCCAATCTACTCTTTTGAAGATGACAGCAACATTTGTCATTCATTTTCATTCGGTCACAGGCCAAGTTCTTTGGAGATAGAGGTCATGCGGCAGAACATGAATGACACACTCAATCAAGACCTTTCTACAATCTCTGAGTGGGGTCGCGCGAATAAGGTCGATTTTAATGCACGCAAGACCCAATGTTGTATGTTAACCCACAGACGGGCTGTGGAGTTAACATTGTCATATGTAGCTATGGATGGTATAGGTATTGAGGAATTGGATACTCTTGATGTTCTGGGCATGAGAATACAGTGTGATGTCCGTTGGAATAAGCACGTATTTCAAGTGTCGAAAGAGGCATTCAAGTGTCTTGGTTTTCTGAAACGGTGCAAGACTTACTTCACTCCATCCGATCTCCTTACTATTTATACCAGCTATATCCGGCCGAAAATGGAATACAACTCTCATATATGGGCAGGGGCTTCAGTGTCTATTCTGAAGCTTCTGGACCGTGTTCAGGGGAGGGCGGTGAAGCTTATCAATGACAGTAGTGTATCCAACTCTATTGATTCATTGGAGCATCGTCGGAATGTGGGTTGTGTGACACTTTTCTATCGATATTACCATGGGAGGTGCTCATCGGAGATAAGTGAACTTATTCCTCGAGCCCGAGTTTTTATTCGGAATACTCGCTTATCTAGTAGAGCACATCCGTTTGTAGTTGATTGTCCTGTGTTTCGCACAACGCATTACAGAGAAAATTCGATTTTTAGTCGAACGATTCGTATGTGGAACAAACTTCCCGCAGAAGTCTTCCCTGTTACTTACAATTTAGAAAAATTTAAATCAAATATCCACAAACACTACTCTCTCTTTCCTCCCTCCCATACCCTATTTTCCTGATCAATACAATGGACTGCATGAGTAGGGGGCATCCCCTGAGTATTGGTAAAAATTAAAAAAAAAAAAAAAACTACTAGGGAAGTTCCAAAAGTCACGGACTTATTGAGCCGCCCTCGTATACAAGAAATTCAATTAATATTTTGAAATCTTTTTTTCATAAAATTTCATAGTTTCATAAATAAAAAAATCATTCGATTACATAAACTATGTCTTCATAATGAAAATTTTCTTTCAAGCTCTGAAATGGTTTTAAAAACTAAACTTTTTTATTTTTTCATAAAATTTCATAATTTTATTTATTTTCATACATTTCAAACTTCACTTTTAAGGTCTTTAACATATATTTTTTTTATTTTTGGAATTCTATGAAAACGTTTCATTGGCTTAATTCCAATGCATTTTTTCAATACATTCATGAAGAGTTTCATTAATTAAATGAAACTTTTTAACATTATAGAATTTTATGAAACTGTTTCATAAATTCTATGAACGCTTCATTGTCAGAATGATTCATAAGCTTTATGAGTATTTTCATACAAAGCATTTCACAAACACTGATTTTAATGAAACCTGTTTCATAGATTCTATGAAAAGTTTTAATGGACGAGTTCTAGTGAAAAATTATATCACTTTTACATATGAATACATAATTGTATATGCCATCACATATTAGTCAAATTGAAATTGCGTTTAATTTTCTAATAATTAGATTTATACATAAATTTTCATTATTATATGGAATGTGAAACAAAATAGTAGAGCGGATTTCCAAAGAATTTTATAAAGTTATATAAAATTTTATCAAATTATATATAATTTAATCAAATTAGATAGACCCATTTTTCGGATTAAATTATATCAAATGAGATACCAGGGGATCTCATGAGATATGGTTATGTGTGCCATTTTTCGGATCATCTTTTTTATGATGTGATAATGAATTATATATATGATTATATATACCTATATTGGAACTTTTTTCATCGGGTAGTTACTAATTTTCCCTAACAAATTAATATTTAAAGCTAAAAAAAACAATTGGAAGCAATTTCTTTTAAATTAATAATGAAATATTTTCAGTGTGTTTTTAAAAAATTTTAATCTACAGCTTCAAACTTATAAATTGTTTTCAATATCCACTTCAAGGAAGATAAAACTTAAAAAAAAACTTAAAGTAAAAAATAAGTTTTTAACAAATTTTGTTAGTTTAGCAATATATTTACTACCTTAGTTGGAAATCGTGCATACCAAGTTATTACACAATAAATTAAACATCAAAACTCATCCTTGAGAGAGAAAACTATAAACATCACACATTCAAATTATTAAAAACACATATTCAGACACGCATAAATCTTTTACATACTTTCTTTACATACATACATATTTGTATATGGTTAAATAGGGCAAGGTCTTTCATGCAAATTAATATTTTTTTTTCGATCATCTTAAACGGATATAGACTTAATATATACTACATAAATATATATATAAATATATATGCATCAACAAATTTAGAACAAAGTGCCATCGATTTATACTCATATTTTGCATTTGTTTCAAAAGTTCATATTTTTGCATGTTTTGACTTTTTATACATATTTTGTGCTTTTTAATGTATATTTGAGCACATTTTTGCTTTATTTTAAACAGTTTTTTTTTTTTAATTTCTTAAAAAGAACATAAAATGTGAATACATTTTATTTTTATTTTGATTTAAGCAAAATAATTATTACATTTTAACATCTTGCTTAAGATTATTTTTTTTTTTTTTTATTTTTATTAATTAATAATCAGATAATTACAAATTATATCCTATTACCCTAACCGAGCACTAGCTACTATGGCCTTCGGCGCGTTGTAGCGAAAACAGACCAGTGCCTCTGGTGGGAATCGAACCCACGACCCCCGCACTGATAAGCCAGGACGCTACCAACTAGCCTACGGGATTATGTTTCTAATGAAACGATGACAAATTAAATATTTTTTTTTTTATTTTTTATGTTTTAAAGCTCTGATTTTTGCAAAAAGTGATTTTCACGGTTTTAGTGCATATTTTCCATTTTTAGAAACAATTTATAAGTGCCAAATTTTCCTTATTAGTTGCATGAAGTTCCTTACCCTAGTAATAAATTTCTATTCTTTGTTACATATGTGCGAAATTTATCAAGTAAATCACCCACAGCAGGAAGAAAAACCTAATACAACAAATAATACTTTAAGAAACACAGCCACCAACACAACAATATCAACATCGTAACAGAATCACAACCGCATCAGCATGAAAATACCTCACATGCCTCAGGAAGCTTGAATATGGTGAACGTAGAAAACACAAAAACAACAACAAATTCGTAAATACGTTCACATCAACATCAATGAAAACTTAAGGAAAATTTATAAGTAGGGCAAGGAATTTTATGCAAATAAAAAAAAACAAAATAAGTGCTTATAAAATGCAGCAAAAAATGAAAAATATGCACGAAAAACGTGAAAAATATGCACTTCAAATAACACTTATTGAAGTAATCAAAGATCAGAAACATTAAAAAGATAAAAAAATATTGAATTTAGCATATATTTTTTTTAAATAGGAAAGGATTCCTACACACAGAGAAAAATTTAGCTATTTGCCAACTGAAACTCGATTATTACTCGTATGACCCAAATTCGGTTATTGCTAATTTCAGACGGTTGGCACAAATTAACATTAGTTTTCACAACAAGGTTCGGTTAATTCAACTGAATTCTAGTTGCAACACCCAAAATATTCAGAGCTCTAATGTGAATATCGTCGTACTAACTGAATTTATAAGTTGTTACCATTAATACAAACTTTTCAATTCGGTTGGAACTTTATTTCTCTGTACGTACGCTTTTCTTCAGTTCAGTAAGATTTTAAAAAATATAAAAATGATTTTTCTTAAATTAATACTAGTAATATAATTTAAATTTTAACAAATTAAAAAAAAAAAAAAATCAAATAAATGGAAAACATGCACTTCAAAATATGCATTGAAAAACACAAAATATGCATAAAAAGTCTAGATAAGTAAAAATATGCACCTTTGTCAAAATATGCCAAATATGCATCTGCAAATCGATATTATTTTGTTCTAAGTTTGATAATTCGTATAAATATTACGTCTATATCAGTTTTATGTTATCGAGAAAAAACACGCATATGTATGAAGAAATTCCTTGCCCTATTTATGGTTTGCCAAAAACGATCATATGATGATAGCTTACATCATATGTGGTGGCAGCAGTGTTAGTATAACAGTCAGTCAAAAAAAAGCAAGGAAATGTTTGATAAAGTGGGCTGTTCGCTAAAGTGAGCAATTTGTTTTGTTCTTGGATGGTAACCGATTCGATGCGGGCATCGGTAAGTTAATTTATTTTATTTCGGTAACTGTATTTTAGTGGTAACGATAGCGTTAACGGTATTTTATTTATTTCGGTATTTTAGCGGTAACGGTGTTTTAGTTATTTCGGTAACGTTACAAATAAGTCAACAATTGCCATTGGGGCATATTCAAGCTAAAAATAAAGCTGTGCATTGACATTACCTACATAACAAAAAAAAACGTTACAATTAAAATATCGTTACCGAAATAACTGTAAAACCGTTATCCTTAAAATAGCGTTACCGAAATAACTAAAATACCGTTACCGCTAAAATACCGTAACCGATATAAGTAAAACACCGTTAACGCTAAAAACCGATGCCGAAATAACTGAACTATCGTTAGGAGTAAAATACCGTTACCTAAATAAAGGAAAATAGCGTTACCCGCATCGAATCGGTTACCATCCATGATTTTAAAGGTAACGTTATTATAGTTATTCAGGTAATGTCAATGCACACCGAAATTTTAGCCCCTTTATGTACGAATTTTTGATCAAACTTTGGGTTAGGGTTGCCATTTATACAACATATTTAAAATATCGGTTAAAATCACCTCGTAAAAAGTCGCATAAAAGTCGAACACTTACGACTGAAGGAAAAATCTCAGACACACCCTCGATTAAATTTGATAGGCATTAATACACATATTTTTTAACTTAATCCAATTATAACTCTTTAACAAATCGCCAGTCTAAATATCACTCAACACATTTTTTTTAATAATAAAAATACTTGAAAGATATCGGACGACATTTCGTTAAAACATTTCTAACATTTCTTTAAAACATTTTGAGATAAGCCAAAAAAAAAACGAAAAAAGGAGTAATTTTTTTTATGTGCCCCATATTTTTTTTTCTTTGTCGCATACTCAAATTTCATTAAGATCGGAAAGACTGCACTTGATACACGACCCGCCCACTTTAAAAGGGGAATGACCATACAAAAACAAATGACGCCATTCAACACAGCATTGCGCAACTCGAAAAATAAAATACGGATCCTTAATATTTCGGCCACACTGATTTGAATGCCATGCCCAGTTTTATCACTTATGGGTCAGACGTTTCTGAAAATTTGATTAAAATTTTGCATGTTTCAACGAAGTTTTTTAATGCATCAAGTTTTAAAAATATGATATTTTCTCTTAATCTTTTATGGTCAATACGAATGAGACCTTCAACAACATTTGGGTATCAAATTTGTTTAATAAATATTCAGAATTAAACAGCAAATTCGCTGTTTTTTCAGATGTTGCTATATATTATTATTTTTTCAAAATTTATCATCCCATTTCGCAAAGGATCAAAGCACACAAGTCAAATCTGAATAGATATTTTGTGTAAAAAAGGATAGTTTGGTTCATGGGAAAAACACGAAATGTGCCTAAAATTTATATGCTTGCATGACGAAAGAGGATGAGTTCATTTTTCAAAGTTAGTTTAACAAAAACTTTCATTGCAGTGAATATCTACAAAATATTTTTAAATTTTATTTTAAAAATATGGCCATGCTGGGTCGTTTTTTCGTGTATCGAATAGTATTCTAGAAAATTCGATGAATTCAATTTTAGAAAATTCAAAAACAGATTTTAGCACAATGTGCTTGATCGAAGATGTTGATTTTTTACGCAACTCTTCATCAGGCGGCGAGCAACAACTGTTCTAAGACTTATCATCTCGCGCAATTACAGTGCTGCCATGTTTGAAGCCCTTCATCTTTTACCACCTTTCATCTCTCCACTATCCCCTTTCCAGAGAAAGCAACACATTAATAAATAGGAAGAATTTCCTGCATTTCCTTTCCTTCTCTTTGTTAAAAAAAAAATTGTCCCAAATTTAAAAAAAATAGTACTCGTATTCGCACTTTTCGGTTAGAGCTTGTCCCCAAGAACCGTGCTCAGTATAGATCAGGGTATATTAAGAAACTCTCTAAAAAATACAATTAAATTATATTTACCTATAGACCGTGAAATTTTATTGTAGCTTATTCCACGAATATAAAAATAAAAATAACCATCATCTTTTTTTGAGACAGCATAAGATGAATTTATTGTACAATACAGGAACAGCACTGGAAGACTTTATTAAAGGAGAATTGGAGTCGTAGTAGTTAAAACGTATTGTTTAAATCAAAAGCCACGTTTTTCTTTAAGGAAATCATGATGCACAACTATGAACCAACGTACAATAACGACAACTGTGGCGAAAAGAAAAACACAATTTGAAATTTGTACATCAGAACCGTACATTCAATATATCTTTTAAAATTATATTTTTTTTTTTTTGGCTGTTGATTTTATTCACAATTTAAGCTTTATTTGCACGCATGCGTACGTGTTTTCATGATTCGACCCAACATTTTGATTCTTGTAGCAAAACCAACTAAAAAAAAAATGCATGCAACCAAACAAACGAGCAGCCTGTCTAAAGATTCGGGAAGATACACTCATCAAAATGTATTAATTATATGTAAACTCAGTAAGGACATGTCAACCAAACTTTGCTGAATATAGAATAATAATTCATTAAAAAATTCTTGTATTTTGTTGCCTTAAAGCGCCCTCTAGTGGAGCAACGAAAGTTATAATTTCGATATTATATAAAACGTAGACGGTTGAAGATATTTAAAAAAATAAACTTTAAAATAATTTTATGAACAACTCTTGATTTAAAAGTATACGGGAGTTTGGTGTAGTGTGTTAACGGGGATGAAGTAGTAAATTCGTTTTTTTCTAATATTAACAAATTTTAAGACATTCTATGTATTAATTATATGTAAACTCAGTAAGGACATGTCAACCAAACTTTGCTGACATATATAGCAATAATTGATTAATATATTAATGTATTTTGTTGCCTTAAAGCGTCCTCTCGTGGAAATATGATCGACGAAAGTTAAAATTTCGATATTATATAAAACGTAGACGGTTGAAGATATTTAAAAAAATAAACTTTAACAACTCTTGATTTAAAAGTATACGGGAGTTTGGTGTAGTGTGTTAATGGGGATGAAGTAGTAAATTCGTTTTTTTTCTAATATTAACAAATTTTAAGACATTCTATGTATTAATTATATGTAAACTCAGTAAGGACATGTCAACCAAACTTTGCTGACATATAGAGTAATAATTGATTAATATATTATTGTATTTTGTTGCTTTAAAGTGCCTTCTAGTGGAAATATGAGCGACGAAATTTAAAATTTTTATAGGATATCAAACATAGAGTATATTTAAAAAAATATTTTTAAATAATTTTATGAACAACTCTTGATTTAAAAGTATAGCGGAGGTTGTGGTAGGTAATGGGGATTGGTAATGGGGATGAAGTAGTAAATTCGTTTTTTTTCTAATATTAATATACTTTTAGAAATTCAATCTACCGCAAAAAATTGCAAATTATGCGATTTTTTTTTTTAATATTTTCAATTAATATGGATTGAAGTTTTCATGCACATTTTCCAGCAGTTAAAGTTAGGTCGTGAACGGGTTAAACTCAAATAACTAATGGGTCAATGGTTTCATGCAGGTATGAATGTTAGGTGTCTAAAGCAGGGATGGCAAATATGGTACAATTGTACGTTTTTTAGTACATCTTGACCATCGTTGGTATCTTGTTACTATGGTTTATTTGATACACAGTTTGACAGTTTTTGTTTTCTCTGTGCATAACTACACTGATAATAATCCATGCGTAAAATTACGAAAAAATGTCAAAATAACCAATTTTTTTGTAGAATAAACGAAAATTTGTACATTTTACAAAAGTTTTTGTAATTTTGACAATAATTTCATATTTTTATGCATGGATTATTATGAGCGTATGAAAAAGCGCTGAACTTTGGTTATTTTAAGTTAAGTTATAAGTATAAGTTATAACTACGACACAAAGTCATCATATAGCATGATTTTGTTTCGTAAAGAACAGTTTTATCTTTTAAGATTTTTATACTAAAAATAAATTCCTGATATATTTTCTAAACGTTTGACACTGATCGGATACATTTTTTATATAAAAAACATTTGTTGCCGCGAGGTTAGAAAAAGAACAATTTTCAGTTTGGTTGGTACAAAATCTAAAATCCCACATTCCTGGTATACAGTCCTTCTTTCCTGTATCAGAGCTTTTGCACAGCTTTTGGGATAAAAGCCACCGTTGTACACACAGAAAACAGTTTTGTAGTTGCAACCGAATTTTTTGCCAACCGAGTTTTTCCGGTTCCACGTACTACCACTATTATTAAATTTTAATACTATTGTAACAGCCGGCATATTTTTACAAATCTAGAATTTTTATTGTAACAATTGAATATTTTATGTTTACGGACAAAAATTTATTTTATTAATATTAAAATTATATGCTCGAACTAGGCTCGAACCGGTGATCTCCCGTTTGTAAGACAAGTACTTTACCTCTAGCCTGAGTTTAATTATGTTTTTTTTTTTAATTTCAACCTTGAATATTTTCTTGTTTCAAATTTAAATATTTGTCTAAAAATAGATTTGTATGTACAATAGAAATTCGGTTGCTAATCTCAATATTTTATTAGAGTTACCAAAACTACAAAAAAAAAAAATATTTTATTTTAAAACTATTTTATTAATAAAAAATTCTTCTCCGCGAACTGGTATCGAACCGGCGATCTTCTGCTTGTCAGACCATTACTTTACCTCTAGCCTAAACTCAATTTAAAATTGTATTTTAAAATTTCTACCTTGAATATTTTTTTCTTTCATGTTTAAATATTAATGTCTAAAAATTGATTTGTATGTACAACAGAAATTGGGTTGCTAATCTTAATATTTTATTAGAGTTACCAAAACTTTATATTATATTAAAATTGGTAACGAAAACTTATATCTAAGATAGAGTGTTTGTTTTTTTTAGCATACGAAACTAATATTCGATTTTAACTGCAAATATTTTACTCAACGGATAAAATTTCCAAAAAGTGATTGGTTGTTGGTATTTAAGGTAATGTAGAAGACAATATTTTGTTCAATATTGATAAGGATACCCAATAGTTTGAATGATGTGACTGTGTTATGGTTAATTTTATATATTTTCTGTTTACAATATAGTTTGATTATTCTGATGATAATTATTAAGTTTCCAACCAATTTATTCTCTGTGTGTAGCTTTACACTTCCTGGGATTATACAAAAGGCTTATGCATCTAGTCTAGAACCAATAGTTTGAATGATGAGACTGTGTTTTGGTTAAATTTATATTTTTTCTGTTTACAATATAGTTTAATAATTCTGATGATGAATTTTAAGTACTTACAATTAAATTTTTTAATAATTATTAAATTTTGTTAGTTATAATGGATGTCCAACCAATTTATTCTCCTGGTATTATATGAAAGGTTTATGCATCGAGTTTAGATCTCTAACAGTCATTCCGACTCCTTAAGTTGGACTTAAAAACTTTAAAATTATAAAATATTTAATGCCACCACTTAACTACCACTTTGCTGTGGGTGTATTAACTCCACATTAATGTTTAACTATAAAGTACTTTATCCATAAACCTTTAGGCAATTGTTTGTTGTGTTTAAATAATGTTTAAGTATGGTTTGTATAGAATAATTGTGATGATATGGTGCTGGTGGCATGTTTTTACTACTCTTTTTTCTGTTCGCTTGATGATTGTATTCTTTAGCAGTCAGTTTAAATCATGTTGCAAAAAAATAAAATTTACTATAAAATGCGTATGATTTGATGTTTTTTTTTTTCCAATTACTACAAAATTATTCCTCACTGTTTAAGGGTTTTTTTTTAAATTTTGTTTAAAGAACATTTAGTGGAGGCGTTTAACTTCAGCACTATCCTGCACACAAAACAAAATTATACACTTATAATAATCCATGCATAAAAATACGAAATTATTGTCAAAACAACGAAAACTTTAGTAAAGTTAATAAATTTTCGTTTATTTTACGAAAGTTTTGGTAATTACTCGGCTTTTCTTAGTTTTTACTATTTGTGCACAATTTGTCATACCATTTTGCAAATGATCAAAGCATTTTTGTGCAAAATCCAAATCTGGACAGTGCGGTTCACGTAATTTCACTAAAATTTATATGACAGCATAGCAAAAAGGATAACCTCAGAGTTCATCTTTTAAATATTGTGCATGTAAGTAGCTGAAGTGTGAATTTAAATGTGACATAATTGCCCTATTTTTCGAATATTTTTTGTTAATTTTTACACTTACAATATTACCACCGCAAAATTTATTTGAAAACAAAAGAAATTTCACTTGAAAAAGGTACGACTTACATTTCATTAAATTCAACTAAAATTGTCATTTGTTTTATTTTAAATGAACCACAAATGTAGTAAAAAATTAACCACAAATGTAGTAAAAAACGTTTATTTTATTTTTTTTTAAATAAAAGCAAAAAATATTATGAAAATGGATGCAAAATTCATAGAACAAAAATTTCATGTGGTTTGTTTTTTAAATGAACTACAAAATGAAATCTTCTACAAATACCTTTTTCACTTAAAAATAAAGCTACTGTATTACAATTCAAACAACTACAAATATTTACAGCTGAAGTTCCCTGAATTATTAGCGATTTCAAAGTGTATAAGCTAAACTTTTTTAATAACTCATGTGCAATGTCTAAAAAACATTTGAATGTTTCAGTTTAGGAAGTTTTGTGAACCGCAAAATTCCACATTTCGATAAATAAGCGGTCCAAATTGCATTAACAGTTTTGGCAATATTTCTATACCGGACTATGTATTTATGACTTGACCCCTATTCAAGCGAGTCATTAATTTTTAAAATAAATTTTTTTTTGTTGAGGACAAAAAATATTATATTGGTATTTTGTTTAGGTTCGCAATCGCACATTTAGGGGTTAAAAACGGTGTTCAACAATTAAAAAATTTTAGTATGAAAACATGTTTAAAATTAAAGAAATTTCGATTTATTTTGTCCGCAGTATTAAAGTACTCGAGAAAACAAAAATGTTGATACCTAGAAATAGAAATATTCAAAATATGGGCCGAACGATGACGAAAATTTAAAAAAGCTTTTACACCTTCTCGATAAAATTAAATATTCATTATTATACATACAGTGACTCACAGCTTATTTCGTGTGACTAAATTTTTAAAACATATTTGTTTATATTTTTAACATAATCCTAAATATTTAAAAAAATGAGACATATTTTTAAAGATTTATTATTTTTTATTATATTTACAAAAAAAAACTTAAAAAAATTCATTAACAAAAAAAAACGTAGAACATAAAAAAAAATTCATAAGAATTCAGCCTCACAGCCTATTTCGTGTACATATTATAAATATCTGATATTATATAGACAAAATAAAATTTTTTAAACAAAATAACAAAATTTTTTTCATATTTTAAAAAGAATTAGTATTTTGTAGGATAACCCTTTTGTTTAATAACTTCTTTAAGTCTAGATTGCATAGAATTAACAAGTTTTTGTGTGTAGTCAGTGGTTATTTTCTGCCATTCAATATTGAGTGCAATTTTTAAGTCCTGCTTATTGCTAATCTTATGATTTCGAATATTTCTCTCCAGAACACTCCATAGATTCTCAATGACATTTAAATCTGGCGATTGGGCGGGAGTATTAACGATGTGGGGACAGTTCCAAACTAACCATGTTTGTACAAGCTTCGACTTATGCTTGGGGTCGTTATCTTGGTAAAATCTAAAGCCTTCTCTAACACCCAGTTTCTCGGCACTTTGCAACAGGTTGTTTTTTAATAAGTCTAAATAAACATGTTTGTCCATCGTATCGTCGATAAAGACCAATTTTCCGACCCCAGCTGATGACATGCATCCCCACACCATAACATGGCCTCCGCCATGCTTTACTGTGCCACGTAAATTTTTAGGTTGCAGTTCCGTATTTGGTTTTCGCCAAACATATGACTTACCATCAGACCCAAAAAGGTTAAATTTGCTTTCATCAGCGAATATTACGGTGTTCCAGAAAGATTGATCTTTGTTTACGTGGTCCTTAGCGAACTTCAATATACTCTTAAGATTTTTTGGGCTGATAAACGGCTTGTTCCGGGCTGTTCTTCCATGGAAATTATCATGACGCAGTATTCTTCTGATGGTTTCGGGATTACATGTCTTTCCCAGTGATATTTCTGCTTCTTTTGCCAGAGCTGGTGCGCTTAAATGGGGATCTTGTTTAATTTTTCGCAAGATCCAACGTTCGTCTGATTCCGTAAAAATTTTATTTGGGGCTTTTCGGATTTTATCAGCCACTCTATTTTCACGAAAAAAGCGTTGTATTATATACTGAACTGTAGAAGCACTCAAGTTTACCATTTCGCCAATCTGTTTTTGAGTTTTTCCATCTTTAAAATGCTGAATTACAACTTCACGCTTTTCTAATGTTGTTCGGCGACCCATGGTAAAAATTTAACTGATTATCATTCCAATTGAACTGATTATTATTTAAATTTTTTCAATTTTTATTCCTTCATTCTATGCAAATTCTTCTTATTTAAAAATATAACAATTGATTTAATAACGGTAAATTCGTACACACGAAATAAGCTGTGAGATCACATTTCTATAAATTTTGTTGTTGGTCTGAATATTTTCTAAGAGTGCATTATTCTAACGGTTTTTTTCCAGTATTTATAATAAGAGATAATAATTCTCTTATAATCAATGATTTTTTTTGTTTTAATTGCATTAAATGAGAAAATATTGAGTAATGTTGTTTTAAAAATGATACACACGAAATAAGCTGTGAGCCACTGTATATTAATTTTAACTCAAACCAAGAACATCTTCACATACAATTGTAGTATTCAAATTTTTTATATAATCCCTGTTAAAAATCGACATAGTTCCATATATGAGCACACATGCTTCATACATGTCCACATGAATTCATACATGACTCATATGTGTTCATAAATCATTCATACATGTTCAAATGTTGGACTATATATGTTCATGTGTATGCATTAAGGAAAATTGAGGTAATATTTACATGTATAATCATACATGCCATACATGGTGATTAGGGTGGGGCGATTAGTATGGAAGGGAAAAAATCTTAATGGGCGCTTCGCGTTTCTGATTCTTGGGATTGTACTGAGCAAAAACGTCAACTAGACCATACGTCTACGGTGAAAATCGAGCTTCCAGATTTTGACTTGCAGTTTTTTCTCAGACTTTTGTCACGTTTTTTGGATATTTTGGCCTATAACAGCCAAACCATTGAGATTTTCGATCCAATACTAAGACACAAATTGTACACACAGAAAAAAATTTAGCGATTTGCCAACTGAAATTCGGTTACTCTGACTCAAATTCTTTTACTTCAAATTTCAGACGGCTGGCACAAATTAACATTAGCATTCACAACAAAGTTCGGCTAGTTCAACTAAATTTTAGTTGCAACACCCAAAATAATCAGAAATCTAATGTAAATATCGTTGTACAAACTGAATTTAGAAGTTGTTGCCATTAATATACAATTTTCAATTCGGTTGGCACTTTATTTCTCTGTGTGCAGCCAAGACAATAGTTAAGAACTCTCTAGTACATCGCAAAAGCATTGGAACGCTCCTTCAGGCAGTTTTGGCCTTGTGAAAGTGCAAAGGGACAGGGTTACTTTCACAAAATACGGCCAAGAAGGCCTATTTTGAAATTAAAAACTAATCACTTAAACCCCACCCACAAATATGATTAATGCATTAATCTGCTAGAGAATCTTCCGAAGAAGAAATTGATACCACAATCTTGGATAAGCTCCTCCTACTTCCTGAGATATGTCCATCCCACACATTGTTACAAGCAAGTCAAAATCTGTTTTGCAAGTCAAAATCTGGAAGCTCGATTTTCACCGTAGACGTATGGTCTAGTGGACTTTTTTGCTCAGTACAATCCCAAGAATCAGAAACGCGAAGCGCCCATTAAGATGTTCAAATCACCCCACCCTAATGGTCATATATGTAAATTAACGAAAGTGGACATTACATGTATGATCGCAAATGAACACCTATGAGCATATATAAATTACATATGGAGGTATATGGACATTTATGAACTCGAATGTCTTCATATGTAAACATGAATGAGTTCATACATGTCCATAAATGGATAAATATATGTTGATTTTTAACCGGGAATCAATGGATGCGTCTGTAAGCTTTCATTTGATACCCAATTTTCCTATAGTTAATAACTTATATAAGAAAAAATATAAAAAAAACGTCAAATCGGGTCATCAATGACCCCACTTTTAAACCCCTAAACTTGAGATTGCGCACCTAAAACGGAACATGGATAATATTTTTTATCTTCTACAACATATCAAAGTTTCATTAAAATCTGAGGATTCGCCACTGTGTATTTTCTTTGCTAGTTTTACTTCTTAATGCTACATCTGCATAATTTATTTTTTCAGTGTGTATCTCTATTGTACTCAAATATGGTTGAATGGTCAAAGGAATATTGAGGATAGCACAAATAAAATTGTTGTCTTTCGCTATAAAAAAAATGGCGCTTTATATTGTGTTGTTAGCTTCTGGCTTTAGGTATGTTCTCGAAAATCATTAAATTTTATGTAATTCATCGTAAAGACAATAATAAATTTTTAAATCTGTTTTTAAAAAGGAATGATGTTGTATTTATTATTCAGAAGCTTATTATAAAAACTCAAATTTGTATGCCATTGAAAGGTCTATTGTTCTGTATTGAAAAGAGCAAATGATTGTAGTATAATTTATTCTACTCAACTACACTTAAAAGAAAAAGTTCATCAGGCTTGGCATTCTGTAAGACGGACGATCGACGATTATCGTTCACTTTTCGAAATGCAAATTTTAAATAATGTGAACAATTTTGTTAAAAAATAACAATTGTCCATAATTTAGTTTAACGCTTTTTTAACATTGTCGAAACGATAGCAGTTTAGGTATCGCTTTGAACAGAACGATATCATGTTTCTTAGAAGATTTATAAAAACATTCAAAAATGTTCTTTTAATAAAATGTTTTATAATATTTCCGTAATATTTCATGGAAAATTAAACAACATTTCATTGTATGATCCAAACACATTTTTATGTTTTTCCCGAAAAAGGATGATTCCAAGGGGACAGGGACCCATGGGTCAATCTTTTTGCACGAAAGGGATCGGGAACTTGATCATGCAGTTAATATAGAATTGGGTACATTTTCTCATTTTATACACCATATAAAAGAGCAATGCCCCTGTTGGGAATCGAACCCTCGACCCACATTGATAAGCTAGCACGCTGCAAACTAACCTACCAGGGCGCACGTTTTTTTTTTTGTCAGATATTGCGTTACCCATAAGTACTTATTTATTTTTTTTATTAATAATCATATATTCGCAAATTATACTCGTATTATAATAATACATTACCATTATACACCGTGTGACGTGTTAGGTGGTGTGTCTAAAAATATATTTTCAAATAAATTTTAAAAAGATCAAGAATTTAAAAACTGCTACTTGGCGTCAGATATTTAGATTACATTTTCGGTTTGCTCTAGGACACATCACAAAGTGTGTAATCTGTGGCTATTGACCCAATCCTATAACAACGCCATGTTAAAGTGACCGATAAGTTTTTATATAAGAGTTCCCACTAAGGACCAGTGCTTGGCGCTTTGTGTCAGTGGGGACCGGCCCTTTGCCAGAAGGGTAGCTAATGAAAAAATACAAACAAGATTTCGAAATCAGTTCTCAATCATCAAATATTCGGCAACTCGAAGAGAGTTTTATGTTGTGGGGATATAATATTATTCACTTCTGAAGTGGCAGTTATAAATTCAATTCTACACATTATTCGCTTTTGACTCAGCAGTGGAATTTGGGGTAGTAAGGTAATACGGGTGAAGTAGTAATATTACTAATATTATGTAATATATTTCTAAAAATTCTACCTACTGGGGTTTGTTTTTTAAAAATAAATTACCACTTTTAACTGTTTTTATTTAGAAGGAGTATTTATTGAAAAAAGTTTTTTTTTTTATGTTCGTGTTTTGTTTTAAAAACTATTCTCGTTAACATTTCTAAATTGGCAAATATACAAAAATACATTTTATTTACATATCTTTTAACTGACGAACTAATATCTGCAAAACAAATTGCAAATTGTTTGAAGTATTCTTTTTTTGTGATTATGTTTAATTTGGGGTGAAGTTTGAATAGTTTTTTTGACGGAAGTATTAAGCAATGTCAGAGCATAGTGATGTATGTTGTGTTAGTACAAAATTTTGTAAATGTAATTTTTTTTATTAATTTTTTTATTAATTCAATGTTGCAAAAACACAAAAAAAACAACAAAGCTAGCCATAGACAAAAGTGATTTGGTAGAAGCAACAAAGGATTTCCGAATAAGAAAAAGAAAGGTATGTTCTAGAGCACGTAATGATAACAAATTTCTTCAAAAACTAAACCTCTAAGAGGCAAGACTCTAATCATCAGAGAAGACAAATTTTGTTTTTTTTTGCCAATTTAGCTCAAATTGCATATTTTGCAATTTTTTTAGTTTTAGTTTTTGGACTTAAAAACTGTTTTTCTTAAGATTTTTGAGCTTTAAAATTGTATTCTTTAAATTTTCTTATCTTCAAATGCCTTTTTTCTCAATATTTTTTACTTTTAATATTTAATAATTTAATTTTTTCTTTTGGACTCTGATTAAAACATTTCCCTCTTTAAACCATGTTTAATGTATAACATATAAAAACCGGTCCTTTTATTTTCTGTTTTCTTTCACCTTTTTCTTTCATTTTATCAATTTTAATGTTTTTTTTATTTATTTATTTTAAATTTGTTTTTCGATTTTAAATGCACTATGCTAACTTCTATTTTAATTTTAATAAATCAAAAGCTCAGTGAACTGAAAAATTATGAAATTTCCTAGAAATAAGCATAAGAAGTTTCAATACTAAAACAAAATGAATACCTACAAATAAAAAAAACTTTAACATTTATTATCAAATGCATGCCATAACTAATGTTTTCAAAACTAACGTAGAAAAACTATCATAAAATATTATATATAGTCTAAAATAAAAAAAGAAAACGAATCGCATAAAATAAAATAAAAACACAATGTTTTCTATCTCTGATTATTAGTGGTTACTTGCAAACATATTGATACCATAAAAGCAGTAATAAATTTTGGTTAGAAATTGAAGATAATTTGTTAAATACAGGAACAAAAAATAAATGAATGTTAGTTTCCTAAGGGGAAAGTGATGGGTGCCAAGGTTGTAGGCCGGTCCTAGGTCGAATATTGTTTTATTAAAAGGACTGATCAGTTTCACAAGGCGTTGTCATATGAACATTTAAGGCACCTGAGGACGATTTAGGTGGTTAGTCTAAAAAAGAATTAGTTACAAAAATTGACATTGCATCAGTAGATCTAATGTTGTTTGGACCATATTGGCTAGTTAACAGCAAAGTTTTATTTTTTGCGTGTGTGTTTAAATACAAAAGAAAATAAATTAAACAAACGCATATACAAATTCTATCACTTTTACTTAAGATTTTTTAATTTATTATGGTGGAAATTAATAAAAAAAAAAATTCGCTTTTTCTATAATTATCAGAAAAGACAAAAAAAAGCTAAATTCAACGTATTTAAAGCAAAAATATTGTAAAAAATCAAAGTATGTAAAAACTACAATTTACAAAAAAAAAAAAATGCAATTTAAGCTACTAACTGGGACTTCAACTAACCTATTTATTGTTGTTCCTCATCTAAATTTTCAATTTAAGTGTTAAATTTTAACTGGACATTTAGTAATCGGACCCGAATGGAATAAAAATAATTTTAAGTCAGAAAATCTTAATAAAAAAATCTCTATAACTCAAAGAACCGAATTGAATTTTGCCAAAAAAAAACCCGTAATATCCTATATATGTCTCGTCGAATTTACTTTTTCTATCAAAATTATTTGTCTTCAAACTTATAAGTAGCATTGTTAAGAAAAAATCAAGTCTCGAATTTAATTTTGTTAAATTTATGACAGATTTTCTATAAATACAGATTTTTGCTTAAATTTGCAGAAAATTCATGTTTATCAGCACAAACTGAGCCCAAAATATAGTCAAATGAAAGAGTTTATCTTTTTTTTTTTAGTTTAGAAATGTTGAGGTTAAGAAGAAGAATAAATGTTTTTCTCTAAAAATTATAAACACTATTAATTTTTAAATCCGACTAGAATAGTTTCTGCCTCTTTTTATGGACAGGCGTCATCCGTGATTTTCCATTTAAATTGTATTATTATTTGTGTATTTATAATTGTCAGATTATCTCTATATGATAAATTTTTCAACAACCTGCGGCTGTAAGAATCAAACCTGCGCTCAACTTACATTACAAACGTAACAATACCAAGTCATGGCCGTTTAGCGATCACACCCAAGTATGGCCTCGAATCTAAGGCAGCTAAATTGCAGTTTTCTTTCCTATTAGCTTTTCTGTTATTGTATATTATACTCAGAAGTGACAACACTA
This sequence comes from Delia radicum, assembly GCA_021234595.1. Lineage (NCBI taxonomy): Eukaryota > Metazoa > Arthropoda > Insecta > Diptera > Anthomyiidae > Delia > Delia radicum. Next base: position 20,153,545 of record CM037855.1, on the reverse strand, counting down.
ACAACACAAATATTCTATTTTTAAATTTTTGTTTATTTTTCTAATCTCCTCCGTCTCTATTTCACAATGTTGCCAGACTGACGTATGGTTTTTACGTTTATCATTAACCGCTAATTTTTAAAATTTTCTTAAAATTTAGTTATAGTTGTCATAATAATAAAATTTAGTTATGACAACTATATTGAAATTACATCAAATGAGATTCCGTGGGATCTTATGAGATAAGATTATGTACGCCATTTCTCAGATCAGCTGAGATATGATGTGATATGAATATATATATACATATGTATATATATGTATGCACAGCGCATACTTTAGGGACACGCCCAAAATTGTCCCCGAAATATGCGGTGTATAAAACCAATTGTCCTCATCTTATACGCTAGATGTATGAAAAGGCGCGAAAACTTTGCGGACAGTCCCCAAAGTAAGCAAATGTCCCTAAACTATGCGGGGGGAACGAATAAATGTCTCTAGAGTATGCGCTGTGCATACATATATCGAAACTTTTTTCGTCGGGTACTGAAAATGTCGAAAATACAAATGAAGAAATGAAAAAACGAATAAATCAATATCAAGCCAATCAAGACTCGTTAAAGGATATGTCCTCTTGCCACCGGTTAAGGGACCGGTTCATTCAACATAAGTTGTATTGCATTTACTAGTTCTATGATAACTTTTACTTTAACCAGTCACTGGATAGGTCCTTTGAGGACAATTAACTTCTCATTCCTTTGAGGGTTGTCAATAATACAGTAAAATGGACAAAACTTAGAAAATATATATTTTTTAAAAGCCGAATCTTTGTCTGTCAGTTAACTAACAACCAAGCTCTTAATAAGTCTCTATACAGAGAGAATTTTCTTGGATAGGCTTTAATGACATTTTTAACTAAACTAACGAAGTTTTCTTCATAAAGTGAATGAAAAATTTCTTAAATCTCTTGAAAAAGCTAAACTATTTTTAATGAAACTTTTTCATTAGGTGCATAAAAATAAAATGAAAATTTGTCATAAAATTTTATGAAAAACTACATTAAATTAATGAAAAGTTTTAATGGACTAGTTCCAGTAACACTTCAGAGATAATTCTCTCAGTGTAGAAATTCTGGATTTTTGTCAAAATTTTGTCTAATGCTATCATCAAATTTATGTTCAAAACCATTAACAGCTGTTGCTCAATTTCAAAATAAAGGGTCCGCCATCTAACGTTTTTTTTTCAACTAGTGCTTATTTCGTGAATGGTAACACTTAGCTCATGTCTGATTTGACAGATAATTAGTTTTATCCTTCCGCTGAATGAATATGGTCCGTATGTTCGTTATCTTGTGAAAAAAGTGAAAGAAACTGGCATCCTCATCGATAAACCAAAGCGTGAAAAGCCAAAAACAGTGCGTATACCCGAGAATATTGCTGCTGTGGCAGAAAGTGTGCGTGAAGCGCCATCAACATCAATTCACCGTCGTTCTCAACAATTGAACATTTCGGAGACATCATTGAGACGAATTTTGCATAAAGACCTTGGTATGATGCCATACAAAGTCCAATTGGTTCAGGAGTTCAAAAAAAAAAAGTTATTTGGCGGACCCTTTATTTACTTCAAATGTGAAGAGACCTCTAAATTGTTTACATCTCCAAAATGTGTTGAGATATGGGGTATTATTTAAAACCCTAAATATTGAAAATGTTGAAAAATCAGCAGCAGCAACAGTAGAAGATGTTTTTAAAGAAACATTTGGTTTATTTTTGTTCATGTTAAACATCTTTGTCTGTGTTTTGTGTATCCCTGCTGTGTTAGCAATTTTATTTTGGCTATAATAGGCTGCTTATGTTAACTAAAATGTACTTCTTATTCACTTTATTGCGTGTTGTGTTGTTGTTTTTTTTTTATATTTTATCTGTTGCAGATTTTTATTCCCCTTCCCCTTCCTCTCCTTTAACCAAAAAACACAACATCTTACCAACTTTTGTTTATACAATATTATGGCCACAACTACGACAACAACGTTCTATACTCTAGTCGTACATTGTCAATACCATAAAATAACATTAAAAAAGTACGAAATTGATGGCAAGAGGAAGATTTATTAAAACAAGAAATATGTTGTTGATATTAAGTATTATTGTTGCTATTGCTGTTGCTATTGCTATTGCTATTGTTGATGCTCTGTTGTTTGTATCCTAAGTATGTAGTAGCAAATTTTATATTCGAAATTTATTGGATTTGTTTTTTCTTAGCTGATTTATTTCATGATTTCTTTTTGTTCATTTTTATATTTCTTGAAAGGAAATATTATGATAAATTTAAAACAATAAATGTTAAGGGAAATAACAAAATATTTATATTTAATTGTACTCGAGAGATGTTGCGGAAAAAATATTGTTCATAAGGTTAAGTTTTTTTAAGGAAATAAAAATATAAAATTTTTGGTGGTTTTCGAAAGCAGTAAATTTGTATAAAAAAGTTTTGCTATTTTTATGAAATTAGAATTTTCATATCCAGAGGACCGGTCACTTTAACTTGGCGTTGTCATAGACGGGATCATTTGATACATTTTGGACTCCTTATCACGTGTTAGGTGATTTGTATAAAAATTGATTTGCAAATTATTAAAAAAAAAAAAAAACAACTTGGCTTCAGTAGGATCGATCACATAATGGTCTGCTTACAATGCCAAAGATAGATATGGTAGATATGGGCTTCTTCCCATGGGCAACAGCACTTATTCCAGTCGACAAGTAGTATATGTGCCAAGGTAGCGGTGATCGGCCGCTGCCAGACTTTTTATTTAAAAGGCATCGCTTAATTTAACATGACATTATTAGATAATTAGAGATGAACCATTGACATATTGTAGATACCTTATGACATGTTAAGTGGTGTGTTGGAAGAGCTTGAAGATGGAACGTTCTGCTTACAGGGCAAACGCTATACCGTCTTAACTAATGTTGCTTGTGCATATTGGCTGGCTAACAGCAAAGTTATATTTTTTCGTGTGTGTTTAACTACAAACGAATACAAAAAATGGCAAAAAAAACGTTGTAAGAAAATAAAAAAAATTTAAAACCCACTAACTTTTCAAAAACAAAGTATAGTTAAAGTGTAGTGATATATTTTCAGTTCACTGGCCACTGGATATGTCCTTTAAGGTCAATTGGCTTTAATAACGTACAAAAAAATGCAGAAAGTTACAAAATCAATTGAAATTTAGATAATTTCAACAAAAAGTGCTATGTTCCCTTTTACTAGTCAAGGGAGCAGTCACCGGATATGCCATTTGGGGGCAATTGACTTTCCATTTAAGGTATCGACTTACTTAGACCAACCGTGATTGATGTAAGTTTTTCTTATTAAACATACAATTTGCGAGTATGTCTGATGCCAAAATTTGTATTTAAATCTTAAAGAACTTTTTTGACTGCATAATTGATAAATTTTATTGAGATTTCTTAAATGACTGCATTTTTAACAAAAATTATAATTTAAAGTTTCTTTAGTCTATACGGTCCATTTAAATTATCATTTATATAGATGTTGTGTTTTTGTTTAGCAAAATCCTTTTGACATACATTTCAATAGGACCTCCTACTATATATACTACTTATTTAATTCCCAACTAAGTCTACACTCCAAAAAAAAAGTTAGTAAAGTCAGTAAAAATTTTGCTTAATCAGCAAAATTTAGTCAGGAGGGTGCTTGGAAAAAAAATTGTAATGTCAGCAAAATCTTTTCTCTAAAATCAGCGAGCAGATTTTTAGCAACCAAATTAATATATTGAGCAAAAATTTTGCTTAGTTGATTAAAAATTAAAAACTGATTGCTAAAAGTCAACAAAATTTTTGATAAATATTAGTAGACTGATGAAGACTCAAAAAAATTGTAGAAAAATTATACTTAAGTTAATTTATTTGCTGAAAATCTTAAACATTTTTTTGTGATTTTTTTAAAAATAATTTACAATACGTTACAAAATATAAAAATGTTTATACTCCCTCAGTGACGACATGAATTAATGTAATATCTGAACAAATATAGAAATAATTATATATAACATAAACAAAGTTATCTTTCAAATAACTACGTAAATTGTTGTCTAAATGATGGTATCTTTTAAAGGAAGACAAATGCCTTAAATAGTTCTAGAAACGAAATGAAAAAATATAAAATATGCAACCCTTTTTTTGCTATAAGAACAAGGGTTGCAGATTTTATATTATCTAATAATTATAATTATTTAAGATGTGTGCCCTTGTCTTTTGCTTTACTTTACATTAACACTACACTACATTAATAATCGCTATAAACATTTAGTTTACAAATAGTTTTAATATTTTATTTTGTCTTCAATCTAATTAATAAACAATTATTTTGACACAAAATCTAAGTTGTTTTAACCCACAGTTCTGTTTTATGTATGAAAAATAGATATAAAAACCTTCCATGTTTAATTTTTTATATGTCTTGCAGAGTTGTACTTTTTAGTATAATTTTGTCGTCTCTACTACATCCTGAAATGCCGTGACATCTACTTCAGTCTGCGTATATCTTTCAATCCGATTGTCGTCCACATTATTAATGTGCTTATCAGCTCAATTTTTTTTAGCAAAATAAATTAGTAAAACAGTAGTAAAATGTTAATAAGACATTAGTACAAAACAGCCAATTGCTGAATAAGTTTATCTAAAATTTTAGCTGAAAACATAATTTTAGCAAAAAAATTGCTGAAAAATAGTAAGCTTAATTTACAAGAAGTTTTACTAACTTCACTACTAACTTATTGTTGTGAGTGTACAATGGTGATTGTAAATTATTCTGTTTTTGTCATAAGTATTAAATGTATTTAGTCTTTTAGCAGCTGGTATTTTACAAACATGTCAGTTGATGGCTGTTATATTGTAAGTCCATGGTGTTACTGGCACTTTACATAGGGGCGGGAAAGCATTTTTGAAAGCATTTTTCAGAAAAAAATTTAGTAAACACGTAAGGGTCTCAGGACCCTTACGGGGTTCCTGACCGGTCATTGTTCTGTCAGGGCTTTCACAAGCAGATGGGACAGGGACATACCGGATTTTTGCAGGTTGTGCGAGGACGTTGAGGAACTGGAGACAATTGAGCATATAATGTGCCACTGTCCTAGGTTGCAGGGTCTCAGACAGACACGGCTAGGAGATAGATTTAACGACGAACTGGGGTGTGTCGCTAGATGTAAACCAGTATATTTGCTGGGATTTGTCAGGGAAATAGGACGGCTGTTTCTAGCAAGAGGACGATAGGAGCTGGTTCTGGGGAGTATATATCCTTTCTATCTTTCTTTATATCTATCTTTCAATCTATCTTGCTGTCTATTTCTATTCTTTCTTACTGTTTTTCACTGAAGGGATTCACAATGGACCTTATTGGTCTCCGAGTGGAGATGTGCCCTTGGGCACATAACCCTTCCTAACCTAACCTAACTCCGTAATCCAAACAAAAAAACTTTCTTCTGTTGTGTCGAAATTAAAAAACACATGCAGGGTGGACGTATATATGCGTCTAACGCAACAGAATAGAGTTTTGATAAAACGCAGATATACGTCTTTCGCAAAAGGGAGGTTAAATAGTAACAACCCAATGTAGAAACGGTAATGGCATGCCATTTCTTTTCTCACTACCAGTAATAAACACCAGCTTACCATCTGCATTACTTTAACACAAAAAATAAGGTCTTACTAATAACTACTTAAATTTTCCATTATTTTAATACAAAAAATAATGCGTTACCCCTAAGTTTTCGTTTTTATCATTATTTTAAATATAAAGTAATGATCGAAAAATTTTTTTAAAATATATTTTTTTAGAATCATTATTTTTCCAACTCTTGGAAAGACATATATAAGTACATATTTTTGATTTTTTGTAAGCTGGGAAGTAATGACATTTTCTGCAAGCAAGTCATTTATGTTTTGCTCAAGTATAACATGTCGAGATAGCTCAGATGGTTAAGCGGTTAACTGACAATATGGTGACCGTGGGGGCACATTTTATTAAAAAAAAATTTTAAATGACAAAATATTTGTTTAATAAATTTAGTTTTTTTTTTTTAATTTATTTGCAGACTGTGTTTTTTTGTCCATACTGGGAAGCATATAGGTAACCACATATTTTTTTCTTCTTCGTAAGGTTCTTAGTAATCATATGGCATTATTTTGCACGGCATCCCTATATAAAAGTAATGATATTTGTAATGACATGTTTAAGAATAAATGCCAACTTTAAGATACAACATGTGCAAATTTGGGTATAAAAATAGTTGTTATATTGAGCAGTGTCTATTAGTCTGTATTTCGGGAATTTTAGACATGTTTCAATACAAAAATGCAACCATTTTTTAGCCCAATTTGTATTTCTTAAACAATGATATTTGTAATACAATAATAACAAACCGCTATATCGAGGAACTTAAAATTTTGTGTGCCTTAGACATCTTAGACATCTACTTAGACATCTTAGACGCTTAGACATCTACTTGACAGGATTTTTAAAAATTTCTCCTAGGAGGGGCATGAAGGGGAAAAGTCTACCTATTAACGGCCTATAACACCCGCTTAAGCTAAGAATTTGAAGTACGGGGTTTCGGTTCATAATCTCGCGTAGATATCCGCTTAGAAGGCGTTATTGGATATTCCTACTGGATGAACAAAAACGGAGGAAGCCTACATTGTTTTTTTTCAGAAAATTAAGTTTTAATAATGTTTAATTCAGAGATATGGTTTTTTTGAAATTTTCGCTATGATCGTAGTAAAACTGAAGCTTATGTAGATAAACATTTTGAATTTTTGATAACATGGGTTTTCAAAGATAAATGGTTTAAAAAGTTTAATGAACTATACAAAGCCCATAAGGTAGAAATATGAGACTTGAAATTGAAACATAAACCACAAATATTAAATATATTCCGGTATTTAAAACTTCCGTTAACGAAGTATCGGGGTTTTAAGCTAGTTCTGTATACATTTTCAGGTAAATGCTCACCCACAATGCTGGAGTAACCTTTGCCACAAATTATATTTCAGAAAAAAATAAAAAGAATGAAAAAATAAATAATTGTAAGTGGAACAAAATCCAATCTATTCACAATTGTGAATATCTTTAATAAATAATGTAAAGCAAATTTAAGAAATTGAATAAGCATAAGGAATTTATGAATGATTAAAATTAAAATAAAAGGAAAAGAAAAAAAACATGAATGCTGGGAAAATAAATCCTCTGAAAATGCTATACGTGTTCAAACCCATTACCAAATATGTACTTATATAACCACTTATATGGTAACACTGTTCTACACAACAGCTCAGACATCATCACTTTTTTGGTCATACTTTTTTAATTACTCGGCAAATTTTGCTAAATTTTAACAGGCAACTTTGAGAGACTATAAAAAAAAGATTCTTGGCGAAAAACGATAAACTTAGTTCATCTTTTGTGTTCGTATTGATTATTTTCAGAAATCGACTTCATTATTAGTTTTTTGGGCCCTATGTGCAATTGATATATAATGTTATTGTATGAAGTTGTTGCTGTTTTAATACAATCCTTGATTGACTATGTACAATACCAAATAAAGTTATTTCAGTTTTATTGTCATTGCCCGCAGTGTTGTGTTTTTGATGACAGAGTTTAAAATAATGAAATTTTTATGTTTTAAAAAAGATTTTTAAACAAAAGTTAAAAAGGGTTTATCTGGGGTCAAATTGTACAAAATTAACCGAGAAAAATAAGTTAGTACTGTTTTTTAATTAAAATTTTGCAATATTAACAAACCAATTATTTTTAATTCCAAACTAAGTTGTCAAAAATTAATGGGTTGTAAATACCCTAAATTAAAGTTTAAACCGGATTTCGGTCGTAATGTAAACACAACCTTAGTTAATGCTGTCTCTTCTGATTTAAAAAAAAAAAATGTTAAGGGTGTGTTTATTCCCTACATTTATCAATGTTCTGAGCCATCAAAGGGTTGCCGGTTCGATTCACGGTCACGGCATATTTTTTTTTTTAGAAAAACGTTGTTCATATAGAGACAATTTAACAATTTAGAACACTTGATTAACAGACACAAAAAACAACCACTGATATGTCCTTGTGTGGAACAAAGCAGTGGAATCATAAATTTGTTTGCGTTAGTTAAAATTTTTGAATACAAATATTTGTTATTGGGGTTTGAATAATTTTGTATAACTTTCCTTGGCATTCATGAGTTATTTTAAGGCTCTGCTAAATGAAAGCTTTGTTTTAGTTATTTGCTTGTATTCTATTGTTATGTTTGTTATATATTCTTTACATCTCTCACCACCAATACTATTTACAACCCAAAACGATTTACATAATTTATTTTGCCATTTTTGTAAATGTGTATGTCCGTAAGTAAGGTCCGTTTCATAACCCATGTATGAAATTATACTAAAATTTAACAAGAATTTGCTAAGTGGGTATGAATTGGCAGAATTTCAGTTATTAATATATATATTTGGGTTGAATTAATTGTGAAGGTAATTTTTTTTTCCTTTCTCTATTTGCAGAAAAAGGCAGTGCTGCCAACCCAATTAGTTCCAAAATCGTCAAATTTGGTTGAAAAAATTTTCAAAATCGTTATTTTGAGAATGAGAAATCGTCAAAGAATCGTCGTTCCAAAAACTATTTACATTTCAATAAAAACTTGAAATTTTACGTTTTAATCACTTGAATTGTAATTATTTCACAATTTTAAAGTTCTATTTTATTAGTTCCTTTACAAATGACTCTGAGTCTTAAAACACAACTCCCAATACTTATTTCGGGGAAAAGAATTTTAAAATCACTGACCTATTTTAAAATCTGCAAAATTCCTTTAGTTTTAAATTTTTTTTCCGATATTTGGTTTCACAAAATTTGGGCATACATACAATAAAAAGGGAATTAAAGAAAAAGATTAATTTACCTAGAATCAAAAATGTAGAACATCACTCTTTTATCAGTGATTTTGAAGCTAAATGATTTAAATTATTAAAAAATAAAGATTTTGGATTTGCCTTTGTAAAATGTATAAAAAAATCCATTCGAGTTTCGTTATTTTTTCATTAAAATTAAAATAAACCGTTCAAAATGATGGAGTTTATATGTAGTTGATCATTAAATGGGTAAATGAAGAATTTTTATTCGATTTGAGATCATTTTATCACATTTTCCTTAATGTTTTAAACAAAAAGAACCTTAATCAAATTTTGTCAGTAAATTTTAGAGAAATAAATTAAAAAATTTAAAAATTCTATAAAAATTGCAAATTTTTATAAATCGTCATTTTATCATATTTCACTTCAAACATCGTCAAAATGGAGACAAAGCGTCAAAGTTGGCAGCGCTGGAAAAAGGGTTGTCATATTTTTTTTTGTTTCAAGAACTATTTACGGCATTTGGCTTCTTTCAAAATTGTCATCATTTACACAACCATAGATTTAAGTAGTTAAAATATATTTTTGTTTATGTTATATATAATTATTTCTATATATTTTCAAATATTAAATTAATTCATGTCGACAATGTATGCAGATTTTTATATTTTTTAATGTATTGTCAATTTTTTTTAATGAATAACAATTTTTTTTAGGATTTTCAGCAAATACATTATATAACGCATAATTTTTCAGAATTTTTTTTTTGAGTTTTTTCAGCCTACTAATATTCAGCTAAAATTTTATTAATTTTTAGCAAGGACTTCTTTAGTTTTTAATCAACTAAATGTTAGCAAAATTTTCGTTGAATTAACAAATTTTTTACAGACATTAGATATAAATTTTTTTATAAATTTTTGTGGTGACTTCACTGACTTTTTTTTTTGAGAGTAGCTTTTTGTCAAAAATAACTTTCTAAAATCACGTTTTTTGTAATTTGTAACTTTAGATACGTTCTATTTTAAGCGTGAACAATATATAGCATTAAAGATTATTTTTGTTTAATTAAATAACTTTTAGTTAATTGCAACAACACTTTTAAAAGCTATCGGCCTTGATTTACCTTTTCCATTGGCTAAAAACCGAACCAGGTTATTGCAAAAATTCAAGGGTTTGATTTTCAAATCCGGATAACTTTTGCAGTTAAAAATTACAAAAATGTTTCAGTTTTGAAAATCGGTTGATAAATATAAATGTAAATTTTTGAAAACCCAAGATGTCCTACTTTGGAGTCTAATTAATCAGCCCCTGAGGGATCCAGTGGCTCGTTCTTTGAAATCTAAGCTTGAAATTACGCTGATTATGGCTGTGTGAAGTTTTATGGCAATCCGGTCAGCCAGTAACAAATGGCTGAATTATTTCCAAAATATTTGTCATGCAGCCCACTGTGCATGAGTTATAACTATGAAACGGACTTTATCTCTACAATGTTATTGTAATTTTAAGTTGCTGTTTTTATTGTCGTTGACAATTTCCACTAGTAAAATGTTCCTATCAATCTTTTTTTAAGCAAAAGATATAAGACTAGTTCAAAACAGTGAGCGAGAGACGAAGAGTTTTATATATAGAGAGCAGTGTTGCCAAGTTATTGGGTTTCCCTCTATATTTAGGTATTTCTTAGTCTTTTAGGGGGATTTTAGGGGTAACACTTTGTTACGAGGAATTTTAGGGGGGTAAAATTCTGATTAAAAGAGGTAATTCTGCCTTAATACAAATAAAATTTTCTGTTCGGTTATTACTTTTGTAAAATTTTTGCCATAATTTTAACTTTTCTTTTTTTTGATTGTTGGTAAAATTTAAGTCATTTTACTGCGCTGTTAAAATAAAATATCAAATTTTGACTATGAAAATATTAAAATCCTAAGAAAATTTTTATTCAAAGAATTTTAAATAAAAACTAACAAATTTACAAGATTTAAGGAAAAAAAATTTTTTGGGGTGATATTTTTTCGTAGTAGAGTAAATCTAAGGACTTTTTTTTTTGGGGGGTATTTTTTAAAAAAAATACTTGGCAACACTGATATAGCCAGTATAAATTTGTACGTGATGTCTATTTTGGAGAAAGTTTAATTCAAAGACAATTGATGGCCATATTTAGTATGCCAACAAAAGCAACAACAACGAGACCCAAATAATTTAAAATTAAAAGCATACTTATTGGATGTATATGCCCTGGTTTGTTAAATTGTTGCTGGTGAAATGTTTAATCTTGATTAAGGGTATTTACATAAAAACACTTTTATATTCTCTTAATTTGTTTTTTGTTTTTTTCTTTATTCTGAAAGTGTGGCAAAGTATTTATTTATGATGTCTGTGTAAGTATTTGAAGAATTATTTAATTTGTGTTAAGAAATTGTCATTAAAATGAATTACAATAGTAAATTTTTAAGTAAATATACTTTTCAATGGATTACCACTGAATATAATTCAACCGTATATATTTATTTGTCATACAGTTCGTATACGTTATATTTTATACTAAAATATTACGTATACGTAGTGTAGGTTAAATTTCGAATGACAAAAGCGGTAATATTAGTTTACAGAAATATTTTTGTGACCTCTAAAAGACTGTTTTTGAAAAGAGCCTAATTTATTAGATAATTGCATCAAAATTTATAAAAAAGAAAAAACTTCAAAAATGGTACATGATATGAAAATAGAAGAATAGTTTTAAATTTTTCCGTTTTAGACTGCTATTTTTATTAGAGCATGACGCGAAATTAACATGACCTGGTAAAAATATTGCCGTTTTAAAGAACTGCGTTGAAAATGAGACAGTTTGTCAATATACTTACTAAACATTTTCATAATTTTAAGAACAATTTTCATATTTTGTTTTGAAAAGATTCTTTAATTCTTAAAAGCTGGGTTAACTTAATGAAAATATTCACTAAATAATCATTAATTATTTAAGAAAAATTTAATTAATATTTTAAAAGGCACCACTTACAACACATGGAAAAACAGTGGACATTAGAGTGAGGTCAGTTTCTAAAAATAGAAGTGTTGTGTGGTTGGAGTTGTACTTCTGAGATTATGTATGCAAGAACAAAAACACCATGTACTGGTTTTAATCACAACAAAACTCGACCCGACGATAGATCGGTGGGCTAAAGCGCACTGTCTAACGTGTAGTGCGAGTGCATGTGGCATTAGAAATCAGTTTATCTATACCACGGTCAGTAATTGCACAGAAAAATTTCATATAGACGCAATCGAACAAATAAAAACATAACAAATATTACATTATTCAAAAAAAAAAAACAGGGTCACTGACGAAGGTTCAATACCAGAAACTGCGCAGTCTGATTCAGAAAATTGAAAATTTGCAATGCAGTTATGATTTTTAGAAAATACCCTCATTCTTCTCTACCACGCCTTTCACGATAATTAGTTAATTTAATGAAAATTTTCATTTAACAATATTTCATTACTAAAAGTTTTATAGTTCTAGGAAAAATTTTTATTTTTTTAATAATTAATTTATTAAAAAGTTTCATTAAATTAATCCAATGTTACATAATTTTAAAGGACAATTTTCATTAAATACAATTTTTAATTAAATTATTTAAATTTTTTCATTAAATAAACATAAGTTTTTATTAAATCAATGAAACTTTTTATTATATTACTAAAGCTTTTACTAATTTTATGAAACTTTTCATTAAATTAAAGAAATATATATTTAAATCAATGAAAAAATTTCATTAAACAATATTTCATTACTATAAAGTTTCATAGTTTTGAGGAAAATTTAAATTTTTTTTAATAATTAATTTATTAAAAAGTTTCATTAAACTTATCCAATGTTTCCTAATTTTAAGGACAATTTTCATTAAATACAATTTTTAATAAATTATTTAAATTTTTTCATCAAATAAATATAAGTTTTTATTTAATCGATGAAACTTTTTATTATATTACTAAAGCTTTCACAATTTTATAAAACTTTTCATTAAATTAAATAAATATGTATTTAAATCAATGAAAAAATTTCATTAATATTGTAAAAGGCTAATTAGTTAATTTGATGAAAATTTTCATTTAACAATATTTCATTGCTAAACAGTTTTATAGTTCTAAGGAAATTTTTAATATTTTTTTAATAATTAATTTATTAAAAAGTTTCATTAAATTAATCCAATGTTTCACAATTTTAAAAACAATTTTCATTAATTACAATTTTTAATTTAATTATTTAAATTTTTTTATATAAGTATTTATTAAATCAATGAAACTTTTTATTATAATTTCATAAACTTTTCATTAAATTAAAGAAATATGTCATTAAATCAATGAATGTGTTTATTAAATTAATAAATTATTAATGTATAAAACTTTAAATTAAAGTCTTCAAACATTTTATAAAATTAATAAAGCAATTCATTAAATGAATAGAATATTTTAAAATATTAATGAATATATTAATGAAACACTTCATTAAATTAACTAAATGTTTCATTAAATTAACGAAACTTTTCATTAAGTGAATAAAAATTGTTCAAAAAACATTTTTATGCTTTTAATGAAAAATTTTAATTAGAAAGCAATTTAGATAAAAATGCGGAACATCTTAATTTATGTAAAAAAAATTACATTTTGTGAAAAATTCAATAATTTGATCAACATTTCTTTGGCTGAAATTTAATGAAATGTGGAAATATGGAACTTCTTTTTAACCCTCTAACCATAAAGACCGTTTATAAAATTAATCACAAATGGTGTTTTAAATAAGAAATTAAGCTATTTTGATATACAATTATATTTATAAAATTGTTTGTAAAGAAATCTATCGTGGTCACGTTTTGGAAGATAGGAAGATATGAAAACAAATTAAAAATTACATGCTTTAAAAGTCATACAATTTTAAATACTCTTTAAAAAAACGTATTTGGGTGGAGCTAAACCCGTTCATAATGAACACATAGTAAGATTAAGCTTTTAATAAAAAAAGTACTTATTTTGTTACAAGGACATACAGAATTCTATCTCTAAAGCTCATCGTCTCAATATGAAATAGAATAAACGGATTCTTGAAAACTTGTTAGGATTGTAGAAAATCGTAAGACGAATCAAAGGCTAAGAAACATTTATGTTGCACCATTATATTCCTCGTTTTAAACTTAAATAAAAAAACTTTTGGTATGTTTTAAGATTTCACAAAAAACTTATGTACATTTTGATGTTGACAATTGCTGAGGTTAACATTTTTACAAAAAATATTGTGGACTTTATGTTGTTGACATTTTGACCATTTTACTTTTTTTTTCTTTTGAGATGCATATAAATACGAATACATAAATATGAAATAGAAACCAACATCAACAAATAGTTATTTATGTTATTTATGACTATGATGGTATGATGGGTTTTTTATATAAATATATATTATTTTGTGGTTTTATAGCATAAAGAATTTCCAAAAAAGAAAAAAAATCAAATTGATTGAAAATATTATTAAAACAAAAATAAAATTCAATTAAATATATTAATTCAAAACTGCTGAACAAGGTCTTAAAAGTTTAATAGATACACAGAGAAAAGTGTAATAGATAGTCGGAGAAAAAGTTATTTTCTTACTAATAAACTTACTTGTTCTTTACGAGGGACTGTCGCTATATATGTCTAATATTAACTACGTTTCTACAGTGTTATTTTAATCACAAATTATGACAACATATTATTTATTATAATAAAAAACTATGATTACCCTAATTATAGCTCTTGGGTCAGAAAACAAATTGTCATTTCAAACTGGCTGGCTGTGCAAATATAAAAGAAAAACAAGCCAACATTATTTTGTATAGAACTTTTGTTGGCACTTTTGCTAACTATACATATTTTATAATTTTATAATTCTATAAATATTTATAACACTACACTCAAAAAAAATCAATTAAAACAACAAAATCAAACCAAAATGTGTTGCAAACGTAAACGGTTCTATTAATTAAAATTCGAATCGGTTCCATTAATGTACACTAGGGCAATAACTTTTTGCATTTTTTGCAAATATCAAATCTCCCCAGACAAAATCGTGTAGGGCATGGACAAATATTAAGAACTGCGTTTTTAGTTTTTCGCTATCGTTAAAAAAGGTTCCGCACCAAACGCGTTAAAGTTTTGAATCAAACAAAGTTAAAAAAAAAACTTTTTTTGATGCCTCAACGTCTGACCATCACATCTATATAATTAAGGCATGCTGATATCAATAGTAAAGTCCGTTTTCGAGTCAATGGAATAGTTTTCTTCCAAATTTGCTTACTTACATATGTATAAACCATATTTAAAAAAAATTGTTATTAAAAAAAATTTAAAATAAATATATTAAAGGCATTTTAGAAATCGCTGTCGGTGCGCAAGGTTTTTTTTACCAAATTGAACTGAAATAGTTTTTTTTATCATTAATACAATATTTGCCATTAGAAAACCCCTGGGGAGAATGTTGTCCAAAAAAAGTTATCACCCTAATGTACACTCTTAATAATCCATACATAAAGATTAGAAATTCATAGCGCGCACACAAAAAATTGGGAATAAAAGGATAGTATATGATGACATTAGAGAAAAGAACTGCCATTTAAAAGTTTTAACTGAAAGTTAAACTGGCAACTATGATAATGACTAGAGAAAAAACAAACACACTATAAATAGAAATCGTTCGGGGTAAATTTCATTCTAACTCAACACACAGAGTAATGTGGGATTTAACGTTACCCAATTTCTTTAACGAGTAAGTTAAATAGATGATATTTACGATTAACACTAAATGGCACGAAGAATGTTGATGAAGACCGTAGTGGGTCAGAAAATGCATTCCACTCATGCTAGTGTCTAATAACTTTTTCTGTGTTTTTTTCTAATAGTCAAAGTAAATTATCATATAAAAATTATAATTTTTCTGTTAATTTAGGGAAAAATTTGTCTAAAACCGAACAAATAAAATCTCACACATAAATTTATAGATCAACGACAAAATTCTCTATTGGGACAAAATTTCAAAGTAACGAAAAAAATTTTAAAAATTAACGAACATTTTCGTGAAATAAAAAAATGTTCGTTAATTTTACAAAAAATTTTCGTAATTTTGAAAATTTTTTATAATACTTTGTACCGATTATTATGAGAAAAAATGTCAAATTAACGAAAATTTTAACGAAATAAAAAATGTTTTTGTTAAAATTTTCATAAAATATTTTTTTCACATAATTTATTACCACACTGATAATAATTCAGGCGTAAAAATACAAATAAATGTCAAAATAACCAAAAATTTTGTAAAATAAACAAAAGATTTTGTTGTTTTGACATTTCTTTCGTATTTTTAGCATGGATTATTATGAGTGCAGAAGATAATTTATTGACAGAAAATATTTTTGATTTCCCGCCTTTTTTTAAAAAATTTGTTATATGTATATAAGTTTTTAATTATTAAAACAAGTTTTTCAATCAAATTGTAATAATTGTTCCCTGAAGAAGTCACCCAATTTGGAGACAAAATTTTGGAAATAAATAATTAATAAATAAATGATCTTAAGCTCGTTTAAATAAGAAGAATTAAATAAAAGAAGATCAAAGAAAACTTAACATTTATATTTGAGTTTGAATTTAACGCCTTTTTCAGACAATTGCAATTAATACTATAATTAATATGCAATTTTATTTAATTTAATTGTGAAAGGCGTGGTAGAGAAGAATGAGTGTATTTTCTAAAAATCATAACTACATTGCAAAATTTTTCAATTTTTTCTGAATCAGACTGCGCAGTTTCTGGTATTGAACCTTCGTCAGTGACCCTGTTTTTTGAATTTTTGAATAATGTAATATTTGTTATGTTTTTATTTGTTCGATTGCGTCTATATGAAATTTTCTGTGCAATCACTGAATAAACTGATTTCTAATGACACATGCACTCGCACTACACGTTAGACAGAGCGCTTTAGCCCACTGATTTATCGTCAGGTCGAGTTTTGTTGCGATTAAAACTAGTTTTATTCAATACACGGTGTTTTTGTTCTTGCATACATAATCTCAGAAGTACAACTCCAACAACACAACAGTTCTATTTTAAGAGACTTACCTAACTCTAATGTCCACTGTTTTCCCATATGTTGTAAGTGATGCCACATCTATGATATATTTTTTGTATAGTCGATAGATGGCGCTTACGTAGTTAGTTAGTTATAATTTATTAATTTTAGTGAAAATTGAAAAATTTAATTTTTTAATGAAGATGAAAATTATTCAAGTTCGAGGCCATATTCTATATTTCTTTATTAGGATATTGTCCTAAAATAAACCATAGAGTTTTTTTGTTTTAAAAAAAATATAATTCTTATTTTTAATAAAAATTATATCAAATTTAGTTTTTTATTTCATTTAATAAACTCAAAATTATTCAGATATAGAATTCTGAATTCAGCCGAAATCCTTAACCCACGTTAGCCTGGAATCAAATATAACCCACGAATTTAATAAAAATGCAAAAACGTGTTTTTTTTTTAAATTAAATTCAAAGATTTTTTAAAATTCCTAATTTGGAGATATCGATTGCTATTTTAAAGATATAATTGTTGTAATGGAAGAAATTAAAAATTAATACAAAAAATGATAATTCGTGTTTGTTTGTGGAGCGACTTGTTTTCTGGACATTTTATGAAAATTGATTATTTTGTCAAAATTTGAAAAAAAAAAAAAATATAATGATTTCATCTAAAATTTTTGGAAAAAAATCTCTCTAATTTTACTAGACTATAATTATTATTAAAAGGTTTTTTGTTAAAGATCTGCAGATTCTGGAGGATCTAGCTTTTCTAAAATATCGGGTTCTGATGAGATTTTTAGCCAGATCGAAATACTAGTATCAACCTAGCTAATATGTTTGATTTGCTTTATATACGGAGGTTGAAAGCTTGTTATAAATAGAAAATAACATTTAAATAATCTCGATGTATATAAAAACAAAAAAACTAATAAAACTGTAATATAATTATCTTTATTTGTATTTAAAAATATTTAATCCTTAGTAGCCTCGGACAAATAAACCCCATGAAACGTAATATTAATTATGGCTATAAGATTGCAAGGCTAAATTGATAAATCAAATTTCACTTGATAAAAATAATTATTCTATGTAACTCCACATAATGTTAATGCTTCAACTTTGGCCAAAAAAGTTGTACTAGGAAAGTTACTGAATAATTTCTTTCATATTTTGAATTTGGATATGTTCTTAAACATTGTAAACTAACGAACAATCGCAATTCTTTAGCGTACCACTGTTACTTTTAAGGGTTAAAAAGGTTCAAAATGGCTCTAGGAAAAACAAAAGCTTACTTAAAGCATTCATTATTTAAAAAAAAAAAATTTTATGATTTTATGAAATTACTAACTTATTATTTTTAGTGTATGCAACATCTGCTTATGTTAATTTTTTGTGTTGTTTTAAGCAGCATATTAATTAAGGCAAATGATTTTTATATTTTCTTGTCGTTTTTTTTTTTTTTAAAGAATATAAAAAATAGCGTAACAGAAGGCCACTTCGCTATGTGCTAGTGAAACTTGTTGTACATTGTGTACATCTCCACTTTACATCCCACCCATGGCTTTGGGGAGTACATGCAACAAGGCATGTAATTGATTTTAATTATGGGTTGCTAAAAAATGTGTATCAAAGACTTAAATGATAAGAGGTAGTTGTATAATTAAAAAATTTAAAAGTGAATGACGTTTTTTTTTTTGTTAAGATTTTAATATAAGATAGTGAGTTTTTTTTTTTGGCATAAATAGAATATTGCTGTTGGACAGAATGTAATAATGAGAAGATACTTTTTTAAAAGTGGTTGAATGAATAATTTTAAAACATAACTTAGATTTTTAGGATAAGGCAATATTTGCATGATATTTTTTTATCAAGAGCTTCGCGGGAAATTTGGGCAAGTTTTAATTGAAATTTTGTAATTTTTTATTTTTTTTTTTTTAACAGCGAATGAATGAGTCAATTTATC
Source organism: Delia radicum (assembly GCA_021234595.1). Classification (NCBI taxonomy): domain Eukaryota; kingdom Metazoa; phylum Arthropoda; class Insecta; order Diptera; family Anthomyiidae; genus Delia; species Delia radicum. The sequence continues at coordinate 20,134,569 of CM037855.1, read as the reverse complement.
CCAATGAACCTGTTCCCTTACTGGCCTATCGAGGACATTTAACTATTGTTTTATTTTCTATATTTTCTTCATTTAATATTTCGTTTTTGTCTTTGTTTTATTTTTTGTTCGTATTTGAACACACACGCAAAAAATATAACTTTACTGTTAGCCAGCCAACTGGCCAAAAGCATTTATCTTGTAAGCATAATGGAGCCATACTGACGCATGATTTTTTAATTATTAGCTGTTTTGTATAAACCAACTGTTCAATTTTTAACCCAGTTCATTTTTACTAAAGGGTCCGCCATCTAACGTTTTTTTTTTCAACTAGTGCTTATTTTGTGAATGGTAACACTTAGCTCATGTCTGATTTGACAGATAATTAGTTTTATCCTTCCGCTGAACGAATATGGTCCGTATGTTCGTTATCTTGTGAAAAAAGTGAAAGAAACTGGCATCCTCATCCATAAACCAAAGCGTGAAAAGCCAAAAACAGTGCGTACACCCGAGAATATTGCTGCTGTGACAGAAAGTGTGCGTGAAGCGCCATCAACATCAATTCACCGTCGTTCTCAACAATTGAACATTTCGGAGACATCATTGAGACTAATTTTTCAAAAAGACCTTGGTATGACGCCATACAAAGTCCAATTGGTTCAGGAGTTAAAAAAAAAAAAGTTATTTGGCGGACCCTTTAGATAAAGATATTTAAATGGCTCAAAAGTCTGCACATAATTTAATAAAAAATATATTTTTACCCCTTTTCAATGGGATCTTTTTCAAAAATAAGTAAAAAAAAAAATATAAAAAGGACCTAACTTTTATCTTTTAATTAACATGTCGATGAAAACTACGAAGCTTTGTTTCTGTGCTAAAAATTAGTTCGAAAATTGTATAAAATTTTGGGACATTGGATCAATCGAAGCATATCTTGAAATACTACTACGCTTAGCGAATTTAAAAAATGATAAAAAAACACAATATTTTTTTTCAACAAATTTACAGATTCGTTAACCTATAAAATACTTACAAATTAAGATTTTAAAAATGTCTTCAACTGGCAAAGTTTAGTTAAAAATTGTCCAGCAGACTCATTAACTCTATATATATATATATATATATATATATTTATTGTGCATTCGATTTCGTAATTTGAATCTTTCGCGATTGTTGCGATATTACGAATGGGCCTGACAATATATCATTCGTTATACCGGGCTTTGACTGTGTATTTTTTTTCAAAGCTTTTTACTATTTATTGTATACCTATGGAAAGACCATCCAAATACCTTTAATTTTATACCAAATTTGTATATTATTCCTTTGAAAAAAAAGCAAATAACAGAAATTTTTTTATTTTGTACCTCAAATTTTAGCCCTTAACCTTTAACCCGCTAAAGAGTTACTCATTCTTATTTATTTTTCCACTTTATCACATATTAACATTTTATGGTAATCAGAGGAAACCTATCCGCAGTCCTTCCTTGTCATTTAGAATATCTTGCAAAAATTATGCTGTTATCAAATATCACAATTTATATTATAAGGGAATGTTCCCTGTTTTGGCATGTTCCCTAAAGTGCACCTTTCGTTTTTTTAGAGTTGTTGCATTAAAATGCCAAAACTGTCAACTATCATCAGCTTTAATTTCCGCTATCACAATTTTAAGAAAACACGTTTTTCTTGGTTTTTTTGCTTCGTTGCCAAAAAAAAATCATCCCGATTATGAATATTCCCTCGGATTTTTTCCTCTGCGGATTTTATTTTCTCGAGAAAAAAATCCTCCTATTCTAAACAGGCGGGGAAAGGGAGAGAGAATTGAATAATATTAATTGAATAATTCATACAAATGCTATCACAATTCTCCCTATTATTGACATTCGTAATACCTCCTATTTTCCGGGGGAAGAGTTTTCCATTTTCGAAAGTCGTTTAGAATAAGGGAAAAGTGAAAAAATCCCCGGGCACATTTTATTAAGAATAGGGGAACAAGGAATAGGGAAAAAATTCTCACGGAATTGTTATTGAGAATTTGGCTTAATATGAATTGTAGCTTGTCGTACAAATAAAAATTAATAACCAAAAAATTTTTCAGAATTTTCAAAGTAGGATTTTTGTAAACGGTAAGAATGTAATTCACAATGTTAATAAATAAAACACACATGTGAAAATTTAATTTTCAAAATGTTCACTAAAGAGGACCATTAATGTATTTTTAGATTTTTTTTTTCAAGTTTAGGTCTTTTTTAAATGGTTTATTCATCGCTTTTTTGTCTATTTTTAACAATTTTTCAATATGTTTTACAACAAACAAAAAAATATATCATTTGTTTAGAGCAATCAAAAGAAGTTAGCATACGATATGGTAAACCCTTAAGCAGCTTTAAACGATACATAAAACTTTTTATTGAACAAAATTAAAATAAATTTTAATTTAAATACAAATTTTTATCTAGAAATGTTGAGGTTAGGAAGAAGAATAAACGTTTTTCTATAAAAAAATTATAAACACTATTAATTTTAAATTCAGACTAGACTAGTTTCTGCCTTTTTATGGACAGGCTCATCAGTGATTTTCCGTTTAAATTGTATTATTATTTGTGTCTTATAATTGTCAGATTGTCTCTACCCAAGTATGGCCTCGGATGTAATGCAGCTAAAGTGCAGTTTTCTTTCCTATTAGCTTTTCTGTTATTGTATATTATACTCAGAAGTGATAACACTAACAACACAAATATTCTATTTTTAGATTTTTTGTTTATTTTTCTAATCTCCTCCGTCTCTATTTCACAATGTTACCAGATTGACGTATGGTTTTAACGTTCAGGGTTGACAACTTTTGCGTTTTAAGTTGAGACATCGCCACAGGGCAAATTTTATAATGTATTTTAGTACAGTGTTATATTAACGTCACATAGACAGTCGCAATTAATTTTTAATTAATATGCATTTGACAAATTGTATTTAGAAATGTTGAGGTTTATCAATTTTACTTCCTGAGAGTTTTGTAATTTAGGTCCACTTTAAGGTACATGCTACCCAATGTACAGATTTTTAGTTGTTTTGAAAATTACTATATGACTTTTTAAAATTGGTTTCCACAAGAAAATTATCTATGGACAAAAAATACCCAAGGAGTTGACCTATAAGCTGATGCATTTGGATTTGGAATATTCATTCCACTTAGTTTCCTTTTATAGCCCAAATACCAGATGTATTGCAACAATATGTAACATTCCCTTAAATTCCTTTACAGTTATTTCTATTTTTAACTAACTTAATAAAAATCATGAAAAAATAATATTAAATCACTTGACTCTTTTATACATTTTTCTATTATCAAATGTCAATTTATGACATTTTGATACTATTATATTCCATATAATCTTGTCTTATATAACATCTTTTTAGCGCATAAAAACATTTTGCTATCGTATTATTGACATAGAAAAAAAAAGTTGAAAAAGTGTTATAATAATTTGAAAGTGTACAGTGTGTGCAGATACAATGGAGAAGAATAAAATATAGGCACTTGATATACAAAAAAAAAACTAATTCAATTATAGGAACTAAACAAACTAAAACTTAAATGGAAATATTAAATTAATTGTTTTCTTAATTCTAACAAAACCGTCTCTTATTTTAAAGAATTTTTGTTACAGAAAATCCATAAAATTTTCGTATGTATTTTGGTTTTTCATGTGTCACGATTACAACCCTTAATATCAATACGTATGAGTGTTATTTTATTACTCATACGCAGTGTGGTTCTTTGGTAAATTATTAGCAAGGCATTAGCGGATAGAGGGAGAGCTAAAATGGGACATTTCTTCCCTCAAATTAGAACTATTCAATACAAAAAATAAAAGGGATTAAAGAAGTTGATCAAAACTACTCAGACTACTCTCCCCAAAATCTTTTTCTGGATCCGCGCCAGCATTAATGACCCTGGTGTAGAAACGGTAATGGCATAGCATTATTTTTTGAACTGCCAGTAATGACACCAGATTACCATCTACTGATAATAATTATTTGCAAATAACTAGTTAATTTTCCCATTATTTCAATACTAAAAGTAATGCAGTAACCATAAATACTTATTTTTATTTTTATCATTATTTTAAATATAAAGTAATGAGCTGAAAATTTTTTGAAAATCGATTTTAAGACTCATTATTTTTTCAACTCTAGTAACGACATAAAAAACTACATATTTTTGATTTTTTTAAAGCTGGAAAGTAATGACATTTTGTGCTAGCAAGTCTTTTGTGTTTTTATCTATCAAGTATAACATGTCGAGATAGCTCAGATGGTAGATCGGTTGACTGACAACCAGGAATCATAAGTTCGAATCCCGTGTGTGCACATTATGTTTTAAAAATAAGATTTGACGAAAGTAAAATATTTTTTGTGAAAGGCGTGGTAGAGAAGAATGAGTGTATTTTCTAAAAATCATAACTACATTGTAAATTTTCAATTTTCTGAATCAGACTGCGCAGTTTCTGTTATTGAACCTTCGTCAGTGACCCTGTTTTCTATTTGAATAATGTAATATTTGTTATATTTTTATTTGTTCGTTTGCGTCTATATGAAATTTTCTGTGCAATTTGTTGTTTCCTTTTTTCTCTGGTGTATTTAAACACACATGCAAATAAGATAACTTTTCTGTTCACCAGCCTATATGCTCAAGCAATATTAGCTCAGATGGTATAGAGTGTTTGGCTTGCAAGAAGAGTATTCTTAGGTCATAGCCTACTAGCGCCTAGTAGATTTTATTTTAATTTGTTTGAAAATTAATTTTAAGACACACTGCTAAACACGTCACAAGGTGTCAAAAATCTGTCGATTGATATTTGATATTGATATTTGATAACGCCATGTTTAAGCGATCAGTCCCTTTTATATATCAACTCCGAAAAAGCACCTGTGTTTCATGGTCGGTCATGCGTTGGCAGAACGTAGGATTAACAATTTTGGCAGTATTGTCCTGTTCGCCGATTGATAACAATGTCCAGCCGTTGGTTTAAGCGAACTTTCCACCATTGTCATGATGTTGAAAGTTCAAAAAATGTTGTGCTTTTAAAATGCCTCAAATTTAATTAGATTTGAGAAATATAATATAATAAGTCCGTGACTTTTCGAACTTCCCTCGTAGTTATATGAAATTCAACACTGCTCCCATCAAGTACCACCTGTTACTAGACTACTGTCAAATTTTGAGCAAGTTCCGTCATTTACTTTGCGTTTAACAACTGTTCAAAAAATACAACTTAGTGGATTTTTTTAAAAATGGAAAAAAGTGAAATTCGAGTGCCCATTAAACATTATTTTTTGCGAAAAAAAAACCGTCAATCAAACGAAGGAAAAGCTTGATAAATACTATGGGGACTCTGAACAATCGATTTCAATGGTAAAAAAGTGGTTTTCTGACTTTCGTTGTGGTCGCACAAGTACAAATGACGCTGAACGTTCTGGACGGCCAATTGAGGTCAATACACCCGAAAATGTCGAAAAAATCCACGATATGTTGTTGGCTGATCGAAGAGTAAAAGTGCGTGAGATTGTTGATGTCATAGGCATTTCATATGTCAGTGTGGTTTCGATTTTAAATGATCAGTTGGATTTAAGAAATCTGTCTGCAAGATGGGTGCCCGCGTTTGCCCTCAATTGACCATAAACGTAATCGTGGCCAATAAAGTGATGGCAATAGTTTAAACAGATACAAAAATTGGAGAAACGTTGGACTAAGTGTATTGAGTTAAAAGCAGATTATGTTGAAAAATATTTTTTTTTTTTTTAAAAAAAACTGTGTTTCATTCAAAAAGTCACGGACTTATTGAGCCGCTCTCGTATAATAAAAAAGCAGCAATACAGTGCCGTCTTAGTCACGTACATCATATTTAAATATGAGAAGTATAATAAAATATAACAAAAGAATGTTTCTAATTGGTTGTCATATTTTTTTATCCAAATTCTTTTGCAAATTTATTTTTCCGCAAGATGTTTTATTCCTTGTAATTTTTTTCAGCGAATTTTTTTTTTTTTTTTTTTTTTTTTGTGAATTTTTGTTTTTAAATTTTTTTTTTTGGGAAATTTGTTTAAAAATTTAGTTGTTTATCTCAATGGATAAAAGGTCTACAAAATGCGACACTTCTAAGTTTAATGCCTACTTTTGTTTTTAATTTTTATTTATTTCCACTAATTTTCTAGTTTTCTCTAAAACTTTGGAATTTATTCAAGGATTTTCTTAATATATATCTTGGGTTCCTTAGGAAAATTTAATTTTTTTTTTTTAATTATGACGTCAAGTTCTAGCAATTTAGCATTTAAAAAACACCGATAAATATTTTTATTGAACGCTTAATAGTTTTTGTCGCTAAACTTTGTTATGATTTTTTTTGCAAAAACTTTTATCCGCAAAAGTTTTTTCGCCAGATTGTCTATCGCAAGTTTTCTTTTCCGTCAATTTTTTTCTGCGAAATTTTTTTTTTTTTCAATTTTTATTAAAGAAATTTGTTTTAAAAAAAAGTTTTTAATTCGTATTTCTTTTCATTATTTTTCGCTATAATTTTGGAATTTATTCATGGATTTTCTTAAATTATATCTTGATTTCTTTATAAAATCCATATATATAAAAAAAAAAGTAAAACGTAAAGTCTTAAAAGTGCATTTAATTAAATATTTTGTACTGTTTCAACAAAAGTTTGTTTCATATATGACAGTTTTTTTTTTTTTTTTGTATTCTTTTCATTTCTTTACACAATTTTTCTGTCAACTTGACTTTTTTCCTCTTGAGAATTGAGTTGGAGCATGGTGTGTTAGTTTTTATATATTTTTTTTTTTTTTAGCAAGTACCACTCGAAATGATCCATAACTTACAATATTTGGCGTCGCTGTATGTCATCTTATCCTTATTTTTTATATTTTCAGTTCTGTTTTTTTCTTGTTTTGTCATATTATTTAGATGCTTTTGTAAATTCATACCATGAATAATTCAGCTATAATTCTCTAAAGTGACAGCGAAATGCTAAGGCATAAAACAGTAGGAGATTTTGTGTATATTTAAAGAAAACAGGGCTCTAAACAACGCCAAAGTAAGCTATTTATACATATGAATGTATTTAAAATTGTGTTATAGTGACAAGTACATATGGACTCATTCCATATAAAATCATCAAAAAATATACAATATTCGACCTTTACCGCCTTCAATTTTAACTAAACTTGGTATGGAAGATAAGTATCATATAAATATGTCATCGAACAAGTTTTGGGTTGTTAGCTCCAACGGTTGTGGAAATATCGCGTTGGAAAATATGACAAAAAATCGAAAATTAAAGAAAAGTAATCATATCTTTTTAACGGTTAAAGCTACATGATTCATATATACCTTAATTTAATGTGTCGTGCTTTAAATAAAAATAAGCAAAAAAAAACATTTTTTGAAGGTAAAGTACATTTTTTCAAAATCCGCGATTTAAACTGCTGTATTTCAAAAAACTGTTTTTTTTTTACTTTTCAAAAAATATATGTTAATTATAATTTATTCCACTATACCGTTGCCAAATTAATATGTGGATCTCTTGCGGAATTCAAAGTTATGGATACAAATCTACAAAAAGATACTAAATATAATACAAAAATTATTTACATAAAAAAAAATAATTTATAAAAAAAAAAAAACAAATGAAAATGAAAATGCATGTGGCAAAGAAAGCAGGTTCAAGCCACGGTCAGGATTGCATTTAATAAATAAACATTTCATATAGATGCAATCAAACAATAAAAACCATAACAAATAATTACAGTATTGTCAAAAAGGATTACTGATGAAGGTTGTGTTACCAGAAACTGCGCAGTCTAATTCAATAACAAATTTACAATGTAGTTATGATTTTTAGAAAAGTATGCTTAATCTTCTCTACCACGCCTATCTCAAACAATTGAAAAATATGTGCATATTAATTATAGTATTAATTGCACACTGTCTAAGAAGACCATGAATAAAATTCAAAAATCCCCAATAAAATATATCAAAAAGTTTGCTCCCTGGCAACTCTTACCTAACTACGTGAATAGCCAAACTACCGTATGTACAAAAAATACATCGTAGTTGCGCCAACTCACAAAATGTGGGAAATAGTGGAAATTAGATTACATATGATTTTCTAACAATTGTGAATTGTTGTGGTGTTTGTCTTAGCTATCTTCTGCAATTACAATTAAATGTAAAATCGACCCCGTGTTATTGAAACTGGTTTTAAGCCACAGCAAAAATCGACCTTACTTTAGATCAAGTGGTTAGAGCCTCTGTCTAAACTGTAGTGCGAAGTGCATGTGGCAAAGAAAGCAGGTTCAAGCCTCGGTCAGGATTGCATTTAATAAATAAACATTTCATATAGATGCAATCAAACAATAAAAACCATAACAAATAATTACAGTATTGTCAAAAAGGATTACTGATGAAGGTTGTGTTACCAGAAACTGCGCAGTCTAATTCAATAAAAAAATTTACAATGTAGTTATGATTTTTAGAAAAGTATGCTTAATCTTCTCTACCACGCCTATCTCAAACAATTGAAAAATATGTGCATATTAAATATAGTATTAATTGCACACTGTCTAAGAAGACGATTAATAGAATTCAAAAATCCCCAAGAAAATTATTCAAGTTCGAGGCCATTCTCTATATTTCTTTATTGGGATATTGTCCTAATAAATAATCTATAGATTTTTTTGTTTTAAAATTTTTTATTTGACCCTTTCAGGAATGTGTTGATAGATCTATTTCGGGAATTTTCTAGGTTCCCATCATCAGAACACGTTTTGAAAGAGGTAACAATCCCATGCCAAACATCAAACATTCATATAAACTACTTTACTCACTACATGAGAACTAATATATAAAGGGCCAGCCAAATAACTTTTTTTTTTGAAAATGCTATAAAAAAAAACTACTGAATATTTTCTCAAATTTCTTTTTTTATTTGAAAGTACAATCCTTCCGGTTAATAATGGAAAATAATCTGATTCAAATGGCTGTCTCGGCCACGATCGGTCCAATTTTTAAGCACATTATCGATTGTGTGCAGCTGTATTTCCTCCTCTTCAATTTTTGTGAACAAAAATTCGTTCAACAATGCCCGATAACGATCGCCATTGACTGTAACGGCCACTCCTTGCTCATTTTCGAAGAAAAAATGGCCCAATTATGCCTCTGAACCAAAATCCGCACCAAACAGTGACTCGTTTTGGGTGTATCGGCAAACATTCTGCAACATTACCATGATTTTTAAAGTAATGTCGCAATATTTCCCAGCGTTGTTCAAGCGTATACACAAGCATATTCGTTCAGCGGAAGGATAAAACTAATTATCTGTCAAATCAGATATGAGCTAAGTGTTACCATTCACGAAATAAGCATTATTTGAAAAAAAAAAAAACGTTAGATGGCGGACCCTTTATTATATGAGCTCGAAGTAAATGATCATTGATCAAAAAATAAATTGACAACTTGTTTGTTATGTGCAAGGTCCACCTCTGGTGGATATTCAATACACGTTTTTTGTTTTGTTCCTCCTTTTTATTTTTGCTTCGCTTATAAACAAAAACAGGGGGAGTAAACTAGACTGTACTTTGTCTTTTATACAAGTTTGATATAATTTTTATTAAACATAAAAATTATGTTTTTTCGACCTAATATCCTTATAAAGAAATATTGAGTATGGCCTCCTACTTGAATAATTTCCATTTTCATTGCACAATTAAAGGTCGAAAAAAACATTATTTTTATTTTTAATAAAAATTATATCAAACTTGTATAAAATTATATCAAACTTGTATAAAGTGGTTGAAAAATAATTAAATTTTTAATGGTAAAACGCATTTTTTTTCTAATCCGTTTTACAAACCGCTATATTTCAAAAAAATGATTTTCTAAAATTTTTAAAAAATATATGTTAATTATAAAATATTCTTCTATATCGTTGTCAAATCCCTATGTGGTCTCCTGCATGTATCTGATTTATCGGGTTGTCAGTAAAATTTTTTCACATTTTTATTCATAACTCAGTATACCGTAAGAGCAAAACATAGCGATTTGGATACGGCAAAGGAAAGTAATTTATAATTAACATATATTTTTTTAAAACCCAGTTTTTTGAAATACAGATTTTCGAAACGCTGTTTTTAAAACCATACATTTTGCAGTGGAAAAGTGAATAATTTGTGTGTAGCAGAAAAACCACAATCTATGCAGTTTTAAAATGAGCTAGTGGCTTAAGCCGTTAAAAAGATATAGAATATTATGTACGACTCCTTTTTTAAAATTTTCCAATATTTTTCATATTTTGAAACGCGATATTTCAAGATCTGCTGGGATTAGCTATCCTACATTTGAATGTGGTTATAGTTAAATGATGTACATCTTCAATACCAAGATTGATGGAAATAAGAACGGGTGTTGGAAATTGAGTGGTTGATTTTATATGTTTTCAGTCTATGTACCCTAAGAAAAGGTGAAAAAACTTCAACGGAAATTTTTGGTTCAAAATTGTATAATAACACGGTGCTACAGTGAAAAAAAACTTGGAAAACGACCTAGCGTGGGTTATAGGTCTTGTTGAGTACATTACAAATTGTGTCAAAAAATTTCAGAAACACCCTCAAATTCAGAAGTTATTCTAAAAAAACCGTTTTCAGTGATGTTCGTCAACAACACCCTCAAATTCAGAAGTTATTCTAAAAAAAACCGTTTTCAGTGATGTTCGTCAACTTATCGACCTGTAAGTCAGTTTTTGTCCGATTTAAATTTTTTAACGGATTTGGAAAGAAAACTGATTACGCTTTAAAATGACGTGCATTTTTTGATACATTTGTAAGTTATAAGTATTGTTTTTGTTAAGAATATCTACAAAACAAAACGAAAATTATAAACTTTTTTGACTTTAGTAGCTTTTCATTGCTTATTTTAATATGAAAGCTTATAAAAATTTATACCAGCGTATAAAGAAATTTTAGTTCTTAACAAAACATGGTTTTTATTTTTCAAATCGGATGAAAATTGTAAAAGTTATTCATTAACACCTGTTTTCAACTATACATGTTAATTTAGCTATTTGTACAGTTCTTAATTTACGTTTGTAAGTCAAGTGGTTTACCAAAAGAAAAGGCTGCAATCCCAAAATTTTTACTTTAGAAAAAGTTTGGTAACTTTTGCAAATATAAACTGATTTTAACAAATAATATCTCGTTTTTTTCTATATAAAATTATCTTTAAAATACAGTTCAAAAAAAGATAGATTTTCATAGAAAAAAATTAAAATAACTCTTGTTGAATTTGAAAAATTAGGAAAAAGTATATAAAAAATGAGAAACTTTTGATAAACACTTATCTAAGTTCTTGGAATATATATTTTATGAATACATTTAATGAAAGCTTAATTCTTTGCCTTTCCAAAACTGTTTAAAATTTTAAAATCGGTCAAAAAATGTGTGAGTTAGAGGTACTAAAGTGCTACGATCTACACTAAAACAGCAACTCAAAATTTTGTAAATGTTTCAAAATTTTTGAAAACGGTTTTTGTATGTCCCTACCTAGGCCTACAACCCGCACTAGGTCGGTTTTCAAGTTCTTAAAATTATACTTCTTCGAACTCTTAGAAATTCGTAAAATTTTGGTCCTAAAGCCGACCTATTCAAATTTTTTATCAAATTGTATGTTTACGAGTAATATTACCTTTTCGGTCAAATGTTTGCTTTATGGCGTAATTTCAAGCACTGGTGCTTAGATACCTACCGTGTACACGAACAAAATCGGGTAGGTATCTAAGCACCGGTAGGTATCTATTGCTTAAAATTACGGGCATTAATAGAGGAATTAGGCGGCACTTTACCCATAAGTGAGCCACACAGACGCCTGATAATTATATTGGTTTTTATGAAAATGCAATACGTCGGCTTGCGTGCAAAAACTGATTTATATTACCATTTTAAAATATTTTATTCACAGCATATGCCTTAATGATTCACAACATCAGTTACTAAAATGCTGTATTAAACGAAAACAGGACCCAGGAAAACTTTGGTAATGGGTGCGATAAAGTAAAGCGTAATGCGTGAAATGTATCATTATTTTCCAACAAAGAGTAATAAGTTGCCGATAATGGATTACATAATGCATTGCTTTGTAATGAATACTCCTTACCTTCAGCATTATTTCGAAGCATAAATTAATGAGTGGCCAATAGTTGGTTACATAATGCCTTACATTGTAATGTATATTCCTTACATTCAACATTATTTTAAAATATAAAGTAATGAGTTACCGATAATTGAACACCCAATTATTACATTGTAATGATACCGCATTACCTTTTACATTACTTCAAAGCATAAAATAATGATCTGCCACAGAACAAAATTAACACTCATGTAACAATCTAGTTAATATGAAAAATCAAAAAAAAAAAATTGATATAGATAATTTTAAGTTTGAATCATTGTGAACCTTCTTCCTTTCTTTTAAACAACACCAAAAATAATTAACCCACTTTAATAATTTCTTTATAAATAATTTCCATCTGTGTGCTATCCCCTCGTTAAAACTTTTCTTTTAATCAGAATTTTATTATTATAATTTTTTTATTTTTCTTTAAAATAGTCTGTACTTTTTTATTAGTTTTTATTGGTTTCTTGTTTTTATTTGCATATAAAAAAAATATATTAATACAAGAAGTTGCATTTGGCTAAAATCCAAATTGTAATTAAATTATTTTTTATTTTCTTTTCTGACTGTAATACAATAAGAACAGCATTAGTGTGGAAACAGAATAAGAGCGCGTCGTTTATTTCCATACAAATTGACACTAAAAAATCGTCAAGCAATGAAGTTATGAAGTAGATTCAATTTTATTTTCCCAGCGTATTTTCTTATTCTCCCATTTTTTCCCCCACGTTTTAACCATATTTTGTAAAAAAAAAAAAAAAAACAACATATGATGAGTAAATCTAAGAGTGAAATTCTATGGCTCTCATGTACTCTTAATATGTTATATTCCAACTAAATATGTTTTATTCCAAAATTTTCCTTCAAACATATTATTTTGTTAATATTGTATTGTCAATAAACGAAAGAGATACTGGAAAAGTAATGAACCTCCACGAGAGTCTTTACACTTAAATAATATGACAGCTATTGCAGTCACTGACGAACGTCGTTGTTTTTGGACCATTTTCTCTCTCAGCAACTACCGTTGTACGCTATGCTCGTATTCTGGGCCAACACTTAGAAGCATTAGAAGAAAATATTTTCAGTATATGGGAAATACCGAAAATAAGAAAGAGTGCCAACAAAACGAACACAACATTATATTGCTTAAAATTAGAACTGAAAACTTTTATCTTGTGAAGTTATAAAATCTTATTACTACTAATTTGCATTTCAATTCAAAAGAACATTTAAGGAATTTTTTTTAAATTTTGTTCCTTAATAGTATTATGACAAAATAAGTAAATGTAAAAAAATATTTATCAGAATTTACGGTGATTTTTTTTTACACGAAGAGCTTATAAGTGTTAATTTAGCTCAGAATATTTTTTAATATGTAAAATAAAAATAGACAAACAAAATCATAAAAAAATGTGAAATTTTTAAAGTTTTATTTCAGGGACCGTAAATAATGATTATTGTTCGTTTTTTTTTAATCAAAAAATCAATCACTTAGAACAGACATAAAAAAATGTATTACACCATTATTATTATTTTTTGACAATCTTTGCATATCCGTCATGATTTTTAAATTTTTGATTTTTAAAGTTTTCTTCAATGGTAATGACTATTTTTGAGTAATAATAAAAAAAAACATCAGCCATAATCATTATTTTTGAGCAAAAAAAATAAAACTCAAAAATAATCATTATTTATGATTTTTATTTTTTCGCTCAAAATAAAACTCACTTTCAATTTACGACTTTATATATGATGTACTTACATATTTTTATGTATATGTATATATACTATTTATTTGAGTTTTATTTTGAGCGAAAAAAAATAAAAATCATAAATAATGATTATTTTTGAGTTGTATTTTTTTTTTTGCTCAAAAATAAGGAGTATGACTGATTTTTATTAATATTACAAAAAAATAATCATTTCCATTGAAGAAAATCCTTAAAACTCATAATATAATCATTATTTTGTAATTTTCATTATAAAACTCTTAATATTTACGGTCCCTGTTTTATTTTAGTTTTTTTTTAATGCGAATAAAAATCGGCCGTTATGAAATCAGCAATCTACAATTTTTTAGCAAAAAACTCTGTTTATTTTAGCAAAATAAACTCTTATTTGCATTGTACAGAATTTGAGGTAAATATAGCATATTGCTACTTTGAGTCTACAAATATTTAGTAAAAGTTTTTACTAATTTTCAGAGTAAAATGATATTAAATTCACATCGAATATAACTAAAATTTTGTAAAGTTAACAGATTTATTTTTGGTTTCCTTATTTTATTAATATTTATCAAAAAAAAATCTGCTAAATATAGCAGTTGTTTCTGCAAGCTCATTTTTAACTAATTTTTAGTAGCTTTTTCTGCTGTTTTTACAATTTTATTTCTATGAGTTTAGATATCTAGAGTGAATCCGCACAGTGTTAGATTTTTACATTTTAGGGCGTCGAAAGGCCGTACTTCTAAAAGTAATTCAGCAAGATATCTGAATTTCGGACGTTTATATGATAGGACGAACTTTTTCTGAAAAACTGGGAGAAGTCGTGCAACTACCACGCCCATCTACCATCTACGCCCATCTATCATACATATGAAAATAATGATTACAATTTGATCGTAAAATCTTAACGAATTGCACAATAACCGTACTTAACTTAAAAACAACAGTTTTAAAATAAATGGCATATCTCTTTAACCCTGAAATGCTCCTATATATGGCTGGGAATTTTTCCACCAAACTTTGTGGAAACATAGATCCATGCCAAAGAAATATTTTTTATGCATTTTATGGCTTTGTAGCTCAACATAGCGGAAATATTTTGCAAATAAAGCTAAAACTTTAACATTCTGATAAAACTTTAACATTTAAAATAATATTGTACATATTTTTTTAATCTAAAAAAAATATGTTTTCAGGTAATCTTACAAATTACCGCCAGTTTACTTGAAGCGAATGCCAAAGTATATTGCACGTGAATGAAGACAAAGAATCATGAAATAAAATTACCAAGTATTTTAAGATGTAAACCAAAAAGTTACAGGGGTGTAATATTAAAAAAGAAATATGAAACATTGGGCATGATAGGGTTAAAGATAAACCGTTAAAATATTTTGTTAATATTTGTACATCGTCTAAATTATATACACAGATAAATATTTTAGGAATTTCAAACTAAAACTCTCGTTTCTTAAAATATTATTATCAAAAGCTGATTAGCAACTCATTGTGGTCAGTTTTTTTGATTTACTCCTTCAGAACAACCTTCAAAATATTTTTCTGATCTTGCACGTGTTTTTTGTGTAGAAACATATCAGAAATAAATCTGGACAAATCAATTTAATAATGACAGCTTATTTCTACCTAACCATGTTAAATTCGTCGGTCCATTTCATGTAAAAAATCCGAGCCACTACACAGACAGAATTTTCCTTCATAGTATTAATGAATCGATTTCATTAAAATCGATTCATTGGTTTAATGAAAAATTTCATTAACTGAATGAAAATTCATTAATATTGGTATTTTTTTCATTATTTTTTATGAGTTTTTGATAATTTCATAAAAAAAATCATTAAATCAATGAAAGTTTTCCAAATTTTTTTCAATAAAAATTTTGAAAAAAAAAATTTTTTTGTATTATAACAGTTTTTGACGAATTTGAACAGGGAACATATTCTCTAAGAAAAACGATATAGTTTTGTTCAAAACGAGACCTGAATTGTTATCGTTTTGACGATGTTACACAAAAACGTTATGCTAAACGATAATAAATTTTTGTTTTTTAACAACATTGTTAACAATATTTATGATTTTTATCTAATATGGTCGTAATTTAACCACAAAAAGTGGACTATAATCGTCGATCGTTCTACAGAATTCCTAGCCAGATCGATAAAAATTACATATTTTGTACCACATAAAGGAAAATATGTCATCTTTTAACACAAATTATAAAAAATGGAAAGAAAGATTAAACAATTTTGTAAAAATAAAACAATAAAAACAAAAACAGTGGAAACAGTTAGAGTGAGGTAAGTTTCTAAAAATAGAACTGTAGTGTTGTTGGAGTTGCACTTCTGAGATTATGTATGCGAGAACAAAAACACCGTATATTGAATAAAACTAGTTTTAATCACAACAAAACTCGACCTGACGATAGATCAGTGGGCTAAAGCGCTCTGTCTAACGTGTAGTGCGAGTGCATGTGGCATTAGAAATCAGTTTACCTATACTACGGTCAGTGATTGCACAGAAAAATTTCATATAGACGCAATCGAACAAATAAAAACATAACAAAAATAACATTATTCAAACAAAAAAAAAAACAGGGTCACTGACGAAGGTTCAATACCAGATGATTCAGAAAATTGAAAATTTGCAATGTAGTTATGATTTTTAGAAAATACACTCATTCATCTCTCCTCGCCTTTCAAAATTAAAATTAAATAAAATTGCATATTAATTATAGTATTAATTGCAATTGTCTGAAAAAGTCGTCAAAATTCAAACTCAAACAAAAATCAAACTTTGCTCTCAGGCAATTCTTCCCTAACTACGTAAGCGCCATCTATCGAATATACAAAGAATATATCGCAGATGTGGCATCACTTACAACATATGGGAAAACAGTGGATATTAGAGTGAGGTAAGTTTCTAAAAACAGAAGTGTTGTGTTGTTGGAAATGCACTTCTGAGATTATGTATGCAAGAACAAAAACACCGTGTATTGAATAAAACTAGTTTTAATTGCAACAAAACTCGATTTGACGATAGATCAGTGCGCTAAAGCGCTTTGTCTAACAAGTAGTGCGAGTGCATGTGGCATTATAAATCATTTTATCTATACCACGGTCAGTGATTGCACAGAAAATTTCATATAGACGCAATCGAATAAATAAAAACATAACAAATATTACATTATTCAAATTCAAAAAACAGGGTCACTGACGATTGTTCAATACCAGAAACTGCGCAGTCTGATTCAGAAAATTGAAAATTTGCAATGTAGTTATGATTTTTAGAAAATACACTCATTCTTCTCTACCACGCCTTTCACAATCAGAAATAAATTGAAATTGGTTTTTTTAGATCAGCTTTTAATATTTTAATGGCTGTTAATTATATTTAAACGATTTTTTCAATCATTAAAGTTCTTAATATACATAATTTAACAAAAGTACAATAATTAAAATATTTCTTTTTTATGGATAAATAAAATTTCAAAATTTGTAATTTGTATGCTAAAATAATCATAAAAAATGAAAATTTTTAAATATCAACGAAAATATTTTATAGAAATTGTGAATTTTATTCATTAAACACATGAAACTTTCATAACGATTAGGCTAGTATTAATGAAAAAAATGTAATATACTTTATGAAATTTTCAATGGGTCAATGAAACCATTCATTAAAATTGATTTAATGAAACACCTTTCATTGACTCAATGAAACGTTTTTTGGGGACTTTTTTATGAAAAAATTCATTGGATTAATGAAGGAATTGTGCGCCCCGGTAGGCTAGTTGGTAGCGTGCTGGCTTATCAGTGCGGGGGTCGTGGGTTCGATTCCCACCAGAGGCACTGGTCTGTTTTCGCTACAACGCGCCGAAGGCCATAGTAGCTAGTGCTCGGTTAGGGTAATAGTATATAATTTGTAATTATATGATTATTAATTAATAAAATAAAAATAAAAATAAAAAAAAAATAATGAAGGAATTAATTAATACTATGCACAAAATTCAATCAGTATACCTGTCATTGGTACTTTAGGACCTGTCCTACGTGTCACCTCGGACCTGTCCCTTTTGCAGTTGCGCTATAACATTCAATTTAAATATTACATTTCAATATTTTCTTTAGTTGACGAAGTGTTGGGGTTTTAAACTATAAATGTATATTTAATTGAACACGTTTGTTATTTAATAATAATATTTTGTTCAATTATATTAGTTTTACTATTTAAAGATAAAATAATTTGGTTTTATTTGTCGAACACGAAGAATACATGGAAAAACTTTTAGAGTAAATGGAAGTGTTGATTTGAATCGATAACATAAGTATAATAATTTGTATATTAATTGATAACAATCTTAATAGCGCCAAAAAGATTTTTTCATCATCAGAAGAAGTTGCCAGGCCACATGTTGAGTATGTGTCAAAGCAGTCTGCTAACCTAAAATTAGTCAACTTTTCTGTTAAAATTACAGACTTTTTTATCCATATAGTTTTTTTTTTCAATTTACTTTGCAAACTTATATTCGCCTGTAGCATTTTTAATGAAGTATATAAATATGTTCTATATTCTGCAAAGATTTTTTATAGCAAAGATGTTGTCCTAATTAAAAGTGCAATTCTGTAAAAAAATTTCTATACATTTATCATTAACTATAATAAACGTTTATGTAACAAAAAAATCTAAGCAAAGGTATCTTATACACCTGTTTGTGGCAGATGCAGGATTGCCAAATAACGAGGTTGTACTAAGGACTGGGATCGAAAAATTTCCTATGCACATTAGCACTTATAACTTTTTTCTTGATCAAGTTGTCTTTTAAAAAGTTGTCAGATTATATATACAAAATATTAGTGTAATTGGATTTCCGATGAAAAGAGTTTCTATATGTGTACATATATATATGTATGTATATATTAGCGCGGGTCGATTTGTAGGGAGGCAAAAAACTCGCTCAACGTACAAGGAAAATCGTATTCTAGTGATCAAAATAAGAAACTTTACCGAAGAAACCATACCTCTAAAACGAATTCTGATGTCCGACTTTTCATCCGTAGGGTCAAATTTTGATATTTCAGAAGGTAGGAGGAATCTCTCCAAGATTATAGAAGCTAGTTCTTCTCCGGGGACGCGCTAGCAGATTAATGCATAAATCGTCATTCTAGATGACCGTTAAGGGGTTAAAATTTAAGTTGAAAGAGGGCCTTTTTAGCCGTGTTTTTATAGCAAAATGTGCAAATCTCGGGATAGAGATAATTAATAAAAATTTGCTTAATTGTCCAGCTCAGAATAAACTAAAATGTGTTTCCATTCAAATATTTGTTAATTTAATTAAAATTAATATCCTGCCTGATTTTAATGATAGAAAAATACGTAATTTATTAAAATTTCAAACAGACGCTCCAGATGGTGATTTCTTATTGAGAGCCTGTGCCCACAATGAGGTAGCTCTAAAATATTTTAGAGCATAGCTTATTTTTATTATTATTAAGGAGTAAGATCGAATAATTCCCGACACAGATTATCACTCATAACTTTTTTATGTTTAAAAGTGAACTTTTTTGGATCAAGTTATCTCTTAAAAAGTCGTCAGATTATTTGTAAAAAATATTAGCGATATCGGATTATTAGTATGTTTACAAACGGACTTTAAACAAAAAGTGAGGACAAAAACCTAGCATTTTTCGCAAAAAACTTGAATTTCATACAAAAAGAAAAGTTTGCTTAATTGCCCAGAATTCAGAACAATCAAATGATCCCAGCAAAATTACACATTACCAAATCATGGGTAAAGTAATGTATCGCCATAGGGCTTCATGCATTACTTTACACGTTACTTCACTGATGAATTTTACAGGCGATGAGCCTCAAAGTAACTCATTACCTTGTAGTGGGTAAAGTAACTGGTTACTTATATGGTTACATGGTGGGAAAAAGTAACGTGTCTATAAATAGATTTTCATAAAAAAATGCATGAAAATTTTTTTTACAGATATTTTTTTTTAATTAAATAAACAACTTTTTTTTTTATTAAATAAATAACTTGGTCATGTTGGGATTCGAACCTGGGGTCTCTGGTATTTAACTCTACCAACTGAGCTATCGATACATACAATATTTTATTGCTTAAAATGTAGATGAGTTGTTGTGCTTCGTGTTTTCGTTCGTGATATCAAAAATATACACCTTACCATCATGCTAACAAAAAATCACAAAGTAATGTGTCTATAAATAGAATTTCAAAAATATATATTAATAATTACTTTACGTTAATAATTCACGCATTATGTAATTGATGATCGGTAAGTCATTATTTTATGTTTTGAAGTAATGTAAAAGGTAATGAGGTCACATTACAAGGTAATCCATGAGTGTTCAATTATCGGTAACTCATTACTTCTAGTTGGAAAATAATGATACACGTAAGGAATACGCATTACAAGGTAATGCATTACTTTATCGCACCCATTACCAAAGTGTTGCTGTGATCTTAAGACTATTTTTAAATTATAGTATAGTGCTCCTTTTAATTAGGCCACTAAAGATGCAAAAAAATTTATATTACTCCCTTTTTTTCAGATTCCATTTGTAAGCTAAATAATGAGCCAATCGCTTTAATATTTTGCATACCTAATCTGACCACCTTCTTAAAGGTAAACGTAACAAGAATAAAAGTTCAGTGGCGTACACAAAATCAGTTGTAAGTGAAAATGTGTGTCGGATTTTTTCGATCTCACTCCTTACGACTTAATTATTTATTTTAAGCTTGTTTGGGACTTGTCTTACACTGTTACAACTGTGACATGTTCTTGGGAAGGTCTTCAAATTGCGCTTTAAACTATCTCAAACTGGTTTACGTTGCATTAATTTTAATTAAAAATTGGCAACTCTATATTAAATCTTTTTTTTTTTTATAGAAAAATAAAAAAAAAACTTTAGAACACCCATGATTTATTCATGTGATTTAAAGTATTTTAACGATATTCAGAGAAAAGAAAAATGTTTTGTTACTACAAAATTACTTAATTAATTAAAGAATACATCGACAACAACATGTTGTGGTATTTAAAGGGCAGATCGTACCACACCGTATACGTTTACAAGGGAAGTCTCCCGATGGGTTCTCTCCGATGTTAATAAAATTTGGATATGCGATAAAGAAAAAAAATAAGGGACACGCATTGTAAAAAGTGGGGTCAACGTTAATATATTTTTGTATGAAAAAATGTCTCAAACATATGAAATTTAGATTTTTTTGAACGCAGCATATATGTACTCAAGAAAACAACAATTTTGATACCAATATTGCCTATGTAGTGGGTTAGGGTTGCCATTTATTTACAATATTTAAAATATAGGTTAAAAAGCTCTTCGGAAAAAGTGACGGAAAAAGCTCAGACACCCTCTCGATTAAATTAAATAGGAATTAATATACAATTTGCTTAGCTTAATCCAACAATAATTCTTTACCAAAACACCAGCATTAATATCACTTAAAACACATTTTTTGAATAAAAAAAAAAACACTTGAAAGTTATAGGGCATATTTCGTGTACCAGTTAATTTGTCTCCAAATGCTTTTTCATTTGGTACCCAATTTGTTGAAAATTTCCCTGAAACAAGTTGAAATAAGCCGAAAAAAAAGAAAAATAGTATAATTTTTGACCCCACTTTTTAACACCTAAACATGAAATAGGGCTGCTAAAAATACGTGCTCCTTACTTTTTTTTATATCTAAATTTTATTAAGGTCAGAGAGAACCCATGGGGAGGATCCCCTTGTTAGTTGTAGTTTAAAACCATTAAAAGCTTTTAACAAGTTCAGTGGTAGTAGCTCTACTTACATATTTTTTACAGAATGATACAAATATGTGAATTTAGATATAGACTACACTGCTGGTGGTCAAATAAAGGAAACATTAACACCATGATAAAATAAAATAACTATGGATAGTAATGTCGATTAAGAACGACCGGGCAATACGTTACACAATAGGAGAATTCATAAAAAAAATTTCTTTAAATCATATATTTATTTTTATATTCTCATTAATTTATATTTAGTTTAAGCATTATGCAAGAGTCTAGAAAAAAAAATTTGGTATTTAAAAATCAAAAAAGCAATAAAAAATTTGACTAAAATGTATAAAATCGGCACAATGGGCAAAAATCAACAAATTCAATTTACTACAAAATGCACAAAATTTAATGTACTTGAAAACCAGCAGTGATGCACCCAGAAAAAATTTAAATCGAGTTTCAATTAATATATTTGTAAATACAAATAAAAGCTTAATTGAATTCGGTCCTATTAAGGAAATTGTAGTACACTATGGGAACTTCTGCTGTTAATATTTGTAGTTGTTTGAATTGTAATACAGTATCTTTATTTTTAAGTGAAAAAAACATTCATTTGTAGAAGACATTTTATTTTTGACTACGGATGTAGTTCATTTAAAAAAAACAAACCACATCAAATTACTGTATTATGCTTTTACATTCATTTGATATAGTAGTTTTTTTTTATTTAAAAAATAAAACATATTAATGTTTGTTTTTTTTTACTTCATATGTGGTTAATTTTTACTACAGTGCACCCCGGTAGTTGGTAGCGTGCTGACTTATCAGTGCGGGGGTCGTGGGTTCGATTCCCACCAGAGGCACTGATCTGTTTTCGCTACAACGCGCCGAAAGTCAAAGTAGCTAGTGCTCGGTTAGGGTAATAGTATGTAATTTGTAATTATATGATTATTAATTAATAAAATAAAAAATACATTTCAGTAAACTCAACTAACATTGTCAGTTGTTTTTTACTGTTCAAAAAAAAATAACCACAATTGTAGTAAAAAATAAACCACTTATGTGGTAAAAAATAAACAAACATTTATTTGTTTTATTTTTTTAAATGAACAAAAACTTCTGTATAAAATATATGTAAAATCTTAATACAGTAATTTGATGTGGTTTGTTTTTAAATGAACTACATATGTAGTCAAAAATTAAATTTCTTCTACAAATTACTGTCTTTTCACTTAAAAATAAAGATACTGTAGTAGAACTCAAACAACAGAAGTGTCCTGAGTGTACCTAGAAATTTCCCGAAATAGAGCTATCAACACATTCCTGAATGTGGTCAATTAATAAATTTTAAGTTTTCAATTTATTTTTGATCAATGGTGATAATCTTTAACTTCGAGCTCATATATTAGTTCTCATTTAGTGAGACAAGTAGTTTATATGAATGTTTCATGTTTTGCATGGGATTGTCACTTCTTTCAAAGCGTGTTCTGATGATGGGAACCTAGAAAATTCCTGAAATAGATCTATCAACACATTCCTGAAAGTAGTCAATTAATAAATTTGAAAACCAAAACAATAAACAGACAATATCCTAATAAAGAAATATAGAGTATGGCCTCGAACTTAAATAAAAGGTCGAAAAAACATAATTTTGATTTTTAATAAAAATTATATCAAACTTAACACGTTATATTTAAAAAGGTTTGTGTCTTTTAACATCTATAGACACCGTAGTTGTCAAATTGCTTTAAAATGTTAGCGAAATATTAATTTTTAGTTTAATTTAACAAAAATAGTGTGGGGATTATAGTCCTAGGATGGGTAAAATTTGATAATTACAAAAAAAGTTATATTAAGTTATAACCCTAATGTACAAACAAGTGGTAAACATGTTTATTAAAACAATGTAGAGTAATTAGGTTCAAAAAAATTTTGGAAAAAACTTAACCCCCTCCTATATGGTAGTTAGCGGTTCAAAAGTCAAAAAATTTACCCTTTCGGAAAAACTGCTCGAAAATTGTTCTGAAAAATTGGATAAATGAAAAATTGTAAAATCTTCTTGGTGCTTTATATTCTTACGTGACCTGTATTTTATTAAAAAATGTTTATGAGTATTATAAGTCGCATTAAACAGTTTTATGAAATACCCTCACTTGAAATATCGATTCTTTTCAAGTAAAAAATAAGAGTTTTAGGTGGAAGATCATATAAAAAATATTTTATTCAAAAATCGTGGAGTAATTATTTAATATTAGTGATTAATGCAAGTATGACAAATCAAAAAAATTAAAATAAAAAATATACCATATTATAAGAAATATTGTATATTTAAAGTTTCATCGATATTGGACAATTGAATGGGGGGTAAGTCTTTAATGGGTTAACTACAACTATAATATTATAAAAATCGTTGGCAAATCTATTAAATTGAATTACAAAAAAACACGTTTTTGCGTGTTTATCAAATTTGTGGGTAATTTTTAAATGCTAAAGTGTATTAGTGATATCCGATGAAGTTAGAATTTCATATCTGAATAATTGTGAGTATATTAACCCATTTGATCCCACTGTACTCGCTTGAATACAAAAAACAGTCAACTTTGTGATGCTATATCTCACATGTTCCTATTTTTTTAAAGAGTTTTTTATTTTTTATGTTACGTTAGAGTGTTAATATTAAATATACATAAATGGCAAACAAAAAAAATATAACGGTAAATTATTAAAAAAAACTGTGAAAAGTGATTTTGATGAGCATAAATATTGCTGTAATCGCTTAAGTGCAATGGGATATTTCGTTTATATTTTTTTGTTTTTGCGATGGATGTTAGAACGTTTTATGGTAAGCGATTTAAAAGCATTGCCGCTGCTACTGACTATGCTATTCATGAAAATCACACAAACTTTGATTTTGCTATCATTCCTCCAAATAATGTCCATGAAACAGATGAGGAAGACATTGATGAAGGCAATTTATTGCGTGATGATCTACCACACGATATTCCGAAACTTATACGAAACTTTGGTCATTACAACAGGTATTCTGATTCTGGAACTCTTTCCATAATATGGAACGATAACAGTGCAGTGCCCGTCGGTACAAGCTTTGATGGAATAGAGCCCATGCATTCAGTAACACGATGGTCAAAGGCTAATAAAAGTAAAGTTAACGTACAGCAACCAAAGCTAATTGCAGAATACAAAGCTGGAATGGGTGAAGGTGATAAATGCGTACAACATAAAGAGGCAAGAAATGGTGGTGGCCTCTCTTTACGTCAATGATTAATTCATGTGTGGTAAACGCCTGGAAGCTTTATAAGAGTGCCAACAATAGCAACATAGATCTCTTGAATTTTCAACGAGAAATAGTACGCTTCTACCTACGAAACCATACTATTCGCACAATACAACCAAGACGGTCCACTACATTGTCAATAGCAACATCAGCAGGCAACCACTTCCCGAAACATCTTAAAATGTGAATAAAATTTAATTTCAACTAAAATGCATATTTATTTAAAGTAAGCTTAATGTCCTAACTAAGTCCTTATAAGATAGAAATTATAACAAGAAACCCAATATTTTTGTTTTAAATGTGGTTGGGTTCTAATGGGTTAAGCAAATAAATGAAACAAAAAAATTAATTTTTCAAAATTTAAAATTTTGAAAAAATAAAATTTATTAAAAATACACTTTTTCACAAATGGGAAATTTTCTGCCGAATGAACGAAAATCGACAAAGCCGTTGTTAAGGTGCATCATAATGTATATGATTGAAAAGCTCAACTAGCTCTCTCTCTCTCTCTCTCTATCTCTATCTCTCTCTATCTCGCTCTCTCTCTCTCTCTCTCTCTCTCTCTCCTCTCTCTCTCCTCTCTCTCTCTCTCTCTCTCTCTCTCTCTCTCTCTCTCTCTCTCTCTCTCTCTCTCTCTCTCTCTCTCTCTCTCTCTCTAATCCTGTTTAGAAATTAAAAATCGATTAGAACTTTATCAACTTTTAATTTTTACGTGTGTCTTTATTAAAATTCTGACTATGATGTATACTATTGTAAAGTAATAAAGAAACCAGTCAAAAAATTAAATAAACATTTTTATAAAATATATTACCATTATATTTTAATATCAATTCATTTTCATATCGTATATACTCCAAAACACTTTCCTCTGAAGTGCAAAATAAATGTTTATGGTGCTTAACCATAAAATATTATTTCGTAAATATTTTTAAGTGTTGTAAATAAATATTAACATTTATACATAGATATAATAATTAAAATTAAAACCATTTTATGTGTAATAAATTGTTGTAGTTATTATTTACAAAAAAAAACTTAATATCCTTAATAAATCAATAAATGGCTTTTTAAATAAATTTATTACCTTATTTTTTAATTTTGTAGGCGATGACAAACAACCGGAATAGGAAATGTAATCATTGAACGTAAAAAATATCTGTAATAAATAAAAAAAGACAATTGTTAATAAATTGAAATGAAAATACGCAAACGTGTAAAGTTATAAAGCATTAAACAATCAATATAAGGCAGTTTTTAGAAAATAAGTAGAACGTTTTATTAAAGCCCTAAGGAAAATGAGTATATCATTAACCCCAAAAGGCAAATCCTGAGGGTAATTTCTACTCTTTAACCATACTGTGTGTTTTCCTTTTACATTTAAATTCTTATATTTTCGGGTATTATTAGTTTTATTGTATTTTTTCTATTGCATTTAAGCACACACGCAAAAATTATAACTTTGCTGTTAGCCAGCCAATATGCACAAGCAATATTAGTATAGACAGTAGATAATTTTACAGTAGATAATTTTACTAAGTAAAAAAAAAAATATATATATCAAAACTTTGACTAGTAATAGTCTTCAATTGTGGTATTGAAATTTTTTTGTTTAAATAAATTACAAAATTAACTATGACAGCGATTTAAGAAAAAAAAAATACATACATATTATGTGTATATACATCCAGTTTTGAATTTTTTTTTGGCCTTTCCACAATTTGATTAAAATTTGTCCGAATTGCAACTCTTTTTATTATAAAAGTTTCATTTCTTTAACTTAAATATTGCCCGAAATTCATTTAAAAAAATTTGTTTACACATATTGTTCATTTTGTTTATTTGTAGTCAATAATTACTTCATTTATATAAAATCTTGCAAATTAAAAAGACGAACGTAGTAAATTTATTTGAGTCAACTGGAAATGAATAACAATTATTTCCAAAAAAAAAATTTATACGAAAATTACTCATGTGTATTGGTTTTTATATACAATCTCAATGAACATTAATATACAACATAAAGCTTGACATTAAGCAAAAAAAATATATACAATAAAGTTCATTTATTCGCTTTATATACGTTTGTATTGATAAGCAAATTGTTAAAGTATTTTAATTTACATTATATATTTATTTTTCTCCATCATTATTAATTCTGTATGCATGCAAAAATGAAAATTGAAAAAATATGGATGAACAGGAAATTTTTATATTTTCAATGGAACAACAACGAAAAGTAAATACCTTGCAAATTTAGTTCAAAAATTGTAAACAAAAATTTCGGATAATAATGACTACAGTACGAGTTTTCAATACCCTTCAATATTAAAGGAACGTGACCCATTTACTGGTGAAAAAGGTGTTATGCCACAAACGTTGCCATTAGCACCATAAGGCACCTTTTGGTGAGGTAGAGGGTATTTCTAAAAATATATATTTTTAAATAAATTTAACAAAAAAATGGGATTGGCAATTTAACAATGGCAGTCATAAGAGGTGGTAAATTGACACATTTTAAATATCTTGTGTCTAAAAATAGACTTTTCACCAAATTTAAAACACAAAGAATTAAAAAATCTACTGACAAGTAAGGTATCGAGACCCGGACCGGTAGATCTTATTAACTTCGAATATGTTGTCCAAAATTACCCCATTTTACGATTTTTTCAGTCTATTTCGTTCTATTCAAAGTAACAATAGAGAAATTTGGTGTCAAATGAAAGGTTTTTTGAAGACGCATTCACTAGTATAATATTATATCTTTTTTTTATTTTAAAAAGAGAAGCAACACTCAGGAAATTCTGTCTATTAATTAATGTGTTGCTTTCTTTGGAAAGGGGATAGTGGAGAGATGAAAGGTGGTGAAAGATGATGGGCTTCAAACATGGCAACACTGCAATTGCGCGAGATGACAAGTTTTAGAACAGTTGTTGCTCGCCACCTGATGTTGAGTTGCCGAATTTATTGAAGCTTTTTGATTCATAGCCCTGATTCATTATTTTACTTCGGTGGGGTTAAGTGCTTTGGGAACACGGGAGGTGGGTGCGCTGATACATTTAAGTGATAGAAAACTCATGCATATTATTTTTCTAAATTGATGTTGTCGTCTCCGGGAATCGAACCCGGGACCATCTGTGTAACAGTCCAACGCGCTAACCATTACACCACAACGGACTTTCAAGTAGTTTTGCTATTAAAAAAATGTGTTTTGAGCAACATTAAATCTGGCGTTTTATTAAGGAATTGTAGTTGTATTAAGCTAAAAATAATGCATACTTCAACGAGTAATGTTTTAGCTTTTTCCGATATTCGAAATCGTTCGGTTTTTATGCGACTTTTCCTGAAAAGCCGGTTTTGTTATACAGTCTCTTTATTTTTAAGTGAAAAAGCAGTCATTTGTAAAAAAAAATTCTGTTTCGACTACAATTGTAGTTCATTTAAAAAACCAAACCACATCAAATTACTGTATTATGACTTTGCATTAATTTTATAGAGTAGTTGTTTCTCTTTATTTTTTGTTTTACTTTTAAATTTTAAAAAATTAAAACCAAAAGTTTAGTTTAGTGAAAGGCGTGGTGGAGAAGAATGAGTGAGAATGAGAATCATAACTACATTGTAAATTTTAAATTTTCTGAATCAGACTGCACAGTTTCTGGTATTGAACCTTTATTTAAAAAAATAAAATAAATAAAAAAAAGTTGTGCATTTTTTACTGCATTTTTACTGCAATTGTGGTTCATTTTTTGAACATTTGTTTTTAATTACATATGCAGTGGGGTTTACCACATTTAATTCGTAGTATTATAATTTGCTATTGTAGTCAAGACTTTAAAATTTCCTCATTTTTATTGCGTTGTTTTATAACCTTCCTCTGAAAAGTTATAGGCTCTTAAAAATGGACGTGGGTTTTAAGACACGTTGTAAAAAAAGGGATTAGTTACATAAAAACAAAATTAATTTCAATTTAATTCTTGTTTTGAAATTTTCTGTTACCTACTTCAGTTTTTTTTTTTTTTTTTTGATTATAATTTTCCTATTTAAGTAAAATTGCAAAAACTACAAAGAACCATGTCGATTGACTTAAAATGACCTATTCCGTGACAGGTCACACGAGGCATATCAAAGCACTTTATAAATATTTTGTTTTTATAATGTTGCTTTTTTGTTTTAATTTTTATTTTATTGTAGTGTTTGAACACACACGTAAAATATGTGACTTTGCTGTTAGCTAGCCAATATGTACATTCAACATTAGCTCAGATAGTAGATCATTTTCCTTGTAAACAGAAAGTTCTTAGATAGATTTGTACTGACACCAAGGTCGATCACTACTTGGCGCTGGTTCCATGTGACATGCCCCATATAACATAACACTGAAATGAGTTTATTTAAAAGTGTGTACACTTTAGTTGATGATATAAAAATACTAACCCTTTATGTAGTGTATTCAAATATTCAAATTGAAATATTGTAAATATTATCATTATCAGGGCAGCGACTTTCATGAAACTGCATGTTTGTAGTCAGTAGCATATAATCAGATTTGACCGATGGGGTGCAATAACGCTTTACGAAATACGTACTTAAAGGCTTTATTTCTCAATGGAAAGTGAAATAAGGCCTTTATTTCCAAAAAGGTTTTATTGCACTTTGAAAGTGAAAGAAAGCCGTAAAGGTCTTATTTCACTTAAATTTTTTTTTAAATGAAGCAATAAAATTTCTTATTCTTATTCTTCTTATATTTTATTGAACAATTATAAAAAAATTTCATATTAACAAAAATTAATAGAACATTAATAATTAATCCCACTTCTGGAAACGAAATAAATCCCACCAAAATGAAAAAAAAATCACTTTAATCATTAGACATTTTTGCAAATATGATGATAAGCAAAAATTAATAGAACATTAATAATCCAACAAAAAATTTAACTGCAACAATATTGAAAATCTTTGCTTTATAAAGTTTTTCTGCGTGGGACGCGACAGGTGGCTTCGCTGAATAAAGTTTCCCTGCGCGCGTCACACTAGGGAAGATAATGAGACGCGCGCATTAAAACTGTATTCAGCGAAGCCACCTGCCGCGTCCTATGGAGGAGAAAACCCCTAAGATCGGCCGCAGGCCGCCACGCAGAAAAACTGAACAGTGTAACAAAAGAATCAAAAAATACAAAATAAAGGCTTTATTGCACCATTGTCTAAATTTCAATAAAGGCCTTATGTCACTTTCAAAGTGCAATAAAGCCCTTTTCGCAATAAAGGCCTTATTTCTCAATTGGAAGTGAAATAAAGCCTTAAAGGCCTTATTTCGTAAGGCGTTATTGCACCCCCACCGATTTGACCAAATACTTTTACGAATCAAAGGTTTTGCAACAAAATTGTATCGATTTGTTTTTTGTTGACTTTTGAATATTTGTTAAACATGCGTATTTTTGAATTCCTATGGTTCCAGTTTGCAACAAAGGGCATATATTGCATATTTGCAATTAAATTACATGTTTTTGTATATTTTGTAAAAATTTAATTTTAATTTATTTAGTTAGATTTATACAGGAAGAAAAAGAGGAAAACATTTTTATTGAAAAGTTTAACGGACACAATGGATACGCCAGACTAACGCAGTTTCGTCCCCTCCAAGGACTCGTCAGTGTTTTTTTTTAAGGTGCATATTTTTAGTTTTTAGTGCAAATTTTTAGATTTTTTTTGCATACTTTTTGGTTTTAAGGACATTTTTCGATTTTAGTGCATATTATGGATTTTTTCTGCATATTTTAAGAGCATATTTTTTATCTTTTAGTGCATAAAAGTCGCTGACCTGAATATTAAACGTAATTGAATAAAATTTACCTCGAAAAATTTACCTTCGAAAACATACTTAAAAAGCTTAAATTAAAAAATAAAATATGGATTAAAGATAACAAAATATGGGATATTAAAAATAATAAAGTAATTCTAGAGCGCAATTAAAAAGGAACTTTAAAACTGCTCAATTTTGAAAGCCATGAAATTTAACTCGATTCAAATACAATATCAACGACTTCTTTATAGAAAATTATCTCGACTTAATTTTTGAAAATGTTTCAATTTTTTTTTTAATTTTCTTTAGTGCTTCAGTAGAAATGTATTGCAAATACTTTTGCAATACATTTCTTCACATGATAGAAAACTTTTTTTTAATTTTTTTTTTCAAATTTATAAAATGTCTCTAAACAAGTCCTTTTCACAACATACAAATAAAAATAAATTTTATTTTCTTCTTGTTCCCAGTATTATCGTTATGGTTGTTATTGCAATATTTATCTGCTGCATTTTCAAAAATAAAATTTATTACAAAAATTCCCATACTAATGTAATGTTAAAGCAACTGGGAATAATTTTTCTTATTTATGTAGTCAACAGAATGAAGAGATACCAAAGAAAATTTCAACTTTATTTTAACAAATGTAATTCGAAAGAAAAGCTAACAAGAATAAGAAAAGTAAATTAAAAAAAAAAAATAATAAAATAAAATATTTAGCAAAGAAATTACACAGTGGTGAAAAATACAACTCTTAATGCCACTTGAAAAGGGGGATAGAGGAGACAAAAATAAAAAAATATTTGCCATGAAACATTCCAGCGCAATCCAATTTTTAGGGGGGCAAAAATGGGTTTGAAGTTTGTCCAAAACTATTTTATTCGATAATTTTTTTTACTGACACGGTCAAACGCAAAAAAAAAAGCAAAAAAATGAGGTCATATTTGATCCCACATTTGATACCCCACACATAAGATTGGGCACCTAAAAAAAGGCTCTATGAAACAAGACCCCAATGAAATAAGTCCCCAAACCAAAAATGAAATAACGCCCCATTTTTTGGGCTTTATTTCATTATGAAGCAATACCCCAAAAAAAATGAAATAAACCCCCAACCAAATGAAACGAAACCCCAAAAAAAATGAAATAACACCGCAATTTTGAGGCTTTATTTCATAATGCAGTAAAGCCCCATTTCGAAAATGAAATAAGGCCCCAATTAAAAAAAAAACAAAATTATATATTACTTTAAAATATTTCTTGATTCCTAATTAATACATAGTAAAAAGGCTGAAAAAAAATCGTGCTATTTTTTTTTCAGCCTTTTTAAAATAAAAAGATTAATAATATTTAGTATATCAATACAGTTTTTTTTTAATATTTTTTAGTAGTATATCACAAAATAAAACTAAATTTATAAATCGTATAATCGCGCGCAGAAAAAACTTTATGTCGCGAAGCCGCCTGTAGCGTTCTACTGAGGAAAAAAACCCTTAAGAGCGGCCGAAAGCCGCCACACAGAAAAACTTGTTTTTACAAATTACTTGATGTCTTAAAAATATAAGATTTCAACGGATTCGACATCTGATTTGAAAAACAAGTTCTTCTGGGTGGCGGCCTTCGGCCGGTCTTAGGGGTTTTTTTCCTCCGTAGAACGCGGCAGGCAGCTTCGCGAAATAAAGTTTTCTTTTGCGTGCGACATAAAAGAAACTTCAAAATTACTAGACGGTATAATCTCACTTACTAATAGCAAATAACTATTTACATTAATAACTTGATAATTCATGCAGTAATTATAGCGGTTATTTGCTTATATTACTTAAAAATTTTGATTTTTAAGAAAATGAAATAACACCCCAAAAATATTATTTGGGGACTTATTTCATTTCTCATATTGGGGCCTTATTTCATTATGAAATAAAGTCTTAAAAAAAATTAAATAAAGCCCAAGAAATGAAATAAGACCCCAATTTTTTTTATTAGAAATGTTTGGGGCCTTATTTCATTTTTGGTTTGGGGACTTATTTCATTGGGGACTTGTTTCATAGAGCCCTAAAAAAATATTCAAAATATCCTAGATATCGAAGATTCATTAAGATCTGCGGGTTACACCACAGTGTAGTTTCCTTGTAAGTCTTAAATAAAAAACTATCACATTACAAATTTTTAAAATTAAAAAAAAACATCAGATTTCAATATAAAACTTTTAACAACAAAAAAACAATTTTACACTTACAAGCAAATTACATATTGGTGAATCCGCAGATTTTGATGAAACTTGTATATGTTGTTGAGGACAAAAAATATTAGACACATATATTTTTTAGGTGCCCAATCGCACGTGTAGGGGTTAAAGATACGGGGTCAAGTATTGCTTAACTTTTATATGAAAATATCTCCAAAATTTAAGAAATAAAAGTACTAGACACAACAAAAATATTGGTACCCATATTGCCTACGCTGTGGGACCAGGGTTGCCACTTATTTCAAACATTTAAAATGAAAAAGTCGTGTTTAAGCCTAACTACAACGAACATTGAAACAAGGCCACACACCCCTTCAATAAAATGAAATTAGCATTATTATATGGCCATTTTCATGGAAAAGTCAACCGTGAGTGGAACACTAAAAGTTGATAAATAATTCATTATGATTTGTATTATTAAAGAAAAATACTTAAAATGTATTAAAATGAAAATCCAAAGTGGCATCTTCAATGTAATTACGAAAAAAAAAGGACTGCAAAGTTTCGTTTATGTTTTTGGTCAACATTTTTTAATTTTCAGTAGATTAGATTAGATCAGAAGGCACTGTGCACCGCGACCAAGTTACCTACAGATTCAAGCTACCTATAAAGCCAATTATCCTATTAGGCAAAATGTTCACGATGTCGGAAGGCGAAATGAAGCGATCACCTAGAAACCTAAGTCTCCTATCACAAAGCCTGGGAAATTCGCAGAGAACATGCTCCGAGGTCTCAGACACCATCTCACAAAACCTACACATATCCGTGTCCGATTGACCCCTCCTGTGCAGATGTTATCTGAGATTACAATGTCCAGTTAAGTACGACGCCAGGGTCCTCAAACCCCCACTTTCAAGCGACAAGAGTCGCCTCGACCCCCTACTGGAAAAAGAGATCAATCTCTTAGCATGGCGCTGACCAGGAGAGTTTTCCCAGTAACCAGAGAATTCAGACTCTCTCCATGCCCTGAGCCTTTCCCTAACATACCCCGCAGGTATTCCACAGAATGGTTGAGGACCAATAAAGGGCCTTCGGGCCCCACGGTTGGCAAGACAATCTGCCCTCTCGTTGCCCTCATGCCCCTCATGACCAGGAATCCACCCCAAGGTTAGAGAGTTGCCCCTACCGAGCCTATTGAGAAACTGAATGCATTCCATGACCAACCCAGACGACACCTTATAAGCCATTTAGGCCCTCAGTGCAGCATGACTGTCAGAAAGAATGTAGATGCGAGATATGAGCGTTCCCCTTCTCCGGCATTTTCAGTAACATTTTCTCTTGACTTCTTTAAACCCGATGATGTAAGTAAACTCCTAATTATAACAACAACAATTACGTAACTCCAAAAAATACAAACGGAGTCAATAAAGATCAGTAAACGGAAAATTTTTGATTTGCTTTGATTGACATTCTAATGTCACGTTCGTCACCGCAAAACAACATTTAATCTCATTACTTCTGCGCTGCTGGTAGCATGTGGTTAATACTTTTAATTTAAATCAAGTTTATTGTGACATAACATAGTGATAGTGAGATAGTGTTTTTAAAATAACTTTCGCAAATACAACCTTTTTGGCTGAATTTCGGGACACGTAATAAAAACACAATAAAAATGCTCCAATATTCAAATCAAAGTGGTTTAACTATGACTGTTTGAAAGCAAGGGATAAATCATTTCAGCTTCTAAATGAATTCAGAAAAACTAATGATCCACAAGATAAAGAAAAATACTTGCAAGCAAAATATTTATATGTAAGCGAATGCAGAAAAAGTAAAAAAGAGTACTACGAAAAAATCAACAACAAAATCAACCAAATTAATGATTCAAAGCAATGGTGGAAGTTAGCAAAAGAAATTAGAGGTGATTGCTTTAAAATTGGAACATCAATACATGCAGAAGATTTTAAAAGATACTTTCAATTGCTATTAAACCAACCACAAATTTCATTAAATATCCAATATGCACCAATGCTTCATCGAAATCACGAATTAGACAAAATTATTACCATACAGGAAATCAAATCCACTCTTAAGAAAACAAAACCAGATAAAGCCCCAGGAGATGATAGAGTGCCTTATGAAATGTTTAAATATGCATCGGATGAGTTTCTTATTGAACTTTCTAAAGCATTTAATGTAATTTTTGAAACCGGAAAAGTGGAAGAAGAGTTTACACGCAGTATTATATTCCCAATTTACAAAAAAGGAGACATGAATAGTGCTGAAAATTATAGAGGAATCTCCTTTATGAACTGTGCTGCAAAGCTGTTAATGGGTATCGTTAACTCTAGACTTACTAATTGGGTAGAACAATATAATATTTTGAATGAGTTTCAGGCGGGGTTTAGGCCACACTATTCAACTGTCGATAATATATATAATCTATCGGTTATAGTAAAATCAAAAATGAATGAGAAGAAGAAAACTTATGCTTTTTTCGTTGACTTTAGAGCTGCATTTGACAGAGTGCCAAGAAAACCGCTCATTTATAAATTACATGCTTTAGGTATGTCAACGAAAGTGGTAAATCTTATAGAAAACGTCTACAGACACACAAAATCAGCAGTTTGGAACGGAAATGAGGTTTCTGAGTACTTTGAAACTTTTACAGGTGTTAAACAAGGGTGCCTTTTGTCACCCCTGCTTTTCACTCTATATTTAAACGATCTTCACGAACACTTGGGTGGTGGGCTCTTAATAGATGATATTAACGTACGTTTGCTTCTTTATGCAGACGATATTGTTTTATTAGCTGATGATATACAAAATCTACAAAGTATGGTAATAAACTTGGAAAATTACTGTGAGCAATGGAACATGGAAGTTAATATGCTGAAGTCAGAAATGATGGTATTTAGGAAAGGTGGTAGACTGGCATCAAGAGATAAGATTTGGTATAAAGTCATTTTTATACAGTCATTTTTATACATTAAATTTGCATATGAACTATATTTACAAAACGCTATTTCAGTACAACCAAAACAGATTGCCAAATAAACTGTCATTAATTGTATTACGAGATAATATATTTTGGGCAAAGGAGATTAATAATCTAAGTAGAGATTTTGGAGTCCAATTTGCGTATGAAAATATTTCTGCGCAAGAATGGATTCACAGTGGAACTATTTTGCTCCAAGAACTAAAATCAAGAACCTCTGAACAACTAAAACAACAAGCAATTAACAGTGAATCGCGTTTTTACAAATTATTAGATCATAAAGTGGGCATAAACTATATAGAAAATGGCAACCAATGGCAAATTTCAAACGTATTTAGAGCAAGGTGTGATTTGTTACCTCTAAATGCAAATAATTTCAACACAATACAAAGTAAAACTTGTACATTATGTAACACAGGTGAAGACGAAACTTTACCACATTTTATGGCAAGATGTCCAATTTTTAGGGAAATCAGAAACAGACATTTTGGTAAAACCTATCTAGATGAAAATGAACTCAAAAATATTTTGAATGGCCAAATATTCAACGGATGGAATATACTCCATAGTTATGTAAAAATTGCATTAAACTATAGAAAATCAATAATGAATGAATTTTTATAAATTCTATTTTTTAACAGCTATAGTTTTTGCTACTTTTAATAAATATTTTTTAAACTTGTTTATACTTTTTAATATTTTAATATTTAAATTACATATATATTTATATATTTATAACAGACGACTAATGTCATTGTTAATTAATTAACTTATTTCTTTATTTTTAAATTTTATATTTGTAAATAAAGATACATACATACATACATACATACACATAATTTTTTAAGCTATTTACATATTATACTAAAAGATAAACTCATGGGTCGTCCTTTTTCGCTATGATAGTGTCATATAAATTTTACGCACATTTCGCGTTTTTCCCATGAACCTCATTTTTTTTCTTTTTTAAACGCAATAATTGTTCATATTTGTCTTTTTACGTAGCCACAAAAAGCTTTGATAGATTGCGAAATGGGATGATAACTTGTGGCAAAATGGTGAAATATAGTAAAAACTGAAAAAAAAAACGAGGATTTACTTGTTAAAGCTGCTCATTTATTGACCAAATATGATAACCGAATGTTAATGAAGGTCTTTTATGCATTCACCATAAAAACTAACATTAAATATTTGATTTTTAAAATTTTATCTATAAAAAATGCATTAAAGCATGTAAAACTTTAATGCAAATTTGAGAAAAACCTGGCCCATAAGTGAAAACCATGGTATCAGCGTGGTCGATATATTTAAAGATCAATTTTGTAGCGCAGTATTATGTTTTTTTAAAAACAAAAATGTTAGGAGAAGCACGGACATGTTTTATATACCATTAGAGGTGCCTTTAAAATACCTTTCATTTGAAGCACAATTTGACTATAATAGTTAACTAATTTATATTAACAATATGTTTGGAAAAAAACTTCAAATTGGATCAGTTTTTACCCCACTTTTAGCCCTTAGAATTGAGATTGCGCACCCTAAAAAAATATGTATCTAAAATATTTTGTCCTTTACAACATATCCAAGTTTCATACAAATCTACGGATTCACCCCTGTATAGAGTCCTTTATAGTTACACAATTAAAGTTTTTTTCTTTAGCCTTATTTTTCAGAATTTAAATAATTTTTTTAATTTCTATTCACCATTTTAAATTTTCTAGCAAAATTCTAATATTAAATAATCTCTATGAATCATAAAACAAGATTTATGAAAAAAATCTTTCCTTTTTGCCATACCTCTAGGCAAAGGATATAAAAAAGAATTATATTAAGTAAAAGTCAATTGTAGCCCATACTAAAGCACTTCATTAAATAGAGCTTAAAATCCTTACAAAAGCTTTGGGTGGTAAACATAAAATAAAATGAAAATATGTATATATAATTCGTACCTTTGAGAATAATCTTTTCAAGTAGATTTCAACAATAAATGAAAGAATAAGAAAAAAAAAATGAACATAAAATTTATGATTTTTATTTAATGTACATTTAAATAGACTAAATTAAAATTTGTATAGAAATATAAAACTGTAAAAGGATGAAGAAGTGTTCACAACAGAAACTTTAAATTTAAAAGCTTTATTTGTTGACTTATTCGTGCAAATAAATATTTATTACAAATTAATGAAAATGTTCATTTCATTAATGAAGAGTTTTATTTTTTATTTTCATTAAAATAATGAAGTTTCAGTATATTAATAAAAAGATACATTATATTAATGCAGAGTGTAACTAAATCAGTAAAAAGTTTTATTAATATAATGAAAAGTTTCATTAAGTTAATGAAAAGTTTCATTAAGTTAATGAAAATTTTCATTAAACTTATGAAAAGTTTCATTACATTAATAAAAAAGTTCATTATGAAAAGTTTTATTAAAATAATTAAATTTCATTAAATTAATAAACAATTTCATTAAATTCACGAAGATTTCCTTTAAATTATTTACAACGAAATAATGCTTAAGCAATTTAGTTTTAGTTAGAGTTAGAATTTTGTGCAAAATATTGATTTCTGTAAACTAGTGTACATTTTTTACACTATTAAAAAAAAGAGATATATGTTGACATTTTTTTTAGCATGTTTATATTTTAACTTTAAATAAACCCAGTGGCAGATGACAATACTTAATTATCCATAAAAATAACGACCAACAGCAACAAAACAATATGGTTTACTTAACTAGGACGCAATACGTATATTATATATATATAGTATACATATATATATGTACATATATACAGCGCTATGTAATAATCACGCAGAAATTTCATATCCTGACACATGTCAAAATCAAATACCTGTCATATTCAAAATACTTACATACCAAAATACACACAAAAAAACAAAGCCACACAAATACATAAATAAACCTATTTCATATGTGCTTGACATTTTGTAAATATAAACACTGTGGTCGAAAAGTTTAGCTCATTAATGACATTTTTCAACCAAACTTTGTGGGAATATTAGCAACCAAAACGGAAATTTTGACAGCTTCTAGTCGGTTAAAGATTTTTTAAATTGTAAATGTGAGCGAGATTATTCAAGTTCTAGATTATTTGTTAAACCAGAAACTGTTAAATTTTTATTTTGAAAAATGTCATGGACAAATATTGAGTCAAAAATATATGAAATTTTTTTTTTTTGGAAAAATATGAAATTTTTGTTTTTTAGCTCAACTGATTTTTAAAATTTTTTAGGAAAAATCTTGTTGTTTTTGACCAGTTTTTAAAATTTTCATCTGGCAGCCCTAATAGTATAACTTTTATAAGTTCAGTAGCATTTCCATAAAACTAGCTAATTTTTATGTTTTTGGAATAAATTTTGGCATATTTTCGATTTTGTCTATTTGATGAATTCATGGTCCGATTTGTTAGATTTTCAAGAATAAAATTTTGCGACAAATGTGCGTCTATTTTTTTATTGTGTATTTAGGCATCCTATAACCGAAAATTGCACAAAAAAATGTTGTAATGGCCCGGTTAAAAAAGTGCATATTTGATCAAAAAAAATTTTTATATTATCATATATGCACACAGAAAAAAATTCAGCTATTTGCCAACTGAAATTCGGTTACTACGACTCAAATTCTGTTATTTCGAATTACAGTGAGTTGGTACAACTGAACATTAGTTTTCACAATAAAGTTCGGTTAATTCAACTGAATTTTAGTTACAACACCCAAAATTTTTAGAAATATAATGTAAATATCGGTGTACTAACTGAATTTAAAAGTTGTTACCAATAAAATATACTTTTCAATTCGGTTGGCACTTTATTTCTCTGTGTGTGGCCATCCATCTTCGTACATACTAGAAAACTGAACCTACATTTCCATATATGGACAAACATAGTCATATATGTTCATATATTATTTCACATGGGCATCCATATACGTTCTTACATTATATATTTCTTGTACTTTTTTATTTTTTAAAATTTTGTACGTTAAAAAATGGTTTAATAAAAAAAACAAAATATTATTTAAAAGGTTTACATTGTATATTTTGCATTCATGTTAGCGCAAACATTCTATTTATTGTCGTATCACAACGAAAAATTTACCGATAAAACGTCATTTTAAGCAACTTTAAAATAAAGTATAATACGACCACATTTAATTAAAACATTGTGAAGAATATTAATATTATAAGTTTTTTAAAGAGGACGTTACAGATAAAAAAAACGAATTACTCAAAACTTTAAATTTTTTTTCTTACAAAAAAAAGATAACTTTCAAAATGTAAACTTACAGTTCAACAATTCATATTAATTAAACGTTTCGGGTTTTTTATATTTCCTGTTTAAAAAAACTTATAATCTTAAATTTGTCCACAATGTTTTAATATAAGTAACGGTTATACTTATATTTGCGCTTCATAAGGTTAACAACAATTACCGAAACACATTTTTCTATTTTTGTATGAACTTGTTTGTCAAAAATATCAATTTAAAAAAAAAAATGGTAGAAACCACTGCTGAACTTAATAAAATTGTGAAGTAAAACCTTGTTAATTGGATTAAGAATTGAAGAATTGTTCGCCGCAATAGGTATTTAAAATGGATGTATAAAACTGAGTAGATACATTTTTATATAAGAAGGACTTAATCTCAATTATTTTTTTTTTTTAATCTGAGTTTAAACTCTATTTTTCTATTTTTTCAACTGTAAGCTGGAAAGTAATGGCATTTTGTGCAAGTCATTTACGTTTTTATCCATCAAGTATAACATGTAGAGATAGCTCAGAAATTAGAAAGTTTGACTAGCAGCCTGGAGTCCCAGGTTAGAGTCCCGTGTGGGCATTTTTTATTAAAAAAAAAAAAATATTTTTGTTCATACTTGTAGGCATATAGTAACCATATTTTTTTGGTTTTTCGTAAACACCTTACGAAAAATCATTATTTGTGTCATTATTTTACTCGACATACCCATATAAAAGTAATAAGATTTGTAATGAAAATGCCATTACCAAATATGTACTTATATAACCACTTATATGGCATTGCCTTTCTACATTGGGTTGTAATTTTTATATTTCGAACAGGTTTTTACACAATTTTAAAACTCATTTTTAGTGTGTGAAAATGTTTAATAAATATGTGGGAACCCTGGAATAATAATTTTGTTATTTTTTATTTGTGATTATATTTAAACTTCTGTACTACTTGATAACTTTTACTATGCTATTATAGCAAGTATCGGTCTGAAAATATCGGGTTTAGGAATAATGTAGTTAAATTTTGTCAACTTTTTGAACATAGTGTATATTTATATAAATTTCTATATATATATACCTGTGGTGTTGTAATGAATTCATGCATTTTAAAACACACACATATTTAAACAACAACAACAGTGTGTCAACATTGTAAACGTGATAAACATTTTTAATTAACTGACATCTTGATGAATGAAGAGTGATAAGTGTTTAAGAAAAAACTTTATATACACTGAGCTTTGATAAACAGAAACTCGGATTTATTTTTTTTCAGACATGACATTTTATAAACACGTCTAACCCAAGTGTCAAGTCATATTATTTAATAATAATTCTGGGCTTTTTTTGTAATATTAATATTCGTCTAAAAGTTATGAAAAGTTTTAAATTTTATTTACATTAACTTTTATGGCCTAGTTAAAGAACAATTTCTTTGCTAGTGTAAACGCTGTATAAAAAGTAATTTTAAATTTGTTTCAATTATATTTGACAACAGTGTTAAGAATTTAATGCCACCTTCTAAGTGCACAATTAAGTATATACTGTACAATTCTAATGTCAAATTAAATTAATTACATTATTCGATGTCAGATGATGTAATAAGGTGATTATATACAACATTGTATACATACGTAAGTGAAATTTTAGCTAAACTTATATGTATATAATGCCTTTTATTAACTACACATACATTAATATATACACAGGATATTTTACAATACATGCGCATTTTTTTTTTTTTTTTTTAAATTTTGCATACTTAGCTAGGTTGATACATGTATTTTCATATGGCTAAAGATTTCATCAGAAGGTAAAGATTTGGAAAAAGTTAGCGCGCCTAAAATAGTAAGCAAAGCTTCCAAACTTAATATATTGATAAAAAAAAATTAAGAAAATGTATTACTCTTAGCTAGGTTGACACCTGTATTTCGATTTGACAAAAGATCTCATCAGAACCTGAAGTTTTGGAAAAGCTAGAGGCTCCAGAAGAATAATCAAAACTTTCGGTTTTGATGCGATCTTTAAATTTCGCTCTTTCTGTGAAGTGTATATCATCTAACTTTCACGAACTTTTAAAAATACAAACAACAAGCCACGAAATTTCAAAAACTGCAAATATGCAAAAAAAAAAAAGTTTTAACAAATTTTTACTCAGCATCTTTGAAAAAGTATGTAAATATATATTTTAATGACGGGTTCTGCATAAAGTTTAAATTTGTTGAGTAGAGTTAGTCGTTGAACTAAAATGGAAATACTCACAAAGCATTTTAATATTTAATATTTGGGCCACTTTAATCCTAAGTGCGAATAAGGATTAATATTGACGGTTTTTCTAAAAACAAATATTAATGAAAACTAAATAGATCTATCTACACATTCCTGAAAGGCAATTAATAAATTTGACAACAAAAACTCTATAGATTATAAATTTGAAAACAAAAACTCTATAGATTATAAATTTGAAAACAAAAACTCTATAGGACAATATCCTTATAA
Source organism: Delia radicum (assembly GCA_021234595.1). Classification (NCBI taxonomy): domain Eukaryota; kingdom Metazoa; phylum Arthropoda; class Insecta; order Diptera; family Anthomyiidae; genus Delia; species Delia radicum. Next base: position 20,091,771 of record CM037855.1, on the reverse strand, counting down.
AGAAATATAGAGTATGGCGTTGAACTTGAACTTGAATAATTTTAATTTTCATTGCACAATTAAAGGTAAAAAAAAACATAATTTTTATTTTTAATAAAAATTATATCAAACTTGTATAAAGGATAAAGTACGGTCTTGTTTACTACTCTCGCTGTACATTTTGTTTTTAAAAACAAATGTACAAATAAAAACGAAAAAAACCAAAAAACGTGTATTAAATATTTACCAACGGTAGACATTACACACAAAAAACTAGTTTTCAATTTATTTTTTGATTAATGGTGATAATCTTTAACTTCGAGCTCATATATTAGTTCTCATTTAGCGAGAAAACTAGTTTATATGAATACTTGATGTTTTGCATGGGATTGTTACCTCTTTCAAAATGTGTTCTGATGATGGGAACCTAGAAAATTCCCAAAATTCAACACATTCCTGAAAGGGTCAATTATTTATTATTCGTAGAATTGAATAAAATTCATGTATTGAGTACATCATGGCGTATACGTGTTATATATTCAACTACATGAAATATAACGCATACGCTTAGGTGGTGTTATTTAAATTTATATGGTACAAAAAAATCAGCTTTAGCTTATAAAATGTTTAATAATATTATCATAAAGTAAACCTCAGTTAATTTTAATAATTAAAACAGCAGCATATTTTCAGTTATGCATTATTGCGTATATGATGGAATTATAAAATAAATGAAGAGGGGACGCGAATAATGGTATACAGACCATAAAGTAAATTGTTCAGTAGACGAGAAAAACTTATAATCAAAACTTGCTATTTCTAACTATAATTTTAGCATATCTATTTATAAAGAAAACATTAACCATTATGCAAAAATTCGTATAGTAAAACTATGTGGAAGTTGCAAAAATTTGAACTTGAAAATTAGCAAAATATGAAAAAGGGGTATACAGATCAATTTATTTTTGAAAGCATGTTGAAGAAACTATGATTTGGTACGTTATTTATTTAGAAGTAATTCACTTGCATATTTTTCAAGTCTGTAATTTCTACCAAAAAATTAGCTTAAGAAGATGAGATAGTTATAGTTCAATGATAAATGAGGATCGATAAAGGAAGTTTAAAAAAGTTTTAACAAAATCGTGTTTACAAACAAAAAAACTAAACATTAACCCATTTTGTAGCAAGCATAGATCCCGTGCGAGTTTTTTGACAAAACTTAGTAGAAAGACACGTTGGTTTCCCAGTATGCATTTTCAGTAAATTTTATAGCCTCATCGCGCCCTCTAGTGGATATATGATTAATTGAAATTGAAACTTTGAAGCTTTGTACGCACTTAAAGGGTTAATATTTTTTGAAAAATTTATTTTTTATGTATTGACAAGTCAAGTATCTATCCAGAAATTGTACAAAATTCTATTTGTTGTTTTTGCACTATTTTTAAGAATTTTTTAAAAATTTTGGCATTTTCAGACAGTTTTTGAAAACTATTATTTGCCAACACTAATCGCTCAATTTTATATGTACGTTTGCTGGTTGAGAGAAAATAGTACAATTTTGATATTACAACCAAAAACGGATTAATTGTCCGCATACTTCCATTTTTAAAAAGACGGAAAAATCTGGATTAGAGTAATAAATTTTTTTCATAAAGTACATGTCGAATGTATTTTTTTTTATAATTTAAAAAGTTTTCTTTTATGTCTTTATCGATACCAATAAATCACATTTATTACGCCGGTGTTCCTTATATTTTTAAATATTTTTTGAAAAAAGTGCTTTCAAAAAAAAGTAAAAAATTGTTTTTTTCAAATCATTATATGGCCATCCCGAAATAACAAATTTAAAAATTTTTTAAACTACGTTTGTAAACAAGACTTCTAATTTGAACATGCTTTCTACTGCGTTGCTATATCACCTTTATATCAAAAGTTACAGTCTCTCAAAAGTTGATGTTGCGAAAACGCAACAGGGGTACAAAATGGGTTAAACAAAAAAAAACTAATTAATTGTCAATAATTTAATTACTTAAGTTGTCTTTGTACCGATTCAATTAAGAATAATAAGAAAAATATAGTTTCTATATTTTTTCATATTCCTTGTCCTTCTCTTTTTCGAAGCAATTTTACAGCCCCATACAAATTTCGTAAGCACGAATTTGCAGGAAAATCGTGATCCAGATCTATTTACCCTATAACCTCTTTGATTTATTTTACGATATTGACGAAAATTGGTCCGGTTTACCAGAACAACATTATTTATAAGTTAGAAAATTGCAAGGACATCAAGGACATTTTTTGAAGAAATGGAGTGATAAAATAAAAAGTATCAGTATTTTGTAGATTTTATTAGACAGTAATGTAATTTTAACAAAAGAGGGAATGCGATGAAATATCGCTTTACTTATAACTCTATTTTAACCCTTTGACGATCATTGTGAAATATAGTGCCCAAAAGATTTTATAATATATTTTTAAAGTTGTTTTGATTTTGGATATATGACCTTTTTGATGTTGATACTATAAATACAAATAGCAATTAAAATAAAGGTATTTTTGCATATTTGAAAAGTAAAAATACAACTTTAGAATGTTATCTTCACACTTTGTCAATAAAAGCTTTGTTTTACTATTGTATTTTTAAAATTGTGCAAAAAAAAGAAAACGTTCTATGAAAAATTTTTTTTTTTAAATATTGAAAAAAATACTACCGAAAATTTAACTTTCGAATAATTTTTGTTTACATAAAAACGCAGAAAAATATAAAAACTTTTAGCCAAATATGTGTTAATTATGTAATAGTATGTACTAATTATTCTATTATATTATGTAAAAAAAATGCGATTTCCAAAATATGGTCTATATACCCTTATTCGCCTACACTCTTCAAATGTTTAATATGCATAAATATTCAAAGCTTAATTAAATTTCCATTACATAAATTAGACTGTACAAAAGATTAGCACTTAATATAATAGATTACATGTAATATAAATAATTAATCTTAAAACAATTTCATATTAAGGTAATTATTACCTTCTAAATTAGTTTGTACATCATTGCTAAAAGCAATAAAATTGCAACGATATAGAAGTTTAAAGGTAAATTGTGTATAACTAATATGCGTCATAAAGACGTATTTTAACTTAGAGTTTAATGTGGTAAATATAATTAAATTATTGATTAATTAAAATTCAATAAACACAGAAGTTTATTAATATATTTTAAACAAGCAAAGTAAAAATACAAATTTTTGTGGTATTTTTTGTAAAAAATTATGAAAAAAAATAGATGCCATTGCCATCAAACTCTGAAAATTTCAATATTTATTTGTCATAAGTGTGTGTAGACGTTGATATATTACTTTTATTTTTAGGAATGGTAGACAGACGTAAAATTAATTTTAAAGATTCGTGCGCCCCGGTAGGCTAGTTGGTAGCGTGATGGCTTATCAGTGCGGGGGTCGTGGGTTCGATTCCCACCAGAGGCACTGGTCTGTTTTCCCGACAACGCGCCGAAGGCCATAGTAGCTCGGTTAGGGTAATAGTATATCATTTGTAATTATATGATTATTTATAATAAAAAAAAAAAAAAATAATAATAATTTTAAAGATTTGCTAAAACGCCTAATTTGGGAATGTCTATTGCTATTTTCAAATTGACACAAAGGCGCACACATAATAATTCCTATTTGTGTGTAAAGCTACTCCTTTTCAGGACATTTTATGAAAATTGATTATTATGTCAAAAGTTGAACAAAACTTGAATGTTTTCATCCAAATTTGAATAGTTTTCGAAAAAATATCAACTAAACTTTACTTATCTACTTTAATTTTATTTAAAAAATCTTTAACCCTTGGTGGCCCGTCAACAAAAAAACCAAATAAAATGTAATTAATATTATGACAGCAAGAGTTAATGAAAAAGGCATTTGATACAGTCAGCGAACTTCTGCTGTAATTATTTGTTGTTGTTTGAGTTATTGTAATACAGTATTTTTACTTTTAAGTGAACAAAACAGTCATTCACGCAGGGAAAAAAAAAGATTGAACATGATTAAGGACACTAAGTTATCATATTATAAATAAAGTTATCATATACAGTTGAACCTCGATTATTCGGGTTGCACGGGACCGGACTCAGCACGGATAATCGAAAACACGGTTAATAGAAGTTATTTATTTTTCCCGAATTTTAACTCTTTGTATGTAGGTGAAAAGAAAAAATAAGCAAATAAATAGGTGTGCTGCACGGATAATAGAGGTGAAGCACGGTTAATAGGGGAAAAAAATAATAGCACGGATAACAGAGGTGAGAGAGCATGCCGGTTAACAGATGTACCCGGTTAATAGAGGCCCGGATAATCGAGGTTCAACTGTATACATTATCGACATTTAGAATCATAATATGATAGCTACGATCATATTGTAATTGTTAGACATTGTAATCATAACATGACGATCTTATACTACCATAATATAATGCTCTTTTCTCTGAGTGGCTGCAAAAGAAATTTTATCTTTGACTACACTTGTAGCGCATGCAAAAAAACAAACCACATCAAATTACTGTATTATGATTTTACATACATTTTATCTAGTGTTTTTTTTTTATTTAACAAAATAATACAAATAATTGTATGTTTATTTTTTACGGTTTATATTTACTACATTTGTGGTTAATTTTTTGAATAGTAAACAACAAATGTTAGTTGAATTTACTGAAATGTAAGTCGTAATTTTTTCAAGTGATATTTAATTTTTTTTAACTACATTTGCAGTGGTCTCTACCTACATGGTATTCCAGGTGTACAAATAATTATTTTATGAAAAAATCTTTTAGGCCATAAGAATTTATATACCGCAAAACCTACACTAGTCTATGTAAAGTTCCAATACAAAATTTTAATGGTTCGTAATGTACGTTTCTTTCAAAGTATTCAATCTGATAAACTATTAATTCATTAAGAACACGTTATAGACAAGCTGGAAATTTTTTTACCACACAGAGATATATAGACTAATGCTTCATTAAGAAATTTTCGTAATTTTGTTTTTTTCCTTAAAAAGTAGAAATCTATGAAACAAAATTTTGAAATTGGACCATAAAATGAATCCAAGACCATTGAAGAATCATACATTTTTGAATCGAAACCTTTCAAAATCGACCATTACTTTTCTCTTGTTCTCTGCATTACTTTAACACAAATAATAAGAATTTACTAATAACTAGTTAATTTTCCCATTATTTCAATAAAAAATTAATGCCTTGCCCATAAGTATTATTTATAAAGTAATGAGTATGAATTATAATCATTATTTTAAATATAAAGTAAAACACATACACAAATCCATTCTAACAAGATGTGTTTGTAGTGTGTTTGTAACAATTAAAATTTGACCTCAAAATCCAAAAATTTGATTGTAAATATTTTTAAAAAGTTTTTTTATACAAAATCTAGAGGAGTCAAAAAAAATATTTGTAAAATGCAAAAAAAAAGCAAAACTATAAATTTTGTGAAATAATTACACTTTTTGCAAAAAAAGAGCACTAAAGTAAATCTAAGAAAAGCAATTTTAAAGCTTAAAAATTTTAAGAAAAATCAGTTTTTAAAACCAAAAATTAAAAATAAAAAAATGCCAAAGTAAGCAAATATCAGTAAAAAGACAATAAAAAGCAAAAAAGACGCTCATTTTAATTTAAATTTAAATAAAAATCCTTGTAAAAAGCAGTGAAATATATACACATTGGAGTTATCCAAAAATCCGAAAAAATTTAACATTTTAACTTTATTAGTTGGAACTTAAAATTTGTTTGAGGAGGTCTTTTATGTTGGAAAAATTTGTTTTCGATTCACATTCACAAAATACTTGAACGCGTTTTTCTCGCAACCATGTTTTTCAAACTAGTATGTAGGGTTTCTGAAGTTCTGCTGAACCGATTTTACTGAAATAGGGCTTAATCGACGCAGAATTAATGCAGCATGCGACGATAACCCATGCACAATCATCTGGAGAAAAATTTCCAAAAAAAAATGGCCAAATATTAATTTTCATTTTCAAAAGGCCACCATGTTGAGGAATACATTTTTTTATAATTAAGCATGGGACGATAAAGGCATTCATACTAATATATTCCCCTTTTCCCTTTTTGTTTTCAGATAACCGCGAATCCCAGAAAGCTGCGTACCAAAAACACACCTTTTTTTTGGTAGACCCTACTTTGAAGGCCGAGAACTTTTATTGACAAATTGTTAATTTTGTATTTTTTTGATGAATTGTGCACTAAATACAAAAACGGAATTAAAGAAATATTTAGAATTTTTCTTTTTCGGTGGTTAATCGAATTGGGGCATCAAATCGTAATATGTCTAGAAAAATTTGTGTTTCCAAGGAAACAATTTGCAAAAACTTACTGCAAATAAAGGTAAAACACTACCAGAGGTGGACATTACCATACAGTAAATAAAACAATGGACAGAAATACCAACAAAATGCTGCCAACAGAGAAAAAAATATTCATGAAAATTTTTTTTTAAAAATTTTGGATGATGAAAAATTCTTTTCTATTGCAACAACGGAAGTATTAATTGTGAATTTTATTCTGATGACTTGAAAAAACTCCTGACAAGGTACGGTATTTGGCCAAAGCGAAGTTTGAATCAAAAATACACTTAGAATACTATGTAGGTAAATACCACTGCAAATGTAGTTAAAAACAAATGAAATTTCACTTAAAGTAAATTCAACTAGCATTGTCATTTCTGTTTTTTGTCATGAACCACAATTGTAGTAAAAATTAACCACATGTTAGTAAAAAACAAACAAAAATTTATTTTTTTTTTATTTTAAATAACAAAAAACTACAGTAAAAAATGAATGTTAAATCATAAAACAGTCATTTGATGTGGTTTGTTTTTTTACTGAACTACAAGGTTAGTAAAAAAGTAAAATTTTTCTACAAATGACTGACATTTACATTAAAAATAAACATAACAACACAAACAACTACATATTTTTAAAGCAGAAGTTCCCTGAGTGTAATAGTGTGGCCAGCGATTTCGGCAAAATATATATCACAACTTTACATCCAGGATTCAAAAGCTATGGCTATAAATGTGGATGTTGACATTAATAAATGTTTACTAAACATGGAAAAATGTATCAGAGATAGGCACTCTAAAGGCGACATATTAATGCTTAATGCAACCGAAATAGGCAAATCCTCCAAACCTCCCAAAAGCACATCCAATCAAGGACTTTTGGGGTCTTTTATGCCAAAAAGTGTATAAAAATGGTCGATAGCCAAATGCACTGAAGAATTGAAGAAAGTAGTTAAAGGCAGTGTAAAAAAATGTACATAAAATACTCCAAATAGGAGTCCGAGGTCCGTTGGCTCTCTACAAAAAATGAGTTAATAATTGGTAATCTATACTGTCATATAAATAAAAATACTTTTTCATAAAAAAGAATTAGTTTTTTTATTACAAGCGTTTTAAAGTTGTCCATTTACTAAATAAATAATAAATATTTCGAAAGTTATTTTAAAAAGAACATAAAAATCAACCCAAAAACCACCCATTTCAAATGTACATTAAGTTTGAAGACTACTTGCACTTCAATTGACAAAAGTTCAACTGATATATATTAAACAGACATGTATATTTCCTTTTAAATGTAAAAGTTCTTATTTCCATAAAGACACTCACATATCGTATATTGACATTTTTGTATTCAATATAGAATATAGACTGCTTGAAATGCAGTCTTACACAAAAAGGGGTCAATTACACAATGATGCAGTTACTCACTAACAATCAAGTACATATTCACGACCCCTTAGGGGCAAAGTTGAATCCTTGTGTAAAAATCGAAACAACACAAAGAGTTCAATTGACTTCTTCTTGTACTTCTACTTCTCCATCTTCTTACAAACTATGAATTACTTATATGAAGCATACGAGTACATAAAGTTAAATTACAAATTGATAAGAAAGAACATAACTTTACTAAAATAATAAATAAAATAAAGGAATAAAATATTAAACAAAAAAAAAATACCAAAATAAGGTCAAAGGCCAATTTTTATAAGGCAATAAATGAAACTTTTGGAAATTTAATAAAATTCTTTATAAATGCAGTCACACAACTTTCATTAAATATATAGAGTACACCCAAACGTCTCGGTAGGCTAGTTGGTTACGTGCTTTCATATCAGCGCGTGGGTCAAGGGTTCGATTCAAACCAGAGGATCTGGTCAGACATCGCTATCAGAGCCAATAGTCTTCGTCACTCTAGTGCACGGTTGGTGTGTTAGTATATAATTAATTATATGATTAATAATGTAAATAAATATAGAGTACAACGCTGCCCTAACCTACGACATGTCACCGAACTATCCGAAAAAAATAGTTCAGCGACATGTCCCAGGTTGTGACGTCATGTGAAAGTGAGATGTTATTTTTATTTAAAGGAGCCAGTTGGTGGTTTTACAGGCCGAAATTTCACCAATTAAACACTATAACCTGTTGAAAAGCCCGTTGAGGGTTGCCAGTTCGATTCCTGGTTTTTTTATTTAGAGAAAAATCCCTCTAGTCTGATTTGAAAATTAATAGTGTTTATAGTTTTTAGAGAAAAACGTTTATTCTCCTTAACCTCAAAACTTCTATATAAAAAAAAATACTTTCATTAGTGAACATAAAAATTAACAACTGACAAGTCATTTTATAGGGCGGAACTGCAGAATTACACTCAAAAAAAAAAGTTTGTAAAGTCAGCAAAAATTTTTGCTGAGTCAGCAAAATTTTAGTCAGGAGGGTGCTAGCAAAAAAATTACTAATGTCAGCAAAATCTTTTGCTGAAAATCAGCGAGCTGATTTTTAGCAACAAAATTAGTAGATTCAGCAAAACTTTTGCTAACACTTAGTAGATTAGAAATAAAAAAGCCTTGGTAAAAATTAATAAATTTTTTGCTGAATTTAAGAAGACTGAAAAAAACGCAAAAAAAATGTAAAAAAATTGTAATTTAGTTAATATATTTTGCTGAAAATCATAAAACATATTTTTGTGATTTTCTTAAAAATAATTTACAATAATTACGAAATATAAAAATTTTCATTTTCCCACATTGACGACATGAATTAATTTAATATCTGAAAATATATAGAAATAAATATATATAACATAACGAATATTTTCTTTCAACTACTTACATCAATGGTAGTCTAAATGATGCTTTCTTTTAAAGGACGCAACTGCCGAAGATAATTATAGAAACGAAATGAAAAAATAAACAAAAACAAACGAAACGAAAAAAAACAACCCTTTTCTTTGCAATAAGAAAAAGGAACCATACAAATCTACCTAAGATGTGTGTCTTTGTCTTTCGCTTTACTCTGTCTACATGTCTGTATATGTTTGTTTGCAATTTGACCACACTAGATTATTAATCTATTAACATTTATTATAGAAATACATATTAAAGTTAAATATTTTCTTTTGTCTTTTATTTTATTAATAGACAATTATTTTCACAAGCCGGTGATAACGCAAAATTTAAGTTGTTTTAATCCTCAATTTTGTATTATGTATGAAAAACAGATACATAAGTCTTCCATGGTTGATTTTTTTATGTGTCTTATTAGAGTTGTACTTTTTAGTATCATTTTCCTCTTCTCTACTACATCTTGACACGCCGCGACATCTGCTTCATTCTGCGTATATCTATCAATCTGGTTGTCGTCCACACTATTAATGTGCTTATCAGCACAATTTTTTTTTTAGCAAAATTAATAAGTAAAACATTAGTATAATATTAGTGAAGCATTAGTATAAAACAGTTAAGTGCTGAATAAGTATAACAAAAATTTTAGCTGAAAACACGATTTTAGCAAAAAAATTTGCTAAAAAATAGTATACCTGATTTACAAGACGTTTTACTAACTTTTCTACTAACTTATTTTTTTGAGTGCATGACTGGTTTTCTGGAGCCAGTTCAAAATTTAAGATTAGTTTGTCCATACATTTTAGTTTAGAGAAATAGGTCACATAACGTGTTTTATGTAAGCATTTAGAGAAAAAAATACTCCTCCATCGGCGCAAAGCCCGCTTAAACATACATAAAATGTTCCTAATTTGTAAAGATAGATGGACCCACTTAAGGCCATATCTTAGATAAGTTTTCAGTATCCAATCAGTGCCACTTTTCGGTCCGAACATCGGACAAATATACAATAATTGGCCTAAGCCAATGCCGAAGCCTATTATACCCAAAACAACCCAAACTACAATTTACACACATTTGTTGGCTGATTGCCAATTCTTGAAGGATTATCTATTTTCGGCTGAAGCTGATTAATCGGTAGCAAACAATATACTGTGCGTCTACAAATATAATTTTATGATAAAGCTTCCATTGGAAGCCAACCTGCTGGATGAAAGGTATAAAAGTCAGTTCTATAAGATTTGCACCAGCAGATATATTGCAAGCAGAACTTATTGAGTAATTTGACTTATGGAGTAATAAAGTAAAATACTGATTTCACCAAAAATTACATTTCAAACTTAATAATTAATCCAAAATTCAGACACATAGTTAGTAAAACCTAATTTGTACTCCTGACAAATATACTTGGTACCAAGTATATTGTAATGTCATTTAGATTATTATTATTTCAATAAGCCTATAAATCAAATTACAAACTCTATAACAGTATGTATTAAATAAATCCTGTGGCAATTATGGCAAATGTCATTATATCACATCCATGCCCCCTGCTAGTTATAACTCACTAACTTCTATTCGATAATATTTGATTTTGGTTTAAATATTGTTTTTGCTTTGCCGGTTGTTTGTAGATACTTTTCGGTGGTCATTTGTTAACAACATTTTATTGGAGGGTGTATTACACTAAAAAAAAAGTTTGTAGAAAAAATTTTCAATTGCACTTTACCACTTGTGTACTAATTTGTAGTACAATTTGTTATTTTAGTAAAATTTTTTGCTATTCTGATTTTACAAATTTTGTACTAATTTTTGTTGCTGATTTTAGCATAAAAGTTTACCAATTTTTGAAAACCAGTTGCCAAATTTAGCAGAAATTTAGCTAATCACAAAAAAATATATATTTTAAACAAATAAAATTTTTTTATTACAGAGTTAAAATTAAAATAATATTCCGTTATTAGGAAAAAAGTGTAATGAACTGAAAAACAAAGTCGTTTTATTTTACTTTTTTAATTATTATTCTGTGAAGTTGTATTGGATGTACTAAAATTTAACAAATTTTTTGCTGATTTTTGCTAATTAATTTTAAATTGCAGTTTGCTGAAATTTTAGTAAAATTAAGTAGCGGCTACTAATTTTATGTACTAATTTAATTTTACTACAATTCAGCATAGATGTGTTGCTAAATTAAGCAACAAATAACGCAAGGCTCAAAATAGTTAAATTTCCCGTAATAACAGCAAAAGTTTCAGTAGCCATTAAAGATTTTTTTTTAGTGTAGAGAGTGATATGCCATTATATCAACAAGCAACTGCCAAAAACTTTAACTAGGTTAAATGTCTCTACAAACTGGTTTTTGTTTACAACTCGTGAGGCTACAAAACAATTGTGCACTCAAAAAACAAAGTCCGTAAAGTTAGCAAAAAAAGTTAGTAGAGTTAACAAAATGTATGCTGGGAGCATGCTGCAGAAAAATTGCTAGTATCTGAAAAGTGTTTTGCTGAAAATCAGTAAAGTTTAGCAAAGAGTTAGTAAATTTAGCACAATGTTTTGCTGACTCTTAGTTCAATGCAAATTAAAATCGACTTGTTGAAATCAACCAAACTTGTTGCTGGAGCTTACACACAGAGAAATAAAGTGGCAACCGAATTGAAAAGTGTATGTTAATAGTAACATTAAAATATACAGTTTGTACAACGATATTTACATTAGATTTCTGAATATTTTGGGTGTTGCAACTAAAATTCAGTTGAATTAACCAAATTTTGTTGTAAAACCTGATGTTCAATTGTACCAACCGACTGAAATTAGTAATAACCGAATTTGAGTCGCAGTAACCGAATTTCAGATGGCAAATAGCAAAATGCTTATATGTGTAGTAGATTGAAAAAAACTTAGTGTAAAATTTTTACTTTAGTTAATTTATTTTGTTAAAATTTAAATTTATTTTTTTGTTTGGCTCTGAAAAAAATAAAAAAAACTATTAAATGATTTTTATTATATTTTATTGCCCAATATTTCAATTGTATTCTGTAAACATCTTTCCGGGGTCTAGATAAATACATAAAACATTTAACATTTATTAAAATATGGGAAGATGATTAAAGAATATAAAAATTTCAGGACTTTCACATCGTTAACATAATGCAATTATATAAAAAATCGGGAAATAAACAAAATATTTTATTAATAACATTAAGAACAAATCATAATAATTCCCAAATACTTGCATGCATATATGTATATGCATGTATGACGCAATTTAACATTTTTCAAATGAAGATAATTCTAAAATACGAAAAAGAAATATTCTAAATATTGATAAATATCATAAAACCTCTTTATGTTTCAAAAACAACGCAGCCTCCTCCGCGGGCTTTTTAGCCGTATTTTGTGGGTGGGGTTTAAGGGGTTAATTTTTAATTTCAAAATAGGGCTATTTTTGCCGTTTTTTGTAAAAGTAGCTATGCGTGGGATGGACATATCTCAGGAAGTAGGAGGAGCTTGTCCAAGATTTTGGTATCAATCGCTTCTTTGGAAGATTCTATAGCAGATTAATGCATCATTCATATTTGTGGGTGGGGTTTAAGGGGTTAATTTTTAATTTCAAAATAGGGCTATTTTTGCCGTTTTTTGTAAAAGTTGTAACCTGACATTTATCGTTTTGTACAGTAGCACCAAAGCGTATTTTAGTTTTGCCTGCATCTTTAGTTTTAAAATTTTAATTTAGTAAATTTTTGAAATTAGTTTATTTAATTTATTTATTATTTTATTTATATTTTTTAATATTCACAATTTTTATGTGCACATGCGTGCCTTTGTTTGCTGTGTAGTATACACTTCGTTCACACAAACCTGTGGCATCTAGATCTAACCTTTTTACTATTAATGTGTTTATCAGCACAATTTTGGTAGCAACATAAATTAGTCAAAACATTAGTGCAAAATTAGTTTTTTGGTAAAAGTGTTTGACTAAAATTTTAGCTGAAAGCGAGATGTCAGCATAAAAATAGCTAAGAGTTAGCTCAATATTTTAAATAGCCATTTAACAAAATTTTCAACTTACTTTTTGTTTTGAGTGTTGCTTATTACCAGTTTTAAGGTTTTTTTTGGTTAGTGACTGTTGCTTAAAGCCTAAAGGAAAATTAAGTAATGTTACTAAATTGAGGTTAAATGTATTAAACTTGCTATTGAACTTGACATTGTAAACATATTTTTTTTTTTGTGGAAAAAAATTAAGAAAATTTTTAATGAAAATTAAGTGACTAAAAGGAATTTTAGATGTAATTAAAGGAAATTGAATTGAAAAATTAGAAAATTAGCAACGTCGTTTGTTAACTAACCAACAATTTTTTGAAAAAAAAAATATATTTTATCAACTTAACTTTAATTTGTATGTTTAAAACATAAATTATCTTAATTCATAAACCTTCTTTTTTTAAGATTTCCAAAGTAACTCAAATCGGCTTAAATGTTCCAACTATAAATATAACGGTTCTGGTGAAAAACTAATATTTTATATTACATACCTGGTGTAGAAAAGCATTACCATATAAGTGGTTATATAAGTACATATTTGGTAATAGGAAGTACTTACAATTGTCATTACAAATCTCATTACTTTCATATTGAGATGTCTCTCGAAATAATGATACATCATTACTAAAAACCTTACGAAAAACAAAAAAATATGTGGTTACTAGTATGGACAAAAATAATGAGTCTAAAAATAAATTTTCAAAAAAACTAATTTAATAAATTGAATAAAATTTGTTTTTAACTAAATTTCCCCGCTTAACCCCGCTATCACGACACGTTATAGTTGATATGTCATTACTTTCCAAGTTATAACAAATCAAAAATAAGAAGGTATGTATGTATATACTTACTAGAGTTGAAAAAATAATGAGTCTAAAAATAAATTTTCAAAAAATTTTCAGATCATTACATTATATTTAAAATGATGAAAAAGAAGTAAGTATGAGTTACCCCATTATTTTTTGTATTAAAATAATGGGAAAATTAACTAGTTATAAGTAAGTTCTTATTATGTGTGTTAAAGTAATGTAAAGAGTAAGTTGGTGTCATTACTGGTAATGATAAAAGTAATGACATGTAATTAAAGTTTCTACACTGCTATATCATGTCGAGATAGCTCAGATGGTAGGGCGCTTGACTTACAACCTGGAGTCCCAGTGAATCGTTTGAGCACATTTTATTAAAAAAAATTCAATAAATGTGTTTTTATTAAATTCAATTTTTTTTTGTAATTTATTTGGAGACTCATTAGTTTTGTCTATATAGGTAACCACATGTTTTTTCCTTTTCGTAAAGTGTTTACTAATTATATGTCATTATTTTGCACGCATCCCCATGTAAAAGTAATGAGGTTTGTATTGACAATTGTAAATACTTGCCATTACCAAATATGTACTTATATTTTAATTTATAAAATTTAATATGAAATCCATAAAATTTTGTTGGTCAATGCGTTTGTTCACCAAATTTTCGACAACATAGTTTATACTCAAACACCCTGGAATTTGCACATTCTTACCCAATTTTTTAATTTGACCGGGTATAAACTGAAGAAAATTAAATTGAATAATTACCAAAAGGAAGGAAAATTTGCTACAAAAAAAAAATTTTAAATTCTTTTGTTTCAAAAGCAATTGGTTGGAAATTGAATGTTAAGGAATCATAAGGATGCCCCCTGAAAACCCATTTGTCGATTTTTGTTCATTTAAAAAATCGGTTCTCTTTTTTTTTTTTTCAGAAAAGTTAACCGATTCCAAATTTCGGGCGAAAATAGTCTGTTTTTGAAGAAAATGTGTTTATATTAAAAATTCACAAAATTTTAAATTTTGAAAAATAAAATTTTTTATTTAATTCATTCCCATAATATACTCAAAACTTTTTTTTTTTATTTTATTAATTAATAATCAAATAATACTTTAGTTAATTTATTTTATTAAAATTTAAATCTATTTTTTTGTTTGGCTCTGAAATATTAAATGATTTTTATTATATTTTATTGCCCAATATTTCAATTGTATTTTGTAAACATCTTTCCGGGGTCTAGATAAATACATAAAACATTTAACATTTATTAAAATATACTATTACCCTAAGCTAATATGGCCTTCGGCGCGTTGTAGCGAAAACAGACCAGTGCCTCTGGTGGGAATCGAACCCACGACCCCCGCACTGATAAGCCAGCACGCTACCAACTAGCCTACCGGGGCGCCGATAATATACTCAAAACTATCCACGTATAGAATTCAGGATTATGATTACTTTTTTTTAATATTTAACCCTTAGTGGTCAGGGGACAAAAAAGACCCGTTATACGAAATTTTAATTCTGACTACAACCAGGAGCGGTTCCAGCTTTTCCGGGGAATTTTATTATGAAAATATTTTTTAATTCAATATATTTTTTTTTTACATATGTCAAGAATATATGCGGTCTATATTCGGTAATCTGCATAATCGCATGCTGCTTCGATTTGTCAAGCTTGTACACAGAGAGAATTTTAGAGCACGAAAAATAATGAATTGTCTGTAAACTATTGAAGCTTCTCTTCCCGAAATTTTTTTAAAAACTAATGAAAATCTATATACTTTTTATAAAACTAGTTTTTTAAAGTAACTTTTTCATTCAATTAATGAAACATTTAATAAATAAAATCATATTTTTCATAAAATTTTATGAAAACTTTCATTAGTTGAATAAAATGTTTCAATGTGCGAGCTCCAGATATACTTTAGTTTCTTTTTTTTTTTGTCCCTTGGAGGCGTTATAGACAAGTTTCGATATTGCACTGAAAGAATTATCTGCTTTTCATTAAGTTATTGTAAATTTTCATAAAATTTTATGAAGAAATATAATTTTATTTATGTAAATAATCTTACACTCAATAAAGAAGTTTAATTTTTTTAATGGTTTCAGAAAAAATATGAACTTTTCATTAATTTTAAGAACATTTTCGTTTATTTAGTGAAGAAACGTTTTATTGATTTACTGAAAAATTAAATTTTTAGCCTAACAAAATTCTCGCTGTGTGGAATTGTTGGACAGATTTATTGCGACTATGAATGTCAAATTTAAGATATAGACGAAAGCTGTAAAGCAATCTAAATGCCAGAGACATGATAATTTTCAAACCTCTCACTTAAACTTCTGAGTTATAAATTAATCATAATTAACTCTTATTTATGTGCGTAATTGATTATTTTTTTTAATTTTTTCAACATTCACGTATGACACAAAAATTAATCATAAATGACTGAAAAATTTTGAAATTTTCAATAATTCTTCTATTTATGAATCATAAAAAAGGCTTCATCAGATAGAGGCTTCATCGGCCTCATATAGCTATGATTTCAGAAGGTTTGAAAGCTCTTTTACACTCAGGGAACTTCTGCTTTAAAAATATGTCGTTGTTTGGGTTGTAATGCCGTTTCTTTATTTTTAATGTAAATGTCAGTCATTTTTAGAACAAATTAAATTTTTTACTAACATTCATTTTTTACAGTAGTTTTTTGATTAAAAAAAAAATAAGAAAAAAAATGTTTGTTTATTTTTTTACTAACATTTGGTTAATTTTTACTTCAATTGTTAGTCATTTTTTGAACATTAAAACACAAATGACAATGTTAGTTGAATTTACTGAAATGTAAGTCGTGCTTTCTTTAAGTGAAATTTCATTTGTTTTTAACTACATTTGCAGTATTCTTTACCTACATAGTAGTCTAAGTGTATAAGTCTATTCGTACTACTATTGGGGATGTAAAGACAAATCTATTTTTCAAGGACACCCTTATGATCATCATTTAAATCCTGCGTTAGTTTAACTTGATTTTCGTCCTATACAAAAACCTTTATTAATTGGGGTATTTTTAATGAATATTTAAGTTTTTATCATATACTGTTCACTTGACTTTAAAAATATACTAAATAAAAAAAAAAACCCCAAATAATAACCCACTAACATTTTTAACCAATGACGCTCGTAATGACAAATAATTTGTCATTTTCACTATGAAGTGTTTTGACGTCATCTCGTTCTAACCAAAACCGAATTTTTTTTTTTTGTTCAACGCTGACAACCATAAACTTTAACGCAAAGACTTGAAATTTACAATAGATGAACAACCCACCAAACAGGCAACAACAAAAACTGGCCATGTCTGTGGCTGGCAGTGTAATTAACAACATGCGTAAATATTGTTCGTTGCCGTAGTAACCGCATATTTTATATCCTAAACTCCTGTTGAATGGAGATGGTGTTTGTAGTGTTGGAAGCTTTTTGATTTAAACTAAACTTTTCTTTAGTTATTATTTTCCGGTCGTATTTCTTTATGTTTTTGCTTGTAAAAGGAATATTTTATGGTTGCTGTTACTTTTTTTGCGGTTTTATGGTTAATTTGACTTGTTATTTGTGTCGTATTTTATGAAATGGCACATTTTAGTGTTTTAACCATCGCCTTAAGTTTGTTTTTTGTTGAAATTTAATCAAATTATTTATTGTTGATGTGTAATTAGGCATAAATTCTAAAGAGTGGGCATTTCTTAAAATTCAATAAAAATGGATTTGTTAGCGATTTCCTTTTTTTGGAAAAAAGTAAAATATGCAAATTGCGTGTAAGATTCAATATTTGTAATTTCTTTAATATTTACGGTATCATTGTCACGTAAATTTCATTGGAATTGTGCACACCTCTACTTTTATACTGTGGAATACATTTTTTTGCGTCAAAAATAAATCAATTTTTATGCAATTTATTTTTAAAATGTATTTTTCTTAATTTGGACACTCGATTTAAAAAAACCCATATTTTGGTAAAAATTACATATTTGGCAAATATGCATTCATTTTTATAAACTTCGAGTGTCTAAATTTTAGAAAAATGCATTTTAAAAATAAATTTCATAAAAAATGTATTGATTTTTGAAGCTGAAAAAATTTGTTTCACACAATATAAATGTGGAGATGTGCACCATTCCAAGACTGTGTGCCTCCCTAGTCACATCTTTTGGATGACCTGGAATATCATGTAAAGTCCTGCGGAAATTTGGACAGTAGAATGTGACGTTCCAGGTCACAATCTTGGGAGGTCCTGGAACATTCTTGTAATACAAGTAAACGATGCTGGAAGAGAGCTGGAGAGAAAAGTGTGAGGTCTTAGGTCACTTCTGGAGGAATTCAACAAATACCTGTGAGTTTTCTGTAAATATTCTTATTTGCTTCTTCTTTGAAGGGCCTTTTCTGATTTAATTCCTGTTTAATTTTTGTTGTAATCCGACAGCGAGAGCAGTTGTTTTATTTCGGTTCTTGTGAAACCAATGTTAAAAATTGGAGAGTTGTAGGTGTTTCGTGAGCGAAGTAGCAGTTTCATTATTTTGACCTCAATCTCGTTTGTATAAAGATTATTTAAAAATCATGGAGAACCCACCAGGTCCAGGACCGAAAAAAGTGTGAGGTCCTAGGTCACTTCTGGAGGAATTCAACAAGTACCTGTGAGTTTTCTGTAAATATTCTCATTTGCTTCTTCTTTGAAGAGCCTTTTCTGATTTAATTCCTGTTTAATTTTTGTTGTAATCCGACAGAGAGAGAGAGCAGTTGTTTTACTTCGGTTCTTGTGAAACCCATGTTAATAATTGGAGAGTTGTCGGTGTTTTGTTAACGGTGTACCAGCTTCATTATGTTGACCTTAATCTCGTTGGTATAAAGATTATTTAAAAATCATGGTGAACCCACCGGGTCCAGGAGGCTTCCGTGATTTTTCTTTGGTCCTTGGTCGAACATTTTTCATAAAATGAACCATAATCTTTAAAATTACTTGGTAACAGGAGTCGATCAACTAACATATTTCAGACATTTTGAAACGTGTAAGGTGGTGAGTCTAAAAATTAATTTTCAAATAAATTGATAAAACTGAGAACTCAAAATATATATTTGGCGTCAATATAGCTTTATAACAGAATGTAGTGTTTCAAAGGCATACGCTCTACCGTCTAAGCTAATTTGGCTTGTACATATTGGCTGGCTAACAGCAAAGTTATATTTTTCGAGTGTGTGTTTAAAAATAAAAAACAAAACAAACGTTACACGAAAATAATTGGATAAGGAAAATGTAGGTACACTACAAAAAATATAGTTAGAGTTTAGTAATGTGCTCTCGGTTGACTTGCCTGGGGAAAGGACGTTTGAGGTCAATTGCCATATATGCTATATGGTTTTTTACAGCAAAAGCTCTGGATTATTACCAGAAATTTGAAACTTAATTTTAATTATTTAAACCCCTTTAAAGTCATTTGATTTACGCTTTTTTTGGTTCCAAATCTTTTTCGAAGCTATTAAAGTTTTTGTTTGCAATTATAATATTTTTAAATTAATTCAACTTTTTGCTGCTATAAACTATATTTTTCATTCATAATCGTTTTGACTTTTACTGCAACAATATGGCTTAATAAATTAAAAAAAAAAAAAACGCTTACTTTATTATAACCAAGTAATACAACTTTTCAATATTGTGGCTTATTTTTCTACAGCCTTAAACTTCTGCAACAAGTATTGACTAAATGTCAACTATGTACAACCTGACCATCTTCTTGTCGTTAGTAAAACAAGTTGGTCTTCTTTTTGTTGCTGTGGTATCGTACGTACGAGTTTGAGCTTTTTTTGTTTTTTTCATTTCAAACAAGATTTTACCGTAAGCACCATCAACTATGAATTTGGTACATCATTTTATGTATCAATTGGTTCGGATGCAAGATGTTTTTTCTGTAAAGCAAGAGACATAAGTAGAGAGAATTTTGAAAATGTACAACTGCAAACTACGCTAAAAACCCTGTCAGGTATTAGGAGTCAATCGCCCTCAAAGAACCTATTCCGTGACTGGTTAAAGCCGGATTTATCACAGAATAAGTTTTATTTGAAAATGCTGTTGATGAAGCGGTGTAACTTATATTAAAATAACCGGTAGCGTGAGTGGTGAAAACGGGTCCTATTACTTAAGGAGCGCTGAGATTTCATGGATTTTTATTAACTAAAGGGTCCGCCATCTAACGTTTTTTTTTTTTTCAACTAGTGCTTATTTCGTGAATGGTAACACTTAGCTCATGTCAGATTTGACAGATAATTAGTTTTATCCTTCCGCTGAACGAATATGGTTGTGTATACGCTTAAACAACGCTGGGAAATATTGCGACATTACTTTGAAAATCATGGTAATGTTGCAGAATGTGCGCCCTGTTTTTGAAGATCGCATTATCAGCCGCAGAGCTGATGTCGTTTGGCCACATCGGAGCTGCGATTTGACACCGTTGGACTATTATTTGTGGGGTGCCATCAAAGATAAGTGTTACGCCAACAAGCCAGAGACAATTGACGCTTTAAAGGACAATATTCGTGAAGCTATTTGTGAAATACAGCTGCACACAATCGATAATGTGCTTAAAAATTGGACCGATCGTGTAGGCTACTGCATGGCCAGGCGAGGCAGCCATTTGAATGAAATTATTTTCCATTATTAACCGGAAGGATTGTACTTTCAAATAAAAAAAGAAATTTGAGAAAATATTCAGTAGTTTTTTTTTTATAGCATTTTAAAAAAAAAAAAAAGTTATTTGGCGGACCCTTTAGAAATTAACGATTAATAGTAGAATTTTATTATATAAAAACTTACTATTAATCGTTGATTTTTATTATGTAAAATTGAAGATGGATTCTTATTGAGTGCAAGTTTATGATTAATCGTGGATTTTTATTAGCCACAAATTTACGATTAATCAAAGATTTTTAATAATAAAATTTTAATAAGTAAAAATTTTCGATTAATCGTGGATTTCTATTTAGTAAAAATTTACAATTATTTGTGTATTTTTGTTAACAAAATATATCGATTTTTTAATTTGAATTTTAGCGTCTTTTTCATACAATTGCAGTTAATAATATAATTAATAAGCAATTTTATTTAATTTTAATTGTGAAAGGTGTGGTAGAGAAGAATGAGTGTGTTTTCTAAAAATCATAACTGCATTGCAAATTTTTAATTTTCTGAATCAGACTGCGCAGTTTCTGGTATTGAACCTTAGTCAGTGACCCTGTTTTTTTTTTTTTTTTTTTGAATAATGTAATATTTGTTATGTTTTTATTTGTTCTATTGCGTCTATATGAAATTTTCTGTGCAATCACTGACCGTGGTATAGATAAACTGATTTCTAATGCCATATGCACTCGCACTACACGTTAGACAGAGCGCTTTAGCCCACTGATCTATCGTCAGGTCGAGTTTTGTTGTGATTAAAACTAGTTTTATTCTATACACGGTGTTTTTGTTCTTGCATACATAATCTTAGAAGTACAACTCCAACAACACAACAGTTCTATTTTTAGAAACTTACCTCACTCTAATCTCCACTGTTTACTTAATCGCAAATTTTTATTTTATAAAATTCGACGATAAATCCAGAAATTTTATTTTTATAAAAATTTACAATTAATTGCAAACTTTTATTTTATAATATATTTGCGGTTAATATTGGATTTTTTGTTAACCAAAATACACACATAATTGTAAATTTATATACTTAATAAAAATACACGATTAATCATAAATTATTACTTATTAAAAATCTTCGATTAATCGTGGATTTTTATTGGCTACAAATTTACGATTACTCGAAGATTTTTAATAAGTAAAAATTTACGATTAGTCGTGGATTATTATTAAGTAAAATTTTAATATTATTTGTGTATTTTTGTTAATAAAATATCCACTATTAACTGCAAATTTTTATTTTACCAAAAACGACGATAAATAGAGAATTTTTAATTTTTATAAAGGTCTACGATTAATAGCAATTTTTTTTTATAAAAATCCATGATAAATCGGGAACTTTTATTTGCCGCAATTAACTAATCGTGAATATTTATATTTAATAAAAATCAGCGATTAATCGTGATTATTTATATTTTATAAAAATCCGCGATTAATCGTGAATTTTTATTCTATAAAAATCTACTAATAATCGTAAAATTTATATTTTATAAAAAAATCCACGATTAATCGTATAATTAATATTTTATTCAAAATCCATGATTAATAGTGAATTTAATATTTTATAAAAATCCTCAATTAATAGTAAAATTAATATTTTATAAATTTATAAAAATCCACGGTTAATCGCAAAATTTATATTTTATAAAAAATCTGGAATAATCGTGAATACGTATTCTATAAAACTCTATGATTAATCGTGAATTTTCATTCAATAAAAAATTTAAATTTTCATTCTTCAAAAATCGTCTATTAATAGTTAATTTTTATTCTATAAAAATCCACCATTAATCGTGAATTTTCATTCTATAAAAATCCACCATTAATCATGAATTTTCATTCTATAAAAATACTCTATTAATCGTAAGTTTTGATTTTGTCAAAATCCAGGATTAGTCGTAAATTTTTATTTTATAAAAATTTTTATTTTATAAAAATCAGCGATTTACTTAATAACAATCCACGATTAGTTGTAAGTTTTGATTTTGTAAAAATCCACGATTAGTCGTAAATTTTTATTTTATAAAAATCAGGGATTTACTTAAAAACAATCCACGATTAGTTGTAAATGTGTACTTTATAAAAATTGTAAATTTTTATTAAGTTAAAATTGACAATAAACACTATTTAAAAGGTGATACGGTGTTATGTAAATTATATATCGCTAAAAATCTCTTTAATTAGCCTTCCAATGTATAACAATTTTAGCAACAAAACTTAGAAAATATTTTGTAATGACAAGAAATCCTTTTATTCCTTAATTCCATATACTTTTTAATCATAGTATATATGGAGTCCACATTTTGTATACGTTATTTGCACAATTTCAATTCAAACTTCAATCGCTCTCAAGAAGATAAAGAAGAAGATGATGAAGAATAAAACTTTCTTTTCTGGTTTAACCAGTAGTTTGTACCGTTTGTGATTTTTTTTTTTTTTTTCAATACATTATTTTTGCTAAATAAACTTTTGTTCATACCACAAGAGGATGTCTTTTTAGTTACTATTTTTCATAGTGAAGAATATCACACAAATACCATTTGGTTGTTAACCTCATTCATTTAAAAAAATACCTGTTTGAAAATAGTTTTTTTTAAGTGTTTTTCAAATAAGAAAAACTAACAATATGAAAAACTAATGTCCATAAAATAATTGCTATGCAACCGAAAAAAATTGATCTAGAAAATATTTCAAGAGAAACTAAAAAAAAAATATAATCACTTTTTTACTAAACGCAATTATTGAATTCCTTAGATAATTTGAGAAAGTTTCTTACATTTACAATATTATAATTCGTTTGAGTTGTAAGTCACATTAAATTAAAAAATAACAAAAAATTTTGTAAAATAAACGAAAATTTTTATGTTTTACAAAAGTTTTTGTTGTTTTCATAATAACTTCATAACACGACACTCGTAAAATAAACTAATTTTCGTTTATTTTTAGGAATCCATTCATAAAATTACGAAATTGGTTTCAAAACAACAAAACCCTACGTAAAATAAACGAAAATTTATTGTATATTTCAAAATCACGAAATTATTTTCAGAACAACAAAAACTATCTTAAAATAAACGAATTTTTTTTTATTTTACAAATAAAACTTATATTATTGTTTGACATTTTTTTGTATTTTAATGCAGCTTTTTCATCAGTTTATGATTCCTTTTATAACACATTAAAAAGGAGGTCTAAGACGCCACACTCATAACAATCCGTTTCAAACCCTTTAAAATAGAGATCATAGACTTCATCATTATAATAATCCATATAGGTATAAAAAATTTAAATAAACAAATATCGTTAAATTAACGAATAATTTATAACTTTAAGAAAGTATTTGTGATTTGCAAATTGTTTCGAATCGATCGAATGGCCAATCCTCACTTATTTATTATAATGCAAACATTAATAATAATCCACGCGAAAAAATACGATAAAATATCAATATAACCAAAATATTCGTAAAATAAACTAAAATTTTGTTAATTTTACAAAATTTTTTGTAGTTTTGTTAAAAATTTCGTATTTTTATGCATGGATTATTATGAGAGTAAAAATACGAAACTATTGTCAAAACTACAAAAACTTTCGTAAAATAAACAAATTTTAGAATATTTTACAAAAGTAATTTTTAAATTTGTTCGTATTATTACACAGTGCAACACGAAAAAAAATAACCATATACGGACACCACTACGTGATAAAAGACTAAAAAAAAAAAGACCCGTGTCTTCCAATTTTTCCGAAAGTCATCTAATTTTTTGTTTATGGGCCGCCAAAGATTTGGGGCCTCGGTATCATTTTCGCAAAAAAGTGATCATTTTCTCAGGCTCATATCTTGCAAACCGTTCAGAATTTCGATTGTTCTAGAAATTTGTTTATTGAGATCTTAGGTAAATTTTTGTAGTTGATTGTTTCTTTGAATTTTGAACGGTTTGCTACCTATGGACCTAAACACGGGAAAAAAGGTAAAAAAAAAAATCGAATTTTTTTAAGTTTTTTGCGATTTTGATCTGGAAGGTGAAGTTAATCGAAATTCTGAACGGTTTGCAAAATATGAGCCTGAGAAAATGATCACTTTTTTGCAAAAATGATACCGAGGCCCCAAATCTTTGGCGGCCCATAAACAAAAGAGGAGATGACTTTGGGAAAAATTCGGAGACACGGGTCTTTTTTAGTCTTTTATCACGTAGTGGTGTCCGTATATGGTTATTTTGCCATGACTTAAAAAATTACACACAGTGTTATGCATGGATTATTATCAGTGTATACGTCTATGTGTAAAAATTTAAATAATAGTACACTTTTTACAGCAGCGATTTGTCATTCTTAAAAGCATTTATTTTATTAAATCAAACAATTTTTAAGTTATTTCTATTACAAAAAAAATTTTATTATAGAATTAATTAAAAATTAAAATTCATTTAAACAAATTTTGCTGAAATGTATACACTTGACATTTTAACCCTGGGTTGGCATTTGGTAACTTTTTATAATAACGGTAGTTGGCTACCACTGTTACAGTAAGACCCAAATGAAAATTAAAAAAGCGATTCCATTAAAGTCGTGTGTCTTCATCAGAGGAGACAAATATGTTTTTTTTGCCATTTTCATTCATATTTTCTTTTTCTGAAATTTTTTTATTTTTAATTTTTGGCCTTAAATATAGCTTTTCATTAAGATTTATGAATTTTAAATTAGCTTTTTTAGATATTGTTCGATTTATATGGTTTCTTTTTTAAAATTTTTTACTTTTTCTATTAAAATGTGTAATTTTTCTACCATTTTTGTAGTTTTGCTATTTTTTCGAATATTTGTTTGCCATATAAACACAATGGATTTTGCTATTTTTTTTTTATTCTCTGTAACCTGTTTTGTTGGATATTTTACCGGTTTGATTTTGAAACATCTTAAACTACCGTTAAAATTAATCTAAAATACCGAAACGCCGATTTATAACGATATTTTGTGGATAAAGTAAAAGTTATTAATCGGTAAAATTTCGGAATAAACCTTTTGATATTAGAAGACCCATGCTGATTGAGTTGACTCTAGTGAACCATTCCGATTAACCATATTCGATTTCAATGATATTCACCACAACTGTCAAACTCGACAAGTAATAGACAATGCATAAATTTCAGATTCGGGATCCTTTCGGTTTCCGAAATATTTATATAAATAACAACTTTTAAACAAATTTATTAATTTTTTTTAACAATTCACAATGCGTCATCTCTGTCGTTTCCGAAATATGACGTTATGAAAATTTTAAAAAACTTTAAATTTTACCTAAAGTAGCGTTACAAATAGCTTTTAACCCATACAAGACACAAAATCAGTGTAGGCCTTATTTTTTAGATTAAAATGTACTCTTTAAAATGCTATGCATATTGATTTGGAAGGGTCAAAAGTAATTTTTTGCAAGTCTTGAGTTTAAATGTATATATCTCGAAATGTGCATTTTTTTATAGTAAATTTTGTAACTATACTTTAATAAAAATTTTATGTTTTTTGCTATTTTTATTGCGCCATAATTTAGAAACCGAAAGGGTCCGAAAACTGAAATTTAGTTTTCGTCGATTTCTTGTCGGGTATGACAGATATGATGAATTTCATTGAAACCGGAGATGGTCGATCCGAAAATGTAATGCTTTCACTCACTTTTAGAATTGTAGTTATAAAATTTTTACATCGGTATTAAAATGGGCGTGGTAGGCGACTACTGTTATAATAAAAAGTTAGCATTTTTCAACCATGTTCTAACCCTTTAACTTCACAATATCTCCCAGCACTTCAAAACATATACTTGATGGCCTTTTTACATCATTGCTGTCAAAAGCTTCATACTGAATAACACATTTTACACGACCTTCCACGGCAGTAACCATATTAAATTTAGCATCAACATTAAAGGATTCTTGATGAAAAGTATGCTGCATAAAAAAATCGAAAAAATTTATATAAATGAAATAAACGGCTCTGTTCTGAGTTCCGAATCCATAAAAAAAATCCAAATTTGTTAGCTGTTCCTGATCCACATCCGAATATTTTTTGCTTTATTTCGTGAAAAAAAACTTTTGGTGATTGTAAAACAAATAATATTTTTTACAAGTTTGTTATAATTTTTATTAAAAATAAAAATTATGTTTTTTCGACCTTTAATTGTGCAATGAAAATGAAAATTATTCAAGTTCGAGGCCATATACTCTATATTTCTTCATTAGGATATTGTCCTAACAAATAATCTATAGAGTTTTTGTTTTCAAATTTATTATTTGACCCTTTCAGGAATGTGTTGATAGATCTATTTCGGGAATTTTCTAGGTTCCCATCATCAGAACACGTTTTGAAAGCGGTAACAATCCCATGCCAAACCTCAAGCATTCATATGAACTAGTTTACTCACTACATGAGAACTAATATACATATGAGTTTGAAATTAAAGATTATAACCATTGATCAAAAAATAAATTGAAAACTTGTTTGATGTGCAAGATCCACCTCTGGTGGATATTCAATACACGTTTTTTTTTGTTTCTCTCTCCTTTTGAAAACAAAAACTCTATAGATTATTTGTTAGGACAATATCCTAATGAAGAAATATAGAGTATATGGCCTCGAACTTGAATAATTTTCATTTTTATTGCACAATTAAAGGTCGAAAAAACATAATTTTTATTTTTAATAAAAATTATAACAAACTTGTGAAAAAAGGCAAAGTACCCGCCTAGTTTACTTTCCCTGTTTTGTTAACTAACTTAACAAAATATAAAAAAGGAGAGAGAAACAAAAAAAACGTGTATTGAATATCCACCAGAGGTGGATCTTGCACATCAAACAAGTTTTCAATTTATTTTTTGATCAATGGTTATAATCTTTAATTTCAAACTCATATGTATATTAGTTCTCATGTAGTGAGTAAACTAGTTCATATGAATGCTTGAGGTTTGGCATGGGATTGTTACCGCTTTCAAAACGTGTTCTGATGATGGGAACCTAGAAAATTCCCGAAATAGATCTATCAACACATTCCTGAAAGGGTCAAATAATAAATTTGAAAACAAAAACTCTATAGATTATTTGTTAGGACAATATCCTAATGAAGAAATATAGAGTATATGGCCTCGAACTTGAATAATTTTCCAGTTATATTAGTTTTTTGTTTTTATATACATCGAGATTATTTTTATGTTATTTTCAATTTATAACGAGCTTTCAACCTCCGTATATTTACAAAAATAAAGCAAATCAAACATTTTAGCTAGGTTGATACTAGTATTTCGATCTGGCTAAAGATCTCATCAGAACCCGAAGTTTTAGAAAAGCTAGAGCCTATATAATAGGCAGAACTTTAACAAAAAACCTATTAATAATCAATTTTGCTCCATTCTTGTCTTCTTAGTAATCAACCACGTGGTTAGGTCTTTTCCTAACAAGCATCATGACGTTACTAAACTTTGAAGACCAAAAATGTTCTATTTATATAAAAAAATTTTAGTGTGTACTCTGGCTCAAGTAATATTTTTTACAGTTATATTAGTTTTTTGTTTTTATATACATCGAGATTATTTTTATGTTATTTTCAATTTATAACGAGCTTTCAACCTCCGTATATTTACAAAAATAAAGCAAATCAAACATTTTAGCTAGGTTGATACTAGTATTTCGATCTGGCTAAAGATCTCATCAGAACCCGAAGTTTTAGAAAAGCTAGAGCCTATATAATAGGCAGAACTTTAACAAAAAACCTATTAATAATCAATTTTGCTCCATTCTTGTCTTCTTAGTAATCAACCACGTGGTTAGGTCTTTTCCTAACAAGCATCATGACGTTACTAAACTTTGAAGACCAAAAATGTTCTATTTATATAAAAAAATTTTAGTGTGTACTCTGGCTCAAGTAATATTTTTTACAGTTATATTAGTTTTTTGTTTTTATATACATCGAGATTATTTTTATGTTATTTTCAATTTATAACGAGCTTTCAACCTCCGTATATTTACAAAAATAAAGCAAATCAAACATTTTAGCTAGGTTGATACTAGTATTTCGATCTGGCTAAAGATCTCATCAGAACCCGAAGTTTTAGAAAAGCTAGAGCCTATATAATAGGCAGAACTTTAACAAAAAACCTATTAATAATCAATTTTGCTCCATTCTTGTCTTCTTAGTAATCAACCACGTGGTTAGGTCTTTTCCTAACAAGCATCATGACGTTACTAAACTTTGAAGACCAAAAATGTTCTATTTATATAAAAAAATTTTAGTGTGTACTCTGGCTCAAGTAGTATTTTTTACAGTTATATTAGTTTTTTGTTTTTATATACATCGAGATTTTCATTTTCATATTTTTTATCTTTAAAATTAAAATTTTTTTTCCTTCCAGAAGGCCTATTGATAAAAATATGACTTTTTGAACTTCACCCGTTTTGATTGGAATAAAACTTGATATATGCAATCTCCTAATTAGTATTGAAAAACAGTATTTTTTTTTTAATTTATGAAACTAAACATCTTTTAAATGGTCGTAATTATTGAACGCGTAGTCCGATTTTAAAACCGAATATCTCATTTCAAATCTTATGTTGTCTTCTCTAAGATATGTTGTTGTCATAATACATAATTTTTATTTTTAATAAAAATTTTATCAAACTTGCATTAAAGACAAAGTATGGCCTTGTTAACTACTTCCCCTGTACATTTTGCTTTAAAAAAAATGTACAAATCAAAAGGCAAGGAAACAAAAACGTGTATTGAATATTTAAAAAAGGTAGACATACACACAAAAAAAGTTTTCAATTTCTTTTTTCATCAATGGTGATAATCTTTAACTTCGAGCTCATATAATATATATTAGTTCTCATGTAATGAGTAAACTAGTTTGTATGAATGTTTGATGTTTGGCATGGATTTGTTACCTCTTTCAAAACGTGTTCTGATGATGGGAACCTAGAAAATTCCCGAAATTGATATATCAACACATTCCTGAAAGGGTCAAATAATAAATTTAAAAAAAAAACTCTATAGATTATTTGTTAGGACAATATCCGAATAAAGGAATATAGAGTATGGCCTCGAACTTGAATAATTTTCATTTTTATTGCACAATTAAAGATGGGAAAAAAACTTAATTTTTATTTTTAATAAAAATTATATCAAACTTGTAAAAAATAAAAATATTATAGAGTTTTTTTTAGTAAGTTCATAAATCACTGTAATTTTAAAATTTTTGTATGATTATTTTTTTCAAAGTTAATATTTTTCAAAGTTTTGGAAATTTGTGTTGTGACCCCATTCTGAAATATTTATATGAATAATCCTCATTTTCGCAATGTCCTGTTAGCTACACTCAAATTAAAAGCTTCATTTTATTTATGACATGTTTCATATATTTTAATCAAATGTAACGTTTCATAGTATTTATGAAACATTTTATAAAAAGCACAAACAATTTCATCATATTTATGAAATGCTTCCGTACATTTATTAGGGTGGGGCGATTTGAACATCTTAATGGGCGCTTCGCGTTTCTGATTCTTGGGATTGTACTGAGCAAAAAAGTCCACTAGACCATACGTCTACGGTGAAAATCGAGCTTCCAGATTTTGACTTCTTGGCCGGATTTTGTGAAAGTAACAATGTGTGGGATGGACATATCTCAGGAAGTAGGAGGAGCTTATCCAATATTGTGATATCAATCTCTTCTTTGGAAGATTCTCTAGCAGATTAATGCATCAATCATATTTGTGGGTGGGGTTTAAGGGGATAATTTTTTAGTTTCAAAATAGGGCTTTTTTGCCGTAAAGTAAAAATCTGGAACTCGATTTTCACCGTAGACGTAATCAAAAGAATCAGAAACGCGAAGCGCCCATTAAGATTTTTTTCCTTCAATACAAATCGCCCCACCCTAATATTTTTGAAATATATTTTGTATTAGTAAGGATTTCATTATTTTTGTGTAGAAAAAAGTTCATAAAGGCCATGATGTGATTATTATTATTATTCTTGTTGTTTATGAAATGTTTCATAAATATTGATGAAATTGTTACATTGGACGAAAATATATGAAACTTATTCCTGTTTTTGTCAAATTTCAATTAAACTGTTTGTTAAATTTTAAATAAACATTCAGCAATCGGGCCTAAGTCTGCCAACCAAAATTAAAGAAAAAAAAACAGGAGCATTTTGAAATATTCGCGAAACAAGGACATTTTTAAGTTTTTTTTTGTATAATTTTTCAAAGGTTTATATATCAAAGCTTCACAGCTAGATACGACAATATAAGCTTTAAAACGAGATATTAATTTTTAAAATCGGACTAAGTACGTGTTCAATAATTATGACCATTTCAAAAGATTATATTTTTTAAATTTTTGAAAAAAAAATACCAATTTAAGCAGTGGTAAAACGAGAAAGACACCGAATTTTAAAAAAATAAGCAAACTACCGGTTTGTCGTACTAATTCGAAGATTACATTTACCAAGTTGCATGCAATTAGGAAGGGATCGAACTGATGATTATTAATTTTTTTTCGGAACAAGAAATTTCCGAAATTTTTAATTCCATGTCATTTAACAAATCTGTTATATCTGAAAAGTTTCGGAACACAGAACAGGCGTGATAAATTTAATTTAGACAAAGTATTTTTGTTAATTTTTCTCATCTTTTAGAAAAAGTTAAATTTTGAATATCACCCCTATAGTGAATATTTTTTCCCTCAAATTGTTTTCCCTTTTCACTCAATTCCAATCGTGAATAAAAGTTCCCTCGAAATTTGTTTCCTTTGTCTAATCATTTACTCTTGAATAGCATAATACAATTTTAGTTAAAATTCACGATACAAATTTTCACTTGAGGGGAATGAAAATTACACGGGAACAAACATTTCAGTTTTTATTCACGAAAGGGGTGTAAATTTATTCATAAACATTTTATAAAGTTAACTTAACAACTTACAATTTTCTATACAATATCTAATCAATAAACATTCTATAAATTTTTAAAGCGTTTATGAATAAACGGGTCAAGTCTTAATTCATAATCAAATTTATAATCTAGATTTATAATTTACACAAAAAATATGTTAAATAACGCAGGGGCAACCAAGGTTCTTTTGGGAATGGACAGGGATGGTCTCAGGACCCTTACGGGGTTCCTGACCGGTCATTGTTCTGTCAGGGCTTTCACAAGCAGATGGGACAGGGACATACCGAACTTTTGCAGGTTGTGCGAGGACGTTGATTAACTGGAGACAGTTAAGCATATAATGTGCCACTGTCCTAGGTTGCAGGGTCTCAGACAGAAACGGCTAGGAGATAGATTTCACGACGAACTTGGGTGTGTCGCTGGATGCAATCCAGTAGATTTGCTGAGGTTTGTCAGGGAAATAGGACGGCGGTTTCTAGCAAGGGGACTATAGGAGCTGGTTCTGGGGAGTATATATCCTTTCTATTTTTCTTTATATCTATCTTTCAATCTATCTTGCTATATATTTCTATTCTTTCTTACTATTTTTTCACTGAAGGGATTCACAATGGACCGTATTGGTCTTCGAGTGGAGATGTGCCCTTGGGCACATAACCCTTCCTAACCTAACGTAACCTAACCAAGCCGAAGTTAAATAAACCTGTTTTAACTTTATAAAGTGTTTATGACTAATGAGGTAAATCTTGAAACACACTTATTTGACATTTATATAAGTCCATACAACTACTTACACCTTTATTGTTAATACATTTACGATCGATTTCATCGATATGACTTGTCCAAAGTTTATACCACATTGTATCAGTTTTATACAATTCTTTGCAAAAATCATTAATTATAATTGTAAATATGGTTGGTTGCCATGTGCCACGTACAAATTTTAAAATATCACCACGAAACTTTCATAAAAAATAAAGAAAATTATTTGAAAAATGTAATAATACGTAGTTAAAAAAAATATTATCCGGTATAAAATAAATCAACTCTACCGTAACACGATCATCGGGTTCAATATCCCATACAATTTTTGGATTTCCATTGATGTACAAACTGCCATCAGTATATTTAATTGTAAGATTATTTAAATCGACGAATTCAGAAACGCCTTTACTATTTGGTATATGAGTACATTTGTCGAATATCTCTGTATCTTCATATATAAATTCATAAATAGCAGCTTTAGCTCCAAAAAATTCGATTAAAAGTATGATTAACACTTTAATAAATATTCGGAAAAGGTGCATTTTTCTAAAATAATCCGCAATGAAAACTATAACACAAATGGATTTAAAAACCTGTTTATATATTAATTATCAATTTAATTGCATTGTTAATTTGTATCCATATTTTTAGACCATTTACATTGACTTAACTAAAATCGTATTTAATTTACTTTTTAAATTTAGCTTACATTTCATTTTGGGGTGCAGTGTAAATGTAATATTTTAGCGTGTTTATTTAATAGATAATTTATTACAATTATTACAACATAAATAAAATGTAGATTAAACGATAGACTTTTTATTTAAAAATATTTCTATTAACATAATTTATTTGTGTTGACTTGAAACAAACTAATCGTTATTTTAATGTCAAAAAGGTGCTAAGTCAACATTTAAGAAAAATGTATCACACTCATAAAAATAAACCTGTCAAATTAGCACAAAAAGTTACTAAAAATTAGTTTAAAATTACACAAAAAATACAAAAAAAGGAGTTCCGAAAAGTTATTTTATCAAAATTAATTAAATTAAAAGTAAAAATGCTTTACTTTTTTTCTTTCGTTTTCACAAAGATTGACTTTAGGCTTTTTTTGCAAGTATCAAAAATAATATGACATGGCAGTTCATGCCTTTTAAAAATATATACAAAAAAAAAGGCAGAAACTAGTCTAGTCTGAGTTCCTGGGGTAGAAAGGTGACATAGGACCGATTGTTTAGAGCGCACAACAAGCCGACATTCTGGCTTAAGTGTAAGTCCTCATGGACTTGAGTCGGATTAGGAAAACATTTTCCCTTCTCCGAATCCTCTTTTTGACCTAACCTAGTCTGATTTCAAAATTGATAGTGTTTATAATTTTTAAAGAAAAAAACGTTTATTCTTCTTCTTAACCTCAAACTTTCTAAAAAAAATGTATATATATTGCTTTTTCGCCGTTATTAATAAACAAAAGAGGTTTTTCCGATTTTATTTTGTTTGCAAAATAGATAATTTTTAATGTATGTGATTAAGTTGAATAAAGATCTGAAAGAAAGAAACGAGTGACGGTTAAATGCGACCTGTAACACCAAAAGAAGATGAATTCAGTTTAATTCGAACTTGCAAAAAAAAAAAAACCTCATTACAATCTAATAGTTTTGCGATTTCGTTTATTTAAACTTTTTTTTAAGTTAAGGCTAGTTTTTAAAAAATTGTTCGAAGAAAAAGAGATAGGATTAAGAAGAAAAAGCATTCTAGTTGAGAAATGAATTGTGCATTGGTATTAGCTAATTCTGTCTCTTCTGATCAAAACAATACTTGTGTGTACGTAGTGTGACCAAACTCCAATTTAGTCGCAGTCAACGCTGTGTCGACCGTGGCTCAACTGGTTAAGAGGTGAGATTACGATGCATAGCTTTGATGCTAAGACTGTGAGTTCAAATCACAGTACGACACCAAAAAATAAAAAAGTTTTTCATATAGAGCAAAATTAACAATATAAAATACTTTGTTCAATTGACACATAAATTAACCACTGACGAGTCCCAGGAGGGGGACGAAACTGCGGCAGTCTGGTGTATCCCTTGTGTCCGTAAAATTTTTCAATAAAAATGTTTTCTTCTTCTTCTTCCTGTAAAGAGACTAACTAAAGAAATATTCTACAGTAATTAATATAAAAAATTAATTACGATTGTCATTGTCTGACGGTTGCAAAACACTTTCTAACATGAAATATAATTTCATTTATAAAAATTTTTGTTTGCAGTCAATGAAAAGGTTTCATTAAAAACCGGTCTCATAAAAAATATGTAGCTTTTCCTATATTTTCGTCTTTTGTGAATGAAAGTTTAATAGATTTACTGAAAAATTTTATTATTTTATGAGATTTTGAATGTCAAATTTAAGGAAAACCACTAAAGCAGTAAAACAAACTGTATTCCAAACTTTATCCTATTTTGCCGAAAGATTGGCTACTAAAAGGTGAATTCATTGCTTAACTTTGGGCTTTTACTTAAATTTGAATTTCAAAATGCTATCCGCTCGGCCCAACAAACATTTTACCATTAGCAAAAAAAAATTTTTTTTTATACATTTTCAGAAACTAATATCACGGCGTGACATTAAAAAAATTAATAAGGTTGTGTCCATCAATTATATATATATATAATATATTTCGGGCATGCTGATTTCAATGCCGTACTTTATTTTTTGATCTATGGTCCAGTTTTTCCGCAAAATGGCCTTAAAGTTGTTTTTATATATTGCTGTTTTTATATATAAAAATTTGTAAATGCTATAAATTTGATTTCTTTCAAGATC
This sequence comes from Delia radicum, assembly GCA_021234595.1. Taxonomy (NCBI): domain Eukaryota; kingdom Metazoa; phylum Arthropoda; class Insecta; order Diptera; family Anthomyiidae; genus Delia; species Delia radicum. The sequence continues at coordinate 20,056,487 of CM037855.1, read as the reverse complement.
AGTATTAATATTTATGGTACATATTTGATTTACAAAGCTTAAAATAAAACTCGCTGTTAAGCATTTTTTCGGTTTTCGCGAATTCTATCGCTAATTAATTAATCGGTCTAATGAAATGTTCACACAGTGGCAAGAGTCAATTAAAAGATGTTATATTACACACAGAGAAATATTTAGCTATTTGCCAACAGAAATTTGGTTACTCGGATTCAAATTCAGTTATTCCGGATTTCTGTCGCTTGGTACAACTGAACATTAGTTTTCACAACAAAGTTCGGTTAATTCAACATAATTTTAGTTCCAACACACAAAATATTCACAAATCTAATGTAAATATCGTTGTTCTAACTGAATTTATAAGTTGTCACCATTAAAATACACTTTTCTATTCGGTTGGCACTTTATTTATCTGTGTGTAGGAAGAAAAAAGTTATTTTTAATTTTTGGAAATTTTTAACATTTATTCACTTTTGACAATTTTTTAATTTTTAGAAATTTTTACAATTTTAGGATTTTTTTTTATTTTGGCAATTTTTTTTTTTTTTTTCAAATTTATAGATTTTTCATTTTTGTGGGATTTTCCATTCCCACTTACAAGGAAGCAACCAGGAACGATAAGATTTGGATATGTGATAGAGGGGAACCAAACATATAACAATAGTACCTTGTCAAAAATAACCTACTTTTCCGGTTTTTACGTTATTTGTATACTTGTTTCCAACAATATACACATTTGTAGTAAATGAAAGGTATTTTGATGACCTTGTCATTGGGGTACTAAAAATTATGAAAACTTTAAAAACAAGTTTCCAACAACTTTGAAACCCAGTTTTACTCCCTTTCGAAGTGGCGTTAGCACATCCTCTTTACTACTCAGTTTGACTGAGAGAATACGTCATAGTTTCAATGATAAAAATATTTCCACTTTGATATCACTTGACCTTAGTAAGGCATTTGGTACTGTGAACTATGGTGTGTTAAACACAAAACTTTCATCTCAATTTTTTTTTTTTTTCTTCATCATCGTGTAAATTGTTACACTCATATATAGCTAATCGTCACCAGTATGTTGGTTTAAAAGACGTTTCCTCCTCTGTAAGTCGATGTTTCAGTGGCGTTCCTCAAGGTTCGATCCTTGGACCCTTGTTATTCCTAATGTATATGAATGATTTCATCGAATTTATTGGCTCTTCTCAATGCGAGATCTTTCTTTTGCAGATGACATTAATTTGTTGTTTTCTGGCGAAAGACAGTTTTTAGATTGCCATGAAGTAACTATAAATTATATTTTGTCACAAGTTTCTATCTGGGCAGTAAGCAATAAGCTTCACTTCAATCCAAATAAGACTAATGCTCTAGTTTTTGGATCAGTTAGTGATCCTAGTAGCATTTTAAATATCAATTTTGATGGTTATCCTGTTCATTTTGTGAGCTCGTTAAAATGTCTAGGAGTAATACTAGATAGTGAGTTAAATTTTGGAAATCATATCTCTGCGGTGTCTGCTAAAGTGTGCATGGCTTTACGGTCACTTTATAATTTAGATTGTTTTTTTCCAGTTCATATAAAAATTAAATTGGCTCACTCTCTTCTTATGACACATATTCTTTATTGTTTAGATGTTTATAGCGGAACCACGAAAACTAATTTAAAACGATTGCGTTTGATATATAATCGGATTATTAGATATATTTTCCAGCTTAAAGTCACTGACCATGTATCCAGTCTATCCTATAATTTTATATTTAAAATATTTCGGCTCCAGCTTTGACCTCTCGTGAGCTGGACCATTTTGAAAATGGGTCTATTTTTCCATGTTTTGTTAATTTGAGAATCTGTTTCCTTACCAACATATACAATATGGGTATCATAAGAAAGATTTCTTTAAGGCGCGTCCAACTGTATATACAATTTGTCCAAGGACGATCATCCATGTCCTTTTTTCAAGGATATTCTGTAAAAAAAACGGTTTTTGAATTTTTTGTTCGGTATTGTTTGTAACAAAAATGCCAAATTAACATATTTTAATCTTTAGTCAATTTAATTAAATACGGGTCTCAGCTTTTTTTGAAATTCGTGCTAGTTCGAGTTTTGACAAAAATGCAATGGGGTGGTAACTCTTCGTTTTAAATAGGGCAATATGGGTATTAAATTTTTTCTTTTGCCAAAAAATATGATCCACGACTTTTTGGCGGCATATTTCTTTTCGCAAATTAAAAAAAGAATATGCCGCCAAAAAGTCGTGGATCATTTTTTTTTTTTTCTTTCTTTAGTCCAATTTTCATCCATACATGATCTAAAAACTAAATCCGCTATCATATTAGAGTTACCACAAAATTGCATTTATATATATTCCAGAGCACCGTGTAAAATGCATCTAATTTGCAAAAATCTAAATTATTTACATACAAAGATGATGTACTTGGCAAAAGAAAAATTGTATACCCATCCTTTTTAAAACGAAGAGTTACCACCCCAGTGCATTTTTGTCAAAACGCAAACTAGCAGGAATTTCAAAAAAAGCTGAGACCCGTATTTAATTAAATCGACTTAAGATTAAAACATGTTAATTTGGCATTTTTATTACAAACAACCCGGAACAAAAAATCAAAAACCGTTTTTTTACAGACTTTCCTTAAAAAAAATACATGGATGATCGTCCTTGGACCCATATTGTAAATGTTGGTAAGGAAACAGATTCTTAAATTAACAAAACATGCAAAAATGGACCCTTTTTCAAAATGGTCCAGCTCACGAGAGGTCAAAGATAGAGCCGAAATATTTTAGATGTCATCATAAAAAATACCAATGTTCATTTTGAGGGGGGTACACCTTGCACGAATTTCGATTCGATACAACTTGAGTCGCTCTAATTGGACAAAAAAAATTTAAAAAAAAAATTTATATATTACTCTAACTATTACTCTACTCTAACCGAGCACTATTACTCTAACCGAGCACTAGCTACTATGGCCTTCGGAGCGTGCCTTCGATTCCCACCAGTGCCTCTGGTGGGAATCGAACCCACGACCCTCGCACTGATAAGCCAGCACTAGCCTACCGGGGCGCATCAGCATATAATAAAATGTGCCTACGCAGTATTCGAACCTGGGATTCCAGGTTGTCAGTCGAACGGTTGACTGAGCTTTCTCGACATGTTTTACTTGACAGATAATATTATAAATTACTTGCTTGAACAAAATGCCATTACTTTAAAGCTTACAAAAAATCACAAATAAGTAATAGAGTTAAAAAAAATTATTCTAAAAATAGATTTTCTAAAATGTTTTTAGATAATGGCTTAGTATTTAAATAATGATGAAAATAAATACTTATTGGTAACGCATTACTTGTTTTTATTGAAATAGTGTGAAAAAACTAGTTATAAGTAAGTCCATATTGTCATTACTAGTAGTCTGATAAGTAATGACATGTCACTCCGTTTCTACACTGGGCAAGGTTGCCCTCATTTTAATACAACATTTTTACGCAAAATTTTTTCTGTGAATTTTATTTCTTCGAAGCTACCGAGAATTTTTTACGCGATTTTTTTTCCGCGAATTTTTTTTGCAAAGTTTTTTTAACAAGCATTTTATTTCTGTTTAAAAACAAATTTATAAAAAAATTTTTCTTTAGAGAAATTTTAAGAAATATTCTCAATAAGATTTTTAAATATTTTATTCAAAAAAATATTTGTATAAACTGAATGTAGAAAAAATAAATGAAATGTGTTCCGATATCATACATTTGTTATTCATGATCCACCCTAATATCTAGTACATATTATGTGTAGTTAAAAGTTAGTACATTTAACAACACAAATTGACAGTATGGGGCTATAAGCCAAACAAAAAATATGTTAATATCCCAGTGTAGAAAAACATTACCATATATAAAATAATGCTTATAATTTATATATAAAATAATGACAAAAATACGTTCTTATGGATAACGCATTATCTTTTGTATTAAAATAATGGGAACATTAACTAATTATTAGTAAATCATTATTATCTGTATTAAAGTAATGTAGAGAGTAAGCTGTTGTCATTACTGCTAGTCCGAATAATTATGATTTTACATCACCAGAGAAGACAAAAAATTTCAAAATCCGTACTGTTTATAGCAAAACAATATTAAAAAAAAGGCAAAAAATAGCAAAACTACAAAAAAGGTAAAAAAAAATTGACTTTTTAAAAGAAAAAGCTAAAAAAAAATTTAAAAAATGCATTTCCAGCGAAGAAAATTTGAAAAAGGCAATTTAAAGTTCAAAAATCTTAAGAAAAAACTGGATTTAAACCGAAAAATCAAAAAAAATGGCAAAATAAGCAAATATGAGTAAAAATTTAAAAAAAAAATCGAAAATGGCAAATTTGTCTTCTCTGGTCATAACCGTTTTTATGCCGGGATGTATTCACATGTACGTTTCAATGTATTCGGTCGAATACAATTAATGTTTTTTGGCATATCAAAATAAAACTTGTTCAATTTTTATATGGAAATATATATCAAATTTCCATTTTATATTAAAAAAAAAAAGAAAACAAGATGAAAGAACAACACAACGACAAAGGTTGCAATTTTATGTTTGCTGTCCATTTTAATTTAAAAAAAGGGTGAAATATCCTTTTAACTAGGGCAACCAAAATAATCTAGAGATTGTTTTTTATTTGAAAGAATATTCAGACTAAACACAAGTTCTGATCATGAAATTACTATAATTTTAAGCTATATTTGATACAACTTTTTTTAGCTTATTTTTTATATTTGCTTAGTTTAGCTTTAAAGTTAAGTATATTTTAGCTTTTTTTATTTTAAAATAGAGCATTTTGTAAATTTTTTTATTACTCGGTATTTTAAAGTAAAGGGTCCGCCATCTAACGTTTTTTTTTCAACTAGTGCTTATTTCGTGAATGGTAACACTTAGCTCATGACATGACAGATAATTAGTTTTATCCTTCCGCTGAACGAATATGGTCCGTATGTTCGTTATCTTGTGAAAAAAGTGAAAGAAATTGGCATCCTCATCGATTAACCAAAGCGTGAAAAGCCAAAAACAATGCGTACACCCGAGAATATTGCTGCTGTGGCAAAAAGTGTGCGTGAAGCGCCATCAACATCAATTCACCGTCGTTCTCAACAATTGAACATTTCGGAGACATCATTGAGACGAATTTAGCATAAAGACCTTGGTATGACGCCATACAAAGTCCAATTGGTTCAGGAGTTCAAAAAAAAAAAGTTATTTGGCGGACCCTTTATTTTTTAATTGAGAGTTGAAAATTTAATGATGCATGTTGTTGGTTTAACAAAATATATTTTGATAAACCAATTTGAATTTTAAAACTTAAAAAGGCAATTTCTCTATTGCACTTTTGTTGAACTAACGAAGTTCCAAGGAAAAAATTTTACACAAATATTATTTGTAGTAACGGTTTTAAAGAAAAGTTGTGAAATTTAATGGTGTACTTTTTTAAATTTAACAGCTAATTTTTATTTTACTGCTTTTCTTATTTTATTGCTTTTTGAGCTTTTTTAAGCGCTTAAAACACTGTTTTTATAGCTGTTTTGTGGTTGCCCTACTTATCACATTTGTTCTCTCAACTACATACAAAAATATATTTTGATTTAAAAAAAAAAAAAAAAACTTTAAATCTGTGTAGGATTTGGAAGTTTAAATTGATAATAATTGAATTTAGTGCCTTAAGTTCTCTAAATAAATTCTTATGTCTTCAACTGTGACTTATTTTCAATTGCATCAAATCCTGAACTAACAAAAGCTTTTGTAAAATAAACGAAAATTTCTTTATTTTACGAAAGCTTTCGTTGTTTTGATGGATATTAATTTCGTATTTTACTGAATGGATTATTACGAATATAAAGCTCTACGCTCATATTAATTAATAGCAAAGCAACGAAAGTTTTCGTAAAATTAAAAAAATTTCGAAATGTTGAGGTTAAGAAGAAGAATAAACGTTTTCCTCTAAAAATTATAAACACTATTAATATTTTAAATCAGACTAGACTAGTTTCTGCATTTTTATGGACAGGCTCATCAGTGATTTTCTATTTTAAATTGTATTATTATTTGTGTCTTATAATTGTCAGATTGTCTCTATATGATAAATTTTTCAACAACCTGCGGCTGTAAGAATCAAACCTGCGCTCATCTTATATTACAAACGTAACAATACCAAGTCATGATCGTTTAGCGATCAAACCCAATCTAATGCAGCTAAATTGCAGTTTTCTTTCCTATTACCTTTTTCTGTTATTCTATAACATTGTATAACACTAACTACACATATATTCTATTTTTAGATTTTTGTTTTATTTTTCGAATCTCCTCCGTCTCTACTTCACAATGTTTCTGTTATTTCGACATTTGATGCGTATATTAATGTATTCATTATTACACTTTTTAACAAATGTTGGGTCATCGCCGTCACCGTTAATAGTTCCAACGCATAAAGAAAATAACATTTTTCTACAACAAAAAATTACGAAAGACATAAAATGAAATTCCAAGCCAATTTTACCAAATTTTTTTTGATGTTTTGTTTTTAGCAATAGTGTAATTTCATTTCGCGTTGTGATAATTGAGGCTAATAGCGTTCGCTCAAATTTTTTTGCATGGTATAATCGAAAAAAAACACAAAAATTTTGAAAAACTTTATATTTTAATACGTTTTTAATACAAGAAAAATTGGGCTATTAATTGGGTTTTTTCATTTTCAACGGTTTCTTTTACATTGACGATTATTTTTTAATTTTTAACAATTATTACAAAAGTTTTTTATTTATTTCAGCGTTTTTTTTTACCGTTTTTTAAATTTTTTATTTTAAATTATTATTGTTATTTCATTTTGAATTGTCAGGTTTGAGGTCATAATTAAAATGTTACTATTATTCCAAATAGAAAACACTTATTGTAAATAAATGTAGGAGAAGATGTTACCAGTAATGGTAACATTAGCAGTTGGACTGGCAACCCTGCCAAATATAAAAAAACTTTAAGATAGCTTTAAATTGGCTAAACTTGTAAGACAAGACGAATATAACTCTTATGGTTCGCGTTATCAATTAACATCATCGATTTGCTGTGGTTGGTTGATTTATATACTTTAATAAACCTTGCGTTTCTTGTGGGTGGTGGATCCGAATAAGGCTGAAGATCAAGCGCTGATCCCCAAACGATGTTTTTCATCTTCTCTTACATTTATTAACAATTAGTGTTTTCTATTTGTTATAACAGTAACATTTTAGTTATGATCTCAAACTTGAAAATGAAATGCAATTTTAGAAGATTCACAATACATACAAAATTATTATTATTATAATAATTTGTGTTTTTTTTTTAGCGATTTTTTAACGTTAACGATATTTTTATATATCGCACTTGATCAACAAGAGGGTATTAACTCAAAATTTTTAAAATATCACTTTTTTCAAGAAATCAACTAACAACATCAATATCTATCTATTGTAAAAATTTCAACGTATTCCGATTACTCTTTCATCTCGAAAACTACTTTTGAGACCATTTTCATGATAATGTAGTGACTACCTTTATTTCAACAAAAAGGTATTATTTCGAGTTAATACAAAAGTTCAAATAGATATGAATCGTATATTTTCATAAAAAAGGTATTATTTTGATTTGAGCCTTTATTTATGTTAAAAATAATCAAACTGTTTTATTTATATTTGGTTGTATTTTGAGTTGATACTGTTTTGTTGATAAAATTTGTTTTATTCTATAAATTTAAATCGATAAAATTTCAAAAAAATGGTATTAACTCAAAAAATTGTTTTTTTTTTTGCAATGAGTGGTAAAATTTAAAATAAAAACAATGTATATATATTTTCAAATGGAATTTGCTTGTTATGATATGTTTGAATTTTTAAATTCTGTTAAAATGTAGCCATAAACAGTTTTTTTGACTCTACTGAAAATTTTAAAATTTTGAGTTAATACCCTCTTGTTGATCAAGTGCGATATATATTTTTTTTTTACTATTAAATTGTTATTTTTTTAATTTCAGCTTTTTTGATTTAGTGTTTTTTATTTTTTTTTTTTTTTTTATTTTAATTTCAATCGATTTTTCGTTGACTACCTTTTCAGGATCTCAACTTTTTCTCAGTCTTCAGAAAACTATAAAACACGGTTAATCAACCAAAGAGGTATTTGTCTACTTGGTATTAATTTTTTTCAATTATATTCTTAATGTCTACTTAAAATTTTTAAATAAAATCTCCGGAACACATTTAAAACTAGTTTTCGATTATATTTTAAAATCATAAAGAATCAATGAACTTGTAAAATTCAAAAGGTTACTCTTTAAAGTAAAAACGAAAAAAATAGCAGATACATTTTTACAATATATAGACAGAACATAAATATTTATAGGAGTTTGTTTAAAATTGCAATTTTTAAACGATGAATATCTTAATATGTCTTGTATACCCTACATCAAGGGTACACGGACAAGGGAAGCCTTAAAAAGTATATACGCTGATTTGGATAAAACACGGATATGTAATAGAGAATCGAAACCCAAAGTTAATCTGATTTTTCGTGTGTCATCTCTAATGTTTAGGGGTTAAAAAAGGGTAAAAAAAGGAACATTTTAAAACAAAAGTTTGACAGCATGAGGAAAATTGCAATGTTCTCTCTATGGTTGGATGAAATTGACACCACATCCCACCAAAACAATTTTCTCTTCTAATTTGGCATTTCCATCGATGAATTGAACATTAGCTTGGCATAGGAGTGAATCATTCCAAATATTGGAAGTTTTTCTGCCTTAACAACTTCTTGGAAGTTATTTAGGCATACAATATTCCTAGGAAGTTGTTTTGCAGCATTAAAAGAATACTTATTACCTATGACAAGCCAATGTTAAATTCATCGATGAATATGATCGATTAGAATCATTCCCTGGCAGAACAGTTTTTTTCTGGGATGCTTACCTCTTAAGTGGACAGCAAAGAAAAATTACTGGTATTTCTTCCCCTGCATAGTAGCAAATTTTCATTGTGATCTAAGGGTTCGCGTCGGGATTCCTCTCTGGATAGGTATTATTATTTATTTACATGTAGTCCTTCGGAATTCAGGGAGAATCGAGTGGTGTTTATTCCCAAAGTGGAAAATTATTTCACAGAACTGCTAAGAACTATATACGAGTACCCATGTATTAGTCAGTTACCGTTTTTACTGAAAAAAATACTGGTAGATACCTATGTCAGAAGGTATACAAAAGGCCCGTGGAAACGACATTGAGTTAGGTTGTCGGTATTCAAGGATGCTTTTCACGTCCGCGAGTGCGTGTTTGCATTTTTTCTGGACATAAAAGGAGCGTTGAATCATTTCGTTGATCATTGAAGCCTTGGGAATTATAAGACATTGTGATACTGATACTTAATATGGTGAAAACTGAACTTTTATTTTGTTCACAAGGAAATATACTCTAGATAAGTATGATCTGTCTCGACTAGATTGGGCCACTACTTAACTTTCGAAGGAGCAACAAAGTACTTAGGTATCATTGTGGAATCTTAAATTTTTTTTGAAGAGGAATACCGAGGACAGATGAAAAATATCGCCTGCTTGTTTTATTTATACCTGTAGGAAGACTTTTGGGAGGAGGTGGTGGATACAGTCTTTTATTATCCACTTTATATACACGGCGAACTGTCGCCATACCAATCCGTGTATATGAAACCGACCTATCATTTTAACACGGTGTAGTCATAAGATATTTACCGCTTGTGACATGTGCAGACCGAACCTCGATTAATTCAATGATTAATACACAGGCTACATTCTACGAACGCGAAATACTAGAAGACTTTGAATGTGATTGTTTCAACCAGAAAGGACGGGGACGATAAATTTCTATTACAAAGTGAATTCTCGCACAGTTTGAAGAAGGACGCAAAGAAAGGACCGAACGTTTATTCTGGCGAATTGAAAATGATGGTGCCTATGTGGCTTCCAAACGATTGTAGCATTTTCAGTCAGAAGTATAAGCAATTAATAGGGCCTCGCTAATATTTTATGGACGGCATGTGGATCCATTATTTATGAGTATCTCCATCGACAGTAGTGCTTCTTTAAAAACCCCGTAATCGAATAGGATGCTATCTAGAAGCGTATTGAAATGCATTAATTAATTCGGCCGGATTCTTTAGCACTCAGTTAGGCTGACGTGGGTTCCAGGACAAGTTAGAATCGTAGGGAACAGGTTGCCGGATTGCATGGATTTGGGTGAATTTGAGGGATCCTATACAGGTGGACGTCCTGGCTCCTCTGTTAAAGCTATTAGCAGACTAGTCAGTGTGATAAAAGACATACCAGATAGAGGAATGAGGGCGAGGTAAATGGTCTTGACTGATTGAAAGATGTCTCGGACTCTAGGGTCATTGCCTAATACAAGAGAACAAAAACTCTCTTGGTTTTAGTTAGGAATTCTTACTGGCCGCACTACCGTATTTATTCCTGTAGGAGCTCTGGAAATGAGATGTAGAAAGTGCATTCGGAACTGAAGAAGTATAGATACAGATATATGTCCCTGTCTGGTCTGGCGTAGATTTGACATGTGAATGTGGAGGATACTGATGGAATTGCATTGTGCCTTCCTATAAATTCGTTTTTTTTTTTTGGGCCGGATTTAACCTAACCGAATACTAATCACAATGACATGTTAAAGTAAATGGTCCCTTTTATGTAAAAAGTTTGACCTTGGTATGGTGTTACCTTGGGACTTAATCTGTAAGCTGAAATTATTTTCAAACAATCTCACTCAAAGTTATTTTCTTTTTATCTTCGGTTTCATTGATCCGTAGCGAATCTTATGTCTGATCTCTATCGACTATTAAGTTCTTATTTGCTATGTTCATGCATTATTATGAAGCACCAAATGTTACATGCTTAAATTTTACACATACGAGAGTATGGTTTTCAAGATGCAACCTACAAAAATTATTTGTATTTAACATGTTCACCTTTCTTATTTACGATAATCACTTGGTATTTTAAATACTGACTACAAACATTTGTACATAGATACTACTCTGGCAATGTTTTGTAGTAGTCGTGTGGATATAAGAGGGAAACTTAAATTTGAAAATCATAATTCTTAGCGGACATAGTAAACTATTATTCAAAAACAATTTGACGAATTGACTAGAAGATAATCAAAAAATTTTAATTGAGGAGTACCAAAGAAAAATTGTCACAGAAAAAAAAATCACGATCATGTAGGGTGAACAGGGAGTCATTCGGTACTTCTTTTTATTAATTTGTTTTTTACAGAACTGAGTTTTTCAATTTCACAAATTTCCAACAAAATAAATGCCTCCCTAATTAACATGTGCTTTAAGACCACAATGTGATAAATTTGCATTACAACTTTTAAACAGCTACAACAATTACAAATAGTAACCAACATTACCACTAAAAGTAACAACAACAACATCAGCAACTACACAACAACAATAAATACATTAAACAATGTGCACATTTTTTTTTTATGTTAAGAAACAATAAAAATAAAGCTTTAAAAAAATGTATCCGATCAAAAAAAAGTTATATCTCAAATATAATATCATATCGCATTTGCTATAGATAGATATTTAATCTTATCAAAGTTGATCTCAAAATTGGGGTATCCAGTAATATCAAATTATATCCCTAAATATACTACTAATCTCAAAATTGGGGGGTACCAATAATACTAGTATTGAGATCCAGATAGATTCCAAAATATTGAATGGGATTAATTTAAATCTACTTTTGTGTGATTAGATCCAAAAAGATAAAGTAATATTTGATGCATCGAATAAGATATTTTGAGATTAAATTAGATCTACCTTAATCACAATAAATATTTAAGTTTTAATAAAAATTAAAAAAAATGTGTACAAAAAATTGAAAAAAAATAGTTATCAGCGGCATATATAATTATGTAGGGGATTGTATATACAAATATCGTATATATAAAAAATATTCATGATGTTGGACCATATATAATCATATCTCCAACAAAATGTTTAATATTGTGTGATATATGTATTATATATATGAACCCATATATAAAGATATCTTAGATCACACAAAAAAAAAAAATTTATAAGACAGTAGGTATTCCCAATTAAAAAAATGTAAATAGAGCTTTATGTAGTCATATCAATTTCTATGTGACGCTATATGTAGTCTTATTAAATTTCATCTTAAATATGAGCCCATATTATTGTATCTGTTTGTATGGGATTAGATCTAATCTGATGCAATTAGATGAATGTCCAGTACAATTTTATCCGAATTAAGGCCCGATGGATTTTATTAAATTGTATTAGTTTTGTATCTAATTGTATCAGTTTAGATATAAATATATAAAAACCAGATATTATTGCATCCAGATTTTAGCCTGATATAATTGTATATGATTTTATGTAAACTGATACATTTAAATATAATTAGATCCTAAATGTTACATTTTTGTATATGATTGAATATATGAATATACATCATACAAATATCCCTATGGCAAATGAGGAGTCAATTGACCATAAAGTGACTGGTTAAGGAAGGACTTATCACAGGACTGGTATAATTTAATACTGAAGTGGGTTAAGCAGTGTCAATTGTCCTAAAATTACCAATCCTGTGACCGGTAAAGGGAGGACATACCACTTAACCAGAATGCTTATTAACAAGAAAAAGCCAGTTGGCCAAAATTTTACCCATTGGAAGCTATTTCGTTTTTGTTTATTTTATACGACATGACACGAAGGGACCGATCCTGTGGTACACGCAGGACCGGTCTCATTCCCCAAAGGGATATGATCATCCACTCATATCCGTTAAGTCCATAAAAATTTGTTAAGAAACATATTACTTTTTGCGGTTTTCAGAAAAGTTACGGCATAAATCTTTTTTTAATTTCAAATTCACATTAGGTATCCCGGAAGCGTATAATTTTATGTAATAGTGCTCAAACTATTAGTATTATCCAGTTGATTATGGAAAACATAAAAAAATATCGAGAATATTTACAGTTCACTACTGGTAGTTTTTATATTTTTGTACAAAGTTGGGCTTAAGATTTGAGCTGTTTATGGATAAAAGCCAACAATTTTTTGAACAATAATAGTGGCTATCCACGGCCTCCGTAGTGTATTTTTAGAATTTTTGGACAAAAAAAAAGATCTTAAATGTTTGTTGGTTTTTATCCATAAACAGCTCAAATATACCTATCGTTTGAGTACGTGACGAAATTCTGCCATTTTTTATTCGGGACAGGCTAATATACATTCATCAGACTTTAAATGCGGCAATATATAGTTTTATCCAAAAGAATATATACATTTTTCCAGTATGGAAAGAAATATAACTATGCATACGTCAAGATGTCGTTTTATCCAAAATGAAATACAATCTTTTTAATATTACACTATATGATATTATTTATAATTTTCTATCTAATAATACATGCAATAATATATAATTAGATTAACCATATAAAACTGAATATGTCGATTATATATTGGTCGATGTACCTACATATATATATATATGTGGCATCGTATTAAAAATATATTGAGGGAAAACATTTCATATATACACATACATTAACATATATATTCACATATATATTCACGTGAAATATTTATATAAAATAAAAGTTGTTACTCGGGTTATAATAGTTGAAATTATATAGCTTATATGTCACCATATATGATTACATATAAGTTATATATGAGCATATATTATATATGACAATATATCTATCATATCTTATTATGTATAGCTTATATACTTTATATCTTATTTTATTAAGGTCAATTTCGTTATATATGTTACCATATAAGAACCATATAATAATATATGGCTATGCATGATTATATAACTATATATTATAATATGTTTGAAGATAAAATAACAAAAGACTATATACAATTTTTTTACTCGGGTATATATAGATATATGTACCACGATTCGTTCTACCAACTTCCAAAACAACAATCATCTACTAGTACTTACATAGACTTTGTGCTATCTAACTTTAAATGTTTGTTTGTATTTTAAATGTATCTTAAAAAATACGACCTTTGTCTACCTATACACTTACAGAAATATACAAGCATAAATACTATATGACTTTAATATACTATGAGACTAATATGTATTTGTACAAAATATAAATTAAAAATCATTTTTGGAAAGGATGAAGCAAAAGTCATCTTGGGATTGGAAGATGATGTCTTGTCAAATCTGTACGGAAGGATAACTTCTTTTATTTAAGAGATGTCTGTCATTTTGACTTTTTCTGTAGGAGTTGTAAATGTACCTCTTGTGACATGTCACAAAACAAGTTTGAGAACTTGTTTTATATCGCAGAGGGATATATCGCAGATTCTAAAATTCTTTCATGTGATCAAACTCTTGGTTGCCAAATTCAAATGAAAGAAGAGCAGGTAAATTGTGTCTGTTTGTAACAATTCATAACTTTATTAAGAGCTCTTCGAGTAGCCACTAATTGGGAATTCGTTTCATCATAATAAGGAACGACATTGCTCCTTCATACCTATTACTGTATTGAAGAGTTTTTCCACATGAAAATGTACTGTCGTCACTTGGAACTCTGATATCACATGGTCATTTAGTCTTTTGACATCATTAAAACACTGCTGAAATTATGATGATTTGAAGCTATGCTAAACTTTCCACATCCAAACGTCTCAGTAATTGTGGAATCTTGCCTCGTTATAGATGGGTATCGAGTGGAATTTCCACGTTATAGTGGTTCCTGGATTCTTTAACAAGGGTCTTGCGTACGGTTTAATGATTTTTAATGTTTGGGAAGTAGAAGATTTTATAATGGGAGAAATTGAACTTTGTTTTAAAAGGGAACAATCTGTAATGCGACGCAGAAAAAGTGGAATAAGAATACTAACAAAAATAAATTAATACGGGAGCCGAACAGTAAGGGAACGGGGATCAAGTGACATTGCAACAATTTTAATAGAACAAGGCGGAATTTTTTAGACGTTATGCTTTTACAGATTGTTGTCATGCTTTCACAGATTTTTTCTATTTCGTTGATTTTTCACCATTTTCAAAAGGTTGTATACTTAAAATTTTCTATTTATATAGATAAATCAATTTACTAATTTGTTTTAAAAAGAAATTTTCAGTGCACAGAATCATGTGCATAAGGGAACACTTTAGTGAGACTTAAAAAATGAAGAAACATATATTTCAAAGACTACATGATAAAGAGTGTCATCCAATAACACCTCAAAGGAATTTTTCGGTTATTAAAAACAATTTAAGTATCCTCATGGATTAGCTCACTGGTTACTACAATTTTAGATATCCATCCCCTCAGAAATATGTTCGATATAGACACATACAGGTTCTGAGAACTGGGAGTTGGTTCTGTTAGTATGGACTAAAGATATTTATTTTTTGTAAGCAGTTTAAAATGCAATCCCGTTGCTATCCCACGACAGGTCCTAGTTCAGCTCCAAACAATCTAACATAAATTCGTAAAAAAAAATCGTCAAAATTTAATAAATAGCTAAAATTGAAAAAAAAAATCACCAAAATTTAAAAACATCGCCATAATTAAAAAAATCTTTAAACCTGATGAAATTAAAAAAAAAACGCCAAAATTGGAAACAAAATTTTTAAAAAATTGTATAAATTTGAAAAATTTGCCAGTATTTAAAAAATCGCTAATATTTTTAGAATTTTCAATATTAGAGATTTTTTGTAATTTTAGGCGTTATTGAAATTTAAAAAAGAGCCTCAAAAAAATACCTAAGTTTTTAAATAAAAAAGTACAATTTTGTTTTAAATATAAAGCTATCAGCGCGAGTTAAAAGTTAAGGTGCGCCCCGGTAGGCTAGTTGGTAGCGTGCTGGCTTATCTCTGGGGGGTCGAGGGTTCGATTCCCACCAGAGGCACTGGTCTGTTTTCGCTACAACGCGCCGAAGGCCATAGTAGCTAGTGCTCGGTTAGGGTAAAAGCATATAATTTTTAATTATATGATTATTAATTAATAAAATAAAAAATAAGAGTTAAGTCATCGTTTTACTCCGTCGTGGGACTATTGCTTTCAATATAATTACTACAACGTCACCCCCAGCAACAGCAAATTGTACTAGTTCTGTAGTTTCAATTAAAAATTTTATTGAAACAATAAATATTTTAATTGAGTTTGCACCTACGACTGAAATGATAGTATTAAATAAAAAAATTTGCAGACAGTTTATTAAAACTCTTTCAATTAAAATAATAATAATATCAATTAAAAGAGTTATTGTTTTTCTTTACAACCTCAATTAAAAAGTTTAGGTATATTGATTAAAACTTTAATTAAAACTTGTGAAGAAACCAATGGTAGTTTTAATTGAAAACTCGTATTTTTATTTTTGTTATATGCCCACCACTAAATAAAAAAGAAATTTAGGTTTGTAAATTAAATTGACATTTTATTTATAATAAAATTAAAGCTTTTTAGTATAAAAATGTATTATAAGAAAACAGATAAAAGTAAAGACAAAATTTTTGTTTTGCTTGTCTCGTCTTGAACTTTTTCTTGTAATTAAATTGCTTTCTTAAAAAAATCACACACAACTTTAAAATGATAGTTTAATGACACTTATACTTATTGAAAATTTAATTATTTACAAAAATAATAGTTTAATTGTCCTTTTTCGATAAGGTTTATTAAAATCCACATGTTACCACAGATAAAACACGAAACTAAATTAAGTTTTCGTTCGTACACGAATATCTCAACAAAAAGAGTGTTGCAAACTCTAGTGAAATAACTACGATTTTGCGTGTATTTGAAATCGGTAAACTATTCAACTTATTAAAAGTGAATCTTTTGCGATTTTTTTTCTTTTTATTTACAAATTAAATAATATATTGATATAATTAAACCTTTGTTTGATTATTTAATCTAAATAAAATAAAAAAAATAGTTTGCCAAATTTTTAAAAATGTTGTTTACATGTTATCAACACTGTTTGGATATATTAGAAAATTCAATAAATTTTTTAATTGTATCAATTACAAAAATTGCTTAAATTGCCATTGATATTCAAACAATCGATTAATTAGATATTTTTGGCCCATATTTTTTTCTGTGTAGGATATATATTGTTCACATTGTATTTAGTGGCAGTAGTTAATAAATGCAATACATGTCTCTAACAGAATCGTGTAGTGGATGACACAAGAAAAATATATCTTTTAGTTAGATCCTACTACAGATCATGTACTTATGGAACTAACATGTTCCTAATTATTTTTCTTAAGAAATAATAAATTATAATGCAAATCGCTTCCTTGGGCCACTTATACTTTTAATAATGACTAAGAAGTTCTCTGAAAACTTGGCTTTAACTATGAAGTATTTTTATTATTTTCCTAAAATTTGTCAAACGTTTTTTAACCAAACATTTAAGCAATTCACTGGTGGATACACCTTGACATAAACTTCACTGGAAAAGGGTTGGAATGATAAAAATAGTACTAGAGTACTTTTTGTTTGGTACTATTGGAACTTAACTTTTTAAATTAAAAATTGTTTCAAATATAAATAAGCACTATTTTATTTTATGTTTGGAACCCATTTAAACTTATCTTTTGTCGTCTCTGTCAGATTTATATTAGGAAGTTAGTAGTTGACGTAAAAAATGGTGGTTACTTACTTTATACGTTTACTATAAGAGATTTTATAGTTTGTTGGGATTTGTTGACTAGCTGTTGGAGTAGTTAGTTTAATGTTTGACTGCATAGTTGCATATCTTGACATATGACATCATTTGAAAAAAAAATCTAATAAAAAAGTATTATTTTTTATTAAATAACAACAACTAAAAAAGGCAGATGAGCTAACTTTAAGTGTGCTTAAATATTTAAACAATTAACACGTTTAAGCTGAATTTAAGCTTAAAAATAATATTTTATCTCTGACAATTAATTAGTTAAAAATATTTCAAACTATAGATCAGTTCTCATTAATTACATTATTTGAAAATATATTTTTTGACATACGTCACCTAACTTGTCCTTTTGGATTAGTTCTGTGACGTGTTGTAATATAAATTTCCATGATGTTTTATCCAAAAAAAATCATTTCAATTTATAGGAACTGTGCGTTAAGTTTTTTTTTTCCTATGGACCAATACTTTGGGATTCCCACTGTTAATTGTGTTGATATCAGGAAAATAAGTTATGGGGAAGTGGAAATAGTGAGTAGTGTCTAGGAATACTGGAATTGAAATTTTTAAATTGTCTGTGCCAGGAAAGATGTTTACGGGTAGTTTATTCCACTGACTGGTGGTTCGACTACTGAACGATTTTTCTCTGTAATACGTTCTGCGATCCACTGGTATATCAACCACAAACGGATGGCATCTTCTTTACAAGCGTGTGTTACGAACAAAAGCACGGGTCCTAGTGAAAAGTTCACTTATCTCTGAAGAACACTCCCATGGTAGTATCGACAGAACAATGACTTGATAACCCACTGCTATTAATGAGCACCATGTTTGGGAGTTGTATTCCATCTTCGGCCGGATATAGGTGGAATAAATAGTAAGGAGATGGAGAGAGTAAAGTAATTCCTGGTTAAGAAAGCCAAGACACTTGAATGTTTCTTTTTGACATTTGAATAATGTGATTTTTCCAGCAGACATAACAGTGATTAAGATGGCCAATATTGAATACCATGTATACAGATGACATTGGTGACCAAATCCCCATGGACCTATGGCTCACCATACTACACTGGGTCTTGCGAGCATTAAAATCTATCCTATTCGCAAGACCCCACTCAGAGATTGTAATTAGGTGTTAATTGAGTGAGTCATTCATAATATGCCTGTTGCACACAACCTCCACAAAGCTTGGCCTATGATCGAAGGAAAATAAATGGCAAATGTTTTTGTCGTCTGCAAAAGAGTAGATAGGATTGGAAGTTAGACCGAGAAAGTCGTTTCGAAAGATAAGAAAGAGCGAAGGAGGAAGAACGGAACCTTGCGGTACCCCAGCATTTAACTGAAGCTCGTCGGATGAGATGCCATCTATAACATCTCATATAGTGCGATCTCTGAGAAAACTCAATATAAATCGAGAGAAGTCATCACCGACACCAAAAGCAATAACCCTTGGCATGACTGTTTTATGCCACATACGATCGAACGTTTTGGAAATATCTAGAGCAACCTCTTTATCTCCCACCAAATCTATGAATGACCAGTCTCCAACAATCCGAAAGAAACGCCATTAGAAAAAAAACATCAGAAATTGAAAGAAGAATAAAATCCTCAAAAATTGAAAAATCGTTAAAATGGAAGCACATTACATTGTCCAAATTTAAATAAATCGCTTAGATTCAAAAAAATTCCCAAAATTTAAAAATCACTAATAATTCTAAAAAAAAATTTTATTTAATTATAAAAAATCGCAAAAATTTAAAAAATTGCTTTTGAGATATCGACGTTTTAGATTGCGTTTATCTGATTTTTTAAATACTAGTAATTTTTTTAATTTTGGCGTTTTTTTCTATTTGGAATTTTTTTTTTCAATTTTGGTGTTTTTTCAAATATTGGCGATTTTTTGTAATATAAATTTTTTTTATATTTTTGAGTTTTTTTTTTCAAATATTGTGAGCTTTTTCTCATAACTCTGGAGATTTTTTTTTTTTTTTAATTTTGAAAAAATTTTTACCCAATTTTGGTGTTTTTCAACTTTAAAGATTTTTTTAATTTTGAAATTTTTTTTTTTCAAATTTTGGTAAATGCTTGTTTTATTTAAATATTTTATAAAATTTTGAAATTAAAAACAATATTCAATTTAATTTTTAATAGATATGATTAAAATAAAATCTTAATTTATACTAAATCAATAAATTAGTTACACATTACCCAGCAAAAAATAACCTGGATTTGGTAAGCAGCAACTACATTTGTATGCTCCCAAAATAGCGCTTCACCGCCTTGCATACTGTAAAGCAATTAATGCAGGCATTCTGTAGTGCTTCTTAAAATACCTTCTTTGAAGCAGTGAATAATGCTTACAATGAAGCAATAAAGAATGCATACCATGAAGCATTAATTATGTCAACATACAAAAAAAAGCGCTTCTTAGTGCGTAAGATGACATGAATTTTGTGCTTCTAAGAGCACATGAAAGACGCGCTTTTCACCTGCTTAAAAGAGACATGCCAGAGTAAAAAATGTTCGTGTTTTTAGAACCAGGATACAACAAATGCGCTGTTGTAAGTGCTTACTATGACATAATACTGAGAAGCAGCAAAAGAAACGAAGAAGTTTCGTTTAAAAATAAACAAACAAAAATTTTGAGCTCACTGTTTTCCCTAACAAGGATGCAGGTTGTAAGCAGCTTACCCTAATCCCTTATAAGGATGCAGGTTGTAATGCAGAAGGTTTCATATCGTGTATTATCAACGATCTATACCAATTTGCCCGAGTGAGTTCCCATTGTGTTTGTTGTTTTCGAGTATGTAATAAAAATAATTAGTCATTTAACTGTTTCTGAAGAGCTAGCACGTGGAGCGGTAAAAAAAAATGATTGTATTATATGTCAAAAAATTTTAACAAGAAAAAATTAATATCTGAAGAATTGTTTGTAAAATAAATGATGTATAATTATATCATTACTTTTAATCGTAGTAATGTAGACATGAAATATGATTTAACTGCAAGCCATGAAATCACAGCTTTTCATAAGCGCTAAAATCAGCGCTTATTTTGCGCAAAAGTAATGCTTCCAAGTGGGAAATCGCCATATAAAAATCATGGCATATGTAAGCAGGTTTGTAAGGGATTCTTTTTGGCTTACTCCCTTACAAATCTGCTTTCATGTAGGCAGTGTTTTTTACTGAGGCTAAGTGGGACATGGATTTGCTTCGAAAGCACTTCGTAGTTAAATAATGCCTTCCGGAAGCGCTTCTGGGTAAGCACTATCTTTTGCTGGGTATTTTAATTGCTACTACAATTTCCCCAATAGTACCGAATTTAATTGAAGGGTTTGTTATAAAAACTTGATAAGCCACATTTAATTTTTAGTTTGGTTTTGCCTTTTAAAGGTTAAAAAGAACTAAAAAATATGACTTTTGCATTACGTTTATACTATAGGTACTTGCAATACGTGTTTAAGCAAGACATCTATTAAATATTAATCAGTGGATGCCTAGAAAACATCGAAAATCCATACAACAATAAATATAGTTTATCAAGTTTTTACAATTGGCCCTTCAATTAAACTTTTAAGTTAAGTAACTAATATATTAATTAAATCTCGACTTTAATTTTTCTGTGCAGTATCCCAGATAGAAAAGTACTTTCTGACAGACCCCCTTGTTGTATCCAACAATGTTTAGCTACATGTATCTCAACATGTATGTCTTTGCACGATAGACAGATAAAAAAAAACATTCAGTTTCAAACATGTATGATGGTATTCATTAGAAAAGACATGTATGAACTGCATTTTGGAGTAGAGAGATAATAGTTTTTCCAATTTTATTTGTGCATAAATATTATTGCAGAATTATAATGTAGATTTTCATTTTACTCAAATATCTAATATTTGGCATGTGCCTTTAGCTGAGAGACTTGCCAACTTACAATTATATTTGCAAATCTTTTTTTATCTCACTACAAAGTATAATAAATACTTGTTTGCCGGTTGGATTTTTTTGTTTTTTTTTTTTTGTTTTTCCACACTTCTCTTTTTAGATGTGGATGCACTTCTTTATGTATCGGAATTTTCTTTTAACACTATGTAAAAAAATTTTAAAGATGGTCATAGATAAATTACATTAAGAGATATGACAAAAGTCGAAAGTTTAAATGTGAATGTCTTTGCACGATAGACATTCACATTAGGCTGGTATTTGAAGTTGCAAATTAATGTTAAATGGTGACTGAATGTAAAGTTATTAAAATTAGACATAGTTTGTAGGTATGTGAAAATAAATTATCAATACAGGAAACAAATTTAATAGACATAGAAGAATTTCCTGAGTCAGGAATCCTGACTGTCGCAGTGTCATCCCATTGAAGGTTTCAGTGGTTGTTGTCATTTGACAAAGTAATTTAAATGTGAGATTTTATTCGTTCTGTTTTAGATCATGACAAATTTTTCTCTAAATTAACAGAAAAATTATAATTTTTATATGAATATTTACTTTGACTATTAGAAAAAAAAAAAAAAACAGAAAATGTTATTAGACTCTAGCACGAATGGAATGCATTTTCTGACCCACTACGGTCTTCATCAACATTCTTCGTGTCATTTAGTGTTAATCGTAAATATCTTCTATTTAACTCACACGTTAAAGAAATTGGCTAACGTTAAATCCCACATTACTCTGTGTGTTGAGTTAGAATGAAATTTACCACAAACGATTTCTATTTATAGTGTGTTTGTTTTTTTCTCTAGTCATTATCATAATTGCCAGTTTAACTTTCAGTTAAAACTTTAAATGGCAATTCTTTTTTCTAATGTCATCATATACTATTCTTCTACATAAGCAAAGCATATCAACATGGCCAGGAATCGAACCAGCAACCCTCTACTGGCTTTAATTCGTAGCATCACATCTTAATAAGGTACACAGATACAAAAAAGAAAAAAGAAAAAATTTAAAGCATTGCCAAAATATAAAAAACAAAATCGTCAAAATTAAAACAAAAATCTCTTAAACTTACACACAGAGAAAAATGTAGCTATTTGCCAACTAAGATTCGGTTATTACTGCACAAATTCGGTTATTACGAATTTCAGTCCGTAGTTGCAACTGAACATTAGTTTTTACAACAAAGTTCGGTTAGTTCAACAATTTTAATTGCAATACCCAAAATGTTCAGAAACTAAATGTAAATATCGTTGTACTAACTGAATTTATAAGTTGTTACCATTAAAATACACTTTTCAATTCGGTTGGCACTTTATTTCTCTGTGTGTAAAAAAAAAAATTGCTAAAATTTGAAAATACTATAAAATTGATTTTTCGATTTTTTTTTAAATTTTGAAATTTTTTTTTTTCAATTGTGACGTTTTCTGTTAATTTGTCATTTTTTAGTTTTGGCGATTTTTTTAATTTTTAGCAATATTTTTTAATTTTGGGAGAATTTTTTAAATTTTAACGATTTTTAAAATGTAGGCCAAATTTTTTAAATTGTAGTGTTTTTTTTAATATATTTTTTTCAAATTTTGTGCGATTTTTTTTGTAGCTATTTTGACATTTCCATTTTTGTCAATGTTTTTTTGCAATTTTGACGATTTTGTTTTAAATATTTTCTTGTGATTTTTTTTTTTTAATTATTGTATTCTTTTCATTTTTGCGAGTTTTTAAATTTTAGCCGCTTTTTTTTAATTTTTCCCAATTTTTGCCGGTTGTTGCAATTTTTATTCGTTAAATGTGAATTTTTTTTCAATTAAGCTTTTAATAGAATTAACAAATGTTTTAATTGAAACTCGATTTTAGATTTTTCTGAATAACTGCCCAATCGCATATTTAGGGGGTAAAGATGGGTTTCAAAGTTGTTTGAAACTTTTTTGTTTTAAAACTTTTTACTAGTTTTGGTATACGAAAGCTCATTCAAATACATTCCTTTTATGTATGGAAAGGTCATTTAAATAACTTTGTGTATTAAAAGAAGCTTGAAAAAAACGCAAACAATGGTAAATTGTGCTATTTTTTTACCATAAATTATAACACTTAAACGTGAAATTGGGCAGCTAAAAAGGTACTCATTCTTATTTATTATGTTTCCAAATTTTAAGGTAATCGGAGGGAACCCATCAGCGGTCCTACCTTGTAAGTGTGATTTCAAAGCTGTTTATATTCATTTTAATGTTGTTTCTGCTTGATTTAATATTTTTTGCATAAAAACCTCTATCGGCGCAGCGATAAGTTCTTTGATTGAAGCTTCGTCAATCAAAGAATTAAATAAGTTAAAAACAATTAATTTTTAAATGATTTTTTATGAATTTTGTACTGTTATTGGTAACTCTCTTCACGCATATTAAAAATATGATTGAACATGATTGGGGATTATATTATATTCCTAACAATCATAAACATGATTCTGACTAAACATATTAGGATTATTGAAGACGATTTTATTAACATCTTAGATGATGATTCGTCTATGATCATAATATTTTTAAATGTTGTTTTAACTGTATTTGCAGTTGTTTTTTGTTTTACAATAATTTTTATAACCATTGTCTTAACTACATTTGCAATTGTTTTTATGACATTTTTCAGCTGATTTTTGACAGTTGATTTAAATGACAATGTAGTAGATGGCTTTTAAAATTGCTATCACTTGCAGTTGATTTTAGCTGATATTTTTAGTCGAGTTCCTAAGTAAAGAAGTGACAATTTCCGATTTTAGAATTTTATTATATTTAAACTTTAAACTTTCGCTCTTCTAAACCGTGTCCTGTGTATGATACAATTTCTGACTATTATTATAGTTAATGATATTTAGAAATCATTTTACTCCATTTATTTAAATTTAACAAATTTTTAAGTTGATTGTAAAATCAATGTAGTCAGAATTTTCAACCGAATCGCCATCATTAAGATTCCGTTGACCTTTTCTTCCGTCAATATCAAGAACCTTTGTACAAATTACAGGATAAACACACCAGAAACAACGGAAAACAAGAAATAACATGAATATCAATGACTTGTAAATAACATTGACATGAATATCATGACATAACCGTAGATATACGAACATATTTATGTATGTCTGTCGTTTGTACACATATTTTATTACACCTTATATATTATTGGCATCATTAAAAGACTGTCATCGTCATCATCTTGAACATCTCTTTAAGTTACCTAGGAAAACAAACAGTCATGAATGCTTTTTTCTTAACCCTTAAATGTTGATAATAAATTATACACTTGAGTTGTTAATGAATTCTTCAATTTGAAGTAATATAAAGTTCTTTATAGGCTCAAATGACTATAGTGATGGTTAAAGGTACGACTTCTTACAGCATGATGCACTTAGCATCAACACCACGTAATATTTACAACTAGCAGAGTTTTGAAAGAATTTAAACATAATATTTCAAAATTTAAATTTTCACTTAAATAAAACCAGTCTGTAATAGTTAGAGAAAAATCTGTAAAACTTACAGAAAAATCTGTAATTGTTAGTCAAAAGTTAACAAATTTTTAGCAAGCAGACCGTTTGGCTAATTTTTTTGCAGTAGGGAAATGTGGTGAATGTTACTAAAATTTGGTAAATTTCACGACAATTTAATAAATTTTACTAAAATTTATTAAATTTGACGAAAATTTAGTAAATACAATTTATTACATGTTACTAAAATTTAGTAATTGTTACCGAAATTAGTTCAATTTTAGTAAAACCTTAATGGAAATGGATTTGTTATGTTACTTTTTATACATATACAGAGTTTATTTTTTTTATTCTTCCTCCTTAGCACTTATGCATTAGTTTGCATTAGAAAAAACAAATTCCACTCCGCATATATAGAAAAAGTACCATAACTTTATCAATTTGCCATCGATTTTAACAAATGAAGACAATTTTACTCAGAAAAATACTAACTTTAAGAAAGGGAAGTTGAAAAAAACTTAAAATTTAAATTATTACTACCATTTTACACTACCGTTGTTCTAAAGCAAAACATACTTTTTAAGGTCCGATAATTTTGGATACGAGGGATGTCTTTACTATACAAACATTTTTAAAAATTTAAATTCGGCTTTATTAATGTTATATGCTGATGCGCGCAGGTAAGCTAGTTGTTAGCATGCTGGCTTATCAGTGCGGGAGTCGTGGGTTCGATTCCCACCAGAAGCACTGGTCTGTTTTCGCTACAACGCGCCGAAAGCAATAGAAGCTAGTACTCGGTTAGAGTTATTTGTAATTATATGATTATTAATTAATAAAAAAAAAAACTGTGCTGATTTGGGTAAGGACTTATTGGAAAATTTTTTGAACTTGTGAAAAAGAGATAGGATTAAGAAGAAAAAGCATTCTAGTTGAGAAATGAATTGTGCATTGATATTAGTTAATTCTGTCTCTTCTGATCGAAACAATACTTGTGTGTACGTAGTGTGACCAAACTCCACTTTAGCCACAGTCATCGCTGTGTCGACCGTGGCTCAACTCGTTAAGAGGTGAGATTACGATGCATAGCTTGATGCTAAGGCAGTGAGTTCAAATACCAGTACGACACCAAAAAATAAAAAGTTTTTCATATAGAGCAAATTAACAATATAAAATACTTTGTTCAATTGACACATAAATTAACCACTGACGAGTCCCAGGAGGGGGACGAAACTGCGGCAGTCTGGTGTATCCCTTGAGTCCGTAAAATTTTTCAATAAAAATGTTTTCTTCTTCTTCTTCCTGTAAAGAGACTAACTAAAAAAAAAATTTATTGTGCAGTATGTTTACACAAAAGCATAATCAATATGGGTATCTAAATTATTGTTTTATCGAGTACTTTAATACTGGGTACAAAATAATTAGAGTTTTTTTAAATTTTAGACATGTTTTCATAGAAAAGTGTTGTAATTGTTGACACCCCTTTTTAACCCCTAAATGTGCTATTGCGCACCTAAAAATACGTATCTAATATTTGTTTATTCTCCACAACATATCGAAGTTTCATTAAAATTTGCGGATTCACCAATGTGAATTAATGTGCCAGTCGGAAAAATACTCGCTTTCCATTATCTTAAAAGTTTTAGAGTATATTGCAAGTTCTTAAACCTTTTTTGTAATACACTCAGCTGGACCTACAACCTGCACTAGGTCCCTTTAATTTCACAGGAACTTCTATTAAAATAATTTTTTTTTTTTTGATTTTTTTAGCTTTTTTATGTATAAGAATTTTCCTAAATTTCCTTAATTTTAAACGTTATCGCTTTTTTTAAGATTTTATTCCTAAAAGCTTCTTCCTCATGCAGCGCATACCACACAATGTAGCAAAGTGTAGTCATCGTAAAAAACAATATAAACAGTTTGTTGGTTTTTTGCTGTACGAGTGCTCATTTGACTCCATGTATCTTTTTTAAAAATGTCATTAAGTTTGACATTTATTAAAAAATTTCACTACCCACTTAAGAGTAACGATTTACGGATGATTTAAGAAGGTAGCTTAGTTTGTATATTTTTAATTGTCTTTGAGTTTGAAGTGAAAATGGGTTTGGAATAGAAAAAATCACAATTTTAGAACAATAGTATTATTAAATAAAAGTCATTAAATTATTTAAACATGCAATAAAAAAAATCGTTTGATTTTACTATAAAATATTTAATGGGGTTTGTTCTTTCTAACCCTTATCAAATTCAATATTTAAAGTTTTGAAGTTTAAACATCGTTATAAAAGTACTCAGTATTTTTTTCAATACAAGAATTTTTTCAGATTTTTCTCACAAGGAAGAAATGCGTGGAAAATCACTCCGATTTGGATAAAATTTTGATATGCGATACAGTCTCACGTTTAAGTTTTGAGTTTTTTTCATAGACACAGCAAACAGTAGGATATCAAATGATATATATTTTCAAACATATAGGCTATTCTCAAAAATATTTCAAATTGGGGTTAACATTTTTTTTTTAAAATTTATGTATTTTAATTAATTAATAGGATTTTACACGATATAAAACCACTATTTAGGGACTTGAAATTCTCATAAAGTTGATTTTGTCGGTTGTATGAAATGTATCGGTTTGAGTTAAGCCTATCATCGTTTTTTTATTGCGGATAACTGAGGATTAGGGTGATGCCTATGAAACATTTGTACAGTCTATCATGAAAATTATCAATTTTTTTAAAAAGCAACAACAATCTAATATGAAAATATCCTGTTAGATTTTGGACTTGAGGTACAAAAATATTTTAACTAAATCTATGAAATATCGAAAGTCCAAAAAACAATTTGTATATTTTTTGAATAAAAAAATTTAAAATCACTTTTAAATCACTTAAGCGAGGAACTTTAAATTTGGTATGTGGGTTCCCAATCCCAAATAGACATTCGCTTACAAAATTGTTGGAAATTCATACGGGGAGGATCATAAAGGTAAAAGTCTCCCCATTGGCGGCCTGTGAAAACCGCTTAAACGATGAACTTGCAATTTTGCATGTGTTTCTAGAATCGCCAAAATTGAAAAATCTATCAAGCTGAATTTATCGCTAATATTGAAGAAAACATCAAAATTTTAAAAATAAAAAAACTTTAATTGTGAAAGAATGAGTGTATTTTCTAAAAATCATAACTACATTGCAAATTTTAAATTTTCTGAATCAGACTGCGCGGTTTCTGGTATTCAACCTTCGTCAGTGACCCTGTTTTTTTTCGAATAATGTATAATGTGCAATCACTGACCGTGGTATAGATAAACTGATTTCTAATGCCACATGCTCGCACTACACGTTAGACAGAGCGCTTTAAGAATTGCCAAAATTAAAATAAATCTATAAAAATATATAAAAAAAACCTTAAAATTGAAAAAATAAAACGCTGAAAAAGAGGAAAAAATTGTAAACGTAGATGTTTTAATTTTTTTTATTTGTTTCTAATTTTGGCAATTTTTTAAATTTGAGTTTTTTTCAAT
The DNA here is from genome assembly GCA_021234595.1 of Delia radicum. Lineage (NCBI taxonomy): Eukaryota > Metazoa > Arthropoda > Insecta > Diptera > Anthomyiidae > Delia > Delia radicum. Next base: position 20,027,805 of record CM037855.1, on the reverse strand, counting down.
TTTAATTTTTTCTTGTAATTTTCTTATTTGAAGTTTCTTTTTAATTTTGTTGATTTTTTAATTTAATTTTGTTTATTTTTTTTCATTTTTGGCGGTTTATTAGGATTTTTGCAATATTTTTAGATTTTTGACCATTTTTTCAAATATTGGAAATTTTGTTTTTCAATTTTTAGCGATTTGTTTGCAATTTTAATTAAAGTTTCAATAGTATCAACTAAAAATTTGTTTAAAAGTTAAAACAATATTCAATTAAATTGAATTTAAATTCAAATCATTTAAATAGAAACAAATTTTAATTGATACTACAATTTTCTTAATAGGACCGTAATCAACAAAACTTTTAATTGAATTAACAACTATTTTAATTAAAACTCGATTTTAGTTTTTTCTGTGAAAGTAATAGATATTTCCGTATGGTTTTTTTCCAAAAAGAAAAGTAGACATATTTTTTTTTTTTAATTTTCTTTTTATTTTACAGCAAAACACTATTAAAAGTTTTGCAAAAATTCCCACCAACATTTCATAATTTATTATTACCATATGTGTAAGAAGATTGTACTTTTATACACGTGTATCTTTCCTTCCTAAACCATAATTGTTAAGAAAACTTTACCCATTAACTTCGTGTTGTCAAAGATTTAATGTGATTCTAACTACGTACTGTGTACAGAACTCGAGGAAAAATGTTGGTAAGAAACACAGAAAAAATGATTGTTAATAAAAATTTAAATAAACTTTTGTTGGACTCACTTTCAATTAAAAGTTGAATAATATCTATGAAATATTTAATTTAAAATGAAATTTTGAGTTTTTATAACCTATATGACAACAAATTGAAAAAAATGTCAAAATTTAAAAAAATCACCAAAATTAAAACAATTTAAATTAAAAAAATTCGACAAAAATTAAAAAAAAAAATTAAATAAAAGCCAAACGGAAAGAATTGACAAAATTAAAAAAGAAAATTGCCAAAATTTAAAAGAAATTATATTAAATTGGAAAATAGAATTGCTAAAATTGATAAAAAAAAAAAAAAAACGTCAAAATTGAACAAAAATATGGCCACAAGTGAAAAATAAAGACGCCAAAAACTAAATAAAAAATTGCTAAAATTTACACAAATTGCTACAATTAAAAAAGATATACAAAATTTAAAACATCACCAAGATAAAAAAAAATTATTGTTTTTTTAATTTTAGAAGTTCTGCTAAATTTTGACAATTTGTTTTCTAATTGTTGGCGATTTTTTTCCAATTTTGGAGTTTTTTATATGACGATTTGTATATTTCGGGGATTTTTTTTTAATTTGCAATTTTACCGTTTTTTTAAAACCGATTTTGACGATATTTTTCCAACTTTTTAATTATATTTTCCAACTTTTTAATTTAGTAATTTTTCCAACTTTTTAATTTAAGTAATTTTTAAATTAAGGCGATTTTTTAAATTTTGGTGGGTTTTTCATAATTTCATTAAATTTTTTGGCAAAGTTTTAATAATATCTATTAAAAATTTATTTGAAACTAAAACAATATTCAAATAATTTTTTAATAGATATGATTCAAATGTTAATTGAAACTTAAATCAATTAAATAGTTAGAAATTATTTTAATTGATACAACAATTTTGTTAATAGGACCGAATTCGATTAAACTTTTAATTTAATTAACAAATATATTCTTTGAAACCCAATTTAGTTACCGGGGGCCGAATAACGACATTCGTTATGTAACAAACTTCCGTATCAAGTTAAATTTCGTTAAGAAATGAAGTGGCAGATTAGGTCATTCAATCAGCACCATATCGAAATTGACGTTGCTCCGTAGTATTTGAAATGTAGAAAAAGAAAAATTTGTAATGTAAACTATGTAATCAGTAACGTATCGAAATGTGTAACAAATTACGTAACTCTATAATATTTTAAATTTAAAGTGTAATTTAAATAATGTAAACAATGTAATGTATATTATATAAGCAAATTAAATAATGTAAAGTATGTATGTAAATAATGAAAATTATTTCTTGTAAACAATGCAATAAATATAAATTACTTAGTGTAAATATTGTAAATAATGTAATGTAAATAATACAAGTAATGCAAATAATGAGAATTTAAAAAAAATATTTTAAATTATTTATTATTTTATTTTTATTTTTTATTTTATTTATTTAAGTCTATGGAGATAATCCGTGCAGACTATAAAATTAAAATATTTTACAATAGAATTACTAGAATTACTTATTTAATTTAAGGAATTTAAATATAAGATAATATCTCTCTTTACAATATCTAAACTTTTATTAAAATCAATTAACTGAAACAACATATTAAACTCATCGCAAGTTCTACGAAATGGATCAAAGTTTGCAAAATTAGATTTGTGATATTTAATATTTAAAAATTCATAATTTCTAGAACAACGAAAAGGAATATTCATATTTACTTTACTTAGCAGATATGGTGAATAAAGACTTCCATTCATCAACTTAAGCAAGAAGGACACATTCAGCATTTGTCTACGGCTTTTCAGCGTGGGTAATTTAATAAGTGCTAGGCGTTGTTGATATGAGGGCAGATTAATATTTGGATTCCAATCCAAGCCGCGAAGGCAGAATAATAAAAATTGTTTTTGAACGGATTCGAGAGTTTTTTTTCGATTTCGTTCACGCACATATTATCGAATGCCATTATCTCAACTCAAAAGCTATCTACCAATAATTGAGAAAGTATTTGTAGTATGTAGTATAGGCCACATGCATAGATTTTTTCACTAAAAAAATTATCTCCCACATCTGAAATGTTTCGCAGCTTTTAACTTACACATTTTCTTTGAGTGTAAACAATATACATAAGGTGGTATTTAGCATGCTTCATTGGTTTTTGTTTTTGTCTTATTTTGCATAAAAAGTTAACTATTATTATGTATAAACTTTAGTTTTCTTGATGACTTTTTAAAATATAAGGTCCGTTTCATATTTATAACCCAAGTATGAAATTATACTTTGCAGCTCTACACAAATATAAACTTATCAAGTTACCTTGAATTTTTTAGTTGAGTAAGAATTAACAGAATGTCAGTTATTAAAATATTCATTTGGTATGATTAAATTGTGTATTGTTGTAATAAGCTAATTTATGGAACAAAGAAGAAAAGTGATAGAAAACCCAAGTTGTCGAATCGCAATACACGCAGGTTTGTAAACGCTGCAGAGAGCTCTGTGAAATAGTTTTCCTCCTGTGAGCAAATCAACAGCTTGCAGAATTCTAAATGCATTCGAAAATATTGTATTAAGTAAAATGAACGTAGTTCCACGACTTTGAGAAAGGTACAAAATCAAACTTAGGGAATTTGCAGAGTTAAACACGACCACAAATTGGAACATGATATGTCAAAATTACAATATCTTGGGTTTCATATATTAATCCTTTCTTTCACTCAAGGTGATATGTTCGGATGAGAAAAAATTTAATTTTGATGCACTTGTCGGAAATAACCGCAATTGGCGCTACCTACGTAAAGAAAAGCGATACTACTCAATTCGAAATTTTGATTGGGTGTGTTGTAGGTTTTGTTGTAGGGTGCTTTTTATTCAGTAAGTACCCTGGAAATTCAGTTCACATCATCAAGATTTAATAGTTCTTATTATACTGCAGTATTGTAATGCAGTTTGGTGTCATTTTTACGAGCCCACCACAATGGCAACGTGGTTTCGAAAAAGAAACATTACACTTCTTGACTGTATGCTGAACCCCATAGAAAATCTATGGGATATATTGGTTCGTAAGGTTTACGCCAATGAGAATAAATTTAACACTGTTGAAGAGTTAAAATCCGCCTTTTAACAAAGTGGTCAAATTTGGACTTAAACTTTAACAAAACTTAATCATTTCTATGCATAAAATTTTATTTGAGCTTATAAAAATAAATAGTGGTCAAATTGACTATTAAAAAGTTAAAAGTGAGCTTTTTCTTTAAAAAAAAAATCTTTATCTGGGTTTAGAAATATGAAACTCAGAGTATTGAAAAAATACTTTTTCGCGACATACTTCTTATATTTTCGAGATTTTGCAAATATGACAAGTAGCCAACAAAACAAACAATTATTATCAGCTTTCAAAATTAAAATAACTTGATTAGTTTAAATTTAATAGAGCTGCAACGTACAACTTCATGTATGCGCTATAAATATGAAACGGACTTTACTTGGTGCAGTTACGAGTATAAGTAGAAGAATATTTAGTATTAATAATATTCCCACTCATCTAAACATTAGCAGCAAATCTTTAAACAAGTGGCTTAAAGGGATAAATTCCCCAAAAAAAATAATAGTATTACGTTTATGGAAATTTTATATCAAAACTTTTAATGCATATCACTTGATGCTAAATATGTACTAGGGTATTCAAATTACTCGGGTTCGGTTTAATCGAGTAAACGAGTAACTCAATTTTAAGGTTTTTAACTTTCTCCATTAAGCAAGTAAGATTTTAAAATTACTCGAGTAACTCGATTAGTTTCAATAGTTTTATTTCATTAATTTTTACTTAAAAATTCATAATAAAACACAAAATAAATCACGGTGCGCCTGAGTCAAGTTATATAAAATTTGCGTGTTGTGTTACTCCAATCTGAAAACGGATTCTGTTTCTAGATGGTCTAAAATCTATTTTCCAACAAAAACGAAAAAGTTCTAGGTTTCGCTTTGTTTTGCGGCCAATCAACATTTTTAAAATATGACCCGTCTTTAGTGTAGGAGCACCTTACCGATTTTGATTAAAAAAAATTGGATTTATAGACCATCTAGAAACAAAATCCGCTTTCAGATTGGATAAACACGCAAATTTTATTTCAATCGACTCAGGCGCACCATGAAATACAAAATCAGGAGTTCCGAAATATATTTTATGATAATAAAAAAAAAATGATTTTAAAATTAAAAAAGTATTCTAAAATAATATACAATTGAGGTGTTTTAAATTATTTTCTTTCGTTTTTAAAAAGTTTGATTGAATACCCTAGTATTTACCTATAAAATTTATTTTAGTTAAAATTGGGCATTTTAGTTCATAGTTTATTTCGTTCATTTGCATTTATTCAACTAGTTCGTTCTTTTAGTTCATAAGTTTGTTCGACAATTTTTTTGCAATTATTCATACTGTTATATTGGTAAAGGGTTTGTTTACCAAATCTGCATAATAGGAGATAAAATCCTAAATGAATGGTTAAAAATGAACTAGTGCAATTGTAACCGTTCATTTGGGATTTACGCTTATACTGTGCAGTTTTGTTAAACTAATAACTGACTTATATAACAATATGAATAATTGAAAAAAAAAATGACGAACAAACATTTCCACTTAAAGGCCGAACTAGTTCAATAAATGCAAATGAACTATGAACTAGAATGCCCAACTTTAATATACTCGTAAGTTAGGAAATATGAGGAAGTTACAATTTTTCGATATTAAAAGTTTACTATTATTATCATCGTTAGTCAACATCATGAAAGATGGCAAAATTTATTCAATTTTAAGGAGTGTAAAATGAAGTTTGTGGTTTGATTTGAAAAAATAAATATCAAATCTTTGGTTTTCTCATGACATTTAAATTGTTTTTTGTGTATATGGGTAGTTCCATGTCAAATCAACCAAAGAGTGTACCCTTCCTCTTCCGAATTTTGTGAGTTTTCGAACGAATGCAATATTAGCACATATATCACATCTGGATCCGAAATATGAGGTCTTGAAAATCTGAAAAAAGTATAAAAATGTACAAAGTTGTACATATTTAATTATCAGTCCCTTGAAAAGTCTTATATGTACCAATCTCATCAAGGCCGCATTTGAAAGGTTATTAAATTAGCTTTGATTTAATGTAAAAGTTTCTTAAAAAATTGATAAACCACGTGTCCACTAATACTTAATAGTAGGAGAAACATATATATGAATTTGGACCTGAACCAACTATACCTCCTAGTACAAAACCCCCCAAAATGTATGTGTTTTTTCGAATACCACGAAAAGTTGAACATGCTCGGACATGTTACTTTATACCTGCGATGCACATTTCAAATACTTTTCATTTGGTATCAAATTTATGTATAGTTTCTTTCCGAGAAATATGAAAAAACGCAAAATACAGAAATTGGGGTCATATTTGAATCCACTTTTAAACGAATACATGTAGATTAGGCAGCTCAAAAAACATGGGTCTCTTAATTTTTGATTCTTTATAACATATCCAAATTCGATCGAAATCGACGGTTACCCATGAACGGACTTTTCTTGTTTTAATTTTCTTGTAAACTATCTACCTTTACAATATGATTTATATTTCTGGATCTAAAAATACCTCCACTACTAAATTTAAGGTAAAAACAGAATTGAAATTAAGTTTTTCAAAATTTGGAATTGTTATTAGAAAAAAATTTGTTTGAAAAATGGGCCATTTTCAAAAGGCTATAAATTTACTTTTTAGATCTTTTGAAGTTGACTATATTTGACTGTTATTTTTTATTAAAAATTTAATTTATAAAAGTTCACATATGTTCATATACGATCTCAGTTTTTCCTCGGTAGTTTATTTCATTAACCCATTACTGCGTATTGGCTATTAAATACCCAAAAAGAAGCCATTTTTAAAAATATAGAGCTAAACACAGGTGGTTTCCAATTGATTCAAAGTCTGCAATTTTACATAGTCGCAAAAATTGCACAAAAATTTTCTGAAAAATTGGGGAAGTCAAAAATCAGAAAACTTTCTTGTTAGCTAACAACAATTTTTTATTTCCCTGTTTAGGACCAATCGCCTGGGCAACAGATATGATTTCGTTATATAGCCACTTAAATACGCATTTTACAATTTTATGAAATATTCTTGCTTTACTTCGAAAACATGGCGGAATTATTTTATATTCGTGGTTAGTTCATAAGTCCCAAGTATGGAAAATCAAAAAAAAATGATTCCATATAACTTCTATAGCATTAAGTATTGAATGTGTAAAGTTTCATCGACATTGGACAATGGCATCGGTGTTCAGGGTTCAAATGGGTTCAAACACATAAAAAAAAATCGGAATAATTGGGCTGAAAAAAACACAACTTCAAAAGACCATAAAGCTAGGTCTTCAAAAACCTTTGGGGGTTTTGATCTACTGATAGTCTATATCTTTTTCCCGTTGGTCTTATTCAGGATACAATCGGTGACACCAAATTTGTGGCACAGAGTTATTGAAGCTTCTGAAACTTTTTCTTAAGTACATTAAGTTCATTAAATTAATGCAACGTTTTATTACATTAGTGTACAGTTTCATCACAGATTTAAATTGTTATGAATTTGCTTATATTTTCCGTTTGATTTAATCAAAACTTTTATGCACTTATTAAAAAGTTTCATTAATTTAATGAAATTGTTCATTAATTAAAGAAAACTTTCATTAAATCAATGAAATTTTTTATTAAATTAATGGAAATTTTCATTAAATCAAATAAAATGTTTATTGAATTAATGAAAGTTTTCTTTAATTAATGAACAATTTCATTAAATTAATGAAACTTTTTATTAAGTTCATAAAAGTTTTGATTAAATCAACGGAAAATATAAGCTAATTCATAACAATTTAAATCTGCAAACACTCCAACTAAACCTTTTTAACTGAGATAAGTTATCATATTATAAATCACGTTTAGCTTCATAATTTTTACATAATCTTCTTATTTGTTAGTTTTCGCAAGATTTTCCATATAGGAAAGGCAACACATCAAATTCGTACCAGTCAATCTTTGTTATTGCAAATAGTGGTTGAGAGATGCTACTTATTAAGCTTCTACAATTTGGTTATGACTGCAAGTAGTGGAAGCATATTTCATTTGCCAACACTCGTTTGTTGCCATGGAATAATGACTGTCGTTAGCACATTGCAGATTTTTCCCCATTCTATTTGACTAAAGTTGCTGGCTGATGGTGTTCAGTGAACAGGAAAAAAAAATATAGCAAGTATATACGCGTTTGCCTTCAAATGATTGAAAAATAAAATACAACTGAAAAACTACACAGAATAAAACTAAAAAGAAAATGTTTAAACAGTGGAAAAGCCATAGATGTGAACATACAGTGTCGGACAAAACTCTCTGTACATAACCACTATGAGTACGAACTTAGCGTTCGTACTCATGTCCTGTTAACGTTAGTCTTTGGCTTATTTAAATGCCGTTAAGTTTAAATAGGTGAGAAAATAAGAAAAAACGTAATCTCAGATACTAACGCGGCAAAACTAACTGAACTAATATATCGAATATTCTATATTTTGCAAGTATTTGTTGAATCAGTAATGAGTGATTGTTATTCTGTGAAAAAAATACAGTTATTTTGGGTTGAGGTCCTTAAATATAATAAATTTTCATAATTAAAATTTTCCTAGAAACAGGACATTTAAAAGGACATTTGTCGAAGGATTTACAAAAACATTTATATGAGTAGTAATGCACATTTAATGACCTTTACGATTATACCAATTTTTCATTATTTGCAGCAACTATTTACATTAATGGCATGAGATATTAAAATGTTAAATATAAAAATGTAATATAAAAAAAGTACCTCAAAATTCATAAAATCAATGCACAACAAAATAATTACAATTGTTTAAACATGCACCGATCACAACCGTAGACGATGAGCGGTCATTTTCTATTCTCAAAAACTTTTACGGAATAAAATAAATAAATATTTTATTTAGGTGTATTTACTCTATTACTAAAACTAAAAAGTAAGTTTTAAGTGTATATTTTTTTCATTTTTAGATCTAATTTAAAGTTTTCATGCATATAATATGCGCCTAAAAACCTAAAAGCCTAAAACATACTGTTTTAGTGCATGATTACATATGTCACATGTAACTGATTATTTTTTATTACTTTACAAAAAATTAGCTTTTTTTCAAAAAAAAAGTTGAATATTCGTTAAAATTGTTCAGTATGTTTTGTCGTTTCAGTTTTTGAGAATATCATATTGGTTATTTCCTTAAATATTTAAATTCAAAGAAAAATTCAAAGCATTATATTAAAATTAGTACGTATTTTATCTATAACCGTTTAGAGAATATGATTAAGAGCTTTAGTTTTTGAACTACACCCACAACTGCATGTGGGTTTTGTACATTTACTTTTGGCCTACACTGTAGGAGTAAACTGAACTTTTACTATTGTTTTTAGATGTTGTATAAGGATACTGCAAGTATGATGGCATTATAATAAAAGCGATGGACTACAGACATTTAAAATATTAAGAACACGTCATAGATCCGCTGGAAATTTTTAAACCAAACTTTGCAGAGCCCTCTTCTTGAAGTATTATCAACAAAAGTTGAAACTTCTACAGAATATGAATCCTAAGCGCTTCAAGCTATTTTACAAACTTTAATTTTATTTATTTTTATGGACACCTCTTGATTCGAAAATATATGAATTATGATAGTTTTAGTCAACAATTTTTTTTTTGATTTTTTTAATTTTGATTATTTTTTATATGACAACCGTGAGAATAATTTCAATAAAAATTATATTGAATTATAATTTCAATAGAAAAGCATTTCCATTAGGGCGGGTCGATTTAAAAATCGCTCAACGTTCAAGGAAAATCGTATTCTAGGGATCAAAATAAGAAACTTTGCCGAAGGAACCATACCTCTAAAACGAATTCGGATGTCCCGACTTTTGACCCATAGGGTCAAATTTGAAAAAGCCCACATTGATATTTCAAAAAGTAGGTGGAATCTCTCCAAGATTATGGGAGCTACTTCTTCTCCGGGAGACGCGCTAGCAGATTAATGCATAAATCATCATTATAGGTGACCGTTAAGGGGTTAAAATTTAAGTTGAAAGAGGGCCTTTTAGCCGTGTTTTTATAGCAAAATGTACAAATCTCGGGATAGATTTATTTCAGAAAGTAGGAGGAGTCTTTCCAAGATTAGGGTCTCTATTTCTTCTCCGGAAGACGCTCTAGCAGATGAATGTATAAATTATATTCGATTAGGGTGGATTCCATTGGGGCACTCTAAATGGGTCAAAGTGGAATTTTTCAAAATTTCACCCTACGGGTCAAAAGTCGGGACATCAGAATTCGTTTTAGAGGTATGGTTCCTTCGGCAAAGTTTCTTATTTTGATCCCTAGAATACGATTTTCCTTGAACGCTGAGCGATTTTTTGCCTCCATACAAATCGACCCGGCCTAATTTCCATATAAGTGGTTATATAAGTAGGGTAGAAGGGCGAGATTTCGACATAGGGGTACATGTGCCACCTCAGATTTTCGCTGTATTTAAAAGAGCTATTGAAATGTTCTTTTCCATAGTTTGTGAAGTTATTGAGTTATCTTCCATAACACCAAATTTTACACTTGGTCGAGGATAGACATGTTTTAGTTTTTTTTTAGTTTATTTGAGATAACTTTTTCATTTCGTGTATTAAAATGAAATACTCTTCAAGGTGTCGAAGCGTTGACATTAATTTATAATATTAAAACGAATTTTTCAGAATTTAAAAAAAAATATAATATTAAGTAAGCGGCTGATCATGGGGCACATACGTCAGACCAACAGGTGGGGTAGTTTCGTCAGCAAAAATTGGTAGCACTTTAAAAGACGTATACGTAATATTAATTCGTTACGTGGTTATATGAGCTACACATGTGAGACGTCGTATTCTTTTCCAGTAGTTTTAAACGGCTATGTTATTTTACTGACAAAAGTTAATTAAATGATTTAAAAACCTTAAAATTATTTAACATCTGAACTACAATCGTGAATAAAAAAATTATGACAAATTGTTATATTTTAAAAAATCAAATTTTGACCTTTATTGATGGAACTTTTTTCCAAAATTATTTAAAATATAATTTTTATGATTGTTATGTTAATGAGAAGATATGAAAATGTATTTCTCTGCTAGAAATCAGTTCATAAAATGTTTTAAAATGTTGACTATATTAACTGGAATAATTTTTATGGTAGTTTGTAGCCTATCGCTTTAGTTGCAATTTGTTTATGAAGCTGTTGCTCTACTGTTTGTTATGTTAACATTTTACGCAGGTAAACATTTAAAGTACAATACAAACAATCCAGCAAGCAGTACAATTCAGCACCAATAGGAATTAAACTTTAAGCTTTTGTTACTGAGAGTTGCTAATGTTGCATCTTCTGCTTTTGTAGTTCTATAGATCTGCCACTTTATGTGGCTGGTACTGCTGCTGTTGTTGTTTGTTTATTTTGGATGATGCTGAAAACACAGCTGGAAGGAAACTGTATAAATAGATTATAAACGAATATACCACGTGAATTCTTTGTAAGAGTAATATCTATTGCATATAATCTACGTATATTTGAGTTGCTTTAAAAAAAAAGTCTTTTCTACAGTTTTATTTTGGCTCTGACAAATGTCAACCGCAACTGTTTAAGAATATGCAAATATTAAAAAGAACGGCAATATTTTTTTTTATTTGTTAGTTTGAAACAAATGCTAAATGCAGAGAATTAAAACTGGGCCCATAACCTTTTAGAATTCCTTTAAATACCCAACAATAAATTTTTATTGAAAATTTTCAACGAAAAAGGGCTCGTCAGTGGTTTTTTATGTGTCAATTCCTCAAAGTATTTTAAATTGTTAAATTATAAAAAATATATGAAAAACTTTTAACTTTTGTGTAAAATTTGACATAAATAGTTAAAAAAAAATATTATAATTTTCAGGATATTTGTTTTTCTTTTTGGCTTTTTTACGAATTTTTAGTTTAGCAAACATGGTTGTTGTGTATTTTTTTCTATTCCCGGGAATCCCGAACAAAATTCCTGGGAAATTCGTCCCGTGAATTCCTGGTTTAAAGCCCCTAGTCATAGAGGATCAGCTGATTTATTTTCGGTTTTTGTATTTTGTCGGGTTATAATGTTTAATATTGACAGTTTATTAAGGGCCTACCTATAGTAAACTTCAAGTTCGTTCTAAGCCGTTTATTATGTTTTTTTGAATATTATTGTTTATTCCGCCATGTATCACTCATGCATAAAATTAAAAGAATACTTAAATAGTCACCTTTTTTCAGTGCTGCCGTTTAAATGTGTATGGTTTTTTTGCACTTCCTTTCTGTTTAACCAGAGAAAGTGTATTTATACCATGGAATATATTAGAGTGGACTGAAAATCATAAATTGCAAATTCAAAAAATATGTCGCATTCAGACAACTAAATGATAAAAACGAATAAGCAATAATTGCAAAATCTTTGAACATTTCTAAAAAATTAAAACATAAATTCGCTACTTTCGGAGCGTTGGAGTCGGTCAATCCACCGTTTTGGTGAGAGTAAGGTGGTTGCTCTGGACATTTCCAAAGCGTTCGACCGTGTGTGGCATGGTGCGCTTATATCAAAGCTTATTGCTTTTGGTGTCGGTAACGACTTCGCTCGCTTTGTTTCGAGCTTTCTCAGAGATCGCACTATACGCGTTGTTATAGATGGGGTCTCATCCGACGAGTTTCAGCTAAATTCAGGGGTACCTCAGGGTTCCGTTCTTTCTCCTTCCCTATTTCTCATTTTTCTAAATGACCTTCTTGTTCAAACTTTCAACCCTATTTACTCTTTTGCAGATGACAGCAACATTTGTCATTCATTTTCCTTCGATCGTAGGCCAAGCCTTGAGGAGATTGGGGGCAAAAGGCAGAATATGAATGATACACTCAATTATGATCTTTCTACAATCTCTGAGTGGGGTCGTGCGAATTTGGTAGAATTTAATGCGCACAAGACTCAATGTTGTATGTTAACCCATAGGTCCGTGGATTTAACGCTGTCACCTGTTCAATTGGGTGGTATTAATATTGAAGAATCGGATACTCTTGATGTTCTGGGCATGAGGATTCAGTCTGATGTCCGTTGGAATAAGCACGTTTTCCAGGTGTCGAAAGAAGCATTCAAGTGTCTCGGTTTCCTGAGACGGTGTAAGAACTACTTCACTCCTTCCGATTTACTTAATATTTATACCACCTATATCCGACCGAAAATGGAACACAACTCCCATATATGGGCAGGGGCTTCAAAGTCTATTTTGGAGCTTCTGGACCGTGTGCAAAGGAGGGCGTCGGCGCTCATCAATGACGAGAGGGTATCAAGCTCTATTGACTCATTGGAGCATCGTCGGAATGTGGGTTGTGTAACATTGTTCTATCGATATTACAATGGAAATTGTTCTGCTGAGATAAGTGAACTTATCCCCAGGGCCCGTATTTTCTTTCGAAACACTCGCTTATCTAGCAGAGCTCATCCGTTTGTAGTCGATTGTCCAGTGAACCGCACAACGCATTACAGGGAAAATTCGTTCATCAGCCGTACTAGCCGTATGTGGAATAAACTCCCCGCGGAGGTCTTCCCTGTCACTTACAATGTAGCGAAATTCAAATCAAATATTCACAAACACTACTCCCTCTTTCCTCCTCCCCATAACCTAATTTCCTGATATCAACACAATGTATTGCATTATAGGGGGCATCCCCTGAGTGTTGGTCTAACGAAAAAAAAAAAAAAATATTTTGGTTACATTTACCTGTATTATAAAATGTACAGCAAATATTGGTTTGGCTTCCTTAAAGGTCCGAAGTATAACATTTCGCATTAACAGAATATGTTTTTTTTTTCACTTTACTGGTGATATTTTAGAATTTATCTGGTTATCAAGAAATTATGTAGGCAAACATTACTAAAATTGACACATAAAATAACTACAAATGTAATTATAAAGGCGATATCAGTATTTTTAATAAAATTTTATAATATTGTAGTAATTTTTAACTATTAAAAAAATAAGTACATAATGCAGTAAAAACGAGTGTAAAAAACGGTCAAAACTACCAACATAAAACAATTACTTTTTCTGTAAAATAATATGGAAATGTAGTTAAAATTACATTGAAATCTGCAACATACACTGTAAATATAATAATCATTATCATTTAAACAATTAAAACTGTTTATATTTGTATTTAATAAAAATTCAAAAGTATTTAGTCATTTTGAATTTTTTGATAGAAAAACAACTACAGTTACCGTCAAAAGTCAAAATTGACTATACACGTTGATCACAGGAATTCTGCATGTAGTTACTTTAAAATTATTCTAAGTGCATGTTGTCAAACGGTAACCGATTTATTAAAATTTTTTAAGATTTTCGGTCCCAGCCTACTCTTTATGCAATACAGTATTGCATAATAATTTTGCATAATTCATTTGAACACAATGTTATATAATCCTTTGTGGTAAAGCACAGGTTAATGAAAAATGAATGAAAATGACAAATGATAATATAAAAGGATTTGAACATAAGACTTTATTGGATATTATGTAAAAAATGGTTTGGAATATTTAACCCTCTGACGGGTAAGGCGGCCTTAGGGCAGCATTCATAAAATTGGCCACAAATAGATAGAGACGATATTTTATTAGAAAATTTTTCGTGTGCCGTACACAGTTTGGAAGCGAGAAAGCTTTAAAATTTCGTTAAATTAAAAAAAAAAAAATTTTGAAAAATATATGAAATATTATTATGTATATATATATGGGTTCGATTCGTACCAGAGGCACTGGTCTGTTTTCGCTACAACGCGCCGAAGGCCATAGTAGCTAGTGCTCGGTTAGGGTAATAGTATATAATTTGTAATTATATGATTATTAATTAATAAAAAATTTAAGTTGTCTTAAAACTCTATAATGAATTTTAAGTAAGATTGAAGCTTTATCTTTAATAATAAGTCCTAACTTTGGTCCAAGAATACACAGGATTTTATCAGGATTCCTATAAAGGACATTGTCTTAACTTATAAACTATTAGACGGATTTTTATTAAGTTTCTCAAAAAGAAGCCATTAAGTATTAGTAGCAAAGCGTTAAAGTTTGAGCAATATAAATTGAAGTTTTGATAATTCTGCGCCGAATTTAGCTTTTTCCAAAAAGCGAAAATAGGCATATCTTCTTAAATAGAAGTACAAAAGAAATTTTTTGTTTGGATCGTGCACTCAAGAAAAAGCTTTATCATATTTATGAAATGTTTCATCAATTTTTGTCCAATGTAACGTTTCATAGTATTTATGAAATTATATTTATGAAATGCTTCAATATATATAAATATGAAGACTAGGTTGTATTATTAAGGATTTCTTTATTTTCGTGTAGAATGGGTTCAAAAAGACCATGATATGGTCATTATACACTCAAAAAAATAAGTTAGTAGAAAAGTTAGTAAAACGTCTTGTAAATCAGGTATACTATTTGTTAGCAAATTTTTTGCTAAAATTCTGTTTTAAGCTAAAATTTTCGTTATACTTATTCAGCACTTAACTGTTTTGAACTAATGTTTTACTAATATTATACTAATGTTTTACTAATTTATTTTGCTAAAAAAAAATGTGCTGATAAGCACATTAATAGTGTGGATGAAACAACTTAAATTTTGCGTTGTCACCGGCTTGTGAAAATAATTGTCTATTAATTAAATAAAAGACAAAATAAAATATTTAAATTTAATATGTATTTCTAAACTAATTGTTTATAGATTAATAATCTAGTGTGGTCAAATTGCAAACAAACATATACGGACATGTAGACAGAGTAAAGCGAAAGACAAAGACACACATCTTAGGTATATTTTTATGGTTCCTTTTTCTTATTGCAAAAAAGGGTTGTTTTTTTTCGTTTCGTTTGTTTTTGTTTATTTTTTCGTTTCGTTTCTATAATTATCTTCGGCAGTTGCGTCCTTTAAAAGATAGCATCATTTAGACAACTATTGATATAAGTAGTTGAAAGAAAATGTTTCTTATGTTATATATATTTATTTCTATATATTTTCAGATATTAAATTAATTCATGTCGTCAATGTGGGAAAATGAAAACTTTTATATTTCGTAATTATTGTAAATTAGTTTTAAAAGAATCACAAAAATATGTTTTATGATTTTCAGCAAATAAATTAACTAAATTACAATTTTTCTACAAATTTTTTGCGTTTTTTTTTTTTCAGTCTACTAAAATTCACCAAAAATTTATTAATTTTTAGCAAGGCTTTTTTATTTCTAATCCACTAATTGATAGCAAAACTTTTGCTGAATCTACTAATTTTGTTGCTAAAAATCAGCTCGCTGACTTTACAAACTTTTTTTTTGAGTGTAGTTCTTGTTGTTTGTGAAATTTTTCATCAATATTGATGAAATTGATACATTGGACGAAAATTGATGAAACTTATATCTGCTTTTATCTGTGTGTGTTTGCATATTCGTGAAAGCAATAATGTGTGTCCAAACCTTCTCTTTTACGTGCGTTAGTTTTCGAGATGCATCTTAAATTACTTTTTTTTCATATCGTCTAAAGTAGGCAATGATAAAAAATGTTGTAGATGACCTTATTATTTATTTTTCGAGACCAGCACAAGGTGTGAATTTCATTGCAAAACAGCGTTTGGCCGTTAGAGGGTTAAGGAAATAAATATTAAAAGTTATCTTGTAAAATTTTTATTAAAATTAAATTTAAGTCTATTTTAAAGACAAAATAAATAATATTGTTCAGATTCAGACTTGGGCGACGTCAATTACATTTCAAAATCGTTCTCTTGTAAAATTTTTCTATATCATTAATAATTTCAGACCTACGCTCACACTTGTGGGCTACAATGTTTCCTTGGGAAATTTCCAATTTTGTCAATACCGGACATGGGACATTATTCCAATATCTGTGTATTTAATTACAGGCCAATTACTTTTTTATGTTCAATTACATGTAATTGGGTGTAATTGAGTAATTGCCGTGTAATTAAATACCCAGATGTTGTTACTAATCCCCATGTATGGTACTAAAGATTTTACAAATTTTCCAAGAAAGCGATTAAGCGGTTAAGTATGAGAGTAGGTCTGATATTATTACTGATATAGAAAAATTTCATAAGTGAACAATTTTGAAATGTAATTGACGTCGCCCAAGTCTGTTCAGATTATAGTCTCCTGATTCCCAATTTTTTTTTTTATCTTTAGCACAATTTTTAAAATATTTTTTCTGAATTTGTTTTTGTAACAAATTGCTATAATTATTTTTTGGTGCGAACATGCTATTTAAGTGTATTTTCTACATATATTCCTATTCCTAGTAATGCGTTTGCTATATTTTTTTTTATTGGTATTTTAGAAATAGTATTTCCAAATGATCATAAATTACCAAACAGTCTGTACACTTTGAAATTCCTCACATCAATATACAATTTGTTTCTTTTTTTGGTTTTAGCACATAATTTTTTAGTATTTGTGGAAAGAGCACAATATTCAATGTATGTAATTCTGTTACATTTGCACTGCAGTGACAATAAATTTCTTAAATGACAATTTACAGTGAAGAAATTCAAAAAAAAATGTTAAGAAATATTCTTGACACGTTTCCTAATATTTATGAAATATTTCATAAAAGCTTATAAAGCAGCTTCATAATGTTTATGAAATATTTCATAATATTTATGAAGCACTTCAGAAAATGTTATGCAACTTTATCATCCTATTTATGAAACATTTCATAAATATGAAGAAGCCTGTCTTCAATTTGCTCTTTTATGACACAACTTCATCATATTTATGAAGTGTTACATTGGACGAAAATCAACGAAGTTTATCTTCATATTTATGAAGTTTTTCATAAATATGATGAAACTTTTTTTGAGTGTATGTGTTTATTTAAATAGATCAAAAAATGTATTGTAAAAAATCTAAAAATGTTTACTTGCAGAAAGTGATTCACGCAAACGAATTAAACTAAAGTGCAAACAAGTTTATTTTTTTCATTCCTAGCGGGAACAGCGACAGTTTTTTCCAAACACATGTTGCTTTGTAAGAACTAGAGCGCTGTATCAATTCCGCCAAAAATTACATCAATTAAAAGATTTTAAAGAGTTTAATGCTAAAGTCAAAAAGGCAAAAAAAAGTTTAGAGACTTTATATTTTATGAAGCAAACAAAATTTTCATGTATTTAATATAATTTGCGCGGTCAAAGATAACTGATTAACGCGTATGGGTTTAGCAAGCTGTTATAAAAAAAGAAATTGAAAATATTTTACCCCAAAGTATCGAAGAGTTTTGAAGTTTACCATTTTTTACTCAGGTCATCAATAATAATATTCTGGAACTTTTTTAATTTATTGCCAATATTTTCTCTAGAGGGCATAACAATTAAACGGTTATATATCACCCCTATCATGAATAAAAAGGGAAATGTTTGTTCCCATGTAATTTTCATTCCCCCTCACGTGAAAATTGGTATCGTGAATTTTAACTGAAATTGTATTATGCTATTCACGAGTGAATGATTAGACAAAGGGAACAAATTTCGAGGGAACATTTGAACTTTTATTCACGATTGGAATTGAGTGAAAAGGGAAAACAATTCGAGGGAAAAAATATTCACGATAGTTGTCTATATCTGCTAAGTTTGGTTGAAAAATGTCCTGCCGATGTGTGGTTTCCCTAAAGCGTTAAAAAAATGCAATTGTTTTCTACACTTGTGTGGCAAATCTGGACTATTTTTTAATTGTAGAAATCGTTAAGTTTTTAAATAATAGTAAAAAACAATCTGATATTTGTAAGAACCAGTCTGTCAGATTTTCTTTTAGCTTTAAGCTATTTGTCTATTACTTGCCTAATTTTCATTTATAGACCCACTGTTTGGCATTAGGAATTTTATATATATTCAGGGTATTAATGTCAAAAATTTTGTTGTTAGAAAAATTAAAACTTGTAAAATTTTCCAAAAACACAACAACAAATACAAAGAAAATACTTTCTTTCAAATGTTGTAAAATTGTCTGGGTCAAAGCGATTGCGAAATTGTCAGGATAAAAATTACTCAAAACATATGTTTTGTGTAATCTTTTATAGCATTGCCAACATTGACAAATATTACTAAAAAAAATGCAACTCTAAATTAAAAAAAAAAATACATATAAATATTAAACAACAAATTAATTCTATAACTAAATATATTAAAAAAGCAGTTAAAAAATTTGAGTAAAAGGAAAAACACGTCCATAAAATGCATCAATGATATAGAATTTGACAACCGAGATTTTATGGTATGAAAAAATATGGCTTCCATAATAAAAAAAATATATATGGTCTTATGTTGTCTCATCTTAAAATATATTATAATACATATGTTATTATATATGCTGTCATTCACATCCATATATTATTATACATTTATTATATGGTAACATATATAACGATATATTGTTATGTATTAACCTTTATAAAATAAGCTATTAAGCATATATGCTACACATAATAATACATAATACATTTTCATATATAACACAATATGTAATCATATATGGTAATATATAAGCTATATAATTTAAGATATAAAAATAAATTATATCTTATAAAAAATAGTTTTGTTTGTTATATAAGATTTGCATATGTATGATGCCATATGAATAATGCAATTCAAGATATAATTATATATGACATTAAGATTAACAATTCAGTTTGAGATATGATTATGTATTATCCAACTTCATTAATATTTTCCATACGTATAAGACATAATTATATATTGCTGTATATAACCAATATATGATTATATATGCGCAGATGTCCAAATTATTGTTTTTTAATTTTTTTTTATATTTTTATTAAAAATAATATGTGCGATTGATATAAATAAATCAAATTTAATCTCAAAATATCTCATTATATGTACTAAAAATTGCTTATCTTTTTGGATCTAATTATAGCCAAGTAGAAGTAAATTCATCCATTTTGGGATCCATCAGGATCTTAAATTATATATTTTTAGATACCTTCATTTTGAGATCACTTAATCCGGTAATATATTTGAGGCATCTAATCGGATATTACTGAATACCCCAATTTTGAGATAAACTTGGATAAGAATAAATATCGATCTATATTAAATGAGATCTGATTTTGTGTTTGCGATGTAACTTTTTTTGGTAGCGTTTTCTTGGAAAACTTACATTGAATTGTGTGTTTTTCTAAGAATCATTCAGCTCAAATCTATTGTAAACATTTTTTGGAAAAATAAATGTAAATCCTATCTGGGCTATTGTGAAATGGATGTGTTATCTTCAGACTTTATTTGGAAATGCAGAAAAATGTAGATCTAACACAGCTGCTTTAATGCTTTAATGCTGCTCGCAATCATAAATGATCAGAAGAAGCGCTCACGTCAGCAATAGTGCAATTTCGAAATTTTCCATTTTTGCAAGAGAAAAGTTTCTTACATGAATTCCCTTATTGTTTTTTAAGCCATTTAGAATTGCAAACAAATTCAGCATGATACAACTCACGATTTTTTTATGTTTAACATACATATTACGTACTATGGAATGTCGCATGTAACTATTATTTACTATAGTCGTTTCTACCAAATAACATACTACAAACTACTTGTTATATGGGTTCCTTACAACAAGAAGCACTTCTTCTTTTGTTTTTATTTTAAATTGCCAAGGAAATAACTTTCACAGCGGGAGGGAGGTACAATGTGTTGTACACATTTGGTGAATAATGTTATAAAAACATGAACAATTTAAATAACAAATATTGGCTGAGATTTTGTTTTAATTTTTTATAAAATTTTAACTTTTACAAAAGAATTGACAGGAGTAATGTAGAAATTAAACTTACTGAAACTAATTGTGTAAAGGCTGAATTAGTTTGTACGTTTCGTTCCGTGACGAATCAGCTGATTTGTTTTTGATGTATGAAAATGAGTGTGTGTGGTTAGTAGTTTGTCTGTAATGTTACGTTCCATGCAGGACGAACATGTAGAAAACAGAATTTCTGTACTCCGTTAAGTGACAGCTAAAAACAGCTGATTGCTCTCACATAAAAATACTCAGTTCAGGAATGATAAAGTTGGTACTATAGTACTTTGTATGGTACTATTTTAACCTTGAAAGTACTATGGTACTCCTTTGATCCATTTAGTACTATTTAAAAATTTTTCTATATTATTATTTTTAGTCCCATTAAAAAAGCTTATGAATAATTTAATCCTTAATTCGATTTAGAAATCTTTTAATGAATATATTATTATTAATAATATATTCATTAATATTTATTAATATATGTATTAAAAAAATATTAAAAACTTGAGGAATTTAAGAAAAAATCTATAAATTTTTATAATTTTTGTAACCAACATTGTTTAACTTTTTGTTTTTGCATACAAATAAATTTTTATTTACGTTTTTGTTTGGTAATTTATAATAAATTTTTTTTGTACTATTGGGGTCGAAAAAGTACTATATTCTATGATGGTTGGTACATTTTGAAATTCCCATTTATCGTCCCTGTGGTTAGTCTATTGCTACGGAATAGACTAACCACACAAAATAACCATCCGGAACGGCACGTAACAGAATCGTCACGGAACGGAACAACTAATGTAGCCTTAAGGATACAAGTTTATTCACATTTTGTATGCGTTGACCTATTACGCATACAATATGTGAATTAAAAAAAAACAGTTCCAAAAATATATTTTTAAATATTTGAAAAATTGCTCCTCCGAATAAAAAAAAATATGTTTTTTCATCTTAAAATATGTGATTATTAGGGCTCGGAAGTTCATGTAAATACATGTTTGTTGTCGTTCGCTGGATGACAAAGTTAATCAAATATCTTTTTGAATCAGCGAATTTGCCACAAAATGACATCGATTTGCTATAATATATATTTTTATATATTTTGCTATAAATGCATATTTTAATGCATATTTATTCATTTTTTGTTGCATATTTGGCATTAAAATTCATATTTTTAAGAAAACTGTTTGATAGTTTACTAAAATCTGTGTTTTAAGAAAATTTATATATTTTTATAATTTTTTTCTTTACATTTATAATTTTTTTTTTGATGCATATTTTTTATCACGAAGACAAAAATAACCGAAAAATACAAATATTGACTTTCTGATCATAATTACCACTAATTTTCAAATTTGTAACTGCTTTTTTAGACTATTGTAAAATTACTTAAATTGAGCTAATGATGTTGAAAACATTGGAAAAATACCATAAAAATAAGACATCAACTATAAATCGGATAACTTGTTTTTAAAACACATCAATTTAAATGTTGACATGTTGACATGTTGGAAAACTTTTCATGTTTTTTTTTTTTTAATTTTTAAACACAATTAGCAAATGGTTTTTAAATAAGAATACGTCAACCGAATTTCAAAGAAAGCAAAAATCATGATGTAGAAAATCGTTCGGTTTAACATGGAAAGACCCATATATAACATAATATGTAATCATATATGGTGCAATATAAGCTTTTTTAATTTAATATATAATATATCGTTAGCTACAGGAAACAGCATTAACCCATTTCCAACCAGTGGTCGAAAAATAGACCAGTGACTGTCTCGATTTTTGTAGGTTATAAAGAAATTGATAAACCTCTAACAACAAAGCAAATTAGTTACTTTACACCATTGTTAACT
This sequence comes from Delia radicum, assembly GCA_021234595.1. NCBI lineage: Eukaryota > Metazoa > Arthropoda > Insecta > Diptera > Anthomyiidae > Delia > Delia radicum. The sequence continues at coordinate 20,005,268 of CM037855.1, read as the reverse complement.
TATATTATTTATGGTTTTTTTTTAATTCTGTATTTTACCTATTTTTGTATGCACTCGCAAAAAAGTGATTTTTTCGAAAGCTCCGAAAAAAGATTACAAACCTAAGAATAATGTATTCCTTTCAAGTACAACTTGTAATTATAATTCACAGCGAAAATAATTTAAGCTTCAGATTGTAGTTCTTTTGACATTTTTGTATATCGTATCCAAATCGTATCGTATGGCCAAACCTGAAGAGCAAAAAATAAGAGCTTAGAAATAGACATTTTTTGCACCTGTACAAAGTTTCATTGATTTTTGCGGAGCCATTTTAGAGCGGTTGGAAATTGGTTAAAAAATTTGTATTTTTGACCTCATGTCATAGGATTTTTTTTATATTGTGAAAAGGATGACTATGTAGCAATATAGACAATCTCGCTTTCAGACCTTTGTAATTTAAAAAACTGGCAATTTTAAAAGTTGTCAACATTATTTATTAAAAAAAAATTTTTTTTTTTTAAAACTCTAAAAATTGTCAACTTTTACGATCTGTAATCAAAAAATAACCGCTTCTTTCTTAAAATGCATTTATGGCTCAATAGATTAGAGTCTTTCTGAAGAAAATTCCCACATCCATGGTCTTTGTGGCGATTTCTCATGGAATTAATGATATACTCTCTTATAAAAAAAAAATTGTCAGAGATAATATATGCTTATATATGGTGCCTTATGTAAAATATGATTTAATATATAATTATATATGACATTAAATGATGTAAGATAATTCCTTATATGACACAATATTAACAATTTAGTTTTGAGATATCATTATATATGGTCCAACATCATTAAAATTGTATATTGTATATCCCCATACATATAAATAAATATATGCGCCAGATGACTAAATTATTTTTCTATATTTTTTTTTTTTTTATTTAACTTAAAATTGTATATGCCATGGGATTTAAGTAAATTTCAATTTAATCTCAAAATATCTTATTAGATCCACCGAAAATAACTTATATTTTTTGTATCTAATTACAAGATCTAAACTAATTACGGGGGATATTTTGGGAAAAATCAGGATCTTAAATTATATATTATTGGATTTTGAGATCAATTTGTATCTAATTTAATCCATTAATATATTTGAGAGCTAACCGGATATAACTGGATACCCCAATTTTGAGATAAACTTGGATAAGATTAAATATCGATCTATATCAAATGAAATATGATATTATATTTCAGATATACATAACTTTTTTTGGTCGAGTACATCAAACTGGATATCCCGATTTCGAGATAAATGTTCATTTAATTTAATTCAGTAAAATATTTGATGGATCTAATTCAATATTACTGAATACCCCAATTTTGAGATAAACCTGGATAAGATAAATATCGATATAAATTAAATGAGATATGGTTTTATATTTGATATATAACTTTTTTTTTATCGGGCTTTTAAAAATGTTCTTTAAGACTATATTGATCCTCAGCTATTATTCAAATTATTTCTGTTTTCCTAATCGCAGTCAAATTTTTTTTTCGTGTATTTTTTTATCTGTTATACTTTAAATTACATGTAATATAAATTATAAGTTTTATAAGTGGCAAATTCTGATTTATAGTTGTAATTTTTCATTATAAACATTTCTACGACTACTTCAACTTATAAATATATTTTTATATAATCGTAGGAACATAAAGATGTATTTACGTTCCCTTTTTTTTTTTTGTTGCCACAAACAATGACGGGTATGATTGTTTCGCGTTGTTTGCGGTTTCAAGAGGAAAATACCTCTGCAAAAAGGAATTTGTTGATTTGATTAATGTGGTAACATTTTATCTTTTTATAAGTCTACTATAAGTCATTCATTATGTTGCGTTACAAAAGAAAAATAAAACATTAAATTTGCAAAAAAAATATATACAAAATTAAGGTAAATGAAAGGATTTTTTTTAAGAAACTCTTAAATAACACAAATATGAGGTGTTATTTCACAGAAACTCGTTAACCCTCAAATTGGCCTAAGCTTTTTTTTTTGCAATTAAATTTATACCACACACGCAGAGAGAAAATATGATTGCACGTGATTACGGACCCGAAATTATCATATTATGAACCTAATTATCATATATATTATTCTGGCTGATCATAGTGTGATTACCGAGGACGATTACATCTCCATTTCGGAGCATAATATGATTGATACGATCATATTATGATTGCTACGATCATATTATGATTTCTAGGCATTGCAATCATAACAAGATGCTCCTAAACTTGTTTAATATGATGATATTTTCTCTGCGTACATGTTCGCCACGAAAAATAAACAGTATGTTTTTCTACTAAATTTTTTTTTCGTTGCTTATTTTAGCCGATATGGCCCAAAAAAGGTTTATGAGTGAATCTCACAAGCTAATCCATACAAATGAATAAGTTTACGCATGAAGTATTCCTCTTATCAATATATAACTACAGTCTTTTAATTAAGAAGATGTGGTGATTTTCGTCTTTCGAAAAACGCAAAATTTAAGGAAATGCATCTTAACTTCTAAATATATTAATTAATCTTTAAGGTTTTGTTACTACTACTACTAAATTTAATCTTTCTGCCAAATTTCATAAAAATCAGTCCATACGTTTTCCAGGTTAGACGATCTCCTTTTGGAATCCTGTATGTCCTTTAACCAAAATAAAACATTTTTTTAAACTTAAACGGTTAAATTTTTTATTTAGCCTTTTACTACTTTAAACCTTAAACTCTAACTTCAAAATCGCTCCTTTTACGATATTTATTTATTTTTGTTACACCAACACAAAAAAAGGATTTTTCAGTGTTTCCAACCTTTCATCAAGTTATTTTATGAGAGTTTTTTTTTTCTTAACAAATGGCAAGACATAAAATAAATGATATTTTACAATTTAATTGAAGGGTATGCCACCACTATAAATATTTCTAGTTGTAAAGAGAGGTCATCATCATAAAAAGAAAATATTAAAAAAAAAATACGTTATAACAACTTAATTCGTTGCAGAACTTAAACTTTAACGATTGTTTTTATGGAATTTTAAAATTTTAACATTAACCATCATTTATCAATGTCTGACATAAACAGATAAGAAATAATAAAGATTTTTCATTTTTAATTTAACCCTTAACTGAATGGTGTACCAAATTTGTTATAAATATTTGCAATGCTAATTAGGATGTAACTGAAAACCCGATTTATCCAGTTTCGTTCATTACACCACCTAGTTTTATTTAAAATTGTTCCAAAACGTTAAGCCGTGTCTTATTTCGCCCGAAAATGTACCATTATTAAAAATAGTGTATTTTTATTAAAAATTTCCAAAATTCGAAATTTTTAAAAATTTATTTTTTTTTTTTAATTTATTCATTTAATATACTCACAATATAGAATCCGATATAGAATTCTGACTTCATCGGATATCTATCAACTCACTTTAGCCTGGAATATAAAATGACTCTACAATTTGATAAAATTGCAAAAACGGGCTTTTTTTAAATAAATTTTAACCGTTTTTTTTAAATGCCTAATTTGGAGAAGTCGACTGCTATTTTTGTAACATAACAGTTATAATTGAAGAAAAAAAATTGAAAAAAGATCCATGAAATGTAATTTTATTTATGACTTCAAGATTACAAAGCTTTTAAATTGTTAACAAAAAAATAATATTTTATGTAATTTGATCCACATAGGGTTAACGTTTCCACTTAGGACCAGACCCACTAAGAAATTTACAGAACAATTTCTTCTTTTCATTAAATTTCTATATGTGTTCAAAGGTATAAGGTGGCGCAAAAGTAATCCTCCTATCAGAAAATGCTATACATAATAAATACATAATAAAAAAAAAACATCGGAAGGTTATTTTTGCGCCACCTTATACATAACTAATGAACAAGCGCAATTCTTGATCGTAATTATCTTACTTGAAAGGGTTAATAAGGTGGGATTTATTTGTCAACTAACTTGTCAACTTACGCCTTTGTTAGTTGCATTTTTATACAATTTTTCACTAAAGACATTTTGGGGTGAAAAAGAGCATCAACCTTAAAAAAAAAATAATAATACTTATCACAGCAATTTATGTTCGTTAGCCGATAAATACCAAAGAATGAGATAAAAAAATATATAAAGCAAAGAAAATAAAAAAGGAAAATCAACACAACGATTACATAAAAAAGGACACATATAAAAAAAGGCTGTTGTGTTTGCACAATTCAAGTTAAAAGCTCGGAATTTTTAGAATTTAATTTTATGGACATTTTGTTTAAACAAATTATGTAGATTGGTTGATCTTTATGTAGTAAAATTGTTAAGGATAATGAGAGTGTTGCTTTTTTGAAGGTATGTATAAATTTTGAAGTGATATAGAATACAAAAATGTTAAAATTTATGTATTAAAAATACAAAAATAGTTTTTATAAACTGTAATACAACAAACACACATACTACATATAATGATATACAATGTACATTGATATTTAAAAATTGTTGCTTCTCAAATAGTTTTGTGTTTTTAATAAGGTTCCAAATTAGCGAGTTTATACGCTAAGGCAGACAAATTCTCATAAAGTTGATTTTGTCTGTTGTATGTAATGTTTCGGTTTGAGTTAAGCCATTTATTTATTTTTTTTTTTGTTTCTTTTGCGGACAACTGAAGATTAGGGTCATGCCTTTGTCTATCATGGAAATTATCAAACTTTTTGAAAAGCAACAAATAAAATCTAATATGACAATATTATATTAGATTGTTGGCTTCAGATAGATCAATATCTAACTAAAAAGTGATATATTATATTTACGTGCAATGGAATATATTGTCTTCGTCTTATTTTGATATCCTTTATTAGTTCTATCAAATCAATTTTGTCTATGGCTGGCTTTATTGTTTTCTGGATAAATTTTCGCGCCATGTCTCTTAGATTAATGAAAAAAATCATATTTACAAAATATTCTATAACTCAACACAAATATGCTCCAACATTGCTAGAATTTCTGTACTTTCCCCAAAAAAGCTACTAAAAATTAGTTAAAAATGACGTTGCAGAAAAACTGCTGAAATTAGCAAAACTTTTTGATAAAAATTAGTAGAAAAAAATTGTTAAATATACAAAATTTTAGTTATATTCAAATTGAACTTAAGTTAATTGAAAATAGCAATCCACTCTACTAAAATCAGCAAAAACTTTTTCGGAATATTTGTAGACAAAAAACAGCTAACAAAACCAAACACAAATATCAGCAAAATTGTGTTAAATTTACCTTAAATTTTTTTGAATGTAAACAACATTAAGTAATAAAATCAACAGAAATATTTGCTAAAAAAAAATTGTATACTGCTGATTTCAGAAGAGCAGATTTTTATTTGCATAAAAGAAACTCTGAAAAAAACTTTGAAAATTTCACATCTTTTAGTGATTTTTTGTCTACTAATATTTAGCAATTAGTTTTTTTGGCGATTTTAGCAGATAAGTATGTAACTTTCAAATAACTAAAATTTAGCTCAACTTAACTAAAATTTTGTAGAGTTAAAAGATCTACTTTTGCTATTCCTATCTTACTAGTATTAACAAAAGGAAATTTGCTGATTCTGGCTGTTTTCTTGCAAAGTCATTTTGAACTAACTATTTTTGTCTACTAATATTCAGCAAATTTTTGTTGATAATTTTAGCACATTAATTTTTGAATTTCATTTAACAATGAAAGTCAAAGCTCAAATATATATAAACTTTTTTTATTTTACACATTTAATTTTGCTATTCTCATCATACAAATATTTAGCTAAAAAAATCTGTTAATTTTAGCATTTTTTCCTGCAACGTGCTTTTGAACTAATTTTTAGTAGTTTTAGCAAATATTTTTACTAATTTTTTTTCTATTCGTGTAAGAAATTGTTGCCTGCCTATTTCAGAAGGACAGATTTTTATTCGCTTAAAAAAATTTAGAAGAAAACAATTTGAAAACTTTAAATTTGATAGTGACTTGTTTTTGTCTACTTATGTTCAGCATTTTTTTTTTTGCTAATTTTCACAGATAAATTTGTAACTTACGTTTAAATAAAATTAGCTCAAATATAACTAAATATTCGTAGACTTAACAGATTTATTTTGGCAAAAAAAAAATTTGTTAATTTCAGCATTTTTTTTTTTGCAAAGTCATTTTGACCAAATTTTTAGTATTTTTAGCAAAATTCTGGTTAAAAATTTTCGGGTATTGAAGTAGCGAGTTATAAGACAAATCTATCATCATAAATTTATGTTATATAAATATTATATTAAATATTTTCTGGTTATTTATATTTCGACTAATGGCAAATCAATTATATAATTTTTTGTTGCCTACAATCAAATCAATTATATAATTTTTTGTTGCCTTCAATCAAAATTTGTAAAATATTGTGCTACATGACTTGACAAATTAAGGAAATCGTTTTATACATGAAAAAACAATAACTAAAGATGATTAGACAAAATTCATAGTTTACAAAATATAAACTATGAATAGTTTACAAAATATAAACCCCACTGTGTATTATAACAATGCACAGTGGGGTGTTTCACATATATTTTTTAAATAATTCAGCCACTTATTACACAGGTCGATACGATTTTTGGAGTCTGACTTCTAAATCTAAAATTTTAGTTTCCTTTATGTTGCTAATAAAGGAAAAAAAATATTTTCTTTTCAAATTTTGTTTTTGATCTAAGTGCTATACTCTGCCGATCGTAAAATCTCCAAAAATTTACATCTAGAGGTTAAACCGTAAAAATAAACTTTACTTTACTTTCGATGTCTACAATTGGAATTTCTTAATGTATTGTTCACATTTGAGTGATGCTAAGAAATTAAAATGCTAGGATATTTGATCTTAATTGGAGAACCGGAACACGTTTTTCATTTCTAAATTTCGGTAGTGCACTTAGAGAGAAAATTTGTCCAAATTTTAATTTGAGTTACAAAAACTGTCGAATTTGGAGGGGCGGGGGGGAGAATAATAACCAACTTGGGAATATTATTTTCACAAAACGGAACTACATGTAGTAGTCTTTCAGAAAAATATGAACACTTTATGTTTTCCTGAAGAAACTTTTAATCTGCTGGCAAAAGAGGCTTGCTAAATTCTTGAGAAAAAAAAATGAGCAAATAACGTTCGTTTATAATTTTCAATATTAGAAGCATTTTAAGTTAAGCTTGAACAGATATTACATTAACATTTTCTTTATTTAATTAAATTACTTTTTTTCAATATCACCAACACTTTTCAAAGCATCGAACAGGATTAACCTTTTCCATTGTCAAAACCTCGGATCAGGTTAATGCAAAATTACAAAATTTTTATTTTCAAATGCTGATAACTTATACACTTTAAGAGATAACATATATAGGTAAGCATATTATTTGTATGCCATTACAAGTAGATTACAGAAATGTTATACTAAACAAAAAAGGTAGTAAAGTCAACAACATTTCTGCTGAATTTACTATTTTTTTTTGCTAATATTAGCAATTTTTCTGCAAGGATCCTCCCAGCAAAAATATTGCTGACTTTACTGACGTTATTTTGAGTGTATGTTTTGGAAAATAGGTTGATAGGTATAAAATAGACAAACTCTCAAAATTTTTTAATACCTGAGGTGCCTTACACTCATAGAAATAAACTTGTAAAAGTAGCAGAAAAAGTTATTAAAATTTTTTTAAGAATGACGTTGCAGAAAAAACTGCTAAAATTAGCACATTTTTTTTTTGTTTTGCTAAATATTAGTAAAATAAGAATGACGAAAATAAATCTGTTGAATCTAAACATAATTAGTTGTATTAGAGCTAAATTTTAAGTAATTGAAAATAGCAATTTACTTTTCTTTTGCCAAATATTAGTAATATAAGAATGACGAAAATAAATCTGCTGAATCTACAAATATTTAGTTGTAGTAGAGTCAAATTTTAAGTAATTGAAAATAGCAGTTTACTCTGCTAAAATCAGCAAAAACATTTTCTAAATATTGGTAGACTAAAAACAGCCAACAAATTCTGAAATTTTAACAAAATTTGTGCTATATTTACCTTAAATTTAGCAAAATGCAAATAGCAGTATATTTTGCTAAATCAACACAAATTTTTGCATAATAATTGTAAATTTCTGATTTTTGGAGGGCAGATTTTTATTCGCATTAAAAAATAATCTAAAAAAAAACTATAAAAATTTCAAATTTTTTATGATTTTTTTTTTGTTTTGTCTACTAATATTTAGCAAATTTTTTACTGATTTTAGCAGATTAATTTGTTATTTCCAATAAGAGCAAATGTATCTAAATATTTGTCGATTCAAAAGATTTAGTTTTGCTAATATTTAGCAAAACAATTTGTTAATTTTAGCAGTTTTTTCTGTAACGTCATTTTGAACTAATTTTAAGTATTTTTGGCTAGTGTCCGACCGAACAGTTCGGCCAGAAAATGCATTTGGTCTGTATTCGGTATTTTAAAGCATTATGGACGAATTTGGCGGATGGAAAATTTTTTATTGGACTGATTAGATGCTATTTTGAGTGTCAAACTTGAAGAGAAGTCTGTAGTTAAGCAATGAATTCACTGTTCGGCCTCAGAAAGTTTGGCCAAATCGAAAATAGTTCGGCGGCCGAACTTTTAACTTTATAGCTAAACTTCGGCTTTTCTATTAAATTTTATACACAAAATCGAATTAAATCGGCTCAACAAACATGTTTCCAATACCAAAATTTGTCATCATTGCCTCTAGATATCAAAAAACCGACAAAATATAGTTTTTTGGCCCAACTGTTAGGTCGAACACTAGATTTAGCAAAAAAGTTTACTATTTTTTTTTTTTTTCTATTAGTGTACTTTGACCCTTCTTTAAAACGTAAGCTAGAAATTATGTTGACTCTCGCTGTGTGAAGTTTCATGGCAATCCAATTAGCCAATAATAAATGGCTGAATTATTTCAACAAATATTTGTGAAACACCCCACTGTTCAGTGAAAGATGCCAAAAAAAATATTTTTTTTTCCCATAAATAATGGATAAATAGGCTCAAACATTACGTTTACACATATGTACGTACAAATGTAATCGCATTTTAATTACAAAAGTATGAAAATTGTTTAATGAACTTTAACAATATTTGTTAACAAATGGGTGGTCTTTTCATAGCATGTAGTAGTACAAGTTGGAGCTGATATTAAACAATAAATAATAGTTAAATGTTAATAAATTATAAAGTAAAGGAAGTATTTTGCAGTAAAATTTTTAAATTAAAATGTTTACAAAATTAAATAATTGAAGATTTTCATTGCTTATTCTTACAAAAATTCTTTTTATATTTAATAAAGTCATTACAAAAAAATACCTTAAAATTCTTAACATACTTCTGGCTGACAAGTCCATAAATTTTTCAAGAAATTTAAAATATAAGAACACACAAAAAAAGTATAAGAATAAACCCCTAGTGTCAATATGCCAGACTCTTTACCATTTCGTAAAGATCGTATTTAAGTCTAGACATTTTGTACATACTACTTTCAATGTAGATACAACACTTATAGAAAAAAATTAGTAAAAATTGTTGCTAAAATTGCCAAAAATTTGTTAAGCACTACGTTGTAGAAAAAATTGTTAAATTCAGCATATTTTTGTTTTTGCTAAATATTAGTAAAATAAGAATATCAAAAATAAGTCTGTTGAATCTACAAATATTTAGTTATATTAGAGCTAAATTTAAGTTTATTGAAAATAGCAATTTACAATGCTAAAATTAGCAAAAACTTTTACTAAATATTTTGTAGACTAAAAATAAGGGGTCGGCTTTTTTTTTGAAAATGCTATAAAAAAAAATACTGAATATTTTCTCAAATTTCTTTTTTTATTTGAAAGTACAATCCTTCCGGTTAATAATGGAAAATAATTTCATTCAAATGGCTGCCTCGGCTGGCCATGCAGTAGACTACACGATCGTGTGCAGCTGTATTTCACCAATGGCTTCATGAATATTGTCCTTTAAAGCGTCAATTGTCTCTGGCTTGTTGGCGTTACACTTAGCTTTGACGGCACCCCACAAATAATAGTCCAACGGTGTCAAATCGCAGCTCCGAGGTGGCTAAACGACATCAGCTCTGCGGCTGATAATGCGATCTTCAAAAACAGGGCGCAAAACATCGAGTGTAGCTTCGACTGTGTGGCACGTAGCGAAGCGAAAACGCATTGGATGGTCAGTTGGCTGCAACTCCTGAACCAATTGGACTTTGTATGACGTCATACCAAGGTCTTTATGCAAAATTCGTCTCAGTGATGTCTCCGAAATGTTCAATTGTTGAGAACTACGGTGAATTGATGTTGATGGCGCTTCACGCACACTTTCTGCCACAGCAGCAATATTCTCGGGTGTACGCACTGTTTTTGGCTTTTTACGCTTTGGTTTACCAATGAGGATGCCAGTTTCTTTCACTTTTTTCACAAGATAACTCTTCTCTTCTTCCAAAATCCGTACGCAATTTTCGCACACATTCTGCAACATTACCATGATTTTCAAAGTAATGTCGCAATATTTTCCAGCGTTGTTCAAGCGTATACACAACCATATTCGTTCAGCGGAAGGATAAAACTAATTATCTGTCAAATCAGACATGAGCTAAGTGTTACCAATCACGAAATAAGCACTAGTTGAAAAAAAAAAGTTAGATGGCGGACCCTTTAGCTAACAAACAAAGTAATATCAACCAAATTGTTGCTATATTTTCCTTAAATTAATTACAATGCCTTAAATTAAGTACTATTTTGCAAAGATCAAGAGAAATTTTTACTAAAAAATTGTATATTTCTAATTTCAGAATGACAGATTTTTATTCGCGTGAAAAGAATCGAAAAAAAAACTTTTAAAAAGTTCAAATTTTTTGTAATTTTTTTTTGTTTGTCTACTATCATTTAACAAATTTACTGCTGATTTCAGCAGATTAATTGGTTATTTTTAATTTACTAAAATTTAGCTCAAATATAACTAAATAATTGTATAATCAACAGATTTATTTTTACTATTCGTATCTCACTAATATTTAGCAAAAAATATCTGCTAATTTCTTCAGTTTTTTTTTAATTTTTAAACCCTCTAACCAGCAAGCCCGCATATAGGAAGGGTATTTTAAATTGGAAATAAATTTACGAAATATCATGTGGCTAAACTGTTTGTGTGCATGACACGGTTTGGAAGGGAGAAAGTGTTAAATTTTTAAGTAAAAAAAAATAAATATTTTGAAATAACCCCGATTTTTAAAATCTTCAAAACATATTTATGTTGACTAGAAACCATTGATAAAAAACTCTAATTTCGGACCAAGGACATACAGCACATACAGACTTAACCCTTTGTAGTCCATGAACTTAAAAATTAAAAATTGTTTTAGTACGGGAAAGGTTAAGGTAAATAAAAAAAAACGTATTACTTAGAAATTAAAAAATATCTTTTATGTGCGCCCCGGTAGGCTAGTTGGTAGCGTGCTGGGTTATCAGTGCGGGGGTCGTGGGTTCGATTCCCACCAGAGCTAGTGCTCGGTTAGGGTAATAGTATATAATTTGTAATTATATGATTATTAATTAATAAAATAAAATAAAAATAAAAATACCTTTTATTTATTATTTATTTGACATTTTAGGGATTGTGACATTACTGTTACATAACATAAAAATATAATTTTTTCATGTAAAAATGTAAAAATATGCATTGTATACAATAAGTAAAAAATATTATTCACTTACCTACAGGTTTTCATAAAAACAACCCAATTTTTTGCCCTTTTTGTATTTTTTTATAAAATTTTAAATTTTCAAACTTGTCCCTATTCGTATTATGCAAATACGAATAGGGACAAACTGCCGGAAGTCAAAAAAAATTACGCCATCTATGATATTTTTTTGGTACTAATTTGATCAGTGGTATGTCACAGTAGGGTCACACAAATTTGAGCGAGCTACATATATTCAGTATGTATTATTTCGGGATTTTGGGGTTTGTTACAGTAATGTTACATGAGGCTATAAAGGGTTAACTTGAAAAGTGTGGACGGATTTTTATAAAATTTTACAGAAAGATTATATTCAGTAGTAGTAAAGGTTTTAAGTTTAATCAATATATATTGAAGTTTAGGTGTGGCTTCGCTAAATTAAGCGTTTTTCATCTTTATCATCTTAAGTAAAATCACAAAAAGGGTAATTTTTGGACTGTAGTTATGTCTTGGTAAGATGAATAATTTGTGCCAAAACATTTGAATAATTTGTGCCAAAACATTTTTATTGCATTAGTTTTTGAGATTCACTCTAATCCTATTTTGACCCATATCGCCTAAAATATGCAACAAAAAAATGTGGTAGAAGAACATATTGTTTTTTTTCGTGCCGAACAAGTGGTAGAATTAAATTTTTAAAAAGCTAATGATTATTAGTAGAATAAGCAACCATTTTGTAAAAATCACGTTGCAAAAAAAAAACTGTTAAACTTAGCAGATTTTTTTTTTTTTTTGCTAAATATTAGTTAAATAAAAATATCCAACAAAAATCTTTTTAAGACACAAATATTTAGTTATATTAGAGCTAAATTTTTAAATTAATCTACTAAAATCTGCAAAACATTTGTATCCAAAAAAATAATAAAAAAATGTGAAATTTGTAAAGCTTTTTCATATTTTTTTTAATGCTAATAAATTTCCGCCCTTCTGAAATTAGCAATTTAAAATTTTTTAACAAAATTTTCTGTTGATTTTCAGAAAATGATATTGTTATTTACATTCTACTGACTTTAAGGGTAATAAAACAAAAACTTTTTTAATATTCCAGTTTTTGTTTGCTGTTTTAGTGTCCAAATATTCAGTAAAAGTTTTTGCTAATTTTAGTACAGTAAATTGCTACTTTAAATTAACTAAAATTCAACTGGAATGTAACTGAAATTCTGTAAGGCTAACAGTTTTATTTTCGCTGTTCATATTTGATTAATATTTCACAAAAAATAATCTCATAATTTTAGCATTAATTTTTAATTCATTTTTAATAGCATTTAATGCTATTTTACAGGTTTTTTTTTCCATGAGTGTAGGAGCACGTATGAGTAAGAGGTACTATGTACGTTCCTTTACTACTCATGTGATGGGGTCTTTAACAATTTATAAAACAACAATAGCAACAAAATACCTACATACAATATTTACAATGAAAATGATGCATTTGTGTAAAATTGCATTCTAAGCATATTTTACTATAAAAATGCTACTGATTCAAACCCTTTTTTATGCTCAATCGTTTGTATTATTCTTCTGTTCTATTCTTTCTCTTCTCGTATTTTTCTACCATTAACTGCAAATTGAAGTCATGGTCTTAACAAACTGTTTATTGTTTAAAAAAAGGAATATTTATTGTTTAAAAAAAAGGCATATAGGCCGAATTAAAAATAATCTATTGGAAAAAATCTTCCGGTTTTTTATGGTGTATTCTACCATTTTAAACAGTGCTTTGCCAACTGCCCTTAAAATATATATAATGTTCGGCCCACACTATAATTTGAGAAAAATGAACTTTATGCCAAAGCTTGTATTACCATCTACAATGCTTTGCTTACGCTTTGCTTTTTGCACTTTTCTGCCTGGGAGACGTTGGAATAAAAACAATTTTTTTTTTAACCCTAAGAATATAATAAACCGACTTGGGCTCGATCACACAACGTTCTGTTTACAAGGCAAACACTCTAGCATCTGAAAAAATATTACTTGTGCATATTGGCTGGCTAACTGAAAAGTTATATTTTTTCCATGTGTGTTTAAATTATAAAGAAAAAAATAAAACAAAACCCTAGTAATTTTTTGCTGATATAAGCAATTTTTCTGCAAGGATCCTCTCAGTAAAAATGTTGATGACTTTACTGACTTTGTTTAGTGTAGTTCTGTAAAAAAGTCTGATGCCGCCAATCCGGGATCCTATTAGGGGAATTGACTCCTCATTCACCAAAGGGAATGAGAAAAGGTTTGAAAATTTCGAGAAACATTTTCTCTTTGTATCTGAATTTGATAAAAAAAATTGGATATTTTCACTTGGGATACATTCCTTGAAAGTTTTATTAAAAAAAACACATCTCACAAGCCGAGGCTATGTCACGTTTCTTTAATAATTCAAAATTTATATTTAAATGTGTTACAAATGTAATGACAAACTTTATATACCACTCCTCTCAATAATTGAGTAAAAGCTATAAAAACATTTTTTTTTTTGTGCTATTTACAATCAACTACTACCGGCTAGTTACGAGAATATCCCAAGTTTGCTTAAACATACATTTAAAGATTTTGCACTTAATTACATGTTTTAAAATCATGAAAGATTGTACATTTGTACTCACATATAAAATGTTTAAATAGTTGTTGCAAAATGTGCAAGTATAGAGAGTTTTATGGTACGTGTGCACAGGGCCGTAGCCCATTTTTTTTTTTAGAATTGCGCACACAAATTTTTTTTTTTTTTGTTTTACGCAAATTTGGCATTGATCGTTTATATCAATTTTCAAAGTCTTCAACTATTTTTAGCTAAGGGCTAACAGGAACAACTTAATTCAAGACTCCAGAGTTTTTCTGCTAGGACAAGAGAACATTTTCGACCAATTTAATGCCCTAAAACAGAAAATATCATCTAAAATTCGTAATTTATAGCATAGTTTTTAGTACAATTGGAGTAACTTTCGTAAAATTTATTTCAATTCCTAATAAAAAGAGGAGATAATAGATTTATTATATCTAAATAGTTACAGTCTTAAAACAGGAAACTCAAATATTTAAAAATCGGTTTTGCGAACCCCAGAATTTTTGGAAGTTTTTTTTATTGAAAAAAAAATCTCTATAAATGTAAAAAAAGGGAAATATGCCCTAAAAAATATGCTCTAAAAAAATTATCAAAAATATGCTCTTAATATCAAAATATGCAAAAATATGCCATTAAGAGCAAAATATGCAAAAATATGCTATAACAAATCGATGGCAGAATTTGTCAATTGTTCTGAAAAGGATAAAAATGGTATTCATTTATCAATACAACGCACAGGAAAAACATGATACAGCATATTTCTGGTTTCCCTGGTTATTGGACTTGTTTGGAATATTTAATTTTTTGATATCATAATTTTTTATAAACGTTTTAAGAGCCGTTCAAAATTTATAAAGTACACACAGAAAAAAAAAGTGCCAACCGAATTGAAAAGTGTATTTTAATGGTAATAACTTATAAATTCAGTTAGTACAACGATATTTACATTAGGTTTCTGAATATTTTAGATGTTGCCACTAAAATTGAGTTGAATTAACCAAACTTTGTTGTGAAAACTAATGTTGAGTTGTTCCAACCTACTAAAATTCGTAATAACCAAATTTGAGTCGAAGTAACCGAATTTCAGTTGGCAAACACCTAAATTTTTTTCTGTGTGTAAAACTAATATTTTTTACATAATATATAAAATTTGTTTATTTTTGGCACACTCAATACAGTATAAATGCAATCAAAAGAAAAAGTCATAAAATTATCGCATATATCACGATCCATTTAAAATTTGTTGAGCTTTTAAATTAGAGTATTTAGTCTCTTTTTTAACTGAAAGTTATTTTTATAGTGTGTGTAAGGAAAACAAATTTACAATGCTTAAGATTAAATTAATATCTGAATAAATTTTTAGCTGGTCGCGCTATATCACAAATCTTTGGCCACTCTAATTGTATGCTAAAAGCGTTTAAAAAGATAATTTTATTATTTTACATTTAAATTTTAAGTGGTAAAGTAAAACTTCAAGAATATTCAGCTGATTCTATTCTACATAAAAAAGCACTCAAAATTAGCGTTTTTATCATCCAAGACGCATGGAAAGGAGTAGAAATATTTACAGAAAATTTCCCAACTGTTTTTCATAAAAATCTTACAAAGCTGTAACTACTAATTTCTATGTACAAAAAATGTTTAAAATTTTTATGATTTTCTGTGGAATAAAATTATTAAAAACTAATAGTTTTAAGAAAGAAAATGTTCTTTAAATGTAATTTGTAATTAGAAAAAGTCCGCGGAATCAGAAATTTCTTATCATTAAAGAAAATTAAGATTTCGTTGTAGAAGAAAATCATCAGAAAGTAATAACTTTTCTATGGCTTTTAAGATACATAGTTTGATAGCAAATTTAGTATTGGGTATTTCTTCTCTCAAAAATAAATGCTTTTTTATAATTGTTTCACAAATAATTTGATATATTTCGAAATACAAAAATGTTCACTATTTCTATGAAAAGCTGCAAATGGTTTAAAATATACTTTGTTTGCAATTTTTTAACCCTACGGGAAACCCCAAATTTTGTGAGTTTCCCATTTCAAATAAAAATTTTTAACTTTCCATTATTTTTGGCATTACAAACCTCACAACATTAATTTTGCTAAAAACTGTTTAAAGTTGAAAGTATTTTCCTATTCAAAATGTTCGAAAATTTAAATATGGAATATGGAAAATTTTTACAACAGATTATAATTTCGACAACTTTTTAATCAATAAACAAATCTCTAAATTCTGTGAATATCTTTCTATATAAAACAATTTATTATAACCTTCTTCAAAAAATATTTATGTTTTCTATAAGTACATTTTTTAAAATTTGTGAAATAATTTTGGGGCCCGCCCCTTCCCCCCTGGCTGCGGCCCTGCGTGTGCATATTGTAAGAGCATGTGTCTAGAGGAACAAGTTGAATTATTACCCCCATAACAAAATACAACAGAAATTTGTCTATAATATTGATGAGGCCTTTTTTTGTGCTGTTGTAATGAATGTTATATTGTATGAAATGTGCCGCATGCCTGTTGTAAATATGTTTCTAGGTAAATCGAATTGAAAGTTTAAATTCATGATGATGATAATGCAGCTTATGCTTAAAATGTTTATTGTTTTTGATTTTTATTATATGGAGTGGAGAAGTATTCTCGAAAGATAATTATAAATCCCTTAAATATTTATCATTTAAAGGTCAACATCTTAACGCCAAAGGTTGGCCTTTTGGGTGCAAATGTAAAGGTAAATGGATGGAGTTTTTACATAGAAGAGACCGGTAACTTGTACATGGCATTGTCATATGAAAGATAAAGCGACACTTTTTAAACACCTTGTGACATGTTAGTTGGAGTGTTTAAAAATAGATTTGCAAATAAATTTAAAAAAAAAACTGAGACATTATTTGGCTTACAAAGCAAACGCTAAACTGTCTGGGCTAATATAGCATGTGCATATTGGCTGACTAACAGCAAAGTTATATTTTTTGCGTGTGTGCTTAAATGCAAAAGAAAACAAACTCTACAAGGAAATAAATGAA
Organism: Delia radicum; assembly: GCA_021234595.1. Classification (NCBI taxonomy): domain Eukaryota; kingdom Metazoa; phylum Arthropoda; class Insecta; order Diptera; family Anthomyiidae; genus Delia; species Delia radicum. The sequence continues at coordinate 19,987,876 of CM037855.1, read as the reverse complement.
AAACAGTAGAATTGCAAAAACAAAATATAGTTAAAATGCAGTGTCATGCCCTCGGTTAACCTGTCACGGGATAGGTCCTTTGAGGTCAACTGACAATTCCTAAAATATTGAAATTGATATAATTAGCTTAACAAACCTTTAATAGAAAAATAAAATAAATTATTTAAGTTCTAAGATAAGTCCTGTTTTAACAAGTCACAATATTGGTACTTTGAGGTCCTATGCATATTTGCATGAATTAACGACCTTTTTAAAAACAAAATCGAAATCTTAACGGGGTCTCTAAAAGTTGATATCTCGACATGATTAAACTTAATTTAGAATATACCTTTATGGTGACCTTAAATCCTTTAAAGGCAATTGTAAAGGACTGCTCTCTAATACTGAGTCATAAATTATTTTCCCTGGGTCAGGGAAGTGCCTTTTTTCTTTAGGCCTCCCCTGTAGAGTGCGGCCCTATTTATATTCATAAATTAAACTTACACACGCATTGTTTACAAAAAAAAAAAATATATATAAAATAGCACAAAACTGTAATCAAATTTGAAATACTAAATCTCATACATACACAAAAGGTATTCCCATAGATACACACTAGGGATGCCAAATGGTAAAGCCCAAATTTCGAAATCCAGAGATTTTCGGGAGTTAGTAAATCTTGAATTCTAGGATATTCCTTTTTAAATCAAGGGTTGTTTCGGGATTTTTTGGGACTTTTCGGGATTTGTTTTTTTTTGTGAAAATTTAAGATAAATTACGTATTTTCTGGACTTTTCTTCCATTTTTTTTTTTGATGTTTACGATTCTGAACAACACCTATAATAAGCTCAATGTGATCATTGCAAAATTGTTAAAAATTTGTTTTTTTTATATAAAATTTTAAACAAATACAAGATATAGTGAAATATTTTGAGGTTCGTTATTATTACGATATCATTAGCAATATCATAGCGATACCAGGCTGGACTACGGGGATAGAGAGAACGATATCATAATTTTATGAAGAAACGATATCGTTGGAAATGGGCAAAAAAACTATCTTATTCGTATCACAAGTAATTTCCGTTCGAGATTAGCTGATGATTCCTTCGACTGGGACAGACAAAAATATGTCACGTCAACGAATTTTCGGTGGCACCCGATGTTTTGTTGAATTTGATAATCTTAAGTACATTATGTAACTAGCGAAAAATTGTATCAGAAGTTCAAAAGTGTGCACTTTAAATACAAAAAAACATGAACACAAATTTTAGATGTTGGATTACAGAACACAAATAGTATTGTTTTCAGAGCATTTTTTATATAAAAATTACCGAAATTCCTCTATGAAGAGAAAACATATTCGTGCTGGCAATCGATTTGGTCTACAATTGAACGGCTTTGTAGTGGTTGCCGAATTGTTAACATATGAAAATACCAGAATTCCGAAAAATACCCAAAACACCAGACATTAAAAACAATCCCAAAATCCCCAAAATGCCCAGGATTTCGGGATCGGGATGTGCAAAATCCCAAATCCCGAAACTTTTAAATATCAATCCTGATTGACGACCCTAATACACACTAACCCAAACATAGAAATGTTCATATATTGTTTGTTAATACATTTAACTCATAAAACAAAAAAAAAGTTAAATAAAATAAATGTTTGGAAAAAGAATAAAAAAAAGTATTTCGTTATTTTATCATGAAATCTGAAAATTTATTTATACTTTTTTTGTGTTTATTTCTATATTTGCACACGCATTCAATGCCTACTAACAAAGTTTAAAAGAATTCAGTCTTCATTTCACTTTCATTCGAATAGTATTTCGTACAGACGCCATAGAACAAAAAAGACGTGAAGAAATTTTGCACACTTTCTTAGAAAATCCAATATTCAGTGGTTCGAAAAACAAACACATGAATCCTCCTAACTGCCAACAATTTCGACCAATCGAAAGATATTGGGCAAATGTAAAAAATAAATTGAAGAAGAGTAATAAAGAAGCAAAAAATGAAGTTATAATGTTACAAAAATGGAACCAGAGTGCTAAAAAAGTAAAGCCAAAGGATGTGCAAAAATTAATGGGGAGCATCAACAAACATGTCCGTTCTTTTATTCGTAACAAAGAAATTTATTTATTCGTATGATTTTCCTAAAAGCTGAATAAATTTCCTTTAACTTGGTGTATAATTTATAAAAATGTGTCTGTTATTTACAAAGTTATAACTACTTTTGTGCGTCCAGATTATAACTGGGCCATTCTTTAATTAAATTTGATTCAAATTCGAAAGCATAATTCTCAAAAACAAGGGACCAAAAATAACTGTTATTTTAAAAAAAAAAAAAGTCATCAAAAATAAAAATGAAAAAATTTCTCTAATGTTAAAATAGCATTCAAAATTTAAAAGTTCGCAAAACCTTTTATTTTTTCGCAAAACCTTTTATTTTTTCGATTTTTATTTTATGGTCTTAAGCTTCAGTTATTTAATGATTTTTTTAAATAATCTTTACATAACTTTTATTTTAAGTTTAAAAATATAAATCAAAAATATAATTGCTATTGTTCGATTTTTAACTCTTGCCAAAAGTTATTTGCTATATTTTGTGTTTTATTTTCAGGTTTATTTAAATATTTTAAATAAATACGGATACATTTCACTTCGCCACTGTAAGTTAGTTCGCTATTGATTTTTATTTAAAAAAAAAATATTTTGCACTCAAAACAAAAATGTTACTATATAATTAAAAATACTATTCAAAAGAAAAAAGTGATTGCATTGAAAGTTTTGTGATTGAGTTTTAAAGCGAAAGTTATAACAGCTACGTCCCTGCAAAAAAACTTTAAATTTTAAAAACTTACTACTTAAAAGTATTTAAAAAAATCGATTGAAACAATTATAAATTTTATTAAAAATGTGAACTTATTTTAGGAATATTTGGATACATTGCTTAAAACTTATAATTCCCATAACCTTTTGACTTAAGGGGGGACATGACATTGGCCGTTTTTTGAAATCGACTTTTTTATAATTTTGTATTTAAGTAAATATTCTTAAGATTCTAAGAAAAAAAATTTCATGGAAAAATTCCTACGGGTTCAAAAGTTACAGCCGGATTAGTGAGAGCGCATTTTTAATTTTCGCGCTACCTACGTACGGCAGCTTGTATATACTTGTTTTTCTTGCTACCCTGACTTTTGGTGGACTTTTGGCATATGAAGCTTCAAAAGAAGCCCGAATTGCTAAACGATTGCAAAAAACTGTAAGAAACAGCAAAACACAGTACGAAGCAGGCATGGCAGATTGAAGGTAACCTTTTTTTCTTTGTTCACAAACTTTGAACGCGTTTATCTCGAAACCATGTTTTTCGTACTGGTTGCGGCACGTGTTCATTTTTTGACGATTTTTTTTTTTTTGTATTTTTTTTAAACTTGTTTCGCTATCGTATGACACTAGCTTTTTTTTTAAATTTTTTTTCGATTTTTTATGAATTTTTAAAGTCAATATTATTTCGAAAAAAACACACTTTTAAATTTGGGACATCACCAAAAATTGAAAAAAAAAATTAAAAAAAAGCTCGTGTCATACGATAACCAATTTTGTTAAGATTTAAAAAAAGTAATTTTTTTTCAGATCGGACAAATTTTGCGATTCCCAGCGCTGCAACCACGAGGCCCCGTTTTTTTTTTCTCTGCCGCCAGTTTGGAGCTCTATAAAACCATGTTGGAGTGAAAAATATATTTTTTTGAATTTTTTTTTGGAAAAATGTATGTTTTTGACTGAGTTATGAATTTTTAAAAAAGGTCTGTTTTCTCTGCCGCGAATGTAATGTTCCCCTTAAAGTGTACCGTTAAGACATTTGAATTTAATAAGATATCTTTTAAGATATAAAGTCACCATATTCCTTAATTTTATCCGTTTTTTTCATAAACATTTGTTAAAATTTCAATACAATTTTTTAGTTGATATGATTAATTAATATCATCGTAAGTTTAATTGGTCGTAATTCAAAATTTTGTCGGCAATAAACAGATTGTTTGCGCTGACATTGGTTTGCCATTTAAACCACTTTTTTTATCGCAATTCGGTCTTTTAAATAAAATAGTTTTTTTTTTAATAAAACAAAAAACATATAAAATAATATATGCTCATACTTGTCCATATATGGAAATGTAGGTTCATTTTCCTAGTATGTAAGAATATGGATGACCATATATATCATATAAAATATATATATCGTCACCTAAAATCCAAAAGCTCGTAGCTACACTTTTTAGTTTTTTACAGGAGAGACAAAAAAACATTATAAATAAAAAACTAGAGTCCAAATTTTTGAATTATGCTTTAGAAATAAAGACGGATTTGATTTTAAGAAAAAATGCATGGAAAAATAGTAGTACCTTGATACAAATTTATGTAAAAACTTAAACAAGTTTCAGATAAAAATATTTCGGTAGTAGTTAAAAAAGTTTTTAGTCAACTTATGTATTTTACCGAATTCATAACTTCAAAAAACCTTGATTTTTCTGAAACCAAAAGGCCGTAACTCCCATACAAAAATTTATGCAAAATATAAAACAAAAGTTTCAGATAAAAATATTGCTTTTCGGCTGTAGTTAAAAAAGTTTTTAGCCAACTTATGTATTTTAAAGAATTCATAACTTCAAAAAAAAACTTGATTTTTCTGAAACCAAAAGGCCGTAACTCCCATACAAAAATTTGTGTAAAAACTAAAACAAGTTTCAGATAAAAATATTGCTTTTCGGTAGTAGTTAAAAAAGTTTTTAGTCAACTTATGTATTTTACTGAATTCATAACTTCAAAAAAAAACGAAACCAACTGAAAAAAATGTAAAATGGGGTCATCTTTGACCCCACTTAGTGACCCCTAAACATGAGATTGGGCAGCTAAAAGGACATGGTTCGCTTAAATTTTTATTCTCTACAACATATCCGAAGTTCATTAAGATCTACCAGCCCGAGTCGGGATACCTACCTTGTTAGACTTTATTATTCTTTACTTTTATTAAAAAAAAAAATATTTAACCTTTAGTGCTGTGGTCCAAAAATACCCATGGAAAATGCGACTACAGGATTGTAAATTTTTTAACTATGATTCATATAGGGTTAATATTTTTACTTTTAACCAAAAACGACCCATAAGGAATCTCAGGGATTTCAGGCGATCTTTCTTATTTTAATTAAATTTGGCTATGTAGTAGAGCTAAGCTACTAAGCTAACAAACAAGCGCAATCTTAAGGGTTCGGCTCAACCGTAATCTTAAGGGTTAAAAAGGTGGTGTCAATAATGGCGGAGTTCTATTCCTTTGCGCTTTTTCCACATTTGACCTAAAGAAACTACAAAATATGGGCATAACAAATTTATTTTAAAATCGGCCTTTTATAGATCTATCCAGCGGTTTACTAAAATATGCCACAACTTATTCCGTTTCTACTCACATCAAGAAGGCTTTTACTAAGTTAGGGTTGCCATAAGACAATTTTAAAATATGGTAACAACTCGTATTTTTCCAGATAATTTAAAAAATGGGTAAACTAAAAAATTTAAATTGTATATATTTTGGAGTCAAAATTTTTTAAATATCTTTAATCTTTTAAAATTCACATTCTGTAATAGTTTCAACTTGGGTTGCTAATATTTTCACTAGAGGGCGCTTTAAAGGCAAACTAAAATTACAAAATTTTTCTAATTAAGCATTGATCTATATACCCAGGAAAAAATTACACATTCCAAAAAGAAGGTGATGCTCACACTTGCTTACATATCTCATTGCCAAATTTAGTAACTGCAATACCAAACTCATTCCAACGATAGAGTCAAAAAAGCAAGTAGTATTGTAATCAATTCTTTAAATTTAAACCAGAAAGCATGAACTCAATAACAAAGTAATTATTTACTTAAAAGAAAATAACAATGTTATTAAACTATATGTATAACTTTTTGTACTCAAGAAGTAATCATATACTTTTTCTTAATAAAAGGACGTTATTGGAAGTAGTTCCTAATTTTGAAAAAAGAAGTTATACAATTTTAAAGAATTTATCTCATATATTTTTTCAAACAAATTTTTATTTGCAGGAAAATAATACTAAAAACAGAAATTGCTTGTTGCCTAAATTTTGTTAAACTGTGTTTAGGTTTAAATTAGGGAAGCGCAGGTGAGCAGAAAATTGTGAGTGGAAGTTGAAATTACTGACGTTATCGTGAGTGAGTGTAAAAAAAAAATTTCGAGGGTGATTGTGCGTGAGTCATATTTTTGTTTTTCAATTTTGAATTGTTCTTTTTTTTTAAAAATTTATATTTTCTTGGTTTATAGCTCCAAAATTATGACAAACCCACAATTCGATGTTTCAATTTTTAGGATTTTATTTCCGTATGAGTTTTGATCGTTATATTTGAGTGACTTAGTAGAATCACGTGTGAGTAAAAGTTGAATTTACTTATGGAACTACTTCTTTATTTTTAATTGTAAGTACTTCTTATTTTTTCTATTAGAACTATTTATTTATTTTTTTGTGTAAGTACTTCGTAGTTTTACAATGGAACTATTTCTTTAGTAAAAAATGAATGTAGTTCTTAAAAATATAAAGTAATTGGTTCTTCGTTAAAAAAAAATAATCAATTCTCAAGAATCAATTATTTTAGTCTCACGCCTTGTTAAAAGAATCGAGTAGGTAATCTAGTAAGGAATGCGTTCTGCCCAAAATGCTTGATTACAAACCCGCTTACCTTTTTGCAAATTTTTTGCTGGGTATCTACAAAGTTTGTTTGAAAAATGTCTGGAGAATCTATGACTTGTCCTTAATAAATTAAACTAATGAAAATTATTCAAGTTCGAGGCCATGCTCTATATTTCTTTATTAGGATATTGTCCTAACAAATAATCAATAGAGTTTTTGTTTTCAAATTAATTATTGACCACTTTCAGGAATATGTTGAATAATTTTCATTTTCATTGCACAATTAAAGGTCGAAAGAAACATAATTTTTATTTTTAATAAAAACTATATCAAACTTGTATAAAAGACAAAGTACTCCCCCTGTATATTTTGATTTTTAACAAAACAAGTGAACAAATAGAAAGGAAAAAAAAAAACAAAAATGTGTATTGAATATCTAACAAAGAAGTAGTTTTCAATTTATTTTTTGATCAATGGTGATAATCTTTAACTTCGAGCTCATATATTAATTCTCATTTAGTTAGAAAACTAGTTTATATGAATGCTTGATGTTTTGCTTGGGATTGTCACTTCTTTCAAAACGTGTTCTGATGATGGGAATCTAGAAAATTTCGCAAATATATCTATAAGCATATTCCTGAAAGTGGTCCTGAACTTGAATAATTTTAATTTTTTAAGGTCGAAAAAACATAATTCTTATTTTTAATAAAAATTATATCAAACTTATAAATTAAACTAATATTAAATAAAAGTTATTAATATTGCTATTTATTTATTTCTTCTTGATTATTTAGTTTGATGAAAACTGAGAGAACAAACCAAAAATTTAATTTTTAAAAATCTGTCTCCGATAAAATGCTTTATCGGAGACAGATTTTTAAAATCGTTGAATATAAATTTAGGTTTTTCGTAAGCTCTCATTAACTTCTTTCTTAAGTAAGTAATAGATTAAAGGAATGAATATAAATAGTTGCATTCAGTTTTTAGAGATTTAAGCTCAGTTAGAATTAATTGTTTTAAAGCCCTGCCTAGTTCTCGTATAATACCCAGATATAGAAGGAATGCTATCAAGCCAATAGCTTTTATTACATACTGGTGGAGTTTGTACATTTTTATTCAAACAAAAGTTTATACCTAGAAGGTGGAGGATACCCCAGGAGTATTTATTTATACTCTGTTACACATTGTAAAGTACTCATGCATAGAAAATTGCGTGGCTTTATTTTTGGGATCAGAATATTGTTTTTTTTTTTTTTTTTTTTTGTGATGTTGGTTTTAGGTTTGTTAGTATGATGTTGTTTTTAGATTCAGTTTAATGCGAATTTAGTTAAAATATTGCGGTTTTGTGCATACAGGCATCAAAAAAAAATCCCAACAAAGGACTGGGTGGGCCAAAATTATTGGTACAAGAGGTGCCTAGTTACACACACAAAAAATCTTTCTTAAATTCTTCCAATTAAAAATATTGTTTAACGCATTATTTTTTTTTTGCATTGAAATAATGGGGAAAATATCTTGTTATTAGTCAGTCGTTATTATTTGTGTTTCAGTAATGCAGAGAGTAAACTGAAGTCATTACTGGTAGCCCAAAAAATAATGATATGTCATTACTGTTTCTACACTGGGACACTAAATAGATATCATTTGTAATATCGAGTGGAGTTGTGCCCTTGGGTACATAACCCTTCCTAACCTAACCTAACCTAACCTAATATTGATAATATAATATTTGCCCAGTGTAGAAACTGTAATGACATATTATTATATTTTGGATTACCAATAATGACACCAGCTTACTCTCTGCATTACTTTAATACAAATTTTTCCTATACTCAAAGAAAAAACTTCATGTATGAAATGAAAAATTTTCTTTGGTAGCGTACAACAGATTCCCAAGCCGAACCGGCGCAAGTCGGTAGCGCGCCGCCGCCGGTTAAACTCTCAAGTTTCGCGTCGCCGCCGACTCGTATCGGCTTAAAATATTAGTCGGCTTACGAGACGCCGCCGATTTAATCGGCTGCGCCGGGAAAAAGTTGTACTATGTGGCAATGATTTTAAATACACGCTTGTATTTTAAAGTTTTTTTTTTTGAACTATAGAAATAATATTGTACTTTTTTTTACAAGCGTGCGAAATTTCTAGAAAAACCATAACAAGTGACGTTAGATTTTTTCAATAAAAAAAAAAGCATAAAAAGTATAATAGCGAAAAAGTTTAGCTCAATATTTTATATATACTTTACAATAATTTTATTTTTATATTTTTTATTTTATCAGATGATAGTCGAATTTTAGCCTTTCACACAAAATGTATAGGAAAATATTTTCGTCATTAGTCTTACCAGAAAACTAACAGTTGTGAATCCTCCGATTTTAATGAAACTTGGATATGTTGTTGAGGGTTAAAAAAGTGAGACAAAATTTTAAAAAACGTTGTATTTTTCGAATTTTAGAAATTGATATCTTTTTGAAGATGTATTGAAGTAATACCCATATTGCCTATGTTGCGGGTCCAGAGTTGCCACTTCGGGTTACGTCGTATTAAAGCCTAATGATGACGAAATTTGAAAAAAGGACAGACACCCCTTCGATTAAATTAAATGAGCACCATTATACGTTAATTTGAACTCAAACTAACGACAACTCCCAATACAAAAAATTCCAAAAAATTGTTTTTTGAATAACAAAAATATTAGGATATGTACAGACATGTTCTATATACCAGTGGATGCACCTTCCAAATACACCAAATTCACCAAGTGTTATTCGAATCTGAGGATTCACCACTGTGTAGTTTCCTTGTTAGCTGATATAAGACGTTTTATAAATATTGTGAAGTAAAGTCATTAATTTTTATGAAATGATAAATTTTCTTTTGCAAAAAAATTTGTAAAGAGCAAATTAGCTTCTTCATACAGTCGAACTTTCATAACTCGAATCATCATTATCCCAAAAAAAACTTCGACTTACGGAGACTTCGAGTTACAGAAAAAAATGTTAAAAAAATAATCAATTGCAAGCATGTGTTTATACTTTGAATTTTTTATTTAAAACAGGTACTAACTGAAAACTACATACCAAGTTACAATAAAGTAAAATATTTTGAAATTAGTGACTGAAAATTTATTTATTTTTTGTTATTTTTAGTAAAAAATGCCTAACTTATTTAAAGCCTTATACTGCTCATCAGTTGTAGTGTCATTCGTATTTAAATATAAATTCAATGTTCGGAAAAATTTTCTATATCATTTTTGGAAGGCTGATAAATAGTTTCTTCCACCGAACCCTCGCCTTCACTCTCCAAACCGCTCAAGACTGGATCCTCTGATGCAGGATAGTAACGCTCAACAATATCATCATCATCTGTCGGAAAGTCAGTGTGCAAAGCTCATTATCTACTTCAATATAATCCTGAAGAGTAGCATATATGAAAGTTATTTTGTTTGCTTTTAACCATGCTTCGTAGTCAGCTTCAATCACGTTTTCATTTTCAATCAATATTACTCAAAAAATTTAGAGGCATGTCATCTTCTTCTTCCCATTCAGAATACTGACCAAATCCAGCTTTTTTGAAGCAATTCGCTATGGTTTGTTTACTGACATGAATATACCAAGCCTTTGTTACATGATTGATACAATCCAATAGTGTAATATCCTGTTTTTCGTTTGCCTCTATGCGCTTTAGTGCTTCATTTACTATTCTGCTACGATAGAAAGCTTTCAAGTTTTGAATAACTCCCTGATCAAGAGGTTGTAATTTAGACGTCATATTCGGTGGAAAAAATGACAATTCAATGGCATTCAATTTGCTTTGTTCGTGTTTTGGATGTGCTGGACAATTATCAATAAACAATAACATTTTTCGGCTACACTATCTAATTTTAGAACTCATTCTTCAAAAAGTTGTCCAGTCATCCAGGCCTTGGAGTTTCCTTTATAATCTGCGGGTATCCACTTAACACCACGAAAGCAGCGAGGTTTTGCACTTTTTCCAATCAATAGAATATTAAGTTTTTCAGAACCATCCATATTTGCGTCCAGCATTAACGTAACAGTCTGTTTGCTATTTTTGCCCCCGTGGCATTTGTGGTTTTCAAAAGTTAGGGTTTTATCTGGCAAACATTTAAAAAACAATCCTGTTTCATCCGCATTAAAAACATCCCGTTCGCAGTACTTTTGTATTAAATTCGGTAAAACGTCTTTTTCCACTTTTCGCAGTCCACTTCATTAAAGGGATTTCCCCGAAAAAAGCAAGCAAAATATACAAACCAGCTAAACAAGCAAAATAAAGCAAAATAAACAAAACAAAAAAAGCTAAATCAATAAACCAGTAAACCAAGCAAAAAATTCGAGTTATAGAAATCGTATGTATGCATTTCGTTCGAGTTATGGAGAACTTCGATTTGTGGAAGTTCGAGTTACGGAAGAAAAATTGTATGTTATTTATTCTCTTAGCGCTACTGCCAACCTAATTAGTTCGAGTTAGAGAAGTTATGGAAGTTCGACTGTATTTTTAAAAATAAAATTTTTTAAAATTCAAAAACTAAAAAATATTTTTAAAATTTTGAAATTTTAATATTATTTAATTTTTCTTACTTTTAAATAGTAATTTTATAATTTCGGAGTTTTAATTGATGTTTTTTAAATAGAAAACTGTTCCTATTTTTAAGTTCAAATAATAAATTTCCTTCCTTAAAAAAACCTATTTAAGCCGACAGTTCAGCCGCCGCCGCCGAACCAAAAAGTCCGCGCCGCCGCCGCCGATTGTTTATGGTCGGCTTGGTTCTCTGCCGTACAAACCATAGTTCGAAAATTTATGTACCACTAACATAACGTTCCTATCAACAAAAAAAACCAATGCAACGTCTCTATTGTTTCGTTCGTATTTATAAACACCACACAAGTACTCAAATTGTTGTTTTTAATAAAAAAAAACGGAACAAAACGAAAATGTTTCTTTCGTCAAACATTATTATTTCGTAGTGGTTATTTTTTTGTGCTCATTCAACTTAGAGGCCATTTAAACGAAGAAATTAATTACAGGCTATTTTTAAATTCTCTTTTAAAGTTGATTCTAAAAATCATGAACATTTAAACGAGGAGTTTTTGCATGCAATTTTTTTGACGTTTATTTTGCCAATCTTCTTTAATTGTTCATTCGTTGAAATTTAATTTATTCGTAATAATTAAAAATAATATAATTTAATAATATATATAATATAAATTAATATAATTTAAAATAATATATAAATAGTTCTTTATTCCACACTATTTATTTATTATTTTACGAAATATTTTCGATACACAACACCTGAGAAGCCGAATACGAATAAAGCAAATTAACAAGAATACGAACGATAGAAAAAGAAATGTCAAAAAATATCTTGAAAAAAGAAAACCGTGCAATTTTTGCTACCCCGCTTGCTTCTCTACCCCGTTTGCCTACAAACAATAATTGCAGGCAACGTTGCATGCAAAAAATTGCTCCGTTTAAATGGCCTCTTAAACATTAAAACACGTTTTTTATGTTATGGCTGGCAAAATAAAGAAATAATTTTAGACGATTTAATAAAATAATAATAAAATGAAGTTGCAATAAATCTGTATCTTCTAAACTATTATAGTACTATTTATTATAGGCTTTAAGAGCATGTATCTTTTGCAAAGATGAACCGATTTGCATCATTCTTTAATTTTGGAATTATTAAAAAATGGAAAAATTAAAAAAAAAAAAAAAATATATACAAATTTTTAAAACATCGAAAAATTAAAAAAAAAAATAAATTGAAAACTTTTGAATGTTTAAAAACGAAAAATTAAAAATATCGAAAATTTTTTGAAAAATTTAAAAAAAAAAAATTTAAATCTAGTCATTTTAAAAAAAAAATTTTAAATTTTAAATAAATCGAAAAATTTTGAAGAATGTAAAATTTAAAAAATGTTAAAAAATTTAAAACAAATCGAAAATTAAAAAGAAAAATCAAAATATTTTTTAAAAATCGAAAAACTTTAAAAAAAATCAACAATCAGAAAGCTTTACTCTGACTTTTACTAATTTTTTTTTTTTTTATTAATTATTAATCATATAATTATAAATTATATACTATAACCCTAACCGAGCACTAGCTACTATGGCCTTCGGCGCGTTGTAGCGAAAACAGACCAGTGCCTCTGGTGGGAATCGAGCCCACGACCCCCGCACTGATAAGCCAGCACGCTACCAACTAGCCTACCGGGGCGCACTAATTTTACAAGTATAACTATCTCCTATTTTGAAAAAAAAATATTTATTATTTTCAAAATTGAAAATACATTCTAAACTTTATGATTATTAAGTCTTTTGACGCTTTTATTACTTTTAACAATACATAAAAACTTCCTGAGTTTAAGGACGAATGAAAAATTTATTTGTTTTGCAAAATAAAAATAAAAATTCATTTATCTCCAAATTTACCGTTACTTCAGAAATGGATGCCCACCACATTTTCACTTTGACTCACCCTAGTTCCCGTATACAATTTTTAAAAATTAAGAAAATAATCATTTGTTTTTTATACGTTGAAATATTTATTTTAAATTCACTGAAACGTATCTGTAACATTTTACAAAAATACATATCTTAAAAAAATGTCTTATGTGAAATCTAACTTTCTATATAAGATTTGAGTCCGGTAAAGAAATTAATCCTCGTATTCAAATATTCCATTGGCTTTCACCAGCAATATATGTTCGACATTAAAAGCTGTCAATCTGTTACGTTGGTCGGATAGTATATATTTTAGAGCTGAAAACAGTCGATCCACACTGACTTGTGTACATGGTATTGCTAATATTATGTCAGCGATTCCGGTTAAAGTGTTTTTTCGTGCAGACCAATATTCGATGATATTTGAATCGAGAGCTGTTCTTGGTTGTCGATCATACATTATGAAATCTGCTTCCAAGTGCGTGAGTGAAGAAGGTATGGGTTCAGGACATTCAGGATCTAGATTTTCTAAAAATTCTGAGAATGATCTTGCTAATGTGTGACTGCTAGTGGATGGACCATCTATATATTCCTCTACTTTAAAGGTATGAATAGTTTCGGAAGCCATTTCTATCAAATATAACGATTTATCTTTTTTAATAACAAAATTTATATACATAAGCTTATAAAAATGAGATGTGTATTATTTTGAAAAAATTAAAATGTTCAATATTAAAATATAAAGGATTTGTTATAAATGCAATAATTGATTCATTTATTGTTTTTTTAACAAACTTTATTTAATTACCTTTTAAAGAATTCATCCGTTGATATAAACATGTTATATATTTCTTTGCTCTCTCCTTTTGCGCAGTATTCATGCAAATTTTAATGCGGGGATCCAAAAATACAGCTGCATTAAACAATTCAATGTTAAATAGTTTATTTTTTCGCTTTTCTATTGAATTCAGTAGCAATTTCGCCATTTCGCTAGATGGAAGACTTTCAAGTTGGAATTTTATGTCCATTATTATAATATACAATTCACTAAAACATAATTGTTCTAACTGCAGTTTATTTGTAGCAATGTATATGGGTTTAAATGTTTCAATGAACTCTTTAACAAAATCCCATTCGTCAGGACTCAGGTATACGCTGGAATTTTCTGAGCTTAATGATTCAATTATATCTTTTATTTCCAATAATCGTTCTAGCATAACAAATGTTGAATTCCATCTTGTAACACAGTCCAATAAGGGTGTTTTGTATCGTCCATTTTTTAAAATATTTAAATATGTTTGAGTTCTAAGTATTTTTACAACAGATCTGCACTTATCCAATATATTTTTAATTGTTGTGATTCTTATGACGTCATGCACACAAAGCTGAAGGGTGTGTGCACCGCAGCGAACTCCAGTTATACTGTATGAAGAAAAGTTTGAACGTATTACCTTCATTTTCTCCTCACTAAAACTGAGTTCGTCGTCCTTCTCTTCCATAATTTGCTCCTCGCTTTCCTCTATCGAATTTTGAAAGTCTTCATTTAAATCTCTTACAGCTTTGAACATGTTTGCACCATTATCGGTAGTTATTGTTAATATTTGATCTATATTAATGGAGTAGTCTTTTAGTACTTCTTCAATTACGGCTTTTAAATATTCACTAGTGTGACTAGATTTCAGCTCCTTAACAGCCAATGTCTTAATTTGAATACTTTTGTTTTTAATGTATTGTACATTTATAGCCAGTACGCTCAAGTCCTGTCTCGTTGCTGCATCAATTTTTAAAGACAGCAACTTATCTTTTAGATCACCGATAATTTCCGTTTTTATTTTTTGGGAAAATGCTACAATTCTTTCATTTATATTGTATTCATTGACACATATACCTAATGAACTAAATACGGGTTGCACTAATATTTTAAATGCCTTATCTTCAGCCATATGTAAAGGGTGCCCGTTTTTTGTAAAATGTTCAACAATCGCCAATTCTGCGTTGTTTCTGTTGAAATCGCCAGACACAACTTTTTCTTTTGCTATTAAAGGTTTCGATTTTTTTTTTAATACTTTTTGTTCAACGTAATTTGTGTATATATTTGGATGATGAACTCTTAAGTGTCTTTCCAAATTTCCACTATGATTGTCCAGTATTCTGGAACGGCAATTTCCAATATTGCATACTGTTTTATTTTCTCTATTTTTGTCAAGCAATTTGTATAAAAGATTATTCTTTGGCCGCGGCATTTTTTCACTTGTTTTCACTTGTAGTATGACATAAACACTAAGAACGGTATAGTTTTGTTCCATTCCATAAACACAACAAAATTAAACTGTTTGAAATATTGGAAAAACGGAACAAAATCGTATCGTTTGGTCTCTCATTGAAAACTAGTTTGTGAAAGTGTTTGTGTTCTGTTTACAAATCAAAATGAATATAAAGAAATTTTGTGTTTATGTTTACTGTACACAAAAAAATTATTGTGTTGAGTTTCAGCAAAAAAATAAAACAGAACGATAGAAAGAACAACGAAAGAAACGATAGAGTTTGCTTGTGTTTAATTTCGAACTCTGTTACAAACACAATAATGACTACAGACAATGACGAAAATTTATTTTTAAAACATTATTTTCAAAACCCAATATTTTTGCAACTATAACTCAGAATATATTAATTATAGCTCAGAATTTCAAATTGAAATTCAGAAAATATAAATTGATATTTAAATTTATTTTCATCGGGATAAACATTAATTGCATTTATAGTAATTAAATGTGCTAAAGTCCCAAAACTTATTTAACAAATTGTGAAAAGCAATTTGATGTAGGCGTGTCCCTATCCGGATTTCATTCCTGCCTAAGGAAATCTTCAGGGGACTTTGTTATTAGAATTTCTAGAGATATTTGTTATGTTAAATCACAAACTCAATGAGAATTTCTTGTCCTCGTCTAGGAGCGAGATTCAAAATTTAAAATATCAAAGAAAAACCAAAACAACAACAAAAAATTGTCACAATTGGCTTTGTCATCTTCCAAATACTACTCTGTTTTTTTGACAGACCTAGCAATGTAGTGACGTTTATTCAAGTAAATCAACAATAGAAAATCATATGTTTTCTATTAGTCTCAGTTACATTTAAATTTTATTAAAATTCAAAAAAAAAAAAAAAAAAACATATTAAAGGCCTCATTAGTTGTTACTTTCTGTTGCCGTTCTGTGTTGTTCTATTCTGTAGGTAATATTTTGTAATTACTTTTTCTGTAAAAGGAATCAGCTGTTTTACAAAGTAAAAAAAAACAAACAAAAGCATTAAAATCAGGGATGATAAATGCGATTTTAAAATAGTACTTTTTCGGCATCCAAATTATAAAAAAAAAAATTAGATATAAATTAATAAACTACAACAATTTTTGTCTTTGTACCCTCGAAAATAAACAAAATGAAACGGCAAAAATATATTAAAAAAAAAAAATGTTGAGGCGAAAACAAAATTTTGAGGTGAAAAACTTTTTTGGATGTAAAAAAATAAATTGTGTGGTGAATTTTAAATATTATAAACCTCTTAGCGTCTGGTGGAAAAATATGACGTTATATTTTATACACCAGACACTACAATGAATTCTAATAATATACAGTCCATTATACACCAATTTGTATGGAAAATTTAGAGGTACTTTCACATTGTCACTCATTACTTTTGAACCGCTGGACCGATTTTGCTCATTTTCAATACCAAACTTTTCGGAAAAATACACATAAAACTATATAAAAATGAGCAGTGCGTACTAAGAAAATTAGCCGATATTAATATAAAAAATTATTAAAATTTTGAGATTTTTTCTTAAATTCACCAAATTAATATTTTTTGAATGTGCTATTAATATCTTGCTGTTTTGAAATACGTTTCTTAGAGTTTTTTGCGAATTTAATCCTTGTGAGTGGTTGCAAACAAATTTGTTCGTGAACTCATTCAATTTTAAAAACACGCTGCTAATAGTCAATTTCACATTTTTAAAAGATTTTATTATTTACTTTTTTGAAAATCAAAATTAGTTAATAATTATAACCCTTAGTGATTGAATTCAATAATTGGTTTAATCGATTACTAAAACTCTAATATAATCATCTGTAATCAGTCGCACTCAGTTCACAGCGTTTGGTTCCAAATTAATTCATTTTTCATATGGGACTGCAAATCGAATTAATTATTATTGAGTTTTAAAGGGACCAAGAAAGTCATACATAGAAAAATTTGTACATTTGAGGTTCAAATAGTACTATAAAAAGTACTATAGTACCAACTTTATCATCCCTGATTCAAATATTGAGAAAAAGATTTCACAACAAACCAATGCATACGTACTTTATGCTGTCACTTAAGGGTGAATTAGCCAAGCGTAAACGTATCTCGGTGTACGAAATTTAATAAGTCAAATAAGAATAGAAGACATTTTGTGTATCTTGTTGTTTCATTCATATGCATTAAATATATAGAAAACGTAAACGGACAACAAAATTCTATTTTGATTAGATTTTCTTTGTGTTTTTACGTATTCTATATGTTTAATGAATATGAATGAAACAACAAGATACACAAAATATCTTCTATTCTTATTTTACTTATTAAATTTCGTACACCGAGATACGTTTACGTTTACGCTTGGCTAATTCACCCTTTAACGTTGAATTCTATTTTCAATAGATTTGTCCGCAACAGAACAGAACGAAAAAGTGAAAACTAACTACACATACAGACTTTCAATTGAACAGAAACAAAACAGCTGATTCGTAACAGAACAGAACGTACAAACTAATTCTGCCTTAAGTCAAGTATTTTTATTTAGAATTTAAAAACATTAATAGATATTAAGAATTTTCGTTTCTACTGAAATTTATAAAAATTAAATTTATATTCACAAAATTCGACCCAAAATTCAGAGCACATGAACTGATTGGAAATTCTGGCTTTCAATTTATGTAATGATAGTTTCTCAATCATAAATACAAAATTTAAATTTAAAATTAAAATTGCATTTTCTTAATTTTAAAAGAAAATTCTAAATTTCTATTGATGATTTCTAAATTTCAAATGAAAATTCTGAATTTCAATTGATAGAATACAAAAAAATATGTTCACACGGTTTATGTTATGATAAAGATTTATGAAACATTTGACATAAGTTTTAATGAAACTCTTCTTCTTGTCTAAGAAGACATCATAAATATGATGAATAACTAATGACAAACGATTTATGAAACAGTTTCATCAATATGATTAAACTTTTTGCCGTTAGTGCAATCTTTCAACACAAAAAATAATTGGTTAGGTTTTTATTGAAATATTACTGCACTTATAAAAACAACAATACCAGCGTTGCTCATATCGCACACCTGGTTCAAAAGTGACTTAACTTAAAATTTTAATTTTTCGGGTTTATATGCTTAAACTATGCACAATACACTTGTTTATCTATAAAAAAAAATATCAGTGTATTTTGTTGTTGTAACAGTTAACAAAAAAATAGTCATGTCTTTCTGTATGTTTGAATTGATATAAAGTTGCAAATATTTTTTTTTTTGATTTATGAAAAATTAAAAATTTTGAGTTGAGTCACTTTTGAACTAGGTGTGCGATATGACTTTTTTATCAAAAACCACCATAGTTAAGTCATGCATTACCTTGCAATGTGTACTCCTTAGCTGTATCATTATTTTTCAACAAGAAGTAATGAATTTCCGATTAGATTAGATCAGAAGGCACTATGCACCGCGACCAATGTAGGTATTTTGTGCTGCCTAAGGTTACCTACAGATTCAAGCTACCTATAAAGCCAATTATCCTATTAGGCAAAATGTTCGCGATGTCGGAAGGCGAAATGAAGCGATCACCTAGAAACCTAAGTCTCCTATCACAAAGCCTGGGACATTCGCAGAGAACATGCTCCGAGGTCTCAGACACCAACTCGCAAAACCTACACAAATCCGTGTCCGATTGGCCCTTCTTGTGCAGATGGTATCTGAGATTACAGTGTCCAGTTAAGTACGACGCCAGGGTCCTCAAACCCCCCCCCCCTTTCAAGGGACAAGAGTCGCCTCGACCCCCTACTGGAAAAAGAGATCAATCTTTTAGCCTGGCGCTGACCAGGAGAGTTTACCCAGTAACCAGAGAATTCAGACTCTCTCCATGCCCTGAGCCTTTCCCTAACATACCCCGCAGGTATTCCACAGAATGGTTCAGGACCAATAATTGAACACTCATGGATTACCTTGTAATGATACCTCATTACATTTTACATTACTTCAAAACATAAAATAATGATTTTAAGCAATAAAATATATATTGTTTTATGAGGATATGCAACTATGTTGGTAAAAAAACCTCACAAAAAAGTCATAAATTGAAAGTGAGTTTTATTTTGAGCGAAAAAAATAAAATTCATAAATAATGATTATTTTTGAGTTTTATTTTTTTTTTGCTCAAAATTAATGATTATGGATGATTTTTATTAATATTACTCAAAAATAATCATTACCATTGAAGAAAATCCTTAAAACTCATAATCTAATCATTATTGTGTAATTTTTATTATAAAACTCATAATGATTACGGTCCCTGGTTTTTTGGATATTGCAATTTAATTTTCACTAAAAATTGCATATTTTTCCTCTGCCATAGAAATTTTTTAAAAATTATATTCGAATTTTTTGTTTTTGTACTCAAATATTACACAAAACATGCTTTCGTTTGATCATAATGATGTCTGGAAAAAGAGATGAATGACGTATAAGAAAATATGTTTTTTTTAAATTAATTTTAATTTTTTGTTCACATATCGAACGAAGTCTTTTTGTGCAGTCGCCAAGGATTAAATAATCCAAATTTTCTTAAATTTCGCACCACAAAACTATTGGGCCTTGTGCTACAACAACAGCGCATTATTTAATGAAAATCAAAAGTTAAAGTTAATACTCCTTCAAAAATCATGTGTATAAAATTGAAAAGCATAACCATTTTACAACGTAAATTTTCTGTTTTTCCGAGATATTTGTAGGTAAATTTAGAAGTTATCCTTCAACCACTATTGACATAATTTTGCTCAAATTAAAAGTAATTTGTATTGCTATTGCAAAAATAAAAAAATTTGGGATTATTTTTAAACATTTTCTAGAATGGAGAAAAAAAATCAATTTTTAGTAAAAATTAAATCGAAATATCTTGAAAACCGATTTAGTCCTATTTCAAAAGTTTTTAAATATTCGTGCTTAGCATGCCAAAATGAATTAAAAGTTATATTTCGCAAAACATATTTTTATTAAAGCACTATAAGAAAACTATTTTTAAAATCGAAAAAATTGTACGGGGGTAATACTCTCCGATTTTTCTTAAATTTGCACCATCTAACTTTTAGAGCTAGTTCTACAATAATCACCACAATAATTGATAAAAATCGAAATTTGTAGAAAAAGGCCGCTCTATTCCACATATAACCAGTATTCAGTACAGACAGGGTTAGTTAAACCTTTTTCGAAGGATATTTAAGTAAAATTTATATATGGCCTTGTTCATCAAAAGGGTCATAACTCAAAATTTTTCAAAATCCAGTTTTTGCAAGAAAACTATATACAGTAGTCATCTCTACCCCCTAAAAAATTCTTAGATCGGGGTTATTTTTTTTTTTGTTGCCGAAGAGTACAGAGACCGATCGTATTCTTGCAAAAAATGGATTTTGAAAAATTTTGTTGACCCTTTTGTTGAACAAGATCGATATATCTCATTTGCTTATTATTTAAATAAAAAAAAATATATAATAATTTGAGTTACATTAGAGATTCGTATAAAAGTTATGAAATTTTTTTATCGCCTCGTTAACCGCATTATTTAAGAATCACTGATTTTATATGTTGTACTCATATATTTTGAATTTTTAAAATTCACACGTATTGCATACATATTGTGCAAATTTAACAATGGCTTTATTTGATGTTACTTTTAATCGAACAAAAATATGTATAAAATATTTACTATAGTGTATGAGTAGTAGGGTGTCCCTGGAAACATTAACCTGTGACGAATTTCGACCAAAAATGGCCCATTTGTTAAAAAAAAGTGTATTTTTATAAAAAATTCCCAAAATTCGAAATTTTAAAAAAAAATAATTGTTATTTCATTTATTATTTACTATATTTGCTATACATCGGTTATCATTAACCCGCTTTAGCCTGGCAACAAAAATGACCCATTAACTTGCATAAAAAGTGCTTTTTTAAATTAATTTACTATTTTCTAAAATTAGGTACTACAAAGAATTGCGCTTGTTCGTTATATTTAGTGCCCTTTATCGCATATCCAAATTTAATCAAAATCTGAAAGAAGTCATTCTGTAAACTTCCCAGTGGGGCTTCTTTTTGTCAAAAGTGCTAATATTAACCCTATATGGACGCAATTGCATAAAATAATTATTTGGATCAAGTGGATTTTTTTTTTTATAAATTTAAAAGATTTACACTCTTTTTGTCATATT
Source organism: Delia radicum (assembly GCA_021234595.1). Classification (NCBI taxonomy): domain Eukaryota; kingdom Metazoa; phylum Arthropoda; class Insecta; order Diptera; family Anthomyiidae; genus Delia; species Delia radicum. The sequence continues at coordinate 19,966,206 of CM037855.1, read as the reverse complement.
ATCATAATTAGGTTTTATGTGACTTTTTTGTTCCCAGGTAACTAGCGGTTAAAGATTTTTCGAATATAATTAAAGATAATTATGGTCTAATCAAATTTAAGTGATATTTTTCCGAAAATTATGAAAACTTTAAAATTTTGTTAAATTTTTTACAAAGTAATCAATTATCATAAAATCTCCTGGGAAAAGTAACGCTCCACATACAAACTCGAATTATAATTTTTTTGAATGTATTTTTTTTTTCTTTAATTACAACTATTATATTATAAAAAGCAATCGAAATCACCAACTTAGGCATTTTAAAATTGTTTAATATTAATTTAAAAAAAAAAAAGTTTTTCCATTTTTATCAAATTTGTGCATCAATTTTGATTCCAGGCTAATGTGGGTTAATGATATCCGATAAAGTCAGAATTCCAGATTTGAATAATTTAAAAATTTAATTTTTTCAATATTTTGGATTTTTCGGAATGTTTAATAAAAATTAATTTTTTTAAAAAATTTGACATTTCGGTCAAAATTCGCTATCAACACGCTAACGTTTTCAAAAAAAAAAAACGATTTCTTTAATTTTGAACCATTTGCAATAAAACTGGTGGGTGTACTTAATGAAAAAGGACAAATCGTTGTTTTAGGGACATCCTGGTATACCCTAAAGATCTGCATGAATATCTTGTAAAAAATTCGCGAAACATTTTTATTACAAAAAAATGTTTTTTTTTGCTCCGATAATAAAAAATCGGTTACCTTTTGAAAACATCGAAAAAATTACAATTACCTACACTCAGGGAACTTCTGCTGTAAATATTTGTAGTTGTTTGAGTTGTAATACAGTAAGCTTTATTTTTAAATAGTCATTTGTAGAAGAAATTTAATTTTTAGTTCTTTAAAAAAACAAACCACATCAAATTACTGTATTATGGTTTTACATACATTTCATACAGTAGTTTTTTTTTTATTTAAAAAAATAAAACAAATAAATATTTGTTCATTGTGGTTTGTTGTGGTTCATTTTTTAAACAGCAAAAAAACAAATGACAATGAATTTACTGAAATGTAAGTCGTCCTTTCTTTAAGTGAAATTTCATTTGTTTTTAACTACATCTGCAGCGGTCTTTACCTAAATAGTATTCTAAGTGTATGCAAACAGTTTGCACGTTTTAAACAAAATACTTTTAGTATTAAAAATCGTCAAAGCTGGCATCAGTATACACAAGAGTATGTTTTGCAGAACATTCATGCAGACCTTTGGTATATACATTAAATTAACACAAGTGGGTGCATAAGTTTAACAAAGTTAACAGGGATAAACAATTTTTTTTTTGGAAAAACAAAAATTTTTTTTTTTAAATAAAAACATGTGATGATTGCAGATACTGAGTACACACAAGAATTTAAATATTAACTTAACAAGTATATAAAATAAAATAGTATTTAAAAAAAGTAATATTGTTAATATAAATTCTACTTGATGCTGTTTAGAATTCTTTAAATTTTCACTATAGTTGTTAACCTTATGCTACGCTCATGAAAGAAGTTAGTACCAAAGTCTGTTAAACGGTTAAACTAATTTTTTCTGTTGTTATCGTTTAAATTAGTTATTTAGCTACAGTTATTTGTTAGCTCGTTTTACCACAAGAAAAAATTTCATCCGTATTTAGACTAATTTTCCATGCAGATCTTTAGTCATTCGTGATTTTACAATTTCAAAAATAAACCAGCCAGAAAAATACGAACGGCAAAGCGTTGGCCCTGTGTATTCAACTGTGATATGAGCGTTGGCAGATAGTTGGATTTCTGAAGATATAAGTGCTTTGCCAACCCCAAAATGATAACGCCGGGCAGGGCTTGGCCGTTTCTTTTTTAGTACGTTGACAAAGCACTGGCACCAAAGTCATTGGCAAAGCATTGGTAGAACAACTTAGAAACTAACAAATATAAAAAATATATAAAAATATAATAAGAGCATTGTACTAATTATATTTTTTTTTTTTATAAAAGTTTGTTTTTACTATTTTAAATAATCAAATTATGTTAAAAAAATTAGACGGCTAGTTAGTTAAAATTTTAAAATAACCTTTTTAGCTAAAATTTGGGTCACCTAGTTCTAGCAGCACGAGTAAAAAGAGATATATATTATTTAATACAACTATATATCGTTATAAAGGGTCCGCCATCTAACGTTTTTTTTCAACTAATCCTTATTTCGTGAATGTTAACACTTAGCTCATGTCTGATTTGACAGATAATTAGTTTTATCCTTCCGCTGAGCGAATATGGTTGTGTATACGCTTGAACAACGCTGGGAAATATTGCGACATTACTTTGAAAATCATGGTAATGTTGCAGAATGTGTGCCGCTACACCCAAAACGAGTCACTGTTTGGTGCGGATTTTGGTCCAGAGGCATAATTGGGCCATTTTTCTTCGAAAATGAGCAAGGAGTGGCCGTTACAATCAATGGCGATCGTTATCGGGCCATGTTGAACGAATTTTTGTTCACAACAATTGAAGAGGAGGAAATACAGCTGCACACAATCGATAATGTGCTTAAAAATTGGACCGATCGTGTAGGCTACTGCATGGCCAGCCGAGGCATCCATTTGAATGAAATTATTTTCCATTATTAACCGGAAGGATTGTACTTTCAAATAAAAAAAGAAATTTGAGAAAATATCCAGTAGTTTTTTTTAAAGCATTTTCAAAAAAAAAAAAGTTATTTGGCGGACCCTTTATATTGCGTTGTATGCCACAATATATAAAAAGACCAAATTTTTATATGACCCCATATCTAAATGTATCTTTTTACTTATGTTACAATATTTAATTAGAATTTTAATGGGACGATTAAATTCAATCCAGTTCCATACACAATTAAAAATAATATTTTTATTCGAAATCAATTACATTCCATTTCTAATAAAAAAAACATTGATTGAATATTTTTAGGGAGTTCTCATTTAAAGTTCACTGAGCAACATGCGACACAGCTCGTGCCACAATTGATTTATTGAAGGAAACGTTTGGTAACCGCATAGTTTCACGTTTCGGACCCGTGAATTGGCCTCCAAGATCGTGCGATTTAACGCCGCTGGACTATTTTCTGTGGGGATATGTAAAGTTGCTAGTCTACGCCGATAAGCCCGAAACGATTGACCACTTGGAGGACAACATTCGCCGCGTTATTGCCAATATACGGCTACACATGTTGAGAAAATTCATCGAAAATTGGACCTCCAGATTAGACTACGTCCGAGCCAGCCGTGACGGTCATATATAAATTATAATGCCAGATGATTATCTTTCGAATAAAGTAAATTTCATGTCAATTTAAAAAATTCATCTTTGTTTTATTCCATTTCAAAGTTCTATACCTCTATAAAAAAAAAACCCTTTATATAAATGGATTATATTACATTGAGTTTGATATAATTTGATACGATTCAATCCAGTGAAAATAAATTTGTTAAAATTAATCCAGGGGATAAATATTATGGTCTGATTATTAAGAGTCAATTTTTTTTTTTTTATTAATTAATAACCATATAATTACAAATTATATACTAGTACCCTAACCGAGCACACTATGGCCTTCGGTACGTTGCAACGTTGTTGTAGCGAAAACAGACCAGTGCCTCTGGTGGGAATCAAACCCCCGCACTGATAAGCTAGCACGCTACCAACTAGCCTACCGGGGCGCAGGACGAGAGCCCAATTTAAATTTGATGTACAGTGAAATTAAAATTTTTTTATGCTTAATAATCAAAAATTAGTATTTCAAACTAAAATTTTTGGAGTTCCACATTTTAAATTGTGATATTGATTCAAACGTTATTTTCAATACAAATTTTGAAGTTGATATTAAAATGATTAGGATGTTATGGATTTCAAAACATAAACGTCACTATTCCACAATTTAAAAAATATATATTTATTTTACATGGGTTTAATCTTCTATATTAATTTAATTCTGCCAATCTAATTATATATTGCCCGTCTAATAACGTATGGTATAACATATTGTAAGATACAATAAATCTGCCGTTTCATACTTTCATACTTTACTATATTAAATTTTACAAAACTGGATCACAATATATAAGATTGATTAAATAATATTCCTTTTAAACGGGCATCCAATCAATATTCAGTATTATGTACTGCTATTTTAATGCACGCAACTGTATATAATTCGGATAAATTAAATCCAATTGGAGCCACGTAGATACAATTTTTAGGATTAAATTGTATCTACGTAGTTATTGAACCCAATCTTATTAGATATGTCAACATATCATAATTTTTTACTCGGGAGACTTAATTCTCAACATCATTAAGAATTGTCGTTGCTAATTTTTCAACTATTTGTACGGGCGTTTTTGTGAGTGTAAGGAAGGATATCATACAATTTTTATTTTTTCATATTTTGTATTCCAATTTTGTTTACATTTTGTAAAATGACACTATACTTGACACTTTTAAGCTTTAGGTGTATGTACCATGTATTATGCGAGTACTTGGGTAAATACAGCATGACTACTTAGGTACTATATACAAGCAAGCATATATGGTAACAAAAAAAAAGGCAAAAGTCTGTTGGGCAAAGTCAAGAGAAGTCCGTTGGGTGGGTCCTCTAGATTTCGCTGAAATTTGGATATAAGATAGTGGAGGTTAACCTTTAACTGTGGATGTGGCGGTAAATGTTACCATCGCCCTATATTTTTTTGTTGTATAAAAAAAGGCTTGTGAAATAAAGTGCCAGTTTTGTTAAACTGAATAAAAAAAAGCTTTACAAATTTTTAATGTTTTTTAATAAAAAATTATGTGTCTTTCAAAAATAACCACTCGTCACTGAATATGTCCAAAAATTTCACTTTCATATTTAAAGCTAATAAATAATTGGTAAGAACCATTCCAGCCCAATCGCATAAAAATGGGTTTCAAAATTGTTCGAAACTTTTTTGTTTTTATTTTTTGCTATTATTTATATAACAATGGAGAGGTCATCAAAATACCTTTCATTTGATACCAAATTTGTGCAGCTTTTTTTTTTTTGTTTTGAAGAAGCTTAATAAACGCAAATAACGGAAAATTGGGTTATTTGTGACCCCAAATTTTAACCCTTAAACATGAAGTTGGGCAGCTAGAAAGAACTAAAAAGGTACTCATTGTTATTTATATCCAAATTTTATATAAATCGGAGGGAATCCATCTGCGATCCTTCCTTGTAAGAAAATAACAACAACAGCTATTGTAACAGTGCTAAGTGAAAAGATGAGCTGGTGTTATTGCAACTTTCAAATATCCTAAAGGAATATACAAGAAACAACACAAACAAAGAAATGGAGAGTAGCAAAGATTTTTTTACAAAGTGACATAAAATGTTCCGATTATAAGATGCGCTACAGCAAAAGATGATTCGAACAAAAATTACAAAGCATTCTAGTTTTCTTTCCTATATTTCACCACATGAATTCCTAAAATATCGTATACACAAATTTTATAAAAATCGTAGATTTTAACATGTACACGTGGTCTGAAAACATAAATTTTGCACAAAAAAAATACTACACAGGCAGTAGATATAGGGTTTTAAGGAACCTTAATTCCACTTTAAAATAAAGCTATTTTTTAAACGAATCCTAAGAATAATTAAGAGATAAGACTATCACACTATGTATGAATAAAATATGCCCTAGGGTCAAAGGGACCGATCCCAGGTGAATCGCACGATATATCCGAAGGTAAAAGAATCTTTATTTTAAAGGGGCCAGTCACTTCAACATGTCACAGTAAAGAGTCTTTTGACACATTTGAGAAACTTTGCGATGAGTTAAAAAAATTTGTTCTATTATATTATAATTTGGCATTTTCATCGATGATATAATCAAATCATATTCGTTAGCGCAAAGACAATTTCATTACTTAAATTATTTTAAAATAAGTTTATTTAAATGTTTGAATTATTAAAAATAAATAAATATACGTTTGTACTATTTAAAAGAAAAACTTGCATAACTTTTTAATACAGCTTTAACAGAATGCTGGAGCAATGATGTAGCAATCATACTATGATAATTTATAAACATTTCCATAAACATACTATGATAATATTGAGATCAATTGGGAATTATAATATGGTAATCTAATTATCATATTATGATTAAGAAAAAGATAAGACTATAGTTGTCACAAGCATAGTAACATAGTTGTCGCAATCATAAAACCAAAAATGTATGATGCTCTTTGAATATGGTTGCCCCAACCATGTTTTTGTGTGTGTGTAGTAATGCGTAAAACATTTTCAAAAGTCCAAACCCCATTTAATTTAAAAATAAGAAAATATATTAACGGTCCACTTTAGCGATCAGATAGGTAAACCACTTTAGTGAACATTTTGAAAATTTAATTTCTAAAATTTTTTCTTTATTTATAATTTTTTTGTGTAATTACTTAGTTTTATAAAATTGTGAATAAAATTCCGTTACCATTGCCGCTTTTAACTGCAATTACAGTTGTTTTTCTATAAAAAGTTTTCCCTGAAGAAGTCTTCCAATGCAAAGACGAAATATTGGAAATAAATACTTATAATTATAAAATAAAGTATCTTTAGCTCAATAAAACAAAAGACAAAAATTTATTCAAAAAGGTCGAAGAAAAATAAGAAAATTATACAAAACAACAATTTTTACAATTTTGTTCAGTTATTGCAGTATATTCAATGATAAATAATAAAAAAAAAATGTCTGTTATTTTAACCATATTGCTGTTCTTTTTACTGCATTTGTTAGTTGTTTTTTAACAGTTAAAAATAATTAAATTTTCAAGCTTTTTTAACGGTAATTATCTTTGTTGCCTTTTTTGGAAAATGTTGCATACGTCTTGACACACATATTTTACCATAAAGTTACTTCATTTCCTTTTTTTCTTTGTCAAAATAAAGGAACAAAAGTGTTAACACTTGTTTTTCTTTGTCATTGTTTTTACTGCAGTATTTACTACATACATATGAAATACTTAAGTTTCTGACATGACTTCTTAAACAGGAAACAACAACGGCACAAAGAAAACAACAACAAAATATCATAATAACGATGATGCTGATAAAAATCCTGTAGAAAGCACACAATAGAAAACTTATTACAAAATCTAAAGAAAATGTGTGTTTAAATAGCATTTTATTAAATCAAATTTAAGAAAAACATTTTATTATAAAACAATTTCAACAACTACTTCAACAAGTTGTATTAAATTTAACAAAAATTGTTACAAATTAACACAAATTAAATTAAAGTTGTTTTGACTACATACAACTTGTATGTATGTATGTGTGTATTCTACAATAAATCTCTATGGAAACGGATATGTTAGATATTGCATATATATGTTTATAAGAATATAAGAACATGCAAACATCTTAACAGGAGAAGTTAATCCTCTAACCGGCAAGCCCTCCTCCAGGCGTGGTATTTAAAATTGACCATAAGTGCTCAAAATGAGATATTTATAATCAGAATTTAATCAATTTTGATAGAAATCCAAATTTACAAAATATTTTGTGAAGCTGTTTTTTGTGTGTATGGCACTGTTCGGAAGCGTTAATGTTAAAATTTCGTAAAATTTCAAAAAATAGATATTTTGAAATGAACACAATTTTAAAAAATCTTGGAAACATATTTATGTTTACGGGAAACCGTTGATACTAAGCACAAAAGTAGAGCTTTTAAAAAAGCTCTAGTTTTGGTATAAGGCCATATAAGATTCCAAAAGGATACCTGTAAAGGACATCGTCTTAACTTAAAAACGTATGGACGCATTTTTATGAAATTTGGCAGAAAGATTATATTAAATATTATTAGCAAAGCCTTTAAGTTTAATCAATATATATTAAAGTTAATGTGCGTTTTCGATAAATTTGGAGTTTTTCGAAAAAAGAAAATCGGCTATCTTTACTAATAGCACAAAGAGAGTAATTTTTGGAATAATTTATGCATAAAGTTGTTTATTTTTATGAATTAGTTCTTGAGTTTCGCTCTTAACTTATTTTGACCCATATCGCTTAAAATAGGCAACAAAAAAAATGTTACTAGAAGAAAATATTGTTTTTTTTTCGTGCCGAAAGGCTTAGGCCGGTTTGAGGGTTAAAGTTTGCAACAAAAGATATGGTAGATAATACAAATGGTGTAGCACATATAAACTAACGGAATTAGTTTACTTCAAAGGTTTATTATGAAATGTATTATTATTATAATAGGACGTCCCTTAATATAACAAATTGACGATTTTCGTTCTTTGTAAACAAATTAAAATTTTAAAATGGCTGATTTGGAGATATCAATTACCTTTTTTTTAATATAATAGTGCAAAATATCTTTAAAATATATTTTAAACAACATTTGTTTGCGTTTTTATTAAATTTGTGAGTCACTTTGATTCCAGGCTAAAGTGGGTTAATGATATCTGATGAAGTCAGAATTCCATATTTGAATAATTTCAAGTATATCAAAGGAATAAATGAAATAAAAAATTTAAGTTTGATATAATTTTTATTAAAAATAAAAAATTATATTTTTTAGACCTTTAATTGTGCAATAAAAATGAAATTTATTCGAGTTTTAAGATTTTTTAACAAAAAAAAAAACTTTTTTTTAAAAATAAAAATGAAAATTATTCGAATTTTAAGAATTTTTAACAAAAATAAACTTTTTTTAAAAATGGGTGTTCCAGAAAAAAATATGTTTTTTTTTCATTTGGAATCTATTTTTAACTGACACCCTAATGTCCACATACAAATTTATATATATTTAATAAGCTTTATAATGATATTGCATTATTACTTATATAATTTACATAACGGTACTTTAATTTACACCATATGACCCAAATTTTCTAAGACATAAGAAATAATTTTCATAAAACTCATTTAAAAGAAATTTATGTAACCAAAGGCGAAGATTTCGAATAAGGATCAAATTCAGGTATGGGAGAGAGATTGAAAATGTTTTTGCAAATATAGTTGTTATTGGGTTTAGCTTTAAAATTGGTTTTGCCCATTTCGTAAAACATATTTTTGCATTCAAATTCTGGCCATAATTTGGACAGAAATTCTAATTATATTTTAAAATGTGCAACTGTATGTGTTTCTGTTCATATTTCTACTTATTTGTTTTGACATACAGTGGGGAGCACTTGTGAGTACATCCCAGCAAAAAATAGCGCTTCCGGAAGGCCTTATTCAATTACGAAGCGCTTTCGGAAGGCATTCCAGAAGGCATGATTTTTGTTCGCGATGTCCCACTTGGTATGTCTCTTTTAAGCAGTTGAAAAGCGCTTCTTTCATGTGCTCTTAGAAGCAATAAATTCATGCCTTCTTAAGAGATTCGGGAAGAGCTTCGGGAAGAGCTTGAGGAAGAGCTTCTGAAAGAGCTTCTGGAAGAGCTTGATAATAAATTTGAATTTTTTAAAATTTTGCATTGCCGGACTATAAATTTGCTGTTACAACCTCAATTTCAATTTACAATAATGTCGTAAGGAAAGAAGATATCTTAAAAATTGAAAAACTGGAAAAAATGGTAAGAGTAGTGTGTTCAGTTGCCGTTACAAGTATTATGAAAAAAAACATTTCCTGGAACGTGAAAAATCGGAGCATTTTGATCAAAAAATACACTTTTCTCGTTAACATAGCTCGAACGCCTGCTGTCGGAGAGTGAATCTAAGGTCAGATTTGGATTCAGCGTACCTTGTACCTTTAGAAAAGTATAATTTAGTTCTAGTGTCAAATATTTATCGACCTGAATCTTTAGGTGTAAAAAGTACTTACATGTACTCACAAGTGCTTCCCACTGTATATATTTATATAAATATTTATAATCCATGTATGAAGTTATAATTTGCAGCTCTAAAAAATTTAAACGAATCAAGTTGTTTTAAATTTGACAGCTGGTAATAATTATTTGTTCTGTTGGTTACATATTATATTTACAACGTCTCAGAACTTTAAGAACAATGTATCGAAAAACGATTTTTTCAAAAACCCTATTATTCACTGAGCTTTACATTTATATCCCAGGTGAAGGTTTTTTTAAGAAAAAGCACATTTTTAACTTTTTAATAGTCAATTTGACCACCATTCATTTTTATTAGCTCTTTTATGCATAGAAGTGATTAAGTTTTGTAATAACTTTAAGTCCAAATTTGACGACTTTGGATTTTAGCTCTTCAACAGTGTTAAATTGCCCATCATTGGGGTATATTGGTTAAACCTTACTAACCAATAGATTTTCTATGGTTTTCAGAACTGTTGAGCCCGCATATATTTTCTATGAGGTTCAGAACTGGTGAGCATGCAGGCCAGTCAGGAAGTGGAATGCTTCTTTCGCGAAATCACATTTTAGTTTCGTTGCGAGTAAGAGTTCTTGTATTGTCTTGCATGAAAATCCAGTTTCCATTTCGGTGGTCTCGTAAAAATTCCACTAAACTGCATTGCAATATTGCAGTATAATCAGAAATATTCATTCTTGATGATGTGAACTCAATTTCCAGCGTACCTGCTGAAAAAAACGCAGCCACCTGACATTAACTCCAACAAAATTGCGACGTGAGAAGTATCGCTTTTATTTACTTAGGTTATTAGTAAATCCTTTGTATTCATGTTAAAGTAATGCAGAAAGTATGGTGGTGGCATTACTGGTAGTGAGAAAAGTAATGACATGGCATTACCGTTTCTACACTGGGATGTCCAGGTAGCTCAGATGGAAGAGAGGTTGAATGACAACTTGGAGGCCCAGGTTCGAATCCAATATAAAAATATTTTTTAATTAAATTTCGATTTTTCAAAATTTATTTTTAGACTCATTACTTTTGTACATACTAGTATCCACATATTTATAGATTTTGATTTGAAACTCTTCAAGCTGTTTATTTGCTCACACAAGGAGAAACTAAGGCACTGAGCTCTCTGCAGCTAATGGAAGAATTACTAGCAGCGTTTAAAATAATGCGTGTATCGCGATTTGACAGCTTGTATTTTCTTCCACTTCTGTTCCATTATTTTCCTTATCATTCAAAAAATTGGCGATTACCATTCGACTTCGGTCAACTTATCGCGAAACTTTGGATTTTAAAAGCCAAATTTGTACTTTTTCCAAATCAGAAAGGACGGTTTCTTTTGGCATTTCACAAATAAAAAAAGTCGTTAAAAATTGTGGATTCTTTTGAAAACCCGAAAAAAAATCTTACCTGGGTTATAACTTTGAATCTCGAGGAAATAAAAGGCCTTCAGAAAATACTCAATATCGCTAACAACAATACACAATTGATTCAAACCAAATAAATATTTTATTCGTTATTTGGAAATGTTTTTACTTCAAAATTCTGTGAATTATAATTAAAACCAAATTGTGAAAGTTTCATAGCACGGGCCTTTTTTTAGTAGCCGCCAAAAAGGCTTTGAAGGTTGAAAAAATTTGAACAGCAAAATTAGTGAATGATATTGTCCATCAAGTTTTAGAAGTTTCATAGCTCTTAATTTTTATAACAAATGGTCAATTATCGCATTTTTTATATTAAAACTTAATCATAAAGCCTGTCTGAATGTAAGTTTAATATATTCATAAAAATGGCTTAGGTAAATGTAAACTTCCCGCATTTTAAATATAAACTAACAGTATTTTAAATATTTAATGAATTTTCAAACAAAAACAAGGGGTTTTATTTAACACATACTCGTTGTGGCAAGTATATTATGTATAAATGCTGAGCTAAATTTAGGGTGCAATTTAAATCTTGTAATCAGATAATATATATATATATATTGTCTCTATACTATGCACAGCGCATAGTCTAGAGACATTTATTCGTTCCCCCGCATAGTTTAGGGACATTTGCTTACTTTGGGGACTGTCCCCAAAGTTTTCGCGCCTTTTCATACATCTAGCGTATTAGATGAGGACAACTTTTTCCATACACCGCATATTCCGGCGACAATTTTGGGCGTGTCCCTAAAGTATGCGCTGTGCATATATATATATATATATATATATATATATATATATATATATATATATATATATATATATATATATTATGTGGTGAAATATATAACGATGTATTATTGACCTTTATAAAATAACACTGAAAAAAGTTTTACAAGAGAATCTCTTGAAAGTGGCAGCTATAAAAAAAAACTACTGAATATTTTCTCAAATTTCTTTTTTTATTCGAAAGTACAATCCTTCCGGTTAATAATGGAAAATAATTTCATTCAAATGGCTGCTTCAGCTGGCCATGCAGTAGCCTACAAGAACGGTCCAATTTTTATGCACATTATCGATTGTGTGCAGCTGTATTTCACCAATGGCTTCACGAATATTGTCCTTTAAAGCGTCAATTGTCTCTGGCTTGTTGGCGTAACACTTATCTTTGACGGCACCCCACAAATAATAGTCCAACGGTGTCAAATCGCAGCTCCGAGGTGGCCAAACGACATCAGCTCTGCGCCTGATAATGCGATCTTCAAAACAGGGTGCAAAACATCGAGTGTAGCTTCGGCTGTGTGGCACGTAGCGCCGTCCTGTTGAAACCAAATGTTGCCAATATCCCCCTCTTCAATTTTTGTGAACAAAAATTCGTTCAACATGGCCCGATAAAGATCACCATTGACTGTAACGGCCACATCTTGCTCATTTTCGAAGAAAAATGGCCCAATTATGCCTCTGGACCTAAATCCGCACCAAACAGTGTCTCGTTTTGGGTGTATCGGCATTTCAATGTATGCGCGCGGGTTTTCTGTGCCCCAAATGCGACAATTTTGCTTGTTTACACCCGCCAAGATCAAAATGAGCTTCATTTTTGGCAAAATCGGCATCTTCTGTAAGTCGATCGCAGGCCCACTTAGCGAAGCGAAAACGCATTGGATGGCCAGCTGGCTTCAACTCCTGAACCAATTGGACTTTGTATGGCGTCATACCAAGGTCTTTATGCAAAATTCGTCTCAATGATGTCACCGAAATGTTCAATTGTTGAGAACGGCGGTGAGTTGATCTTGATGGCGCTTCACGCACACTTTCTGCCACAGCAGCAATATTCTCGGGTGTACGCACTGTGTTTGGCTTTTCACGCTTTGGTTTATCGATGAGGATGCCAGTTTCTTTGACTTTTTTCACAAGATAACGAACATACGGAGCTGACGGTGCTTCTGTTCTTCCAAAATCCGTACGCAATTTTAGCACACATTCTGCAACATTATCATGATTTTCAAAGTAATGTCGCAATATTTCCCAGCGTTGTTCAAGCGTATACACAACCATATTCGTTTAGCGGAAGGATAAAACTAATTATCTGTCAAATCAGACATGAGCTAAGTGTTTACCATTCACAAAATAAGCACTAGTTGAAAAAAAAAGTTAGATGGCGGACCCTTTATAACTTTTTTATTTTCCATTGGTTTTCAATTTAAAAGTTGCAACATAAGTGCCACCCTATGACACATATTTATGTATTTTTTTTTAAGCAAAATTTAACTTTTCTAAAACTTCGGGTTCTGATGAGATCTTTAGCCAGATCGAAATACTAGTATCAACCTAGCTAATATGTATGATTTGCTTTATTTTTGTAAATATACGGAGGTTGAAAGCTCGTTATAAATTGAAAATAACATAAAAATAATCTCGATGTGTATAAAAACAAAAAACTAATATAACTGTAAAAAATATTACTTGAGCCAGAGTACAAACTAAAATTTTTTTATATAAATAGAACATTTTTGGTCTTCAAAGTTTAGTAACGTCATGATGCTTGTTAGGAAAAGACCTAACCACGTGCTTGAGTACTAAGAAGACAAGAATGGAGCAAAATTGATTATTAATAGGTTTTTTGTTAAAGTTCTGCCTATTATGGAGGCTCTAACTTTTCTAAAACTTCGGGTTCTGATGAGATCTTTAGCCAGATCGAAATACTAGTATCAACCTAGCTAATATGTATGATTTGCTTTATTTTTGTAAATATACGGAGGTTGAAAGCTCGTTATAAATTGAAAATTTATTTTGTTTGTACAAAACGGAGGGAAAAGGAGAATTGAATAGTTATGTAAATATTTATAAAGGCTTTACATATTATTAAAATTGTATTAACGTACTTGTGTTATTAAATAATTGTATGGACATTTTAAACAGCAAGAAATTTATATCATTGATGGTATCCGATTCGATACGGGTAAGGGTAACGCTATTTACTTTAAGAAACAATATTTTCTGGGCAAATGAATTAAATCAAATTGCAAGTCATTAATAATATTAATTTGAAAATATTTCATCACAAGAATGGCTTAGTAGAGGTACAATGCTGTTGAAACATTTAAAATGAAAAAACTATATACAAATGCAGGAAAAGGCTTTAAATAGCGATAACAGATTTTATAAACATTTAGAGGAAAATGAATTGATAAATATTTTAAACGGTGAAATGCCAAACGAATGGAATAGGCTTTACAATTTTGTTAATTATGCTATTAATTATAGAAAATTAATAATTGATGAATTCATATAATTTAATTTTGAATTTCTAAATTTAACTACATACATCATATGCTAGAATACATACATATATACAACTGACGACTTTAAGTCATTGTTGTTAATTAACTTATTCTTTATTTATTGTATATTTGTAATATTTTGTACGATTAAATAAAGAAGAAAACTTCATTTGCTTAATGAAAAAAATCATTAAAACTCGTCCACGATAATTCTCTCTGTGTAAAAATTTCAAACCGTACATTTCTACACTTTAAATTTTAGGTTTTAAAGAAAATTTACTTTAAAAATCTTTAATATATGTACATATTAAATTACACCCAACACGTATGAGTGTTATTAATTTTCACTAATTAATAACACGTATACGTTCAATAATACCTTCAGAGTAGCTGTTAAGAAAAAGAAAACTTTGTAATGTAGAGGCATTAATAGCTACATTAATATCCAAAATTTAAGGCAAACTTTTGTTTCACCATCAGAATTATACAATTTTCAACATTTACGAAAATTATAACTTAATAATTATTATATAAACACATTTACATAAATTTCATAAAGTATTTTGCTTACAAAAAGTTGTATTAAAATAAATACTCTTACAAATGTATAATGACAGCTTTACAACGAACACACAGGATATAAAGTATAAAATGAATCCCTTAAGGGAATTTTTGGAGCATACATAAAGTAAATGTTGAAAACTTTGAAAGTGTTGAAAAATCAATGTAAATTAATTGTGACATTAATGTTTGAATATGAATGCGTAAGTATTTAAACAGCAAAACAAGAGAATAATATACATTTTCACAACACAAATGGCTTAAGGGATTTTTGTAGAATATATTAGAATATAAAGAAATGAGAAATGGTATGAAAATATTAATATTTTACATAACATATTTATTTAAAATTTATATAAAATTTAATATGTATGAGGGATTTCTAAAATATTCAACACTTGGAGGCAAAATAATGGAATCTTAAATCATCAATTCTTTAGGTGAAGACTTTTCAACGTGAAATTTAGCATATACTAGTTCCTAAGTATCCCTATGAGGAATGAGGGGTCAATTGACCTAAAAGTGACTGGTTAAAGAAGGACTTATCACAGGACTGGTATAATTTAATACTGAAGTGGGTTAAGCAGTGTCAATTGTCCTAAAATTACCAATCTTGTGACTGGTAAAGGGAGGAGATACCACTTAATCTGAATGTTTATTATCAAAAAAAAGCCAGTTGGTCAGAATTTTACCCTTTGGAAACTGTTTAGTTTTCGTTTATTATATACATGGCCCTTTTGCGACAGTCTTGTGGTATGCCCATCTTTACTTAATCCTGTGGCATGCCACTATGTGGTTTAAAGCAGGACAAATGACCCCCTCCTATGACAAGCCAATGTTAAAGTTGCCCGTTGTTTACATAGGGTAGGGTTTAAACCCTTTCACTACCCTTGTACACTACAGTGTACACATCTTTGACAAATACTTAAAATATGACCGAATAAAATATTTACTAATTTTTGTGTACAAATATGTTTATTGGGATGTTATCTAAGCTATAAATTTTTTTTGGGGAGGAAAAATACATATGGGTTGTTTCTATTCGCGATATTTCATGCCAATATTTGCTATTTTCGGATTTTGAGAGTTTTATCATTTTGGAGCTTTAATAACTTCGCTAGAATAATTTTTAGGTACTTCAAATAATTTTTTTATTAAAGCAGATACTTGAACGATCATTTTAGTTTTTATTTGAAAAAAATTGAGCGATCGGTTGGGTCTCGGCAATAGTTAAAAGTTGTGTACACTGTAGTGTACATTGGTAGTCAACGGTTGTTACTCAATATGTTAAGCATGGCTTCATTTTTGCATGGAGTTTAAAAGGTCGTTTGTGTTAAAGTACCTGGTACTTGTGTTATTTTTTTGAGAATTCCGCGGTTGTATTTTTTAGCAAAAAGGCATTATTACAGACTAAAACAGATGCGACACTTCCTCAATGCCAAAAACATACAGGAGGCAGGAACTGCTAGAATCAATAGATTTAATGCTCCACCATTTCCAAGCCATAAGGAGTTAAAACAAAAAGGACAGGGTTCATCAGATCAACTGATTTGTAAAGAAAACGTAGTTATTATCACTAAATGGTACGATAATAAACCAGTCCATATGGCTTCGAATTTTATTGGCAAATGTGTAGTTGATGAAGCAAGACGTTTTGACAAAACATCAAAAACATACCTAAAAATTCCAAGACCAGAAGTTGTAAAGATATACAACGATGGAATGGGTGGTGTTGACCTTCTTGATCAACTTGTGGCATACTATCGTATCTTTCTTCAATCCAAAAAATGGACGCTTCGCCAAATGGTGCATTTTTTCGATATTGCCATAACGGCTTCATGGCTCGAATACCGAAAAGATGCAGCCATGGCAGGTGTTCAATCCAAAGACGAAATTGATCTCATGAACTTTAGAATGCAGGTGTGCAATACATTGGTTTTACTAGAAAAACCCTCTGTCAGAAGAGTTGGCCGTCCATCAAATAATCCGTTTTCCGAAGTCATTCAGGATGACAAGAGACGTTTTACGGCTCCTGTAAGCGACATTCGCTTGGATGGAGTTGGTCACTTTCCCATGTTTCATGATTCTACATCACCAGGACGTTGCAAACTTCCAAGTTGCACAAAAAGAACGTACATTCAATGCGTAAAATGTAAAGCACACTTATGTATACAACGTAACAACAACTGTTTCCTCACTTATCACTCACCATAAATTTTGTATTTATATTTTTTTTTAACTTTTCGTGAATTAAAATATTCTTTTTTTTTACTAAATATTTGTAAAAAAATAATAATTTGCGTTTTTTTTATTTTGCATATTGCATATTGAACAGTAAGTATCAAGTATTATAGAGTAATAGAGCTCTGCAACCGTTGACTACCAATGTACACTGTAGTGTACAAGTTATTTCGGTATAAAGGGGAAGGGGTAAAATTTTTTCTTTAACTTTTTTAGGATATTTTTAGGGTCCCAAAAATAAATCATAAGTCAAAAAATTATTTTGCCACACACAAAAAGTCGGTAGTGAAAGGGTTAACAGAGGACCGGTGTCTGGCACGAAGGGACCGAACCTGTGGCACACGCAGAACCGGTCCCATTCCCCACAGGAATATTCTACCTAACACTAACCTTTGTTTCTCGCAATTAGAAAAACTTTGTAAAATAAGAGGCATCAAAAGTCTGTTTTAACAGATGTAGAATATTTTTGAAATAGCTCATATGTTTTAAGAATTATATGCAGCAACAAAAAGTGTGTGTAAAATTGTATACATATATTTTAAGAATTTTTTTTTTGTAAACAGTTTAGTAGAGATATATTTTTTTAAGGCTCCTTAAAACTTTATTTCATCTGCATTTATTTATAAAGCAATTTATCTTATATTTACTTATGTTTCCAGCAACAACGTGAATGTTAAAATAGCAAATAAATGGCTGAAGAAATAAAAAGAATATTTAAGTAATAAAAATCTAGCAATTGCGAATGTTTCGATACCCTATTAAGGCAACGACGTAGATCCGCAGGATTTTTTTTTTTTTTTTTTTTTTGATAATCATATAATTACAAATTATATTCTATTACCCTAACCGAGCACTAGCTACTATGGCTTTCGGCGCGCTGTAGAGAAAACAGACCAGTGCCTCTGGTAGGAATCGAACCCACGACCCCCGCACTGATAAGCTAGCGCGCTACCAACTAGCCTACCGAGGCGCATGATCCGCAGGATATTTCACAACTAAACTTTAAAGATGTTAACGTTTAACTTTTTAAAATTGTCACGCTCCCATCCCTGGAAATAAAAATGTTTATATATCATACGAAAGAAGATTTTATAAGCTTTCCCATGAGATATAATTTGTCCCAAACAGATAAGTAATTTTTGAGAATATGTAACCTACAATTATTTAACCCTTGCCCCTCCAAAGGGGCGTGTCTGACAAAAAAATTCTCGACTCAGCTCAAGTATCTGAAGCGTTCCAAAATGTTTTAAGTCATTAATTATCTGTATCCAGTAAAAATATATACCTGTTTATAAGTACTAGGTTGAAAACCAACAGTTGGTCCATAATGAAAAAATTATTATTACAACTTAAAAAATTATTTAATGAACATTTTTGATTTAAAGATTTACCAGATTGGATACAAATTTTGGATTTCCTGCATAAAAATTTTGGTTTTAAAGGCATATTTTCTTACCTGTAAAATAGATAAAAATAAAAATATTTATTAGAAAAAAAATCGAAATAAATAAATGTATTATAAAATATAAATAAAAATATATAAAAAAAGTTATTTTGGCTTAGTTTCTATAAATGTACACTTAAAAATTGATTTGGCACTACCCCCACGCCCTCCCCCCAGTTTTATTGTAAATGGTTCCAAACAGAAAAAATCGTTTCTTTTTTTTTAAACATTAACCCGTGCCGAATTTCGATCAAAAATTACCCGTTTTTGGGAAAGTGTATTTTTATGAAAAATTCTCAAAAATCTAAATTTTAAAAAATTTTAGTTTCCATACCACTTATTCCTTTATCATACTCAAAACTATTCAGATATGGAATTCTAACTTCGCCGGATATCATTAAGCCACTTTAGACTGGAATCAAAAATGACCCACGAATAAAAATATGTATATAAAAAAAGTTATTTTGGATTAGTTTCTATAAATTTTGATTTGTCACTACACCCACGCCCTCCCCCCAGTTTTATTGTAAATGGTTCCAAACAGAAAAAATCGTTTCGTTTTTTTTAAACATTAACCCGTGCCGAATTTCGATCAAAAATTACCCGTTTTTGAAAAAGTGTATTTTTGTGAAAAATTCTCAAAAATCTAAATTTTGAAAAATTTTAGTTACAATACCATTTATTCCTTTATCATACTCAAAACTATTCAGATATGGAATTCTAACATCGCCGGAGATCATTAAGCTACTTTACACTGGAATCAAAAATGACCCACGAGTTTGCAAAACCATGATTTTTTAAATTAATTTTTAAGATTTTTTAATAAACGTAATTTGAAGATGTCGATTACTAATTGTATTATATAAATAGTTGTAATTAAAGATAAAACATAAATAGAAAAATTATTAGTTCGTTTTTATAGGTGGGGCGACTCCTTTCCAGGACATTTTGTAAAAATTGATTGTTTTGAATAAAATTTAATAAAATTTTAATGTTTTTGAAAAAGTGGCAGCTTTTTTTGACTAGACTATCTTTACTTTTAACTTTAAAACTTTTAACTCTTAGTGACGTGGGAAGAAAAAAAGACCCATAGAACATAATTTATATTACGACAAAGTTTTTAAAATGATAAAAAAAATGACACTCGATAAAAATAGATATTTTTGACCAAAAACCACGCGCTAGAAAATTAACAGAATAATTCTTTCAGATTTTCGTTAAATTTGGATATGTAATAAAATTGACTAATTTAACGAACAAACGCAATTCTTTTTCGCAACAATCTTACTTTTAAGAGTTAAAAAGGTGGGACAAAAATTGAATGAATTTACTTATTTTTTTTTTCATATTTATTCCAAGTTAACTATACAATATTGGTTATCAAGTTAAAGGTATTTGAAATATCTATCTAACGATTTGCCAAAAAAAATTAAAGGGGTTTATTTGTGAAAGGCGTGGTAGAGAAGAATGAGTGTATTTTCTAAAAATCATAACTACATTGTAAATTTTAAATTTTTCTGAGTCAGACTGCGCAGTTTCTGGTGACCCTGTTTTTTTGAATAATGTAATATTTGTTATGTTTTTACTTGTTCGATTGCGTCTATATGAAATTTTCTGTGCAATCACTGACCTGTGGTATAGATAAACTGATTTATAATGCCACATGCACTCGCACTACACGTTAGACAGAGCGCTTTAGCGCTCTGATCTATCGTCAGGTCGAGTTTTGTTGTGATTAAAACTAGGTTTATTCAGTACACGGTGTTTTTGTTCTTGCATACATAATCTCAGAAGTTCAACTCCAACACAACACAACAGTTCTATTTTTAGAAACTTACCTCACTCATGTTTATTTGTTTTTCCTGGAGCCATTTTGGACCACTTAATGGTCTTATACTAAAGCATCAAGTTGCAAACAATTTACAGTTTAAGCTAACCATGTCTACCAATCCTTACTAGATGTTTTACGAACTCTAACATAAACTTATAATACTAGGAAAATCAACCATAGTGTTAAATACAGTAAAATGATAAAATGCTGTAGTTTTGCAAAAAACAAAACTTTCTTAAGTAGGATTTTTGTAAAAATACTTTTAAATATAGTTACAAAAAAATAAATAGAAAATCTCCAAGAATGTTAGCAAATATTACACTATTTTTTTTTTTTTTGTTTGTCTAGTAATTTTCGTAATTTAATGCGGTATGCTAAAATATTTTCTTTGTTCGTTTGCTTCAAATTTATATTTTTAATTTTTTTATCAAGTTTAGGGTGACCATGTTTTACTTTCATGAAATCTGTACATGATTTTTTAAAATAAAAATTTTGTGATAAATTCTAAATAAACAAAGCGACTTTATTTTTCCTATAAAAAAAACACTTAAATTAAGGGGAAATTCGAAAGTAAAAAAAATCAGACCCAGCAAAACATTTCGCCCAGAAAACAGACTCGGTAGTAGCAACGGTATTTGTACACGCTGAAAAAAACGGCCGTCTGGATATATAAATTCGTATAATATACTTTTGTTTGGAAAACATTTCTGTTTCTCATGTTTATAATATAATATGTTTGCTTGCAAATATGTTTATGTTTGCCTGCAAACATATGAATGTTTGGAACTAGTGAAAAACGTCTATCGGCAAACATATATATGTTTGGCTGCAAAAATATATGTTTATTATAAGTATATTTGCATGTCCCAAATATAATATCTAAAAAAATTTAAATTGCAAGTATATCCCGGTTTAGGTTTGAAAATTTAAATCACTGTAAACATACACACACAAATCTAAAAACCCATTTCAATCACGAAAACCACTGGTTCAATAACTTTAATTGCTGAAATTCCGCCAAGAACGAAAATTGCTAAATCAATTAGAAATTGATAGATCTTTAATTGAATTATTTTTCAATTAAATAATAACTAATTTGTTTAAAAAGTGATCAATATCGTAAACCTTCCCAAAAAGCAAAAAAAAAATGGATATGGTGTTGTTGACATACCAAATGTTTTTTATAGCTTGAATTTTATAACATTGAAATTCTCATCCGGCATGAAATTCTCATTTCGTTAGCAGATTTATATAAACTTATGTGAACAAATTCAGAGAGACATCAATTTATTTCTTTTATTTTTTGGAGATTTTTTCTTTGCAGCAGTTAGATTTTTGCTGAAATCAGAGTACTTTTTTCTTTGTTTGAAATAATTTTTAATTTATTTTTTGCATTTTTTTCTGTTTAAAAAGAGATATACGCAGAATGAATTAGATGTCGCGACACGTGACGATGTAGTAGTGACGAGGAAAATTATACTAGTAAGCTCTAGTAAGACATAATATAAAAAAATCAACCAAGGAAGATTTTTGTATCTGTTTTTCATACATAAAACAAATTGTGGATTAAAACAACTTAATCTATTAATTAAATAAAAGACAAAATAAAATATTTAAATTTAATAGAGATTAAATGTGTATTTGTAAACTTAATGTTAATCTTGTGTGGTCAAATTGCAAACAAATATGCAATAAGTAGACAGACAAGAGCGAAAGACAAAGACATACATACATCTTAGGTAGATTTTTCTGTTTACTTTTTCTTATTGCAAAAAAGGGTTGTATAAGTTATATTTTGTTAGTTTTTCGTTTCGTTTCTATAATTCTCTGAGGCATTTGTGTTCCTTTAAAAGATAGCATAATTTAGAAAATAAATGATGTAAGTAGTTCAAAGACAATTTCGTTTATTTTATATAATTATTTTATAATTATTTCTTTTGTTTTTAGATATTACATTAATTCATATCGTCAATTTGGGAGTATGAACATTTTTATATTTTCTAACGTATTGTAAATTATTTTAAACAGAATCACAAAAATATGTTTTATGATTTTCAGCAAATAAATTAACTAAAGTATAATTTTTCTACAAATTTTTTTAGTTGTTTTTTATATTCCACTAATATTCAGCAAAAATTTAATTAATTTTTAGCAAGGGTTTTTTAATTTCTAATTTACTAAGTGATAGCAAAACTTTAGCTGAATCTACTAATTTTGTTGCTAAAAATCAGCTAGCTGAATTTCAGCAAAAGATTTTGCTGGCATTAGCAATTGTTTTGCAAGCAACCTCCTGACTAAAATTTTGCTGACTTTACTAACTTTTTTATTTGAGTGTATATATGAATTGAAACTCGATTTCAGTTTTTTGTTTTATTTGTCGAATGGTCACCCTAATTAAGTTGCAAACACAAAGTTGTTAAATAAATCTTTTTTTAGGCATTTTGAATTGTAAAGAATACAAACAAAAAAATATATCTATAAATGTTAAACACTATTTTCTCGAGGGATTTTGTTGTTGTGTTTATTTTTCAAACCCCTTACCACCCACACAACCCAAAACACAAACTTTAAATTGATATCTTTAGTTGAGAATGGTTGTTTTAACCCTACAAGCACTAAAGGAAGAAGTTGTCCTTGGACATAGAATTTGGTATCCTCTTTACTTAAATTGCTTACACATGCTTTAAATTGCTTGCCTATAAAAAATAGAGCAAAAGCTACAAAAATAATTGAATTACAATGAATTTTTTTTTTGTTTGGACATATTAAAATTGTTGCAACCACAATATACTCCAAATTTTATTGGAATAGATTTAATAGGTCACGTCTACATCCCATATATCCCGTAAACACATTTTAGATAAAAATTTTGATTGAAACTCTGATAGTTATACATCAAAAGCAAGTATGTTTCTTAACTATGTCACGCCTACCTCCCACATATAATTTTTTTTAGTATTTTATAATCCTCATTTATCATTAATTTTTTGATGTCATGCAGTGTAATTGTATTATAAAGTATTTTTGAAAATTCCCGAAATAGATCTATCAACACATTCCTGAAAGGGTCAAATAATAAATTTGAAAACAAAAAAAAACTCTATAGATTATTTGTTAGGACAATATCCTAATAAAGAAATATAGAGTTTGGCCTCGAACTTGAATAATTTTCATTTTCATTGCACAATTAAAGGTCGAAAAAACATAATTTTTATTTTTAATAAAAATGATATCAAACTTGTATAAAAGACAAAGTACGGTCTAGTTTACTCCCTCTGTTTTTGTTTTTAAACAAAACAAAAAATAAAAAGGAGGAAAATACAAAAAACGTGTATTGAATATCCACCAAAGGTGGACCGGACCTTGCACATAACAAACAAGTTTTCAATTTGTTTTGGATCAATGGTGAGTTAGTTCTCATGTAGTGAGAAAAACTTATTTATATGAATGTTTGATGTTTTGCATGGGATTGTCACTTCTTTCAAAACGTGTTCTGATGATGGGAACATAGAAAATTCCCGAAATAAATCTATCAACCTGAAAATGGTCAATTAATAAATTTGAAAACAAAAAAACTCTATAGTATATTTGTTAGGACAATATCCTAATAAAGAAATAAAGAGTATTATGGCCTCGAACTTGAATAATTTTCATTTTCATTGCACAATTAAAGGTCAAAAAAAAAACATAATTTTGAATGAAAATTATATCAAACTTAAAGTATTTTTTTACAAAATTTGTGCAACCAAAATATGTGCGGAATTTTTTTTTTTTTAATAGATTCAATAGGCCACGCTCAACTCCCATATATCCCGTAAAAAATGTTTAGATTAAATTTTGATTGATTTTCATAATTATACATTAAAAACGAGTATGTCTCCGCGAGTATGTTTCCATATGGGTGCCAAATCTTATTTAACCCAAAAATAGGTCACGCCTACCTCCCATATATCATATAGTTTTTTTTATAGGCCTCATTTATCATTTTTTATTTTGTAAAGAGTTAATATCAAACCAGCAACTGTATGTAGTATATCAGTTTTTGTTTATGGTATTTTAAATTTTTTATCTGTGGTTTTTAGTTTCTTCTTCCATTGTATATTTTGACATAAAAATGCATATGGGCTTATGTCAAAAAATTTTAAATACTTTGAAACTGATATTATTTTGCAATAACTATCGCAATTTTTATATTTTAGAAAAGCTGGTTATACGTTTGAATTAACAACACTTTAACTCATAGGAGCGCAACATTTTTTTTTTTTTTTTTTTTTTTTTTTTAAAGAGAAGCAACACTCAGGAAATTCTTTCTATTAATTAATGTGTTGCTTTCTTTGGAAAGGGGATAGTGGATAGATGAAAGGTGGTGAAAGATGAAGGGCTTCAAACATGGCAACACTGTAATTGCGCGAGATGTTAAGTCTTAGAACAGTTGTTGGTCGCCACCTGATGTAGAGTTGGCGAATTTACTGAAGCTTTTTGTTTCATAGCCCTGATTCATTATTTTACTTCGGTGGGGTTAAGTGCTATGGGAACACCGAAGGTGGGCGCAGCAATCCATATAAGTGATAGTAAACTCATACATATTATTTTTCTTAATTGATGTTGTCGTCACCGGGAATCGAACCCGGGACCATCTGTGTAACAGTCCAACGCGCTAACCATTACACCACAACGCTCCGTTTTTCTTGTTCTTTTTATTTTTTTGTTAGGGGCTTTCAATTTTTAAATTCCATTTGGTAACACAAAAAAAAATCTCCCAACACTTGAGAGATAAATTCAACTTCTACTTCAGAGATAAATTCAACTTCTACTTAGTTGACGTCCCATCACCTAACAAAAAATAAATACATGTTAGTCGAAAATTGAAACCAATTTCTTTCAGTTTCTAAATTGTTTTGTTGGTGTTTTTTGTACCGGGCACTGATGCCGCTCCATGGAATAAATTATAAATTAAATTAAATCGTTGAAGGTATGTCTCATTGATGTGCCCTTTAAAGATAAAGAGTACAACCGTTACTAACTAAGAAGACAAGAATGGAGCAAAATTGATTATTAATAGGTTTTTTGTTAAAGTTCTGCCTATTATGGAGGCTCTAACTTTTCTAAAACTTCTAGCTAATATGTTTGATTAGCTTTATTTTTGTAAATATACGGAGGTTGAAAGCTCGTTACAAATTGAAAATAACATAAAAATAATCTCGATGTATATAAAAACAAAAAACTAATATAACTGTTACAAAAGTTTATTTTTAAATAGTCCGGTTTGCTGGGTCTACTGAGTTTTTTGTTATTTTACAACACAAAATCAGAGGAGCAAATAAACAAATTAAAATGCAAAAATTTCTAAATTAAATTTGTCAAATGCATATTAATTAAAAATTAATTGCGACTGTCTATATGACGTTAATATAACACTGTACTAAAATACATTATAAAATTTGCCCTGTGGCGATGTCTCAACTTAAAACGCAAAAGTTGTCAACCCTGAACGTAAAAACCATACGTCAATCTGGTAACATGTGAAATAGAGACGGAGGAAATTAGAAAAATAAACAAAAATCTAAAAATAGAATATTTGTGTTGTTAGTGTTGTCACTTCTGAGTATAATATACAATAACAGAAAAAGCTAATAAGAAAGAAAACTGCAATTTAGCTGCATTAGATTCGAGGCCATACTTGGGTGTGATCGCTAAACGGTCATGACTTGGTATTGTTACGTTTTTAATATAAGATGAGCGCAGGTTTGATTCTTACAGCCGCAGGTTGTTGAAAAATTTATCATATAGAGACAATCTGACAATTATAAGACACAAATAATAATACAATTTAAATGGAAAATCACTGATGAGCCTGTACATAAAAAAAAGGCAGAAAACTAGTCTAGTCTGATTTAAAAATTAATAGTGTTTATAATTTTTAGAGAAAAACGTTTATTCTTCTTCTTAACCTCAACATTTCTCAATTTTATAGACTTTTTAAAATTGTACAAAAATTGCATAATTTGTTTTTGTATTTTTTATAGCAAACAATGACATTGACAGGATTAAAAACCTTATAAATAATAGTGGCAACGCATATTATTGATCGCCATCACAAATTTTTTGTCAAAAGGGATTGTGTGCTAAAAAATTTACTCTTTTATCTAAATACGTTTTGCTCCGGAACCTCAACACTGTTGCTCGTCAAAATTTACATTATTGTACGATTTGTCCATGCTTTAGCACAAAACCAGGAGAGATTAATAAATTTTAAGAAATAAATATTTTATGGAGCAAATTCAATTTAGTAAGTATTTAAAAGAATCGTGTTAAAAACTTTACACAATTGGAATTAACATTTGCTATTCAAATGATTACTTTAAATTCAAATATCCCAGCAAAACCTTGGTAATATTTACAAGTTTGATATAATTTTTATTAAAAATAAAAAATATGTTTTTTCGACCCTTAATTCTGCAATGAAAATTAAAATTATTCAAGTTCGAGGCCATACTCTATATTTCTTTATTAGGATATTGTCATAACAAATAATCTATAGAGTTTTTGTTTTTAAATTTATTAATTGACCACTTTCAGGAATGTGTTGATAGATCTATTTCGGGAATTTTCTAGGTTCCCATCATCAGAACACGTTTTGAAAGAAGTGACAATCCCATGCAAAACATCAAACATTCATATAACCTAGTTTTCCCACTAAATGAGAACTAATATATGAGCTCGAAGTTAAAGATTATCATCATTGATAAAAACATTTACTCTTGGAAACCCTTTTTAAATTACTTCGCAACTGTTGGTATTACAAATTTGTATGTTTAAATGTTTTTTATGGTATAATTAGTACGTTTCTACATAAAATTTAAAATAATTAAATTTTTTCCACAAATTTCAAAATTTTAAAATACTATTCTAAAAATTAAAGATTTAAAGAAAAAGTTGTTGATAACTCTTTACCTGTAAGTGAGGAGTAACATGTTACCGAGGTAAGTAGTTACCTCTATGGACATGCCCTTGTTAAAATAATTGTTTGTAATAAAAAAGTAACCTCCTTACTACAAAAAGTTTAGTTTTTCACCCAAAAACTTATAAAAAATGTCATGTTTAAAATTTTACACAAAAATTTTTAAATTTTAATTTTAAGACCCAATACAAAAAAATCAAGTTTTCAAAAAATAAAACTTATTACATATATACTGGGGTTAATATGTATTTTCCAAGGTGTTAAAAGAATGGGCATGGCCTTGTTAAAATAAGAGGGTTTGTAATAAGTAACCAGTTACCGATCCAAATTTCTTATTCCCAGACATATTACCGGGTAATAGAAAGTTTTGCTGAAATATTCTTCAAAACAAATTATAATTTTAAATTATCGCGTTAAAAAAATTAAGTCTTTTGAAACACCACAGAAGATGACAAAAACTTTTGGAAAGCAAAAATCATGGGAATTTCCATGAGAACTCCAAAAAATATTAAACAATGACATACATGTGCGAATGTTTTTTAAGTTCAATCAAAATATATAATTTTGGAAATTTTTCCAATTCTAAAATTTAAACCGACATAACTTTTTCGGCTCTGAAGTCCCTAAGTAGTGGTTTTTTATCGTGCAAAATCCCATTAAAGTGTCATAAAGTCAAAAAAAAAAAAACACTAGACCAAAACTTAAATATTTTTGAGAATAGCCAATATATTTTCTTGTATTTCTTTTGCTAAATAAAAAAAAATATAAACGGCTTTGTTATTGGGTTTAAAAACAATTGTCACCATGAATATTCAAAATAGTTTTGTTAAAAATTCTATTTTCAAAAATAGATAAATTTTTTGTAATATGTTTTGATGTTGTATAACAAAAAGTTAACATCTGTAGAAACGAGGAGGACTACATTAAAAATAAATTTTTAAAAGCAGTTTTAGTTAAATTTTTTACAAAAAAATTAAATTAATTTTTGATTAAAATCGAAATATTTTTCTCATATTCTTTCACTTCAAACAAAACAAGCAAAAAAATTATTGTTTTTAATGTTCAAAATTTGAAATAACTACATCGGGTGCCATTGTGCAGTCTCAGCAGATGGATTGATTTTCGATCGTTTTTTTTTTTTTTTTTTTGTTCCGTTGAAGACTTTAAAATCAAGCCCCAGTCGTAGAAATTTTTTTGAGCTTTTCCGTAGTTTTTTTTTTTATAAAAACACCGATTTTTTTGCGTTTTTTTAAGTTTTTGAGTTTACCCTCGTACCATTTTAAAGCAAATCAAATATTTAAAAATCCGGCTACATCAGGGATTAAAAAAATTTATTTGTGTTTTAATAAAATTTAAATTTTTATTCTCAGATAAGTACCCATGACTGCACAATGGCACCCGATTTTGCCGTAAAAAAAACATTCAAAGAAAAGAGCATCATGTTATGATTGAAACACGTAACAATAATAATATGGTCCTCTTAATAATATTATATTCATTGATGATGATAAAGTTGTCTTCATTGATCATAATTATTATTATTAGGATCATAATATGATAATTTCTTGTCCCCAATCATGCTCAATCATATTTTTTGTCTGCGTGAGTTGCTTTAATTCAATGGTCACCAGGGTTGTCATGGTAGTCCGAATTTTAAATTATAATTTTTACAATAATGTTTAATATTGTGTCTTTCTATCACCAAAACATTTTTTTATAATAAACCATTTCTTTATTTTCTATATTTGTTTAAATATTGTTGTTTATATTGATTTCTAAAGTAGGTAAAAATATAACTAAAGTGCAATAGCTGTTGTACGCTGTTAAAAAATAAGTGCAATTGCAGTTAAAATAACTACAACCGCTACACATAGAGCCATAATATGAGTTTTTTTTGCCAAATGTCTTTCCCGTGGTAGCAGCTGAAATTGTGCACAGCGAAGTTTTGGGGTATCTGATTTCAAAATGTACTCAAAACTTTTAACTTCAAAAATGCCGGATCCAATATAACAGCAAAAAAAGTCAATTTTTATCCGAACATACAGAAACTTTGTGTTGACTTGGGTTTAGGGTAAATGATTCTGATTCTGGCAAAAATATTTTATAAATTCAAAATAGCGGACGAAATAAAGCATCCATAATTTAAAAATGAACTCAAAATTTTTTTTTTTTTTTTTTTTATTAATTAATAATCATATAATTACAAATTATATCCTATTACCCTAACCGAGCACTAGCAACTATGGCCTTCGGCGCGTTGTAGGCGAAAACAGACCAGTGCCTCTGGTGGGAATCGAACCCACGACCCCCGCACTGATAAGCCAGCAGGCTACCAACTAGCCTACCGGGGCGCACTCAAAAATTCCAAATGGCGGATCCAATATGGCGGCAAAAAAGTAAATTTTTACAGAACCCTTTTTAGAAAATCTTTAAAATTAATTGGCATTTTTTCAAATCTGTTGGTAATTTTTGATTCCAGACGAAGGTGGGTTAATGCTATGCGATGAAGTCAGAATTCCATATCTGAATAATTTGAGTGTATCAAAGGAATAACTAAATTTAATATTTTTGGAATTTTCGTCCTAAATTCGGGCTATTTTCGTCCTAAATTCGGCACGGGTTAAAAAAATAGATTTCTTCTCTTTGGAACCATTTGCAATAAAACTCTGGGTTGATAAAAAATTTAATGATAAAAACCTATTTTTAAAGTACACCCTAGTGTATTCATATAATTCCTAAATTCTTTGT
Source organism: Delia radicum (assembly GCA_021234595.1). Classification (NCBI taxonomy): domain Eukaryota; kingdom Metazoa; phylum Arthropoda; class Insecta; order Diptera; family Anthomyiidae; genus Delia; species Delia radicum. The sequence goes on along the minus strand of CM037855.1, from coordinate 19,935,887 downwards.
AAATCAAATTTGTATCTCTATTAACAACGTATATTCAAAGGATTTCTCTTGTTATAAGTTATCTTCATGCAACTTTAAATATATTCATTGTATGTAGTTGTTATCTTGTTATAAAGTTTCATAATAATACCAACCCGTATTCAACGCTCTCTTCTAAAAACCTGAAATTTATTAGAGTGCTTCGATGAAAATGTGTTAACAGTGATAATTTTAATAAACTAATTTTCATGCCTTTAAGCATTTTGATTAAATTTTAAAGTTAATTTGTGTCTTCTCTGCATAAGTTTTGTATAATTAAACACAACATTTTGTTATATAAAAATATAAAATATAAAAAATATTCATTAAAAACCTCTAAAAACTGTTTCTCTTAAAACCGTTGCATATCTAATTTAAACAGATGTTGCGTTTGAGTACCTTGGTTCTTCTTAGTCTTTATGTTTGTTGATAATACCCAAAAATATCAGCTTAAATAATACTTTTTTAATCTTTCAAAGAATTTGAACACTTAATAAAATTTCTTGAAAAGAAAGATGAAGAAGACGAAGACGAAGACGAAGAACTACTACAATGATAGCACAACTACCTACACAATGAGGTTTATAACAACAGCTCAATATGGATTACAAATATCGTAGATATAAAATTATATGGCAAGATGAAAAGTTTCTATAAAGGCTACATGAAAGCTAAAATATAAGAAAAACTTTGTTATGAAATTAGTTTTTTCATAAATTTTTGGAAATAGTGAAAAGATTTTAAAGCATAATAACTAGGATACACAACACAAGTCGATGGCGTATGATGATAACTCTATTGACTAGTAAAACTTTTAAGTTTAGACGCAGTAAAGAAATATTGAGGTGTTAAATATATGATTTTTATCATAGTATGATCCCTAATAATAATAAATATGATCCTAAATTATTATAATATAAGACTTATTGATCATAATATGATTAGTTAGTGATTATATATTAAATTTTATTATATTACGGTTCATACATATATAGATATATACTAACTGATCATATTATTATCACTGCAGCTAATATTGTGATAATTAAGTCTCATATTATAATCATTAGGATTATACGTAGATAAAATTGAATTATATGATCCTAACTCATCATATTATGATCACTGTGGCTGATATGGCAATTTAGGTTTATATTATGATCATTGGGATCATATTTATTTTCATAGGGATCATACTATAATAAAATCGAATTATTTCATGTTGCTTTAAACTATTTTTTTTTCTCAGCGCCAACCTTTGCTTAAGCCAGTTACGAAATGTTTACATATGACCATCACAGAAAAAAAAATAAATATTTAAGTAAACCATCTTCATATTTAAATGTGTGTCATTTAGTACCAAAAGTTTTTTCAGTTTAGATAATTTTTAATCATAGCTGTCATATATATTAAGTTTTGCTTTAAAGATGTTTATATTTATGTCTATATTTATTTTTATATATTTATTAAATTTTTTTAAATCAGAAACTTGGAATATTTTAGATAGGTTGTCCTTTAACAATAGATTTGTCATTACACATTACAGAGTTTTATTGCAAATGATTTCAAATAGAAGAAACCGATTTTTTTTTGGAAAAAACGTTAACCCAAATGCCGAATTTTGGCCGAAATGGCCCATTTTTCAATCAAATTTTATTTTTAT